>OX276396.1:12476900-13676900 GCA_946251805.1 Cybosia mesomella | reverse complement strand
CGAAGTAGGTAGGTTAAAAGGAAGTAATTTAGCGTGCGCCTTTTTTTTCACAGGTCGAACTGCGCATGCTAGCGCCTTTTTTTCATATTCAGCCTAAAACCTTAGACTAGTTTAATGAATAAAAAAAGATAGCGGTGCTATAATGAGTTTTATGATACAGTTAGCGGTACTATAACAAGTTTTATTTTTAATTTTATGTATATGCGTTTATAAAGTGCGTATGTATAGAATCTTCTTTGAATTCGTAATTCGAATTTTTCGATTTGAGTGTAGATAAAATACATTATGTTTAAGTTTTATCATATGTTGAGGTAGAAAAGAGAATTATTATAATGACAACATAGTAGTGGTCATAATCAAAACAGAAATATTTCCATCACTATAAACTTATTTGATACGAGTATATCATTTGAAACACGCATATCGTAAGGGGCAAGGGTTTTGTGACGACTTTAATTAAAGAAAAAATATTAATGCTTAACGAATACCAATCTTTTTCATAAAGAGGGCTCTTTAAGAAATCTACAAAATTTGTTGTCAGAGTCTTCTCAGTACGTAGCGGTGTCACTAACTGGGGCTGGTCAGGTTAGGCTGAAATATAACATCTTAAACGATTTTAAGTGTTTCGAATGTTATAAATCTTTAGGCTTTCACGGCCGGCGTTGCATGTGGAATATACTGCTTCCGGGCTGTTTGGCCATGGTCCATAGGAAACTTGTATTCCAAACATTTTGTCAATCACTGAGGTCGACATCTTCAGTGGTCAGAGCCGCTTGTCATCACAGTTCAAACATGACAGAGCCAACACCATCCCCGGTATCGGGAGGGCACGCCCCCCTGCTTAGCCTCCACCAATCAGGATTGATCAGGCTACGCACGGGAAACTTTTTTATTTCACCCACTTGGGGTAAAATTGACAAAATCGTTTCATCTACTTAAGTGGTACAAATTATAAAGCATTAACAATTTGGGTGACCGATCTTTGCTCGGGTTCCTCTTTTCCGACATTTTCTAAAAATTAAACCTAGCTCATTTGTCGCTCCCGAAACCCACTGTATACTAAATTCATGAAAATCGTTGGAGCCGTTTTCGAGATTTAGATTATATACAGGGCATCCCACGGCGATGCCACATAGAGGGAAGGTATCTTAAATAATATAGACAGACAATTTTACTGAAATGAGACTTCATTTTTATATTAAAAACAATTTTTAACTGCATTCAAAGAATTTCGAAATCTCGTTTGCTACACTCGGTAATCAAACCGGTTAACATCCGAAAACATAAAACCCTGTACTTTTATGGCATCAATCAATAGAGTTAATCATAAAGATCAAATATCTATATCGTACATGGTCAATTAATTAGTGGCCCACCGGCATCGGGTACAGGGACCCGATGCCGGTGGGCCACTATTTTTTATATTTTTAAATATATTTGTATTTTTTTATATATATATTTAAAAATGTAATTATATGTATAAAAATTAAATAAAGGAAATAAATTTAAATAAAAATAAGGAAATGTCAAAAATTTGAATAATACCAGATAAACAAAACAATAATAATTTGAAAATCATAACATTCATAAAAATTAAAATAAGACATAATTATTAACATTTTAGCTTATAATTAATTAATTAAACAATATTACCGACTGTTTTTTTGATTATGATTCTGCTATAGCGTTCACTGTCGCATTTGTTGACGATCGGACGAGGTCCATAAAGGAATGTGCCCTCTTACGCATCACCGCAAAAACGTCATCAACCCTATTCACAGCAAACATGCCAGATGCACTACACCGCCACGGTAGTCCTAGCATAGCTCTGAAAGCACTATTATATTGCACGCGTAATAATTGCGTTGTAGCTACGTTGTTTATATTTTTTCCATAATTGACAGGTGTAGAACGACTGACAGTATGCCCGGAATAGAGTGATTTTTACAGCATCACTGCATCGAGCGAATCTACGCGCTAACATATTGCTTATTGCAGCTATACACCTTCTCTGTCTTTCCATTTCATCATCATCTCTTAGATCGTCCCTGATTATATACCCCAGGTATTTAAATTTCGTGACATAATTGAGTTGTCTACCATTTAGTGTGACAGGCGGAGCAAACATAACACTCTTAAATATCATTACCTCAGTTTTTTTACATAATAGGTCAGTTTATGACTAATGGCATACTTTTCACAGACGGATATTAATTTATTCAAGCCATTAATAGAAGGACTCAATAGGACCATATCGTCCGCGTAGCTAAGATTATTTACGGGTTGATTGTTTATGTGGCAGCCGACTACAGTCCTGTCCAGTTCCTCTATCAGGTCGTTCACATTCAGGTTACAGATTTAGCGATGTCAGTCCACCCTGTCTCACTGCGCAATCAAGGGCATACTCATTTGAGAGGGTACTAACCCATCTCACAACATTGGTCTGCCTGCTGTACCAGTACCTAAATAACTCTATGACATTTCGCGGTATACCTGCTTTCTCCATCTTTGTCCATAACAGTTCATAATTTTATTAATTGTATCGAATGCACGGCTCAGATCGAGAAAGCGGCATATATACTCGTTTTTTTTCGTAGATAATATGCTACGGTGTTTTTTAACGCAAGGACAGCCATGTCCGTTGATAAGCCAGCTCGAAAACCAAATTGAGAACTGCGAAAATTATTTTTGTTTAAGCAATTCGGGCTGCAGAAGTCTTTCGAAATTTTTTTATGTGACCGTAGCTAGTGAGATAGGATGATAGTTACTCACACTTGATGCATCTCCTGAGCCATTCTTTGGTAAAGGCACAACGACAGTTTTCATAAATTCTTTAGGCAGATGTCAAGCTTAGGTGTCAAGCTTAGATAAAAAAAATTACAAAGTAAATCCAACAGCAATGGGCCACCATTCAAAACATGCTCAATGCTCAGACCGTCGTGTCCGGGCAATTTCCCCTTCTTCATATTTTTTATGCATTCTCTCATTCTCATTCCGGCGTAAACACTATATTACTTTTGTTAAATAAAAGCTTTTCAAATAGATATTTTCTTTTTAAAAGTCCAAAATCGTTTATCTATCAGTAATCTAATACCTTTAAACGAGCCATTCTCGATTTCTCGATATGTATATATATATATATATATATTAGACAGATAAATGATTTTGTACTTTGGCTTTGAACACGTCAATAACGGATAAGAACCCTACGTGCTCAGCCGCCAATTCACACAAATCACCAATTTGTGTAAAAATTGTAAATAACAGTTTAATTATGTGAAATAACAAGTTAAATGTAGGTTACTTTAATATTTGTACAAAATTGGTTTTGATATAAAAAAAGATAATCTATACTATTATAAAATTGTAAAGGTTAAGGAAAACTGGAGATATGACCAAAAAATTATAACCGAGGGTGGAGCAGTGGACATCAGCTAGTACTTTATACAATAAATGTGATTGTACCTAAAACTTATTGCTCCTACTCCATTTTGTATTACTTTATTACACGAAACCTTTTCGAATAAAAATCTTTCTTCTATCTTAACACGGCATGGATTTATAAAAGCCTCCCAAACGTCTAGCTAATGTATCTCACCCGCATTGGATTTACCGTATAGTCGGTCGCTTACGTTTGCGTTCACCTAAATTAGTTACGTTACGTTTAACACCCTCTAAAACCAAATAGGTATATTTTGTTCAAATTGTGACTTCATAAACTCGTATTATGAGATTCAACAAAATTTCTATGTGGCTTATTACTTTCACGAATTCTACCTCTCGTAACATTTATGCATGTTTATATATATACTATAATAGTAGTTAGTAGTAGTTTATATATCTAATATGTATATACATATATATACATATTATTAACAGGCCTGTTGTCTAGTTTTGTATTTACTTTTACAATTTTCTTTAATTGTGTAGTTTTCTACATTAAATCTATATCCTGCTTTATACTTATTAAGTAGAACTTTGTCCTTCTTATTGAGGAGAAGTACTGATATAAAAGTTGATATATATATATATATATATATATATATCAACTTTCATATCAGTAATATTTATATATATATATATATATATACATTTATTTTAATATTTCTTATAAGGGAGTTGAGCATTGAGACAAAAATAGTATGAATGTGTACATGATAAATATTTCTTCAGTTGGTGCAAACAATATACGTAGTATTTTGGAAGTAAAAATGCTCAGTTATAAGATAACCGTATAAGCCATGAATTTTTATGATATATTAAGTATTTTTTCAAGTAATACTACTACTATTACTCTTCAATGGAAATAATAGTAGTGTAAATGTTAATTGAAACTGGATTTATCGGGTCCTATTAATATCTTTGGGACGCAAGAGAACCTCATCTGATAGTTGGTACACCTGTCAACATACGGACGAGGCTCTGGGGCAGGCTTTCCTCTCGAAATTGAAAAATCAGATGGCAGTCGCACCCGTAATAGTCAAAATTAGCCAAATAAAAAAGAAGATAACAGTAGGAAATATTAGGATTTAAGAAAATATAGGTAATTCATAAGATGATGTCCGCTTTACAATTCTATCTCGAACTGCAACGAAGCTCAAATACCCGCTGCCCTAGTCTAAAATCTACACACCTAAGTTTAGTTCATTAAGTCCGTAATTAAAAGCATTTTGGACATTGTTAAAGTCATATCGACCCTCCACCGTTTACCTACTTTGTTCTTTACCGATAACAAACACGCTTAATAATTTACCTCTCTAGATTGAGAAATTTGAAACTGTTACGTAATCGAGAAGTACTTAAAGAATAAACTAAGTATATAACTAAATGTGAAACTGTGTTTATAAAGTTTATAACCTTAGTGCTAATGCTAGTGTAAGATGTATGTATTACAATATTAAAATCATGTGAAGTACTACAATTCTTATTGGTTACTTATTTTCATCACCGGCCACCATTACCACCACCACCTGTTCTTTCTGTCACTATGCCCAAATAGTGAAGTCGCAGGCGCAGGTCTCTGGTCAGGTTTATAACATTGACTATGTTTATTCCCGAAATGAAGAAGTAATTAATTCCTAATGTCTCATTCTTTTGCTTTTTTTGACCTACCTAATGCGAGGCGGTTACCGTGGCCTATGGGTGTGAGCAACATCAGGCGCGTCACACTCGCGCTGCCGGTCCTGTAGAAACCTTCTAATCTTCTTGAAGAACCCCATATTGTAGTCGCTTGGTAAAACCACAATAGGGAGATCATTCACAGTTTGAGCGGAATGAAGTTTCTTTCATAATATCTTACTGTGCGCCCCGTTGCCGGTTGCATCCAAAGCTTGCTTTTTGGAGCCTGGGGTTCAATATGGACCAATATTCTGGGGAATAAACCAAATACTGAAAGAGTAGGAGTACTCTTTCATTATTTGGTTTATTTTGGCTTTTAAGATAGATATTTCTCTTAACAATATCCAGCCAATCCTAAATAAAACAACAAAACAGTGACTCCACGTCCAAACTTACCCTCACTTCATCTGATCCCACTTTCAATAGTGTTAATGTAGTGACGAAGCACGGGAGTCAAAGGAACGGTGATTCTAGTCGGAATAAACATAAGAGTTATATTGAAATGGTATTATTTATATCGCCACGATGGCGAAACAACGCTGAGAATTTTACCTCACATCTGTTAACAATACAAATACCATTCATACAACATAAAAAAATTATTCGTCTTCACGACGTATTTTAAATAAAGAAATATTGACACGTGTTAATTATTGCAAAATGAACTCTATGGACGTCTACATTATCTCATTGGTTAATGCGTATTAAAATAATTTATAAAGGGTTTTAAGAACCAAATAAGATGTAATTTGATTTCTTTGTCAAGCTTTGATACGAGACTGTTGGTTAAGAAACGGACGCGTTTACCAAATTTTGCACGATTGAATGTCGCTATGCTTTGCCTGACAATGAGTTTGTATTACGTAGATTGAGAGTTAAGTGTTAAGCGTGGCATGTTGCATGGAAGGATAGTAATTTAAGGTTAATGGTGTGTATATAATTAAAATATGCTTAATTTGAACTAGTTAAGATGTTTGGTTTAAGATAATATTGGCATGCTATTTTAAGTACAAGAAAGGTCTAATGCGTAGGTCATTTCTCAAAAAAAATACTACCTGATACCCAAGCGACGAGGAGGCGCGTGACGTCACTGGGATCCACCAAGCGGGGAGTCAGTGGAATATAAAAACTGATTTCGAACGGGGACATGAGATAGTTTTCATTGTAGCTGGTTGAAGTGCACACGCTCTGTTAAGATAGTTGGTAATTTTGTTGGCTGTGTTATGCTAATATAATTGGCGATTCTTTTGACGAGTTGTGCATACTAGACAGTGACAAATGATAACGCTCTTTGGATTGAATATCTAAAGATTCCTATATTTTATAAATACCTTTCTCTATATAAACCCAATCTCCTGAAACGTGGCAAAAAAGAACTTGTAGGTAACAAGCCTTAAATTCTGGGATTGAGTCTGATTTCGGAAGCGTTTCAAACACCTATTTCCTATAATCTAGGATCCGTGGAATCGATTTAGGGGTTTTCGCAAGCTATTCCATTCCTTATCCTTAGTTTAGTTCGCATTGTTATTCCCTTTCACACAATTCGCATAAATTCACACATGTCAAATCAAACACACCTATTGTCTTTGGTACGGGACAGTAGACCCAGGTAAACATTAGGGCCATTTGAGTCTAGAATTATTTAGGTTAATCTGTCGAGGCGGATTAATAGGACTCGTAGGTAACATCATACTAAGTACGTTTATTTAAGTGATAACTAACCGAAGTGAAGTGTTACGTAAATTATATCGCGTTAAGTCTTTGTTTACAAGATAATTATCATAAATAACTTAATCAATCCAACGGCAAATCCATGGTGTTTTAATTAAAGTAACCGTGAATTTTATAGTAAAGTTGTGGATAAATACGTTATTCAATAATTAAAAATAGATATATCGAAAATAGTTCCAGAACATTGTCTGAATAAATCGTGATAGTTTGTTATATAACTTTAAATATATTACTAAATAATATAATTGAAGGTTTCTGGTAAATTTCTACTATTTTATAGTATATTGGTTTGAATAGCAAGATAAAGAACTGCGGTCTGAATCTATATAAAATTACGTTTGGAAGTGATTTAAATGATTACGTGAAATATCATTATCATTATAACATTTTATCTAGGCACTGTAATCAAATAATTAAGTGCATTATAACACGGCTGAATACATCATTCGAGAATTAGAGCAAGTATAAATAATTATTCCGTTATCAGTTATAGAACATTGATTTGAGTGGGCAGAAGTTGACGAGTAATATATTAGAGTAAATTATCTAAGTGGCTGATTATTCACCTAACATTTGCAATATATCGAGTAACACATGGAAATAGTATCAGTAATACAAAGAGATGGTCGTTGGTGAACTCAATTAATATTCGACTTGTAAAGTGCAAAGAACACATAAGAGACGGCGTGTGGTTTTAGTAGGTTCATTCAGAGACATCTGAAATATCATTATTTGCACACAGTTTTCTAACGAGAGGGAGTATTTTAGTCGAATACAGCAATAAATAAATATATGTGTTACAATCAGCTCACTCAATAGATAATTTTAATACAATTTAAGCTCCTGGAACCATTTGGGTTTTCAGTTTGAGCAAGTTATCAGTGTGTAGCATTTCTGGGGTCTGCCTGAAATTCATAAATTATATTTACAAGCTAAAACAGATGAACTCATGTTAAATCAGTATTTATGCCAGTCTCGAACGAAACCTACATTGGAAAGCAGGCAAACCTAGATATGTGAGGCGATTTACGACGGGTCGGTTAAACTTGTAATGGTATTAATTAGTGAATACTAATATAAAAAAAGAGAAGAATACTATTATACGTTTAGCGTTAGTGGAGGTACTGATAACAGAATTAAATTACTCTTGAGAGAGAGGAGGAGAAAATATGTTGATTTAATATCAACCCAACCAAAAATATATATGAGCTCACGACAAAACATATGAAATATAAAAAATACAGGCCATTATCATATAATCTGGATCCAGAAAACCTCAGTTACCTGGTAGATACAATCTACGACCGTAAATGATAACTTGACATTTAAATCAATATCGTATATAGAAACTAGATTTTATGCAGACAGAGTTCATTTTATTTCAACAAAACTCAAAAGATTAGAACATTAGTTAATATATAATATAAACCGAAGGTTAAATTAATTCAGTGAGGAGAATAATCACGGTGTACATTATTTAAAATAAATCGGTTAGGAATTTAATTTCACAGTTTAGTTTTATGTTTAGTTAGGTTTAGACGATTACAGCCAAACTAGTGACGAAGATAGCTTTAAGGGCCATTTCCCGTTACAATATATAAACGCGATTTATGGAAGCTGCGCTGAGCACATATACACGTGAATGTAAAATAGAATAATAATATCAAATCGTATAAATCTTAACGATTACTTAGCATCTATGGAATTTGAACTAAATATTTAATAATGTTTTTTGGATTCAATAGACGTCCTATTTTCCCTTCAGTACACATTACGCAATATTATGCCAATTTACCATTACAAGTGTTCCCCAAACCAAACCTCTTAGCCTTAGGATAGTGTAAGTCGATAGGTGTATTATATGTCTATACAGGGGCGGGGTAACCCTGTCAGGGCCCTTAGGCAATGCAATTCGCGGAGCCCATGTTAAACGTTTAAAAACATATATACCTAGTAAACAATATGGTAGTCTTATATCTTAATATAACTGAACATATAAACATCTAGAACGTAAAAGTTATGTAAAATAAATTGAAAACTAGCAACTAATAACTAATTTATTTTCGCCCCAATGTTTAAAAACTAATGAAAGTGAGAATGCGTCATATCTGTAACTATGGAAATATAGTTTCGATTGTTCTTGCGAGATAGCACACAATCTGGGAGTGGAACAATTAAGTAGTGTAACTGTTTAGTGCTCTACCAAATTATAGTGGGAATCCTTATTTCTGAGGTACCAGACTGTAACAGTTACTATAGCACTAAAATTCTTTGTTTCGGTATCTTAGTACAGTTTTGTTTATTGTTTTAATTAGTAGAAGCCCACAGCGGAATGCCATCACTTGTTTTTACTACGAGTACTTTCTTATAAATTGACAAGGCAGAATGTCTACTAAGCAACGGATAGATATTTCTAAGAGTATAGCGTAACGCAAGCTACTACGTTTCTCTTTGACATGAGCCCTCTAGCAATGCTTTGCGTCTAACGTCATACCCAAGTGGGTACGAAAATTCGGATATGAATGTTTATGTTTACTGATTTATTATTTGACCTTTTGTTAGTAAGGTCAATGTAAGCATATTGGGCTCCTCTTCCGCCATCTTTATCGGCAATAGATATTTTTATTATAAACGACATTAGAATTTGAGTATTGAAATAAAAACCCCTACAAATTGGCGTCAAACAGCTGTTCACACTTTTTCCACTGAACTTTAATTATTAACAATTGTTGCTATGATAGTTGTATAGTTTAGGTATATACTCGTAACAGTTGTGTTATCTTTAAATTTTGAGATATCTCAAACCTCGGTAGGAAAATCGAACTTTTTGCAACCAATGACAGCCCGCATTTTCGAAAGTCAGCATTAATTAAGAAATGAATTTGCAGCCTTTTTTTTCACGTGTGGAAACCCCCACAGGATTCGCCCCATCGATGCCAACGATGGAGTGGGCGTGTCGGAATCGGACCGACTAAAACCACACGGTGTCCTTCCCAAGTGTCCATTGCCGGGCACCCCGGGTAAGCCCTCGACAGGATAACCCCAGGATTACCGGCGGACTTTGGCCGCCACCGCGGCCTCGCCTGGTGGGGTTGGGTTTTATCCCGCGACGCGATGGTGAGTTGGAAGGCGTGTGTAGGACACACACGACACACCTCCGCCACGGCCTGCTTCTGTAAAGACGGCGAGTCGTCCAACTGCCGTCCTCAGGCCCGATCATGGAGGTCGGTAGTCCCGGGCGTAGACAAGTCTGCGGCGTCCTCGCCGCAGACTGCGGAACTCAGGGAGTAGGGTTCTCTCCCGCTCCCTCTCCGCCGTCTCTTTCGCGCGCATTAAGTGAATATGATATGAATTACTTTTTACGTTCTAGACGTTTATATGTTCAGTTATACTAAGATATAAGACTACCGTATTGTTTACTAAGTATGTTATATATGTTACCGTTAGAATGCGGAATACGTTAATATGCATATTAACTAGGTAATCTGCGAATTACCGCAAATGATCCGTTAAAGTGTGAAATTTGACTTAAGCAGTTATCCCCACTTACCTTGTTAAACTGCATCTTAACGGATGCTTCATCGTTATATCGCGGGGCTCCGTCGACCGTTGTTCTTCGTGTATTATCACAAGAAACCGTATTATTTTTTCGTTCAAATTAAAACTCAATTAAAAACCTAATCGAACGATAGCGATTTTACAGTAGCGTCGAAAGTTTAAGCTTTGGAACACGAGATCTGTGCATAGTTTTTGATTGGCATGTCAGCTTTTCCGGGAGCGACTGCCATCTGACCTCTCAAACCTGAGAGGAAAGCCTACACCAGAGTCTCGTCCGTTGTTTAGCAGGTATATCGACTTGCAGGCTACAGGTGAGGTTGGCTTCGGCCTCAAGGACGTTGGTAGGGCTCCGAAAGCACGTAATTTTGTAAAACCTAATGTGTAACCATATTCTAAGGAAATAAAGTCTATATTATAAATTTTTAGCAAGATTCTTTCATGTACCGCTTTGAATAATATTGTAATAATGTTAAATACATTTTCATGTTTAGGAGGCAGCCTGGAGCCACAAAAGATAGATGGATCATATCGCTCAGTACTGCGGCTTGCTATCCGAAGGGTTGCAAGCTCTGATTATGGGACCTACAAATGTGTGTCTAAAAACTCCCTCGGAGATACGGAGGGCACCATTAAATTGTATCGTAAGTATAATTGATATTTATTGTTGCAGTAACATACTTCTCTGGATAAATGTAATGTGTACTATTATGTATAGAAAAGTTGTCAAATATATATTTTGTTAACCATGATTACAAATTCAAAAAGTGATTTTTTTGAATTCCTCGATCAGTTCAGTAGGCAGTTTGTGGAATACGAGTATATTTCAAATTGCTTGTTATTTCATGTACAATTTGCGTTATTGTTTGTGAATTAACGTTGCAGTTTAAATGAATAAAACGCCACCAAAACGCTAAGACGGTAAGACGGTAAACTGGTTGGATAATGTTGGCTGTTAGGTTCACAACAGTAACAACATATCTTCCTGCATAATATATTTTGACAAACAACAGCAACTTACTAAAAATTACTTATTTTATAGACTTAAGTAACAAAAATCTGCCTCTACAGTTCTTTCAAGAGTAGGTAACTGGACACTTTTGATCATGATACTGTCTTTAACTTTGGTAAATAAAGAAACCTACACAAAATAATTTGAAAGAGACTGCTTTTGCGGTCATTGAAATTAAATCCTTCCACTTAGAAATTATCGTTATCATTGACTTAACTCTACCTTTTCACGATTTATTTGTATTTCCTTTAAACAGCTATGCCTGTTCCAGCGATGGAAAATAGAAACGGTAATTATTAATAGATTTCCTTAATTCTGTACGTCATTAAGTAAAATATTTAAATTGTTGTTGTATTGACAGTTCAGCGACTGAACATCATAGCCGATAAGTCATCGGAAAGCACGCCCTTTGGCACACAAGGTACGTATTAACAGGCAATTGAAAACTATTTGCTTCTAATACACGACTAATTATACCCACACGATTCAAATTTCAAGCCAATGGTTAGAATATAAATAATATTTCCATTTACATTGACGTAGACTTAATGGTGTATTTCACAAAATATGTTTACAACATGTTAAATATTCCAGGTGGTAGAAATTTGATGACACAAATTTGTCACAAAATTCGGCCGGGTGGGTACCACCGTGCACGATTGCGAAAAACCCTCCATAGTGCATAGCCGGGCAGGGGGATTGTGGTCGCAGCACTAGTGGGACCGGTGGGTGTCACGCGGTGCTGCGACGACAATCCTCTTCTGATGAGGCCGTCAAGCTGAGTGCCACCATTGTTAACATGGTACGTGTATGTAATGGTGACCCTCTTTCCTGAGACTATACCTTCATCTTACCATCATGCGAGGTGAAGTCAAATTGACGTGTCCTAAATATAAAAAAAAAAAAACGTTTAAATTCTGTTTGCAGTTATGAATATTGAAAAAATATATACCACATCTATTATATTCCCCACTGAAACTTGTAAAATAATATTTGTAACACAAATAACACACGGTATGAAAATATCCAATTAGTGATGTATTTTAGGTAGATTAATGACCACTGGTCAAAAAGTTTATATATTTATATGTATGTATATATGTATGTATGTATATATGTATGTATATATGTATGTATCTATGTATGTATGGTTCCACTTCACAAAATTTGCGGCACTCTCACGGTCGCATTTTTGCCCCGATCGCTTTCAAACTGCGGTCAAAAATTGCTTGGGTGTAAACTTAGTTTACGTTCGTGAACGGGTGGAATCCGGCCTAAGGGGACGGTAGGGCCTCACTTTTTGTGAAATCAGTTTTTCCTCAAAATTTCACGTTCCATGAAAGATATTCGAACCGTTCTAATTTTATCTCATAGTATACATGAATACCAACAACTTTTAATTATAAACCTATAAGATTAAAACTTTAAAAAGTGGAGGGGGGAAAAACCAAAATTTTTCGGGAAAAAAATCATAACTTCTAACCGGTGCACATTCTTGTTAAATGTCTACAAAGTTTTTAGCTAAAAGTTACCGTTTTCGAGAAAAAATAATTAAACATGTTAAAAATGCGCTCGGCGTGGGTCATAGAAGAAGCAATAGGTCATAGAGGGGCAAAAAAATATTTCTAACCGGTAGGTTATTTTTTGCTCTAAAATAAATTTCCGAAACGTTCTTTGCTCAAATTTACCGTTTTCGAGAAAAAGAAAAAAAATAGTGCGGTACGGAAATTTCCGACTTGTCAATTTGGCAACATCATTCCCGAAAAATAATATTAATTATTGGAAAATAATATTAATTACTTCACGAAATATTGTTTAAAAAGTCCGTAGTTCTCTATATAAAATAATATTAATTGCTTCACGAAATCTACCTGTGCGTTCCCCCTGCGGAAACAGATTTTTTTTATTATCAGACTACTCTCAATTGCGATTTCTATATTTTTATTGCGTATATTTAATTGCAAAACATCTCTTAGAATTCGAAAATAAAAACATTTTTTCCATTAAAACTCGCTGTTAACAACGAAATTGTTGCTAATTAGTAAAATGTTTTCAGATTTCAGGTTACAAGATTTTAACAGGGCAGTTTCGAAAGATCAGTATTGCGGTGGTTTTTTGTTTTCATTAGTCATTTTAATCAAGATACCAACATCTTGGGGATGATACTTCTCTTTGATCAACTAAGAAAATAAATTAATTATACCTTCCCGAACAGTACAATCGCTTAGATGGGAGTATCGCTTTGATGTAATATAAATTCTCAATATTTGGCCTCGAGTTATGTTTAGCAAATTACTAATTTAAATTACTATAACTACATTATGTGGTTTTGTTCATTACGCTATTATTTTAAATCTCATTTGAAAAGAAATAAATTGTTGTTTATTTTGCAAATGGTGAAGTACATATTGCGGCGATAGCCCAGTGGCGTACGTAACAGACTGCTGAGACGAGGTCTCGAGTTCGATCCCCAGTCGCCCCGGGCACACACCTCTGACTTTTCGTAGTTATGTGTGCATTAATAAATGTTAATTATCGCTCGCTTAATAATGTGCCCCGTAGATGGCAATAGGCTCGCCCCCCATTACATTGGGACCTTAACATAACTGGCGAATCGTGGGTGTGATACACCTCTGCCTACCCCTTCGGGGATACAGGTGTGAAGTTATGTTATGGTATGTTATGAAGTACATGTTCGCGTAAAATTTTCAAAGAGTAATGAATCAGATTATGTTGATTTAAAGCATTGACAATTCTATACATTGTATTAGATTCTAATAAAAACTAATTTAGTTTTCCATTAATTCAAAATGTATCATTTTATAAAATAAATTATATAAATATTTAGAATAAAAATGTGTTAATGTAATACTTAATTTTAATTGCGACATAGGTCTGTTATAATTTTGATTTGAAATAATCGATCATTTTTGTAATTAGGCAATGACAGAACATATCTCTTACATTAATTCAATTTAGACAAATTATATTGTAAACTAAGTAATTTTAGAAAAATATATCAAGGAATTATATCAGAATATTAAAGTATTAATACATATAGACTGAGTTTGATGAAAAATAGGCTTGTATATATAAAGCGTTAAGTAAATCGTATTCGTATTGGTAATCTATTTAGTTATTATGCTTAAAAATAAGGGGGGAAATCTGTTAAAGGCAATCTATTACACGAGCATAATGACAAATAATTATGGTCTTATTGCTTTTATATTAGGAAAGTAATTGCCCGATCTCATACAAAATACGCGTATCAATGAGGTAGAGTCATAAATGTTACCAAATATTGTAACCATTTCTTCACTAGCCCTTATCAAGATTGGTGTAATTAAGAAATGGCATGATGATAATATTAACCTACTTCTAAGAATCTTTAGCTTTATATGTAAGCAACTCTGGACAGTCGCTGATATATTTCATCACCAAATCCATCTGTTTATAAATAATTTAAAACAAATATGGCAAGTAATCACACAGCCAGTCCGATGGTAGTCTATCACTTACATGTTCCCAAATCATTTATGCTCTTCGGACAGATGGATTTGTTGTTGTAAACAAAGATAGCAGATAGAGTATTTCACTATCGCAAACATATCGCATACATTCGGGAATAACTCTTCTTATCTATCTAACTCGGTATGGTAACAGTTTGGTTTTTAAGTTTAGGAGTAAGTGTGAATAATACTTATATAACGGATGGTAGGGAAAACGAAGACAGGAGGCGATAAAACTGAAGATAAAAAAGATTTTGAGCGGCTTTTTTTCGGTTGGTTTATTTTTTATTATTATTCACGCTTCAACGTGTTAGTACAGCTAAATCAAACAATAGTTTCCCAAAAAAATGCATTACTTCACCAAAAAAATGAATGCCGCAATGAATATCGGTATGACGTCACTATGCATTTGCTTTACTAACACGATGGAGAGTGAATAATTCCAACATCGCCGCAAAGTCGCCTGCATATCGGTGTTCTATCGGATTCATTTCGGAGAATGTGCTCAAGAACTGCATGACCTCATTCCCCCAGCTCCATTTCACCATCGGACAACTAGACGCGGGCAACGTTTTTATTCCTTCGTTGTTGATATTCCACCAATCCGCACCAAGCGCAACGCTTCTTCATTTATTAGGCGGACAGCGAAGGAGTGGAACTCTTTGCCTGCGTCTGTGTTCCCCGATTCTTATAAATTGGGGACCTTCAAGGCGAGAGTGAATAGGCATTATTTGAGTTTGCGTGTACCATCCTCGACTGCATCGTCACTTACCATCAGGTGAGATGCAGTCAAACGCACTCAAATTTTTAGTAAAAAAAAAAAAAGAATGATCAAAATAATTTTTTTTTTTGAACCAATCGAAAAATGCACTCGAATTTGTTTTAATCTCTAGTACTAATGGCATGTCTTCGTTTTCGGGAGTGTTTCCCGAATCCCCGGTAAAGACTCCTGTTATTTTCTTGTTTAGTTACTAGTTAGTTACTAATACTTCTTTTAGCGCGTTAGGGATAAATGATGAGAGTAAATTTTTACGCCGCACGCGCACATCGTCACGCAAAAAATCCGACACACTAAAACCTAACCCACTTCCAGATGTCCTAGAAACTTGATATTTGGCATCAAGGTAGTCTTTGGATGGTGGCATGAGGCATATACAAAGGGAAAAAATCTGAAAACTTAAAATTATTGATAACTACTTAATTATATTTATTTTGCAACACGTAATTAAATGATATTATATTTATTCATAAAAAATTATACGCACTACATAAACAAATAATGACAGAAAGTGATATCGGAGGATGGTGGAGTGGAGAAGTGACAAGGAGTATCATTTCATATACTCGTATTTAATCCAAAATGTTGCTTTCAAGAAGTATAACTTCTTACATCAATACACACACACAATTTTTTTAGGAATGTCCTCTATCATTGGTAAACGTACGAACGTTACGACTTTGCCGTAAAAAGGTACCCTTTTATTGTATATATATAAAAATAAATAAAGTGATTTAGGAATTTTAGAAGTAGGTTAATAGTAAATTGACTCTTTCATTTTCATTCTGATCCTTCTCATTGGATTATTAAGGTGCAATGTATAAATGTAATATCTCAATAAAGATTCTGAAAATTATCTTAATGTGCTAGGGTGTCAAATTTCAGTTGTACTGCGGACCACTGTTGCTTTCTGTAAAAATAAATGACTATGAATTTGCTCCGGCTTTTATTTTTGAAAACCTATGTGAAGAGTATAAATAAGTTTTA
The DNA here is from genome assembly GCA_946251805.1 of Cybosia mesomella. Lineage (NCBI taxonomy): Eukaryota > Metazoa > Arthropoda > Insecta > Lepidoptera > Erebidae > Cybosia > Cybosia mesomella. The sequence continues at coordinate 13,660,210 of OX276396.1, read as the reverse complement.
ATTTACTTCTCTTATTTTTACTGTTTATTGCCCTTAATGCAATTAGGAATATTATTTTTCTTCATGAACAATCAAAAGAAAAACTACTACTACAACCGATGTAATTATGTCATGTTTCTTGAATATTTTTCTATTGAAAAATACTACTTTGAAGATAGCTTATTGTTCAAAAAAAGGTCAACAGTTACGACAGCTATGTTGCTATAAGGTTTTTTTAGTTCTGATGATATGTGTAGCAATGGTGTCACTACCACGGATGCCCAAGACTGTACGAAATGGAGACGTAAAAGTCGGAAAGCAGGACTGGGACTACGCAAAGATGATGATGATGATAACCTTACGAAATTGTACGAGATGCAACATACTTAGTGACGATGTCAAGTGGTGGTACTGGTGGTAGAAATTTGATGACACAAATTTGTCACAAAATTCGGCCGGGTAGGTACCACCGTGCACGATTGCGAAAAACCCTCCATAGTAATCCAATTTCGGTTTGATTGCGTTCAGGGGTCAGCAAGTACATAGCCGGGCAGGGGATTGTGGTCGCAGCACTAGTGGCACCGGTGGGTGTCACGCGGTGCTGCGACGACAATCCTCTTCTGATGAGGCCGTCAAGCTGAGTGCCACCATTGTTAACATGGTACGTCTATGTAATGGTAACCCTCTTTCCTGAGACTTTGCCTTCAGCTTACCATCAGGCGAGGTGAAGTCAAATTGACGCGTCCTAAATATAAAAAAAAAAAAGAAAAAAAAAGTAAGAGGGTAACTGATGCTGGGAGTGCGCTCCCACATGTGGCTCGTTGCATCTCGAAATTTTGCAGAAATTCGAATTTTTTAAGCTAGTTTACAGAGTTCTAGACTCCACACAGCAACTCAAAATGCAGGATACGGAAGTCATTTTGCAATGGATTCCTTTTTATGTGTGTATACCGGGTAATAAAGAAGTGAATCGCTTAGTGAAAGAGGCTGTCACAGACGGAATTTTCACCTAAATTATACCACTTTATACGGATGCCAAAACTTCTTAAAGAGAATGTTTTAACTTTATAGCTATAGTGTAGGCACCTGCATGGTGTCATGTCATATCATGTCATGGTCATAGGTAAAGTTAAAGGTCTTACTTTTAACGTGCCGAAAGCCTACTTCCTTCATTTTATTGGCTCTCCCTTCTTTCCCCTTCGTTTCTTTTCTGCAGATGATAACGAGTGACTATCACCAATGGTGTTAGGTACTAGTGTCCATAGGTGCTGAAAATAGTTTAGTTGAATTGTCCATGAGCTTCTTTGTCACCGCAGTAGTATACAATGTAATAGCAATCGTAAAAACTGGTCATAGGCAAATTTCTTGTTAGGAATATCTTATTTATTTAAATTTAAATTCGGGCCGTATCTACAAACACTTCGTATGTTTCGTCTAGCTTGGAATATTATGTAACGATGTTAGTACCGTGAAGTATTCTGTATTACCAGTAGCATCCCTGGAGTATTACAAGAGCTCCCTATCAATCCTCAATCCTCCTAATCTCCGTACTCAAGGATAGTGATTACCACTTTCACGAATGCTGATTGTTCTGCTCTAGAAAGATCATTTTAAATCTATATAAATAAAAATGAATCGCCGAAATGTATGTACGCGCCTAACTTCCGTACGATTGCACCAAATTGGATAATTCTTTTTTTTTTGTTCGTTATTGTTAGTGAGAGATAGAAAATGTAGTTAACTAATTAATTTAGCTGCTTTATTTGGTATTCGACCATAATAATTTTTAAGAATTTAAGGACTTTTTAGGGTTCCGTTGCCAAATGGCAAAAAACGGAACCCTTATAGATTCGTCATGTCTGTCTGTCTGTCCATCCGTCTATCACAGCCACTTTTTTCCGAAACTATAAGAACTATGCAGTTGAAACTTGATAAGTAGATGTATTCTGTGAACAGCATTAAGATTTTCACACAAAAATAGGAAAACAACAATAAATTTGGGGGCTCCCCATACTTAGAACTGAACCTCAAAAAAATATTTTTCATCAAACCCGTGTGTTTCAACCAGTTCAAATACGTGTGGGGTATCTATGGATAGGTCTTCAAAAATGATATTGTAGTTGTAGTGTAAAGTGTGTCCCTGTAATTTCTAAAACAAGAAAATGATAAAACTAAAAATATATATGATGTACATCACCATGTAAACTTCCACCGAAAATTAGTTAGAACGAGATCTAATAAGTAGCTTTTTTGTAATACGTCATGAATCGTAAACCGGAATGTAACTTTCATTCAATCAAGTCAAATATAAAAAATTTACTGGCTGCTACGGAACCCTTCATGGGCGAGTCCGACTCGCACTTGGCTGGTTTTTTATTGATAAGACTAAAGCTCGTCAATATAGCTACTTAATAAAGAAAAGAAAAGAAAAAGAAAACTGCTTTCTTTTCCTTTTCTGATTAAAAAAACGAAGTGGAAATTAAAAATTAGTAGAAATATTAGGGTTTGTCTATGTATACATAAGTACATTTTTTGCTTCCAGCAGTCAATTTTTATTTCAATTACTTTATGGTATTTTCTATAGGCGGTGGTAACCGCTCCCTCAGGTGGGTAGTGTGCTTGTCTGCCACTTATGTGTATAAACAAAATAAGACCCTGAAATTTTAAACTATTTTGTAACTAATATCCTATCCTTATATCCTAACATCCACTTGCTACTTGGTACTTGTAATAGATAGTTATAATATCTTCCAATATTCGTTAGCAGCTGATAAATATTGAATAGCACCGTTAGATATTAGATACTATCTAAGACAATGTTACTGCTTTGGGCTGAATCTAAGAAGACACGGTAATATAGTTGTACCTTTTTTTTTTTTTTTTTTTTTTTTTTTATCGTGCGGAAATCCCTTTGGATACCCCCCCGCTGGCCAGCGGGGGCGGTTATGTCGGGCTTGCACCGACTAAAACCGCACGCCGTCTCGGGTCCTCAGACGCCGGGGTGTAAGGTTACCCATAGAGCATATCCCTCGCACCCCGGCTGACCCTGGGTCATCTCACCACTAACAGCATCGCTCATCCTGTCTCCTCTGAAAGCAGAGGAGTACGGAGAACGATGTGTTCCCGCCACGTTGAGGACAAATAGCTCTTATAGTTCTGCGTTATCTAAATTTAATGTTGTTTCTGGTCTGTACCTAAGTTTAATGCCAGCTTAATTTCCACCCGAGAAAATTATACTTGTACGACAAAAACGTTTAACCATTTCTTGGTTGTTACTATCGGTGGACTCCTTTGAGTACTTTTCGCAATTCCTCAAAGTGTCGGATTTGGCCATCCACGCCCAATTGCAAAATTTATCCTGTATATACAATTTGTTAATATGATAAAATAATGATTCGATGATTAATGGTATAATGATAGGAAACGTCTTGATATGCTTTCGATATATTCTTTCAGCGATACACAGTTGTGAGTATGTGTATGTATATTGGTAGGTATAATTTTAAAAGTCCATTTCCAATAATCAAAGAATTGTCTAGAGAATATTAATTTAATAACTTTATTAAATATCTACAAATAAATTTTGTGAGCGAAAAATTATGGTAAAATTATCTCAATTTACACTTAAAATATAAGTAATGAGCATTGATCGTAGGTATAGTTACTAGTGAATCCAAAAATTGGTATTTGTCTCACCATTTCTGCCATCTTTGCTGTAATAATATAATTTATGAATACAATAGAACCTGGCTTTGAGCACAAGTATAAGCAGCGTTCTTATTGAACCGGTGAATGCAGCCCTCGTTTTGGGCATCTTGCCACACGAACGTGAGCTCTGAATTATCTGTACCTACTCACTACTTAGTATAAATAATATAACCAAGTCTAAGGTATAGTCGTTACTAAAATTTCTACACATCGTATATATTATTTTGTAACGCGGCAACAAGGTTGAAATATTTAATGTTGAAGCATACTGAGACGGAATTATATATTTCGCCACAATCTGTTAACTATTGCTGAGAAATCGGAATAAACTGCTAAAACAGTACATTTATCATCGCAATGAGGTTTAAAAAAATTAACTTGTAGTTAGTACGGGAAAGTGTCTAAGTCTAAATGTCTGCGTTATTTAGATATAAAAAAATAATTGACATGGCTCGCGAAGCACTTAAACACTATCAGGAAGATGACTCATCTGTTATACTCTTTCAGCGGGCTGTGAATTATGTGTTGGATAAACAGTTTAACTATGAAAAGAGTAGATGGCCGCATCTACCAAGCAACAAAGCCGGAATGGAAAAGCTAGCGCTTAAGCTGCGAGATGATTGCATAAATTATAGATTGGAAATTAAATATTAAATTGCTTGAGGATGTGTTTGTAATTTAATATTAATCATAAAAGTACGTACAATTTGAAATTGATAAGGCATTTGAGTAGAAGCATGCTATTTTTAATATATGACAAAGGGACTAAGTTTCTTCTGTTCTTGTATCCGTCGGTGCCTGGCGCGTAGGGATAGCAGGTAGGAAACATCGGTGTAGGTGTCTTTCTCGGTCCGAGGTGCGTCACGTCTTGAGGTTGCATGGGGAAATATACGGGGGTGTCGGTGCGGGGTTGCATCAGGTAGATAAAAACTGAACACGTATGGATAGCGCCCGAGTCGCTCTCTTTTACTATTTGACATGCGCATACAGTGATTTAACCGTAACTATTCTTAAGCTGTGTCAAGCTAACGTAATTGGTGGTTATTTAACTGAGTTGTGCGTAGAATCAGTGACAGTAAGTGACAAACTTTTGAAATTTAAGTTAAGTTGTGGTGAATCTGTAGGATTTTCTAGGTGATATCGCCTAGAAATCGATAAGTTATTAAATATAAGTATTTAAGGTACATAAGTTACGGGGCCAGGGGGGGGGGGCGATAGCCCAGTGGCGTATGTAAAAAGCGGCGAAAGTCCAGTGGCGTATGTAACGGACTGCTGAGACGAGGTCTCGAGTTCGATCCCCAGTCGCCCCGGGCACACACCTAGGGGCACACCTAACTTTTCGTAGTTATGTGTGCATTAATAAATGTTAATTATCGCTCGCTTAATAATGTGCCCGGTAGATGGCAATAGGCTCGCCCCCTATTACATTGATACCTTAACATAACTGGCGAATCGTGGGTGTGTAAAACACCTCTGCCTACCCCTTCGGGGATACAGGCGTGAAGTTATGTTATTATGTTATGTTAAGTAAAGTTATAAAAGTAAATCGATAAGCCATTAATCGATATAAATCGAGAAGCCATAGAAATATTCAAGCATCCCAACAATTTTAATAGAAGAAAAGGAAGATTTTCATCTCCAAAAAGATTTGTACTCAGTACTGAGAGCCGCTCGTCATCACAGTTGAAACTTGACGGAGCCAACACCATCCCCGGCATCGGGAGGCCAGGCCCCCATGCTTAGCCTCGACCAATCGGGATCGAGATCATAGGTTCCACAGCTCTTGATAAATCAGGATCAATCACGTCGTTTCCCCCCGCTAACCGCCTCTATAAATACGCCAGTGACTTGGGCCTCTACGTCAGTCGCAGAGCAGTCATTGCCGAGGAGAGTTCTACGTTCGTCGGCATATTATTCTATTTTTTTATTATTCATTGTGAATATTTATTTTAATGTTGCATCTCAAAATAACCAACAATATAAGTAAGTATATATATATTATATATTAATAAAAAATATGAATACATTATTCAATAAATGTTTAGGAAATGACTGGTAATCTCACTTCTATTACATTGTATATTGCCTTGTAATTGAGTTACATGCAAAAATAGTGTTTGAAACATAAAGAGGCTATCGTTCGAAACTACCAAAGGTACATTTGGGTATAGTTAAAAGAAAACGTGTGAGTAGAATGAGAAACGTAGAATTACCTGAAACACTTATATCTGAGCTCACAAAGTACTCTAACAAAGTGGTGCATTATAGTATGTCAGTGTTTAGCTGTGCTGGAGTCTGCCTGTGTGACAGTGTGACATCTAAAAACTATATTTTTTATGCGGAAACAGATGAACCCATATTAAGTCAGGTGTTAAATAGGCTTTGAACCGAGAAAAACGGTGGGTTTACGACAGAGTTACTTGTGAGGCGATCGACGGGACAATTAGTCTTATAATGGTATTATCTATTTATTAATTTATTTATTAAAACTTTATGCACATAATGTACACAGGCGGACTTAATGCCACAGGCATTCTCTACCAGTTAACTTTCTAGGTGATGCAGAGAAAAAAAAAGTAAGTGCATTAAGGAGAGTAAAATTATTGAAATATATATATCAAATTGAGCCGTAAGGTATACATACCTGGGGGTGTGTGTTGGGTAACCTCCTCGAGTGTCGTTCCGATTCCGATCCCGCTGCAGTCCGGGGGGAACGGAATCGGAGCGGCTGGTACACCCTGGGCGACGGTCAATGGCATCCCCTTCATGGGGTTGGCATTGATCGTCGGCTAATACCCAACGTGGCGGGAACACATCGCTCTCCGTACTCCTCTGCTTTCAGAGGAGACAGGATGAGCGATGGTGTTAGTGGCTCAGGCCACCATAGGGTCCTGGGGGATCCAGGGGTGGGTTGGCCCACTGCTAACGCAGGGGCCGACGGGCACTTGTGCCGCCGCCGTTGAGAGAGGACTAGCCATCCTCTCGCGTTCCGTAATCGGCAGGTGATCAGCAACGACCTGACTGGTGGCTCCAGAAGGGTACGCTGTGAGCTTGCTGACCGGAGGGCTTGCCTTTATTGGCCGGCCCACGACAAGGAAAAGTCTATAACACCCGACAGCCAAGTCGTAAAAACCTATGGATACCAGCCGACCTCCATAGTATATAGGCTTATCCAGGTGCATGGGGCTCCACCTGGATGGACCACCTTTCCCCCATACTCGTGGGATATGATATGGACCTAATAAACCCAAACAAATATAAAAAACCGGACGGAAAATCTAACGACAAACAGGCATCGAACAATGGAAATGACGAAGTCTGCGCGGAGCTCGCGCAGCAGGCAAGCGTGGAGGTGACGCTAAATACCTCGGCGGTGTCGGAGAGTTTCGACACCGCCAACGAGCGAAGCCGGGCGAGTAGCCCGTTGGGTCTTGGGGTACAGAGGACCCGAAAACGCAGGAGGCGAGCAAAGGCTCGGGCGGGGGGGGACGTCTCGGATGAGGATTATACCCTCACCGGGACGACCTCCTCCTCCTCCAGCAGTGACGAGACGTCGAAGCCGGCGTCCAAGGTCGCTGCAGGCCGCCGAGGGGCGCGAGGGGGAACGAGGGCTGGACCATCCACCCGAGCGCCCTCAGCCCCTGGTAGGGCTGTGTGAGAGTCACCGTCGAGGCCTTCCACCTCGGCGGTACCGGAGCCGAGCGGTGGGACGCGGTCTCTCTTGGAGAAACTCCAGAGGGTGACCGCGTCGTTCCGGGGGTCCCCAAGCCCCGAACAGGAGGCGATGTTGAATATAGTGTTCAACATCGCCTCCGAGAATGAGGCCCTCGCGGAGCAGCTGGCCGAGTCCCGTCGGGAGACGGCCCGGCTCGCTGCAGCCCTCGAGGAGTTGAAGAGGATGGTGGCGAGTTCGGCGCAGCCGGTGCCACCAGCGCAATTGGCGCAGCCGGAGCAGCCGGCGCGGGTGACGCGATCGACACGGTCGACGCAGCCGGCACAGTCAGCGCAGGCGTCGCAGGCGGAGCAGCCGGCGTGATCGGTGCGGCTGCCGGCCCAATCACCGGAGGAGCCCTGGGTGACGGCTACTCGTGCGCTGGAGGAGCGGATGATGAGTCGGATGGAGGCCTTAGTGGACTCCATCCGTCGTCCGCCTCTGGCGTCGCCGGTGGCCAGCTATGTGGCTGTAACCCAGAAGGGCCCCACCCGCCCGGCTGCAGGTGCATCCCTGCCGGAACCGGCTCCTCGGCTCCCTCCCACTCAGGGGAAAGGGAAAGGCAAAGGCAAGGGGAAGGGCAAGGGGAAGACGTCCCCAGCCCTGGCCCCAGCCCCAGCCCCAGCCGTGGCTCCGGCTACCTCCACCCCATTGGAAGGGGGCTGGGAGGTGGCTGGAGCCAATAAAAGCAGGCGAAAGGCCGCCAAGAAGGCCACCAAGAAGGCCGCCAAGAAGGCCAGGAGGGCCGCGGCCGCCGCGAAGGCAGCGCCGGGGAAGCTCCGTGACCCTCGAACTACGGCCGTCGTCGTCACTCTGACGGCGGAGGCAGCGTCGAGGGGCATGGGGTATGCCGAGGTGTTGGCCAAAGTAAAGGCCAACGTCGACCTGAAGGCCCTTGAGATCCCGGGTGTCCGGTGCAAGAGCACACGGACGGGAGCCCGGCTTCTCGAGGTCCCCGGCGCCGCCAGTGGCCCCAAGGCTGACGCCCTAGCGGCTCGGCTAAGGGAGTCACTGGATGCAGTCGACGTCCGGGTGTCCAGGCCCATTAAATGCGCAGAAATGCGCATTACGGGCCTGGACGACTCCGTCACGGCAGAAGAGCTCAGGCTCGCCGTTGCGGAGGCCGGAGGCTGCTCCCCGGACACAGTTAAGGCCGGAGCGATACGCTTCGGCCGTGGTGGACAGGGGGCAGCAGTTGTCGGCTGCCCTATCGCGGCGGCCCAAAAGGTTGCAGACGGGCGGAGCCTCCTGGTAGGAGGCTTCCTGAGGGCGCAGGCAAGGCTCCTGCAGGCCCGACCGGCCAGGTGCTTCAGGTGCCTGTCGGTGGGCCATGTGGGGGTGCACTGCACGGCGGAAGTGACGGCGGGTGACCGTTGCTTCCGCTGTGGCCAGCCAGGTCACAAAGCCAGCAAGTGTGGCACCCCGCTGCACTGTTTTAGGTGTGCTGCGGGAGGCAAGCCGGCTGACCACAGGGTTGGCAGCAAGGCCTGCGCCGGAGGGGAGCCGAAGCCGGGAGGCCGACCTTCCGCCTCCAGTTCACAGCGGGATGCGGAGATGGGGGTTCCATAATGGATCCTCAACTCCGCATCCTGCAGGTGAACGTTGGCCACGGTGCCCGTGCTCAGGACCTTCTGCTCCAGAGCATGGAACAGTGGGCCATAAATGTCGCCGCTGTCGCCGACCCATACACGTACCGGTTCCTAGGGCCTACCTTTTTTTTTTTTTTCGTGCGGAAATCCCTTCGGATACCGCCCCCGCTGGAGAGCGGGGGGTCTCCAACGGGGGTGGTTATGTCGGGCTTGAACCGACTAAAACCGCACACCGTCTCGGGTCTTAAGACGCCGGGGTGTAAGGTTACCCATAGAGCATATCCCTCGCACCCCGACTGACCCTGGGCCATCTCCGGTTTCGAGATGGCCCCCTTACTTGCTCTCCGAACAGCCCTCAACAGGGCCGTCCTCGCCTCGGTCGGAGTTGGCCGTAGGCGGCAACGTCTCTCCCGCCCTAGGAGAGAGGCGCTGCCGTCTCCGTTGCCCAGGGTGCACCGCGTGGAGGTCCCCAACCAAGCACCCCTCCTAGGGCCTACCTGGGAAACCGCGCTGGATGGGACGGCGGCACTGGTGCACAATCCCGCCGCCGGCAGCCCCCCCCTTGCCGTCGTTGCAATCGGATCTGGCTGCGTGGCGGCGGTGGTTGGGGAAATAGCGGTCGTGGCTGCTTACTTCACGCCGAGCCGAGACATAGCTGCTGACTCGTATGAGCAATGGCTCCGTCAGCTGGCAGTCGTCGTCAATGCCTGCCACCCCCACCCGGTCCTTGTGCTCGGGGACTTCAACGCCTGGTCGTTGGCGTGGGGTTCCCCTCACGATAGGGGCCCGGCGGGGGATAGAGGCAGAGCACTGGAGGACTGGGCCGAAGGACTCGGCATAGACCTCCTAAATCGGGGAGCCGTGGACACGTTCGTGACCTCGAAGGCCAGATCAATCGTGGACATATCGTTCGCGAGCCCCTCGTTGACGCGACGTGTTCAGGGCTGGCGTGTCGTTTTGGGGGAGGAGACAAGTTCGGATCACCGATATATTCGGTTTGACGTCTCCGCCCCCGCGAGTGATGCGCCGGCCACACCGGCTCCACCCGAGCCACGTTGGGCACTTAAGCGACTAGATCGGGAGCTCCTCCTAGAAGCCGCCATCGTACAGGCCTGGGCCTCTGCGCCGGACAGGCCTGTCAACGTAGACGATGAGGCGGAGTGGTTCCGGGAGGCCATGACCCGTGTCTGCGACGCGGCGATGCCTAGGGCTCCGCCCTATAATCCGAGGGGTCAGGTCTACTGGTGGTCGTCGGAGATCGCGAGGCTCAGACGTCCTTGCGTGGGTGGGCCCGATTCCGTAGGAGGCGTCGCCGCCCCGCAGATGCGGAGGCCCGAGAGGCGGAGTTGTACCAGGGATAGAGGGAGGCCAGAGGTGCCCTCCGAGCAGAGATAAGGCGGGCCAAAAAGGATTCCCGCTGCGAACTGCTGGAGACGCTGGAGCAGGACCCTTGGGGGCGGCCCTACCTAATGGTAAGGGGAAAACTGCACCCCAAGGCCCCGCCGTTGACCCAGTGTCTCCAGCCGGAGCTGCTCGGAGGAGTTGTTAGCTCCCTGTTCCCAGCGCGGGCGGTGGAACATGTTCCACCGCAAATGACTCCGCCTCGGTTGCCAATGGTGCCCGACGTGGATGACGACGACGTGCCCGAGGTCACTTGGGTAGAACTAGAGCTGGCGGTGAGAAGGCTGAGAGCCAAACGCACCGCCCCGGGACCCGACGGCATTCCAGGCCGAGCGTGGGTCCTAGCTCTAGTCGACGACGCTCTCGAGCCCCGACTGAGAGGGCTTCTCAGAGCATGTTTGGAGCGGGGCCAGTTTCCGAAATTGTGGAAGACGGGGAAACTGGTCCTCATCCGAAAGGAGGGGCGCCGGGCGGACTCACCGTCCGCCTACCGGCCCATAGTGTTGCTCGACGAGGTGTGCAAGCTCTTTGAAAGAGTAATTGCGAAGCGCCTCGTCGAGCACCTCTCAAGAGTGGGGCCGGACCTGGCGGATGGCCAATATGGCTTCCGCCAGAGGCGCATCACCGTGGATGCCATCATGCGCGTGAGGGCTCTGGCGGAGGATGCAGTAGCCCGGGGTGAGGTGATATTGGCGGTGTCCCTGGACATCGCCAACGCGTTCAACACCTTGCCCTGGAGTTGCATTAGGGAGGCGCTCGTGTATCACGAAGTGCCTCTCTACCTCCGCCGCATAGTCGGGGCGTATTTGACGGAGAGAGCCGTCTTCTACCCAACCGTGACCGGTCTCGGCCGGCGTGAGATGTCGTGCGGTGTTCCGCAGGGATCGGTCCTGGGGCCGCTCCTGTGGAACATCGGATACGACTGGGTGCTTCGCGGTGAGCTCGCAGACGGTGCCGCCGTCACGTGTTACGCGGACGACACGCTCGTGACGCCGTGCGGACCGACATACCGCGAAGCGACCCTAAAGGCCACGACCGCGGTTGCCCAAGTCGTGGAGCGGATCCGGCGGCTGGGTCTCGAGGTGGCTCTGCATAAAACCGAGGCCCTGTTCTTTCATGGGCCTCGGAGCAAGCCGCCTGAGGGATCCAGTCTCATCGTGGGAGGTAATCGCATTGGCATCAAGCCCCAAATGAAATATTTGGGGCTCGTGCTCGACGGCCGATGGCCCCCAAACTGAAGGGCACAGCTCTCGCTCTGGCGCGGCTGCTGCCCAACATGAAGGGGCTCGATGACTCCTGCAGGAGACTCTACGCGGGGATCGTGCGGTCCATGACCTTGTATGGGTGCCCAATATGGGCGGAGGCCCTGAAGGCCGGAAGTGTGCGGATGCTGCGCGCTCCGCAGCGAGTGATGGCCATCAGGGTCATCCGCGGGTACCGCACGATCTCCTTCGATGCAGCGAGTCTCCTTGCCGGAACTCCGCCATGGGACCTGGAGGCGAGAGTCCTTTCGCAACTGTACCAGTGGCGAAAGGAGGCGCGGGAGCAGGGACTGAACCCCGAGCATCGAGAAATCGAGGTCATGCAGTCCCAGCTCCGCCAGGCCATCGTGGTGGAGTGGAAGGAACGACTTGGGCGACCAAGCGCAGGGCACGCCGCAATAGCGGCGGCCCATCATGAAGGATTGGCAAGAGAGGCGACACGGAAGCCTCTCGTACCGACTGACGCAGGTGATCTCCGGGAAGGGGTGCTTCGGGGACCACCTGCATCGGATCAGGAAGGAGCCAACGCCTGAGTGTCATCACAGTGACGCGAGCGAGGACTCAGGGCTGCACACGCTGGCGGACTGCCCGGCGTGGGAGGTGCCGAGGCGTGACCTCGTGGCAGCCATCGGGGTGGGAGTCCTCTCGCTCGGCAGCATGATTGCGGCAATGGAGCGGAGCGCGAGCGCGTGGGCCGCCGCCACCTCCTTCTGCGAGCATGTGATGCTCGCGAAGGAGATGTCGGAGCGCGTCCGGGAGAGGTTCAGAACCCTCCCGGCCCGCCGAGCCCGCAACATGCTCGCCTCGCGTCGCAGGCGACTCAGGCGCCGGAGGTCGCTTAACGACCTCCGTCCTCCATGAGCGCAGGCCTGGGGGTGGCAGGTGAGGCCGCCTGTCACCCCAGCAGAAGCAGGCCGGGACGGTGGGGCGACTAGCGCCCCTCCCCCAAACCGGGGCAAGACGGGGACACCGTGGTTCCCAAACCCGAGGGGGCCATCTCGAAACCGGAGATGGCCCAGGGTCAGTCGGGGTGCGAGGGATATGCTCTATGGGCAACCTTACACCCCGGCGTCTGCAGACCCGAGACGGCGTGCGGTTTTAGTCGGTTCAAGCCCGACATAACCGCCCCCGCTGGCCGGCGGGGGGGTATCCGAGGGGATTTCCGCACGAAAAAAAAAAAAAACAATGGTATACATACCTACATAATTCTAATATACGCAAACATAAATATACATACATAAATATATACAAAAAATAATAATATACATACATATATAAGATAAAGGTTCGGTCATATGTAGGTACTTAAACTTTAAATATGTATTTTAAAGTTTAAGTACATATGAGTATTAACTATGCAGATTCTGCCAATTTGCTTAACAAGAATGTCCGAATCTTTATCAAAAACTTGTGACGGCTAGTGACCGTCCTGCTCTCAAGAGGTAGCGCGTTCCAAAGAAACACAGATTGAAACGCGCTACCTCTCGATAATTTAGTAATTGTTATTAGCTATTAATTAGTAATTGTTAATTAACAAAAAAAGGAGTACTATTATATGACTAATTTTTTGTGGCGGTACTGATAAGCAGAATTCATTTAATTATAAAGAATTTGAGAGAGAAAGAGGCGATAGATTGGTTTATACTTATCAATTTAAGAACAACAGCTCACAACAAAATATATAAGAAGGCCATTTACCAGTATCTGGGACCGAAGACAACATGATGGGCTACAGCCCATCATCTGATTGAAGGTTCAAAGATCAGAGAAGGCTTTCTTAGTGAAAACTCTCAAAAGGATACTGTTTGTTGACCGTCAACAAGACGGGTTCACACATATGATTAATAGGACTTGCAAGGGTTAGTGAGAATCCCTGCTGAGTATGGGCTTAATTTTCTGGTAGGTCTGATGTCAGAAATATTGTGTGATTCAACTTCAATATAACCACACCATCGCGCACTTGTCGAGATTGTTCTCATGTTCAATCGGTACAATTTTTGTCATAGATAAGAGGAGCCATATGACGACTTTTATATTTTGCACTACCTACTTCTAACATGAAAGGTTTATATTGAGATTGTCTTTGAAATTTCATAATCAGTCTGCGATGATGATGAGATTATTTTTATGTTGTTTTTATGCATCAAAACTTTAACTTAGGTATGCATTAAAACTTTAATGTTCTCGGGCCAACGTCTCTACTTTCGCGAGGATGATTAAAGATCCCAGAGTGGCGTAGGTTTCCTCGTCAATAGGGCCATCTCTAGTAACGTTAAGAAATCTCCAGCGTGTCAAACAGGGTAGCGTACCTGATCCTTCGGCTATCCAAGCGGTATAGCATGAAAGTAATTCAGGTGTACACACTGACCTCGGCACACTCGGATGATGTAGTGGAGGATATGTATGAAGACATATCCAAAGCCTCGCACAACACCACTAAGGCTCACTTCAACTTTGTTATGGGAGACTTTAACGGTAAGGTGGAAACCCAGTCTGGCAACGAATCCCGAATAGGCCCACATGGTTATGGAATTAGGAATCATAGGGGGCAAATGCTTGTCAACTTCTTGCGAAAGAGGGACGGTTCTAAATGAATTCCTTTGTTAAGAAACAGCCTCCAAGGAAGTGGACATGGCGAAGCCCTGACGCTGTGACAAAAAATGAGATCGACTTCATCGTGACGGATAACAAGCACATATTCAGAGATGTCTCAGTGATCAACAGGCTTAAAACCGGATCTGATCACCGACTGCTCCGAGGCTTTCTGAATAACAACCTGAAGCTTGAAAGAAACCGTCTGAAGATGTCCACGCTCCGACCTAACTCAACCCAAATTATGGCGGGCACCGAGTAGTTCCAGCAGCTTCTCAGCGAAAGATTTGTTGCCTTAGAACCCACTGATGACGCTGACCAGACCCTACACAATCTGGTCGAAACGCTGAGGGATGAGGGCATCAAGTTCTGCCAAAAACAGCGTACTGGCAGGAAGTCCAAACTCTCGGATGAGACTCTAGGGCTAATGAAAAGAAGAAGGGAAATCATCCAAGCGACTTCGTCAGACAGGTCAGACCTAAACAAGAAAATTGCGAAGATGGTACGGCGCGACCTGCTCCAAGCTCCAACACACGCCTCATTGAAGAGGCGATAGAGCGAAACCGAGGGTCCAAAGTATTTATTCAGCAGCTTGGCAGGAGCCATCTGACGAAGCTCAAAACGCACGACGGGTGGACCGTATTGTCGAAGCCGGAGATCTCCACCGAGATAGAGGAGCTGAGACGTGGACACTCACGGTAGGGCTGGTCCATCAGTTCAAAGTCGCTCAGCGAGCTATTGAAAGAGCAATGCTCGGAGTTCCTCTGAAGGATAGGATTAAGGTAACGAATACATCCGACAGAGAACCAAGGTTATCGACATAGCTCAAAGATTTAGCAAGCTGAAGTGGTAGTGGGCCAGCCATATCTCGCGAAGAACCGACAACTGCTGGGGTAAACGTGTTCTTAAGTGGAGACAGAGACTCAGCACACGTAGTGTAGGAGGCCCCCAGGTGGGATGACGATCTGCGTAAGACTGCAGGCGGATGCTGGATGCGGCAAGCTGAAGATAGGGCGCTATGGCGCTCATTAGGGGAGACCTATGTTCAGCAGTGGACTAGTATAGGTTGATGATGTTCAATTCTAAATCGGAGTTATATTCATTGTGTCAACATTATGCGGTATCTAATACATTTTACTTTATCCATATTTGTTTCAGTTTTTAACCACACTATACATCTTTTTCGTTTAGTTCAGTACCTAAAATGCTTTTCGTAGTTCTTTTTGAAACGTAATCAATTTTCGTGAAACGTAACATATTCAAACTTCGTTAATATCATGCAAACATATTTCTCCACTTTAGACGCTTTTCAAGTAAATTACAAAGCACCTGTAACAGAAAGCCTTTACTCGAAATGAATTACTAAACAGAAAGTAGACTGTATGATACAGCATTGTTATAACTTCCTACAAGAATGTGATATATGTGTTGCAAGTTGCAACCATTCTCAAATGCATGTTGACTGTGACTCTGGAATTAATCTATGTTAGAAATTGACGACGAAATGTTATTGCGGATAAACTCTCTATCGAGAATAGCTTAGTACAACTTCCATTATTATCAAATAGCACAATTGCACCCATGATGACTTTAAAGATCGAGATCAAAGTAAGGTTCATTAAATTTTTTGACAACATACAATAGGTGTGAAAAGGACCGACGGTTCTGGTTGCCATTCGAACATCGGTTGGTTTCGTTGCGGGTAGTCGGAGCCCTAAAAAGTCCGACAAGTCCGTAGTTAGACAAGGATCCAACTATAAAATTCCTAGGGAGTTTATGGAGGTCCGATGGTAGTCACTTCACTGAAAATATCGAAGATTGGCCAATTCGTAGTTAGACTGAAAGAAGACTCCAGCTGAATCATATGTGAGGATGATGATATAATGAAATTAGGGTAAAAGTAACTATATGAGCACTATTCGCTGTGCGTATTTCTAATGGTTTACAAGTAAGTAACTTATATGTCAAATTATGTTATTTGTGAAATTGAACATGCACTCACTTTTTTAGTTAAATTGAACAAATGTAAATACGTGATGTGCATAGATACGTACGACGATGCAGTAAGGTTGCACTTTATACACCTATAGGTTCAACTATTTTTTTACTTCATAACTTGAAAGTTAACCTATTTCTCATATTGCAGATTCTGAGGTACTAGAGTTTCGATTTACACACAAACTAATGTACGTAGTTAGCCGTATTCAAAGCTCGCCCGCGATCGTAGATATCCAATTAAGTAATTACACTAATGCCATTTCAGGTAGTTCAACAATAATAATTGTAATGAAGTTTTATCAACTTCTACTGAATGTGCCTAGTGTCGTGAAGTATAATTATAAACATACAATAAGTAAATTCCTATTAGGAATCTCTTATTCTAAAACTTTTCCACAATAAATTGGGCTTGTGAAGACTATAAATATGGCAGGTACATCTCAGTTTTGATTTATTGACGAGATACTCAGGAATTACATGTTAAAACTATCAGGTATGTTACTCTGTTAGAGAAATGCCTTATTGGCCAGCTTATACTTTGCGTTTCTTATCTCTTATTGAGAAGTTACTTACCATGGAAATATTAATTGTTGTCATTCTTTACTTTTAAAGATTTCAGATCTATGTCGATGATTCTACTAATAATATAAATGCCAAAGTTTGTGAATTTAAAAAAATGTATGTAACTTACAGCGTGAATTTCAACGAATGATCGTCCACTCTAAATCGACACAGAATTATTTTAGCGTGTTTTTTTAGGTTTACTCGGGGTGCCCTGCAATGGACACTAAGGGAGGCCACTGTGTGGTTTTACTCGGTCTGATTCCGACACGCCCATCCCATCGTTGGCACCGATGATGGCGTGAGGCCTGTGGGGATTTACACACATAAAAAAAGTGTGTTTGTTTATCTAAGGTTTCAGCAAACTCCTAGACAACTTCAGATAGAAGTTTTGCATGTTGACGTGACGAGCTACCTAAAAAATATCACCGGGAGCAGGTCACAACTGAATAAAGGAAAGTTATATTGATTGAGTGATTTGTAATCAACTAATGCTAGAAACTAGTCATTTGGAGTAAATGTGGTCGTTATCGTAACTTTTCAAATAAGCCTCGTATTTCACCCTTTGATAGAAATAACTAGTTAGGTACATAATTATGGTTATATTATGGATGAATATGTATTCATTGAAAATTGTTTAAATAGCATATACACTACTAATTCTTTCTGATAATTCTCTAATGAACAAATACAGTGATCCTGTTCGTTTACAAAAAAAAAAACAGGATTATCGTACAGAATGTACAGGCCTCGCACGCCTCTATTGGCGGATGAAGGGCTATCGAAGAATGTAAGTCTTTCAACACCTAGAACTATCAAATTGTTAGGATAAATTAATAACTATAGTCAGTTTACAAGTATCCCAATACACGTGCTTGTGATGAAGGTGACAGAATTCACTAAGTAGACTTCAACTAAAGTTTACCCCCGAAAATTAAATCTGTATACAATTTTTTTTATTAGACCTGTTTGTTTGATATTGTCTGAGAAATAATAAACGATGATGTTCCTGAATATCGCTAGACACGCGTTTGTTGGGATACAAGTAAGTAATTTGTGGTTGTGTATTTTTAAGTGATGTACTTTTACTTAGTATTGTATTAAATACATATTGAATAAACACATTTTGTTTACTCAATGCCGATTTAATGATGTTTTTGATTCTGTCAGGTGTGCAGGAAAACAATAATATATTCGTTTGTAAAATTATCTTCAATGAAGCACAGCAGTACTTTTTAGTTTCCTAAGCGTCTATAGACTACTTAATTGAATATTAATAAGAATTTTCTTGAAATACCTGAAGAACAATCATTATAATGATTATAAAATCTTACTATGACTGCCTACCTGAACATTTTTTACAAAAACATTACAAAAATATTGCAGGAGATGCAAGCTAACAATACAATGAAATTATATAATATTATGTGAGTTCAAATGTTAATCCGGTTGGGATGACATTGGGCTCATTAAATGGCCCTGGATTATCAACTTGGAATTGCTCGACTGAGCAATATGAATATTATAACGTAAAAAGCAATGAAAACTCGGTTTAAACCCTCCTGTATTTCACTTCCCATAAAAACTTGGGATTCCGTGAAATATATTGGGCAAAAAAAGGTCTACACGCTCGATCATTAAAGGTAAATTGCTCTGTTTTATATCCGTTGAAATGTAAAGTGTTGAAAATGTTTGAATGGCACGCTCGAGTTGACACAACTCTTCTGACTACTCTCTCACTCCTTTGTAACTTAGTATTTAACCTTTTACTTTCATCTGCTACTTTAATTTTAATTATTTATCACTAAGTTTTTCACCACTTCCTCATCCGCATAATATCAAATAGAAGCAAGTTGTTGCGAGAATTTAAAAAGTTCTGAAGGAGACCACAAAGAATTTAAAACGTCTCATTGTCACCTTTCAAGTAGTTAGTTGTAAACGGTTCGCTAGGGATATGTTAGAAGAAATGATTGTCTGTTTCATAACGTAAAAAGGTTGTGTCTGAAATGTTTATACTTATATGAAATATAACAACATCTCTACACTATCTGTGCGCATGACTAATGTAAAGTCACGAAAAAAATTTGAATTGCCAATGTTGCGTTCCTAAACGAAGTAAAAAAAAAAAGCCATAATTTGCGTTGACAGATCTACAACTGTCACTTGTTGTCAACTTGTTGAAAGAATTGTCTTGAGAAAACGTTTTGTTGAAATAAGTTTTGTTCGAATAAATATAATCCGTGAATATCAGATTTGGCCAGTGTTCGATTAGTTATATTTTGGACTAATTAACGTAATCGGTTGGGAGTTGTTCGACCGAATCATATATTTACTTTGAGGAAGGGCTACCACATTGTTGGCCGCGCTGTGTTTTATTTGTCTACACACAACATCACAACATCATACATCCTACACTCCAGGTACACTTGAATACAGACACAGACAGATAAAAGCGCACTGTTTCGGGCGCCTTCTAAGTTGGTAAGTGAAACCTATTTTATAAACAATTTGCTCTGTGAACCGCAGACTGCTCACTTCCCCATTGTAGCCAGAAGGGCGAACTTCCACTGCGCAATATACCTCCTGGCCCGGAATTGAACATTTTGGTAGCAAGAGCGTGGTTGTGTCGGATTCGAACCGACTAAAACCGCAGTCTCGGGTCTCATAACCTTAATTGTAATTGGTAAATTGATTTGATTGATTGATTTGTAAATTAATTTGTAATTGGTAAATTGTATTGGTAAATTGACAATATTTCAATAGTTTATTAGTTGTAAACAAGTTAACATCAGTTTGGTGTGCTGATTAGGAGTCATTGCTGGGGAACCATTATGACTAATTAATTGGCAATCTCTTGTTAAGGCATTTGATTTAATCTTTAAGCTATATTGAATTATATTGTATTGGTGTTTTGCATCAGTCTTGGATAAAATAAATTGAACTAACATTGTTTAAATAATTCTTTGTTTGGGTAATCTCTTGAATTTTGTTGGAATGTCTCATTTAAGTGCAGCGAAGGAGGCCATAGCCGGTATAACCACACAATTGAGGTGGTTCACGTCGGCGGCGGCCACCACTACTCGACCAGAGCTGGCAGAGACCACTCTTACCAGGTTCGGCGGTATGGAGAACAGGTTTGGGGCTGTAGATGCCCTGTTCATCCACTTTAGCCACCTGGCTGAGGACCTCGGGTTGGATCAGCTGAGTCAGGCAGCGCGGGACAAGGTTGTTGGCGACTACGATCAGATCCTGGCGTTGGCAGACACGATTTCCCTACGTGCTAGGGAAATATTGAAGAGCCGGGAGTCTGTCCAGGTCAAGCCGGAGACCTCTGTCGCTGGCCCGGGACTTTTGAGCAAGCTGCCCACGCTTGAACTGCCACATTTTGATGGTCGGATGGACCACTGGCTGGGCTTTCAAAATTTATTTGTGAGTCTGGTCGACTCGCGCTCGGACCTTGGACTCGCCCAAAAGTTGGCCTACTTGATGTCCGTCCTCAAGGGAGAGGCCCGAGCCTTGGTGCAGCACTTACCGGTAACAGATGCGGCTTACCCTACTGCTCTGGAGCTGCTCTCCCGGCGGTACCACAATAAACGGTGTTTGGCTGACGCTCACATTAGCCATATTTTGGGGTTGCCCTTTATTACCAGAGTGTCAGCCTTGCGTACGGACCTTTTGAACCCGTTGTTGGCAGCGACCAATGCTTTGAGGCGACTGGAGTTGCCAGTCGACCATTGGTCGTACATCTTGGTGCATATAGTGCTGCAACGGCTGCCCGTGGACTTGAAGTCCCGTTTTGAGCAAAAATATGATGGGGATAGTGCCACCCATCTCCCCCTTTTTGAGGACCTCGTCAAGTTCCTGGAGGACGAATGCCGGTTTCTAGACAACTCTAGTATTGCCATGGGGTCTCGCCCACCGTCTCCTCGGCCCAGAGGCCAGGGACTGCCTAGGGTTCGTGGGCCTGTTGAGAGTCGCCCCGCCCCCCGTTTTGCCGGCACCCAGATTCGTCCTGACTGCTCTTATTGTAAGGCCACGGGGCATGGCATAGCAACTTGCGCGGCCTTTTTGGGAGAGCACGTGAGTGCCCGCCGCCGCATTGCCAGTGCACGCCGACTGTGCTACTCATGTTTGGGGGCACATTTCCAACGGGAATGCCTCAACCCCCGTCCTTGCAGAGTTTGTGGGGGACCACATCTGGACATTTTATGCGTGAACGCGAACCGCGTTGGCAGTCCAGCCTCTGTGGGGGGTTCGCGTACGGGGGGGTACGATGGAGACGGTCACGGGGTCCGCTCGCCAGTGCAGAACCGAGGCGAGATCCGCAGGTTCGAACGCCGCTCGCCACCCCCCGTGTCACGAGAGCCGCATGAGCGCCGTAGGGCTCCCTCACATGGAGACGAGTACGCAGCGGCCGCTTGCCGGCAGTGGCCGGACCAGCACCGACTGCCCTCCCCTCCGTTGGCGGAGCGTCCCTGATTGGAGTCGCGCCCCCCGCCATTCAGGCATCCGGTGGGATACGCCCCTTCAGCGATGGCACGCGGCTCGGGACATCGCGCGGACGAGGGGTTTGAACCCTATCCTCATCGCGAAAGACTACAGTCTGGGTGCGGCGATCGGTCACCGCCCAGACACTAGGAAGTCGGCGCCTGCCCCACTACTGCAGCCCCCCAGATTGACACGGTTTTGTTGCCTACGGCATCGGTCAGGGTCTGGGGACCAGCGGGGGCCTCTGTTGTGGTCCGTGCCATTTTGGACACGGGTTCCCAGGGCTGCATTTTGTCGTCTTGGTTAGTGGGTCAGGTAGGCCTTGATGTACGTGGCTATTCAGACACGATTAGAGGAGTGGGCAACGCAGCTGTCACCACTGTTGAGGGACAGGCTCGGTTTGGGCTCACTCCTTTGCATTCGTTGGGCCCTAAAATTGGTACCTCGGCCATTGTTATGAAGAACATTCTGGGAAGACATCCCCGGACACAGTTGTCTTCAGATATTGTTCGGTTGACGTTGGGTATGAAGTTGGCTGACCCCCGGTTTGATTCTCCTAGTACAGCGCATTTGTTGTTGGGTGCCGATGTACTAGGGAGAATATTTTTGGGTGGCATAAGGGTCTTGCAGCCAACCGGGTTGGTGGCTGTCTCGACCATCTTTGGCTTTGCATTGATGGGACCGGTATTTAAGGAACCCCCTCCACCTGAGCTTGATTGTGCATTGGTGTCCGGCTCCGCTCTCTCTGACGCCGTTCAGAGGTTTTGGGAGGTTGAGGAGCCCCCTCAGGTGGCCCGTTTGAACCCGGAACACCAGGATTGCGAATTGTTCTATCAGAACAACACGGGTCGACTCCGTTCCGGTCGGATTGTTACCAGGTTGCCCTTTGTCGCAGTGCGACCACCTCTCGGTGAATCTAGACCTACGGCCGAGAAGAGATTGTTGGCAATGGAGCGCCGCATGGGCAGGGACCCTGTGTTGAGGCAGAAGTACTTGGATTTCATGCAGGAGTACGCGGATTTGGGACATATGTCGGTGTCAAGGTTGGATTGGCGCTCAGTTGAACATTATTTCCTGCCCCATCATGCGGTCCTCAAGCCGTCCACTGGCAAGCTGCGCACGGTGTTTGATGGGTCTGCGCGAACTTCTTCGGGTGTCTCATTGAATGATTGCTTACATTCAGGCCCCAAATTGTTAAAGGACCTTTGTGACGTCATCACGTCTTTCCGTCGACATCAGGTTGTCTTTGTGGCCGACATCAAGATGATGTTCCGACAAACGGTCATTCACCAGGATGACAGACGTTATCAGTTAATCCTGTGGCGCGAGAACCCCCAGGACCCCATGATTGTGTACGAGCTCAATACGAATACATACGGCCTTCGTTCTAGCCCCTTTGTTGCCATTCGTTCGCTTTGGGAGCTCGCGGACCGAGAGCGTTTGAAGTTCCCTCGGGCGTCCGCCATCTTGAAAACGGACCTGTACGTCGATGACGTCTGTACTGGGGCTTCCACGGTTGGGGAAGCCATTTTATTGCGTGACGAGTTGATTGGGATCCTGGCTTCCGCTGGATACGAGTTGCGTAAATGGGTGTCCAACTCTCCAGCTCTATTGGAAGGTTTGCCGGAGGATCATAGACAGGACCCGCATTTGTTTGAAGACGTTGACAACCCCGCCATGATGGCCGTCCTCGGTGTTCAGTACAGACCTGTCCAAGACATCTTTACATACGATGTCGACTTAGAGTCGCCCCACACTTGGACTAAACGACTTGTGTTGTCTACTGTCGCAAGGACTTTTGATCCTAATGGTTGGATTTGTCCGGTACTGTTTTGGGCGAAATGCTTTCTCCAGCGCCTCTGGACTGCGGGACTTGGTTGGGACGAGCCGCTTCGGGAAACCCTGTTGAAGGATTGGATCCACTTTGTGTCCACACTCCCTGCGGTCAATGAGGTCGTGTTGCCCCGCGCCATCCTCCCCCCTGGGAGTTACACTGCTACCCTCCACGGGTTTTGTGACGCGTCGTCGCACGGTTACGCAGCCGTTGTTTATCTGCGCTCTGTCAGCGCGACAGGCCAGGGGAAGCTCTCGCTGGTCATGGCCAAGAGCAAGGTAGCCCCTCTTCGAACAGCATTGACCATTCCCAAATTGGAGTTGTCAGGGGCAGCTCTTCTTGTGCGTCAATTGAATCACGTTGTTAATACCTTGGGTGAAACTGTGGACATTCGATCCTCTTACGCCTGGACGGACAGTCAAATTGTTTTGTGTTGGTTGAAGACGTCCGTCCACACTTTGGAGGTCTTTGTGGCGAACCGAGTGTCACAGATACAAAATTCGGCAACACCTTTAACTTGGAGGCATGTCCCTGGGGACCTGAACCCCGGCGACGTGGCCTCACGTGGGTGCACGGCCCCTCACTTGATTGATCACCCCCTCTGGTGGGGGCCAGAATGGCTGACTCGGTCCGAGGATGCTTGGCCTCGAACGCCAGTCTTGATGACGGATCCTTTGCCCGGGCTAAGGGTGCTCGCTGTTGAGACGAAGGACCCGCCGTTTGATCCCGACCTTTTGTTGAATCGGTACAGCTCCCTCGATAAACTGTTGAATGTCACATCTTGGATCAGGCGCTTTCGTCACAATTGTAGGAACCGTGGGGACAAACGCCTGTCGCCGGTCCTTTCTCCTCAAGAGCTCCAGGAGTCTCTCCTCCTTTGGGTCCGCTCTGTGCAGGCTGCACACTTTGAGAAGGAGATTGAAATCTTGAAGTCCGGTATATCTAAGTTGTCGGGAGCTATCAGTAAGCTGAGCCCCTTTTTGGATGATGCGGGTTTCTTGCGTGTTGGAGGACGTTTGAGGCACTCTAGCCTCCCCTACGGAGCTCGTCACCCCCTTTTGTTGCCCAAGGAAGGCCATTTGGTCAAGTTGTTGGTGACTGATCGTCACATTAAGAACTCGCATGCCGATTGTAATGCGCTGTTGGCCATTCTGCAGCGAGACTTTTGGATTTTGTCGGCCCGTCGTACTATCCGCAGCATTGTCTTTCGTTGCATGCCATGCTACCGGACTAAGGCCCCCACTATGCAGCCCATGATGGGAGACTTGCCGGCTGATCGTGTCAATGAGGCAAGGCCTTTTGCAGGCGTCGGATCGGACTTTGCCGATCCCTTTTTGGTGAAGACGTCTACTCTTCGTAACAGTAAAATCCTTAAGGCTTATTTGTGTGAGTTTGTCTGCCTGTCAACGAAGGCAGTACACTTGGAGCTAGTAACCTCGCTCTCGACGGAGGCCTTTGTGGCAACTTTGGATAGATTCGTGTCTCGCCGTGGGTTGCCTTCTTTAATTAGATCTGATTGCGGTACCAATTACAGAGGTACAAGTAACTATTTGAAGGAAGTTTACGCCTTCCTTGCGGAGAACCAGGTTGACATAGGCAACAAATTAGCCCGCAAGGGGGTCACTTGGCTGTTTGACCCGCCAGCCTGCCCCCATTGGGGGGGTATTTTTGAAGCCGCGGTGAAGGCGGCCAAGGGACTCTGGCGGAGATTATTGGGAGACACAGTTCTCACCTTTGAGGAATTAGCTACGGTATTTTGCCGCATTGAGGCCGTACTAAACTCGCGTCCATTGTGCCCGCTCTCTTCGGACCCTAATGATTTGGAGGCCCTAACCCCAGGCCAATAAGTTTTGTTCGAATAAATATAATCCGTGAATATCAGATTTGGCCAGTGTTGGATTAGTTATATTTTGGACTAATTAACGTAATCGGTTGGGAGTTGTTCGACCGAATCATATATTTACTTCGAGGAAGGGCTACCACATTGTTGGCCGCGCTGTGTTTTATTTGTCTACACACAACATCATACATCCTACACTCCAGGTACACTTGAATACAGACACAGACAGATAAAAGCGCACTGTTTCGGGCGCCTTCTAAGTTGGTAAGTGAAACCTATTTTATAAACAATTTGCTCTGTGAACCGCAGACTGCTCACTTCCCCATTGTAGCCAGAAGGGCGAACTTCCACTGCGCAATATACCTCCTGGCCCGGAATTGAACAGCCAATATATCTTATGTTTTAACCAACTTCTAAAACGAGGTGGTTCTATGTTTGTCGTTTCATTCATAGATTTTTCCGTTGTTTATTAACCTATTTTGAATACATTTTTTGCATTGGGATCGGTTTAACTCCAAGTTGGTTTCTTATAATTTTTATTAGTATTGGACTTAGCACTCCGGAGATGCAGCAGGCAACTCCTCAAAATCAAACAGAAAAAGTAAAATTATCGAGTGTATGATCGAACATGACGTCAAATGTCAAATATCTTTTGTTTGGAATTTTGGAATCTAAATTTTGAAAGGCCGCATATGTTGGTGCCGATTCTGCTGTTATAAACATTTGTAAACTTAGCTTAACCTTTGATATTGTAGGTTTTTTAAAATGATACAATATTATGAAAGGTCAATTTACATTTATTTAATATTTTTGTTATAATAAAATTTACTCAATCACAAAGAATAATTAAATCAGTCTTCAGAATCATTTGCTTCTGATGATGAGCCAAAGTCGTCACCCGTATTTATAATTATTTCGTTTTCTGTTATACTGCCAAAACTACTACATCATGGGCGCGAACTGGCAAAACGACAACAGTGTTCGTACAATATAAGAACAAACAACAAAATCGAGTCCAAATCTCCATGTTCAAATCAATGTCCAAAATAGAAAAATAAAAAAAAAATTGAAAACTTCATAAGCGCGAACTGTCAAAACGGGCCTATTATTTTGTGATAACTTTAGTAAGCAGAATTAGCAGAAAGATTTATTTTAAGGTGCTTTCTCACTAATATTACAGATTCGAACATTCCATACATCAGTGGGGTAGTGGTGAGTGGATAATGGAGTGGAGTGGTGTAAAGTGTAGTGGAGCGGAGTGAAGTGGAGCGTAGTGGAGTGGAGCGTAGTGAAGCGGATTGGAGTAGAGTGGAGCGGAGCGGAGCAAAGTGGAGTGGAGCGGAAAGTGGAAAGTGGTCAGTGGACAGTGAACAGTGGACAGTGGATAGTAGACAGTGGACAGTGGACAGTGGGCAGTGGACAGTGGACAGTGGACAGTGGACAGTGGACAGTGGACAGTGGACAGTGGACAGTGGACAGTGGACAGTGGACAGTGGACAGTGGACAGTGGACAGTGGACAGTGGACAGTGGACCGTGGACAGTGGACAGTGGACAGTGGACAGTGGACAGTGGACAGCGGACAGCGGAATGCGGAATGCGGACAGCGGACAGCGGACAGCGGACAGTTGACAGTGGACAGTGGACAGTTATCGCTCCCTTAATAATGTGCCCGGTAGATGGCAATAGGCTCGCCCCCTATTAAATTGGGACCTTAACATAACTGGCGAATCGTGGGTGTGTAATACACCTCTGCCTACCCCATCGGGGATACAGGCGTGAAGTTATGTTATGTTATGTCATTGCCTTTTTGATTATTGAAGTGGGTTGAATATGTTTTCATTAAAATAGTTTCAATTAATAACAATTGCATTTTTTCCGTACTGTTGAGCCCTGAGATGAAATTTTTAGAGGTCATTCCATATACGATGATTTATTTTTTGGAGATTTATGTCTATTTTCACGTTTTTCAATGTGTTGACTAAACAATTCAGCGTTTAAAAATAAACTTTAGCTGAACTCGTATTTTCAATCCACGTTCATATCATTGAAATTAATGATACAACCGAAGCTAATATTATAATATTACAAAGGCAGTTTTATGTTAGAAGGTTTGTGATTACAAATATGTGGCAGGATTTAAAAGTAAAAAAACTGGTTTCGGTTCATATGTGTTTTTTTAATTCGAGCCAGTTAATATACAGCCTATGTCCATCAGGGATAATTAACCTTTCAAATGATGAATGAATTTGTCCAATAAATGCAGTGGCATTAATTAGAAAAATTTGTGTATTATATATTGAGTTGTTAAGAGTAATCTTTGGAAGCACTCTTCCAAAGATTACTCTCAACAACTCAACATATAAACAACCTTACAAAAGTCGGCCTCTGTCTTTAATTAGTAAAGACTAGCTGATCTGGCAAACTTCGTTCCACCGGAGAATCCACTTATGTAGTGCTATTATTATTATTAGCTCTATTATTATTTTAAGAAATAAAAACAAATAAGTTCAATAAATGAACAAAAATCATTATGAAAGGTAGGTATTTTAAGTACATTACATTAAATTTGCTTGATACATTGTAATCGGGTCGATTTCCTTCATCGAGGCAGCTGTTTCAGCACGCTAAGCAGCACAAAATAAACTCGTAAACTGTTTTTCAGGTTCAACGAAAAATGTGTTACTGTAAAAAAATTATGCCTTTGGGAAAAAAATTAACATATAATATACTATAAATACTCACTCTATGCAAATTTAGCCAAAATTAAATTTTAGTTTTTGTCATATCAACATCAGAGATGACATTCCATTCGAAAAATAGCTGATAAACTAATTTTCTTCATATTATTTTATTTCATTAATTTTCCATAATTTAATTACCTATTCTGCTTTTCGGTGCGGAGACAAATCCAATAAATCAAATCCGGGTCGTTCTTGAGTTATAAATGGTGCAACACTACTTTGTCTTAGACATCATTGAGCTATTATATCTTAAGTATAGTATAATAGTTCCATGTCATAAATATAGATTTCAGTATCTAGAGATTGAAGAAGAAAAAAAATGGGCTTAAAAATAGAATTTTATATTCGAATTGTATACAAATTTTCAAAGAGATAAAAATAGTAATTTATCTTAAAAGTTTTAAAATGCAACCGCACGCAAAACGCAATGGTAACTGCGAACTTACAAACGAGTACTAAGACTCGTTATGTTTGAGAATAAAGTTTCTTCAATAATACTTCTACTTATATTGTACTTCTCCTGTGGCAATGTAACAAAGTTGTAGTACCTATATAACCATAACTAAATTTGTTTTGTCACATTAGATAATAATATACACGTCAACATTCGAAAGGGTAAAAACCCAATTCAGTGTAAACTCAAATTTGTTAACCACTGCTCTGACCACTGAACATTCAGGTATGTGAAGAGAGTCACCCCTAACAAATGTAGTCAGTGACTAGGTAACTTTTACAAGTGTACGTGAGTAAATGTCTTTTTGTCTAGGATCAGGTGGTGCATGGTACTGAAATAGCTTTATTTTTAGTTAGATTTGTTTGTGGCTTGTGTATTCTAAATTTCGAATAATGTTATGGTGAAATTAGCAAGATTAAGCGAATCAAGCCTTTTAAAAATAACATGTTCATTTGAGGTAAGAAATTATTTATTTAATTCCGATTCGTTTCTGTTTCGCATTTTTGCCCATTGGCTTCGTAAAAACGTTATCTAATTATTTTAATGAGCAGAATACCACCTAATTTATATCGTTTTCGTAACATGAAAAAACTTTTTGAACCCTTTATATTCAAAATATAAAGTTATGAAAGAGATGGCATGAAGCCGAGACTGTTTTCATTAAATAAAATTTAAATGCGAATGTAAATTTCTAAAACATGAAGTGAAA
Organism: Cybosia mesomella; assembly: GCA_946251805.1. Taxonomy (NCBI): domain Eukaryota; kingdom Metazoa; phylum Arthropoda; class Insecta; order Lepidoptera; family Erebidae; genus Cybosia; species Cybosia mesomella. The sequence goes on along the minus strand of OX276396.1, from coordinate 13,631,341 downwards.
AATGATTCATTCATAGAGTAAAATATTTAGAAGTGTGGAAGGCCGTGAATTTTGCAATATGATGGTGAAAATTCGTCTCGAGTTACTCAGTTGGTCACAGGCCTTGGAGTTCTTGACTCAAATAAAATCGCTCAAGATCCGCAAGATATGAATGCTGTGTCACTTATTTTAAAAAAATGAAAGAATGTTGTAGTTTTATTATTATTTAAGCAGATTTACTAGAGCAACGCGCTTTTTAACACCTTTAGCAGCTGTAGAAAAACATAATGATTGTGGTTCATAAAATATTAATTTGGTATAATAAAACTGAAATGGCAATCATTAGCTCTTTAATCTATAAACGGTAGTGCTTGTCGCGTAAATCGTGCCAAGTGTATCATTTAAGGCGGTCGAAAGCGAACAATAGGCGGTAATCAATAAGAGCCGCCGGGCGGGCTATTGTGTCCCTAATGTGTGGGAATTAGCTATTTACTCCTTGACGAAGACAAATTATATCCCCACTTCGATTAATTACAGAGCTTAACTGCGTTGTCGATATTAACATACGAGGTGTGCGAAACGTCATTGTTGCGGGTGCTCTTAGGCATCCTATTCATATTGTGGTATTTACATATTGTATCATCGTCTTAACTAAATGAACCGTAAATCATGACTCTAATTCATAACTTTTATAGTAACATAATGAACTTTTATTAATTATGATCTAAATTTGAAATATGACGTATTTTAGTTTAATTTTCCCTTATATTATTAAATTTTATTCTACGTCTGACTTGGTCTTATCTTATCTTACGGTGGTAGCTACGAATACGTATTATAACAAGTAATTTATATATTTTACCTGTTACAAACAATGGAAAAATTTAATTTGATATTTTCTAACGTGAATTAATACAAAGTAAAAATCATGGGGATTTCCTAAATTATTTCATTTTAAGCATAATAACATTAAGGGCATCTACAAATAACAGTAAGACACTTCTGGTTCAAGACTTGCTTACTTGTTGTTCGTTTGTCAATGACAAACGATTGCAGGGCAAATAAAGTTGAACTTAGGGAGCTGGATGACGGGCAGTGTGAACTTAGTTGGCTTTGTAATATTGATGTAGTTGTGGAACTGATAGCGATCGGGGTGACATGGTCTGAGGCGAAGCGCGTAGCCCAAAATAGAACGCTATGGCGAAGTACTGTGAACGCTCTCTGCCAATGTGAAATCTAGTTTTAGGAGACTAATTACGCGTTGATACAATAATCATACTTCCCAAGCCTACTACAGTGTTCTGACACACAATATTCGTCAAGACGAAAAAATACTGCCAAAGAGACAACTCTCTACGCAACATTGTAGACCCTCAAAAGTGACTCACAATAAGGCGGACTGCTCGTGGCTACAATCTGTATATAAATTAAATAAAGGAATATAAATATCGCAAACAGTTAGCTTAGAACTGAATGTCTTCAAGTAGTACTCAAATATAAACTAAAACTTAACCTAAAAGATTGATAAATATTTACACACATGCGTCATAGAATTCCTCCGCATCATCACCGACTGGTAATGTTCCCAGGAGGCTGGCAGCATTGCCACGTTGAATAGCAATGCTAATTCTTTGTGCAAGATAAAGTCCAGCCTTCTTCAGGTCTCTTTATTTATTAAAATTTTGTAAACAGTTCAAGGAACCAAATAATATCTTGTGAGTTTGGTGAAACATTTAGATTTTTTAACATGGACTTTTTATCTTTTTGATTTATCAATATAATCAAAATATTTAAACTTCATGCAGTCCTATTAATCAAACTAGACGTAAAGAAGGTATACAATTAAACAATTTAATAGCATCAAAAGTAATTTATTATCGTGTAAGGAATTCGTGTTGGATCATGCAAAAAAAAGAACTATATCTGTAAGTGGAAATTCGATACTACGTAATTTCAAGTTGCCACAATAAGCCCCGTAAACCCAATCAAACCTTTGTGTTTGTGTTTCAGTTATGTGTGTTTTACAATAACTTGGACGTTCAGCAATTAAGGCTTGTTATGATCTCGCTTCAGTATGGACGGTTCAGTTTGTATTTTTCATCATTCAAAACTTAATTCAAACATTTACTTTACTCGCAAATTTTTCAATTGAAGGTGTAGCGTTGAAATCCAAATAATTATACTAAACTACCTATTGCCTACGGCTCCACCTGTGTTGAATTTTGATGCCGTTCTCGCAAGTCATGGGAACTTAATAACAGGTTGTCAGTAAATGCATATGTGTGTAAATATGAAAAAAAAAACAATTTTAGAATTTTTTATGTCTGTCTGCCTTTCTGACTGATTGAACTAAGTAATCTCTGGAACGGCTGGGCCGATTTTGATGAAACTTTCACTGGCAGATAGGTAATTATATGTATAATGTTATAAGGCGTGACACATGCTATTTTGATTTTAGAATAAGAATTAAGAAAGAATGATAAGAATTAAAAATGTGAATCCAGAAGGGCGAAGAGGCACCCCCAGCTTTTTAGTATAGACTACTAATATTATAAAGAAAGAAGCTGAATTTTGAGAGTATGATTATATGTTGAGGGTAATTTTCAGAACCACTGCACTTATTGTAAAAAATCTTTCAACATCTGAAAGTTATATTTTTCCCGATGGACATAGGCTACATATTGCGTATTAATATGACGGCTTAAGTTAAAAAAAACTCATATAAACCGAAGTGAAGCGAGGGCGGATTGCTAATGAGACCGATATTCTTAGCAATCCATGGATTCTCCGTGCGGGTGCCGGGTCCATCGCGTTGCTGAGTTGGGAACTCGGGACAGTGCCTGGGACTTGCGACCCAAGTAGGTTTATGTGATATATACGAAAAAAAAAAGAAAATTAATGCATAATTGGAATTCAAAATGACATTTCCTAGTATCATAATTACCTACTATCTCCCCAAAAGCTCAGAATGTGATAACACCACAAACTAGACATTCAATCCGCGTCCTATGTAGCCAAGCAAGTTTCCTTATTGTATAACATTTCATTTAAGTTCTTGTGCGGTAATTTTTCAAACTTATTTTACAGAAACGATTACTTATACAGAATAGAATGCCTAAAACACCTTCATTGATTGAACACAGATTTCGTTACATTATCTAAGCGCATGGTAGTGCGCAGGCCAAGTTCCAGCAATAGGCACTAGCAAGTTCAAATTTAGAAGTATTATAATTTTAGCTATTTTTAATCAAGTACCTACGTTTTTTCACTACTATACCATATTTTAAGGTAAAGGTAAAGTGAATTTCGGCCAGATGGACCGTTGACGCGAATACGGTGGCGGGTAGTGGCTGGATGCGGAAGGCGGAGGACTGGGTGTGGTGGCGAGTCTTGGGAATGGCAAATGTTTTTATAACGTCTCGGGACTTATCGCGACAAATATGGAACTTACTTTTACCGACGTTTCGGATGCGTTGCAGCACCCGTGGGCTTGACCAAGACGTTATAAAAATATGAGTTTACACCGTGATAGTTTAAAAATAACATGGCAAATGTTTACCAGTGGATCAGGCTGTTGATGAAGATGATTATGATCGATTTTAAAGTGCATCTAAACTTGGCATTGGATTGGATTTCAACCCTTTTTTAGGCGAACAATTAGCCGATATGAACTTGGCCCCCTTTTTAACAGGTATTTTTTTGGTGGGATTGTATATACGGCTCTCACGAATTACAGTAACATGCAGAATGCCTAGTCACCACTTTTAATATCCAATCAAATTGGTACATGTATATAATATAGTTATTTGTTTAGGTGTGCTGGATAGATCTCTGATATTCAGCCAAATTTGAATAGACTAGAAGCCGAATCCAACTTGATTGAAAATAAAAATGCTGGTAGGAAGCTTTGCAATAAGTGACTAGTTACATTCATTAGCTTTACCATTGTAGTAGTGGTAGTGGTAGGTGCGTAGACCGCGTATAATAATTTAATGCTGGAATGAAGAGCTACACTTGCTTTTGTTGGATGCTAGGGTAGTGTACTGACATAGAATATAAAATACTAATTATTTACATTAGATAGAGACCGTAATCTTAGCAATCCATGGATTCTCCGTGCGGGTGCCGGGTCCATCGCGTTGCTGAGTTGGGAACTCGGGACAGTGCCTGGGACTTGCGACCCAAGTGTAGGTTTAGAAGGGGCCCCTTTTGATGATGTACATCAACACTCACCTTCACTACCCAAGTTCCACTCCCTGCCTAACCAAATTTGATACGAACCTACTAGTGCCGCTTTAGACATTCGTCCTAGTAATGAGCTTATTGTAGCTCTCGATAGGCCTAGATCTTTAAGTAGGTTATAGAGAGATTTTGCTGGTATACCTCTCGCTCCCACTTCCACTGCATACAAATTAACCACGTAACCGTTTTTGATTAATTCGTTTGTGAGATCATAGTATTTATTTTTCTTTATTGTGTGGTCCTTCGGTATATTTGTTTCCCACGGTACAGTAAGTTCCACAAGAACCACATGTTTTAATATCTTAGAATATAGGAATATGTCAGGTCTAGATGACGAAACCCCAACATCCTCCGGAATTTTGTAGTGCTTTTCATACGTGTCGATTAGGAGAGTCCAATCTGGGGCAGTATCTAAGATTGAATAAGGTTTGTTCCTGGGTGTTATGGATGAACCTTCAGACACAAAGTTGATATGACGTCTGTTAGTAGTCAATCCTTTTTGGGCTCTAGCTACTGCCAGACTTACCTTACCTTACCTTACCTTAACCTTACTTAAGATTTTATAGTGTAAAATGTGTTATATATATACATTTAGATTTGACATTAAAATTCCACTTATATTGAAATTTCCATTAAATTTATCCACTCTATATTTCTAAGTAATGTGCATGTGTTATAATGACATTAATGATCAAATTAATAATGTTAAATAAATGCAATTCATGTTTGTTGTAACGGTTAATGTTTTTATGGGGGTTTTTAAATGGAGTTACGTAAAGTTTAAGGTGACTTATGCACTGTAATATTTAATTAAATAATTAATGTAATTGGTTGATATAAATAAAAGGTTGATTACAATATAATAAGAGATTATAATCGGTAACGTTACATAAATTTATTTTAGGTATATGAGTAAATGAACCTCAGGGAATGGATTCTTGGGGTGTGTGTTGGGTAACCTCCTCGAGTGTCGCTCCGATTCCGATCCCGCTGCAGTCCGGGGGGAACGGAATCGGAGCGGCCGGTACACCCTGGGCGGCGGTCAATGGCTTCCCCTTCACCCCTTCATAGGGTTGGCATTGATCGTCGGCCAATACCCAGCGTGGCGGGAACACATCGCTCTCCGTACTCCTCTACTTTCAGAGGAGACAGGATGAGCGATGCTGTTAGTGGTGAGATGGCCCAGGGTCAGCCGGGGTGCGAGGGATATGCTCTATGGGTAACCTTACACCCCGGCGTCTGAAGACCCGAGACGGCGTGCGGTTTTAGTCGGTGCAAGCCCGACATAACCGCCCCCGCTGGCCGGCGGGGGGGTATCCGAAGGGATTTCCGCACGATAAAAAAAAAAAAAAAAAAAAAAAGGGAATGGATTCTTAATAAATATTCTGCCGTGGCGTTGTTCGGTCCGTTGTGCAAAGATGGTAGTATGCACTTAGCTAGTGGACACGTGGCTGGTGGTGATGCCGGCGTGCCAGGGTCTCCGCTGGTGTGCCTCGCTACCTCCATTATGGTGCGAAGCCCGGTGCGAAGACCCTGGAAATAGAAAAAGTGCGGATCAGTTTGTCACTAGGTAATTACGTCCAAGTGACCCGCTAAAATAGCAGGTGAAGAGAATCTCCCAGCGGCAATGCAGCGTAGCTAGAAGCTATAAGAAAAAGAATATAAATAGGCAGCACAAGCTGGTGCCGCGACCTCTGACCGTAGGGGTCATCGGCCTCGTGGCACTAATTAGGTAGGCTGAAATAGCACACATAATAAAATAAAATATATCAAGCCAGCCATTTAAGCAGGCAATAAGCTGCACCGCTGGAAAGTCTTCACCTGTAGAAAGAAGTAGGAAATGTTGATCTCAAAACTTACCCGGAGCCGACAGCAGTTGGCCACGGGGTCAAAGTGACTTTCCCCGGCGAAGGTTACCAAGGAAAGGAACGATATAAGAGCCGTCAGTTGATGACTGGGCTAGTGCTGTCCAATCTCGCTTGCACAACCATAGATAATTAGTAATAGTATCGAAACATACTAAATTCTCGATTAATTTACGGATATAATTTTAATTAGATTTATAAAGAATCCACAACGTTACAGTACCCCCTCAATTAGTTCAGGGTTTTTGTTACCCAAAAACCCGATACTGGTCTGCTCAATACAATGCTTGACTTACGCTTACACATACATACTTTCTTACATACCTCCTCTATCATTTTCATCCATACTTTGCGGTTACCACTTAAATAATGTAGCACACGCTTCCTTCCGAAGAGAGTTTCCAGGATAATAGGCGCTGGAGACTCAGACGTAAATCTAGCAAGATGGTAAACATTGAAATGTCACAGACAACAATTTCAATGGGAAGAAAAGAGCAATAAATACCACTATATATTTTCGACTATAAAAGAGAAAGTGTTATGTTTTTAGTATAGGGCTTCTTTTAGATGTATACATTACCGCATCTGCAATGAGGCTTATTTAACGAGTTTGCAAACCGCTCGGAAGAAGACATAACAAGATATGCAATGAGGCTTGTTTTTGGAACTGAGTTTGCACGACCGCTCAGCATAATAATGGTATAAAACCATAAGGAACAATACCCAGATACTGGTTATCCCAGCTCCAAGAAAAGGTATCCGTTGGTTTAAAACGCCAACGGACCCACAAATGGTATAAAACCATAAAAACTCCCGGTGACTGGTTGAATATCCCAGCACCAAGGTAAGGTATCCGTTGGTTTAAAACGCCAACGGACCCAAAAACAACATCAGTTGGTTTAAAACGCCAACCGACCCACAACAACCTTTACTAGGCAAAGCCTAATAATAAAAGAAAACGAACACGAAGTTCAAAGTTCCATCTCAAAGAGAGGAGAAAAGAAGAAGAAAATATATAGTAGTGGTAGGGTAATATGATTTAAAACAAAGACAATCCGATTGTCAAAAAAATATAATTAACAACTTTTAAAGTTATGTCCAAGTCAAATTATTATTAAAGTGTTATTATAAAAGTAAAATAGTTTATTATTTGACCCACGTCAGTGAGTATATATGCAAACATGGAACAACTAGTGTTCAAAAATATTAAGAACCCACGGTTCAACAAGGTAAGTATTTTCTCTAATGTTTTGTAGTCGTTTATGTTTATATTTATATTATGTGGCAAAAAGTAAAAAAAAATTTTCAAGTTCAAAATGACCATGAAGGCATTTTAGGGTTGATCCAACGGATCATACAAAAAATTGCAACAGGCAAAATAATTAAAGTATAAGTTGAAAAAAACTATTAAGTTGAAATATATATATAATAAATTATTTTGGGGCAAGTCCAAAATAAATATTATTCTTTATTCACCAGTGAATAAATTTTAATGTTTTGTTCAAAAAAACAAACATAAAAGGGAACAGTCATCCTAAGAAAAGTATTACAACATGATAGAGAATTAACCAATAGATTAAAAGATTTTAATATTTAATATTCAGTAAAAAAAGTCCAAAAGTTGGTATTCATCAAAGATTTTTTTTTTTTTTTATAAAAAAAACAAGACAAATTTTTAAACAATTAGTAGTAATTTTATATTATAGTATACTGGCAACCTTTTTGATTGTCAAAACCATATGACGTTTGACAACTAAGTTTCAAACAATTTCAAAACAAACTTTGATAGAAATAAAATGTTCAAATATACGAACCAAAGCTGTTATAACAATTGAAAAGTATTACATTATTTAGTAAGAAGACATAATTGACCTGTAGACCGTGTCTACCAACAGGATACATGAGTTATTCAAGTTATAAAAAGTTTTCGCAATATGTGAGTTGGGTAGGTACATGAATTAAAAAATTTACTGGTGACCCTTTTATAGCTAAAAAATGATTACGACCATTGTAGTATTGAGATATAGGTAGTGTATTACCACTGTACAATAACAATAAGGAATGTTATTATAAAATACAAGTTTTGTTACAAGTATGTGTAGGTATATACTTGTTTGCCACAATAGTGTATAATATTGTTTAAGTGCAAAGCAAAGTGTTTTGAATATTTACATATATTTACAACAATAGTGATTATTAGAACAAAACAAGTGTTGTTCATAGTTAAGAAGTTAAGTTGCTATTTAATTAATAAATTTATTAGGTTAGGTCCTTGTATTGTATTATCTTTGATTAAAAATGTTTTATATGAAATATATTGATTGTTTTACCTATATTTAGTTTATAGTTATGACACAAGTCATTTTAAAAGGACTCGGGGGAAATGGCTAATGCATTGCTCACTTTGAACGGTCAATTTATATAAGCGGTAATGATTTTATTGACTTTAAACTATACCAGACACAACAATCCCATATGCAGAACAAGACGAGGTCTACAAATTAAGTATTTATTATCTTTGTTGTTCTTTTCAAAGATTTTATTAGTTGTATGGAGATCTTTTATTCTTTGTATTTTTTTTCAAAGAATTGTTTTCATTTTTTTTTTTCAAATACATAAGCTAATTTGGATACGGAAATCCGATAACAAGCAACACTGACTACAAAACAGTTGAGTAAATATTAAATTTAAAAGGTAAATTAACCCAAAGTTAAGTAAAAATAAAAGCTATGGTGCGATGAGCGAGATTGACATGAAAATTAAGTAAGTAATTTACTTCAATATAAGGTACTAGTAAAATCAAGTACTATATATGTAACCTGTCAGTGAGTAATAAACTATTTGTGTATAATACATCAAAATAGTATCAATATATCAAAATAAAGATAAATTTCAACCAGCAATAGGTTGATATAATAACATAATATTTGTTATTATAATGCACATAAAAGGTAAGCAAGTATTAAAAGTATAATAAATTCACTGACTGTGTACTAGGTGTGCGACAGACACCTATACAAACATGGAATTAAAAAGTAAGTAGATAACGGTTGAGATCAACAAGTCCAAGAAAACAAAAGCAAATAGATCCTTACTTTACCAGTGGGTATAACAGTATACTATACAGTTAAAATGACCATAAGAGGTATTAAACTAGTCTAGATGCTAATGCAAAATATTTGTAAAAGTAATGTTAATTAGCCTTGTTGTTATATTTAACACAGGTGATTAGTTAAATGAATGAGTAATTTCACTAATATAATGGAAATGAGTACCTGTGCATTATTTAGTTGAATATAAAAAAAATGAAACTAATGATTATTTTCAACTACCTTCATTTAGTTAAAAATGAAAAATAACAATAAAATTGGTGAAAAAAAATCACGACACTGGTAAAGTAAAGAGGAAAATAAGAAGAAATAAAGTACTTACGGACCAAACACACAATACCTACGGCAGAATAATACCTTGAAGGCGCCAATGTCACGATTGAATTTTTTATAGAGTATGTAACGTGTATGAGAATGTAACGGTTAATGTTTTTATGGGGGTTTTTAAATGGAGTTACGTAAAGTTTAAGGTGACTTATGCACTGTAATATTTAATTAAATAATTAATGTAATTGGTTGATATAAATAAAAGGTTGATTACAATATAATAAGAGATTATAATCGGTAACGTTACATAAATTTATTTTAGGTATATGAGTAAATGAACCTCAGGGAATGGATTCTTAATAAATATTCTGCCGTGGCGTTGTTCGGTCCGTTGTGCAAAGATGGTAGTATGCACTTAGCTAGTGGACACGTGGCTGGTGGTGATGCCGGCGTGCCAGGGTCTCCGCTGGTGTGCCTCGCTACCTCCATTATGGTGCGAAGCCCGGTGCGAAGACCCTGGAAATAGAAAAAGTGCGGATCAGTTTGTCACTAGGTAATTACGTCCAAGTGACCCGCTAAAATAGCAGGTGAAGAGAATCTCCCAGCGGCAATGCAGCGTAGCTAGAAGCTATAAGAAAAAGAATATAAATAGGCAGCACAAGCTGGTGCCGCGACCTCTGACCGTAGGGGTCATCGGCCTCGTGGCACTAATTAGGTAGGCTGAAATAGCACACATAATAAAACAAAATATATCAAGCCAGCCATTTAAGCAGGCAATAAGCTGCACCGCTGGAAAGTCTTCACCTGTAGAAAGAAGTAGGAAATGTTGATCTCAAAACTTACCCGGAGCCGACAGCAGTTGGCCACGGGGTCAAAGTGACTTTCCCCGGCGAAGGTTACCAAGGAAAGGAACGATATAAAAGCCGTCAGTTGATGACTGGGCTCGTGCTGTCCAATCTCGCTTGCACAACCATAGATAATTAGTAATAGTATCGAAACATACTAAATTCTCGATAAATTTACGGATATATTTTAATTAGATTTATAAAGAATCCACAACGTTACATTGTATATAATATGTATCGGCATGAATGATATTGACATACTATAGAGTAAAAATTATTATTGGCTATATCTATTAAAACGTATATATAGTTTGTCACTAGGTAATTACGTCCAAGTGACCCGCTAAAATAGCAGGTGAAGAGAATCTCCCAGCGGCAATGCAGCGTAGCTAGAAGCTATAAGAAAAAGAATATAAATAGGCAGCACAAGCTGGTGCCGCGACCTCTGACCGTAGGGGTCATCGGCCTCGTGGCACTAATTAGGTAGGCTGAAATAGCACACATAATAAAACAAAATATATCAAGCCAGCCATTTAAGCAGGCAATAAGCTGCACCGCTGGAAAGTCTTCACCTGTAGAAAGAAGTAGGAAATGTTGATCTCAAAACTTACCCGGAGCCGACAGCAGTTGGCCACGGGGTCAAAGTGACTTTCCCCGGCGAAGGTTACCAAGGAAAGGAACGATATAAAAGCCGTCAGTTGATGACTGGGCTCGTGCTGTCCAATCTCGCTTGCACAACCATAGATAATTAGTAATAGTATCGAAACATACTAAATTCTCGATAAATTTACGGATATATTTTAATTAGATTTATAAAGAATCCACAACGTTACATTGTATATAATATGTATCGGCATGAATGATATTGACATACTATAGAGTAAAAATTATTATTGGCTATATCTATTAAAACGTATAGTATATTATACTCTTGTAAGAGATATGATATTAAGTTTACTTACATCATGAATAAAATGAAGATTATTATAACACATTAAACATTAAAAAATAAATAATAAGATCCAAAATAATATAATTGAAATAAATATCTTAGAAGTTGAGTTTTTTTACAGCTTCAAAACGTTACATATCTATGTATTTGATATTAATTTCAACTTATACCTCCACGTGTTCCGGCGAAAAAGGTCTGAGCGGTCTGAGCGCGAAAAAGCAGACATCCAAATATTTTTTTATGGTGAGTAATATATAGGTAAGGTTCTCGACTTTTCCGGCTTCTTCTTTTAAACGGCTGTATCTTTTTTTTTCTTTTTTCGTGCGGAAATCCCTTCGGATACCCCCCCGCGTGCCAGCGGGGGCGGTTATGTCGAGCTTGAACCGACTAAAACCGCACGCCGTCTCGGGTCTACAGACGCCGGGTTGTAAGGTTGCCCATAGAGTATATCCCTCGCACCCCGACTGACCCTGGGCCATCTCCGGTTACGAGATGGCCCCCTCGGGTTTGGGAACCACGGTTCCCCGTCTTGCCCCGGTTTGGGGTAAGGGCGCTAGTCGCCCCACCGTCCCGGCCTGCTTCTGCTGGGGTGACAGGCGGCCTCACCTGTCACCCCAGGCCTACGCTCATGGAGGACGGAGGTCGTTAAGCGACCTCCGGCGCCTGAGTCGCCTGCGACGCGCGGCGAGCAAGTTGCGGGCTCGGCGGGCCGGGAGAGTTCTAAATCTCTCCCGGGCGCGCTCCGCCATCTTCTTCGCGAGCATTACATGCTCGCAGAAGGAGGTAGCGGCGGCCCACGCGCTCGCGCTTCGCACCATTGCCGCAATCATGCTGCCGAGCGAGAGGACTCCCACGCCGATAGCTGCCACGAGGTCACGCCTCGGCGCCTCCCACGCCGGGCAGTCCGCCAGCGTGTGCAGCCCTGAGTCCTCGCTTGCCTCGCAGTGATGACACTCAGGCGTTGGCTCCTTCCTGACCCGATGCAGGTGGTCCCCGAAGCACCCCTTCCCGGAGATCACCTGCATCAGTCGGTACGAGAGGCTTCCGTGTCGCCTCTCTAGCCAATCCTCCATGATGGGCCTTACCGCCGCTATTGCGGCGTGCCCTGCGCTTGGTCGCCCAAGTCGTTCCTTCCACTCCACCACGATGGCCTGGCGGAGCTGGGACTGCACAGCCTCGATTTCTCGAGGCTCGGGGTTCCATCCCTGCTCCCGCGCCTCCTTTCGCCACTGGTACAGTTGCGAAAGGGCTCTCGCCTCCAGGTCCCATGGCGGAGTTCCGGAAAGGAGACTCGCCGCCTCGAAGGAGATCGTGCGGTACCCGCGGATGACGGCCATAACTCGCTGCGGAGCGCGCAGCATCCGCACAGTTCTGGTCCTGAGGGCCTCCGCCCATATTGGGCACCCATACAGGGCCATGGACCGCACGATCCCCACGTAGAGTCTCCTGCAGGAGTCATCGGGCCCCCTCATGTTGGGCAACAGCCGAGCCAAGAGCAAGAGCTGTGCCCTTCAATTCGTATCCGATGTTCCACAGGAGCGGCCCCAGGACCGATCCCTGTGGAACACCGCACGACATTTCACGCCGACCGAGACCGGTCACGGTTGGCTCTCTCCGTCAAATACGCCCCGACTATGCGGCGGAGGTAGAGAGGCACTTCGTGATACACGAGCGCCTCCCTAATGCAACTCCAGGGCAAGGTGTTGAACGCGTTGGCGATGTCCAGGGACACCGCCAACTTCACCTCACCCCGGGCTACTGCATCCTCCGCCAGAGCCCTCACGCGCATGATGGCATCCACGGTGGAGCGCCTCTGGCGGAAGCCATATTGGCCATCCGTCAGGTCCGGCCCCACTCTTGAGAGGTGCTCGACGAGGCGCTTCGCAATTACTCTTTCAAAGAGCTTGCACACCTCGTCGAGCAACACTATGGGCCGGTAGGCGGACGGCGAGTCCGCCGGGCACCCCCTCCTTTCGGATGAGGACCAGTTTCCCCGTCTTCCACAATTTCGGAAACTGGCCCCGCTCCAAACAAGCGCTGAGAAGCCCTCTCAGTCGGGGCTCGAGAGCGTCGTCGACTAGAGCTAGGACCCACGCTCGGCCTGGAATGCCGTCGGGCCCCGGGGCGGTGTGTTTGGCTCTTAGCCTTCTCACCGCCAGCTCTAGTTCTACCCAAGTGACCTCGGGTACGTCGTCGTCTTCCACTTCGGGTGCCATGGGCAACCGAGGCGGAGTCATCTGCGGTGGAACATGTTCCACCGCCCGCGCTGGGAACAGGGAGCCAACAACTCCTCCGAGCAGATCCGGGTGGAGACACCGGGTTAACGGCGGGGCCTTGGGGCGCAGCTTGCCCCTCACCATCCGGTAGGGCCGCCCGCAAGGGTCCCGCTCCAGCGTCTCCAGCAGCTCGCGGAAGGCGGCCTGTTTGGCTCGCCTTATCTCCGCTCGGAGGGCTCCTCTTGCCTCCCTGTATCCCTCATACAACTCCGCCTCTCAGGCCTCCGCATCTGCGGGGCGGCGACGCCTAATACGAAATCGGGCCCACCGGCGGTGCGTGATCACGCAGGCCCATCTGAGCTGCGCGATCTCCGACGACCACCAGTAGACCTGACCCCTCGGATTATAGGGCGGAGCCCTAGGCATCGCCGCGTCACAGACACGGGTCATGTCCTCCCGGAACCACTCCGCCTCATCGTCTATGCTGACAGGCCTGTCCGGCGCAGGGGCCTAGGCCTGTACGATGGCGGCTTCCAGGAGGAGCTCCCGATCAAGTCGCTTAAGCGCCCAACGTGGCTCGAGAGGAGCCGGTGCAGCCGGCGCGTCGCTCGCAGGGGGGGACACATCAAACCGAATGTATCGGTGATCCGAACTTGTGTCCTCCCCCAAAACGACGCGCCAGCCCTGAACACGTCACGCCAACGAGGGGCTCGCAAACGATAGGTCCACGATGGAGCTACCCCTCGAGGTCACGAACATGTCCACGGCTCCCCGATTTAGGAGGACTAAACGGCTGTATCTTTAGATTGCATTGACGTAGAAGTTTGATTTTTAGCAGCTTCAGGGCGTTGTGGATCTGAAAAAAAGGTCTTGACAGACAGACAGACACGATAAGGGTTCCGTTTTTCTTTCTTTTAAACTATGTAATCCTAAAAATAATGTTAATAGGTAAAAATGGTTTTTGTTACTAGCTAAGAAAGTTATCTCGTGTCAAAAATGTGAATATAACAGTTTAGATTATATTTGAATGAATATTTGGTTTTATCATATAAATTATAGTGATTTTCAAAGTATCTTGACCATTTTTTCCTTTTTCTTTTTCAACTTCGGAATAAGCCACATCGCTGTGTATATCCTGTAGAATACAATATATGTTTTACTGATCTGTAAGTTTTATATTAAACAATAAAACATATTTATTGTCGGCCGTTGTATACGCCTTAATAACTTTAGCTATTATTATTTTTAAGAAGCCTACATAACATTGTAAGAGAAAAGGTAATGAAATGGCCCTTATTGAGAAATTTCAATCGAAAGAGCAACTTTCGATGGAAACTTTTTGTTATTAAACTCTGTTGTTGCGTTTGTTTGTTTGTTGTTTTATAACTTTAGGCCTTGTTTAATGTTACAGCCATAAATTAAAATTCAAGTGAAGTAATCTCTTCGTACGGTCAGAATGGCTTGGTTACATCAGACAGAAAACAATACCATTTTACTTAGTGTTGCAAAATATTAATAGCATATGTTTAAATTTGGATTGTTTGATCTTTGGTGTCCTGTGCTTGGGATTGCGTTTTGCTAATAGAGTAACATTCCAGAGTCAGCAGACCGAGGTAATGTGTTAAAATTTAAAATTTTAAGTATATACAGTACATTGTCAGGATCCCTCCGTAGCAAGTGGACAGGATGCGTGAACGGGTAGTGTTGACATACGGTTTGCTTGAATTGAAAACAATGAAAATCAATTATGTTCATTGTTCAGTGATATCAACAAAATGTTTTAGATATATTAAATTAAGTTTTGGCGAATATCAGCAATTTTAACAAATTGATAATCGAAATCGAAGTCTCCGTAGTCGAAATAATTAATATTTAAATTTTAATTTTAAGTCTTACAACTCTGTTGAAATTCAAGTCATTCCAGAATGCATAAGTGTCGCTGTCACAGTTAGTTGCTTATATCACATTACTGAACTCAGCGCGTGCCAAATATTAATGCAAATTACAGCCCACAAGTAACGAATTTCATAATAGGTACCATGGCATTATCAAGTAAGATTAATATTCATCAAAATATAAATCTGATAAAACAAGTTATGTTCCTTTCGTTGATTTGTTGTATTTTTTTCACCACCTTGTAAACGTTATCACGTATGACAACGTTTGTCAGCTAAGAGGATCGCAACAGAAGTAGAGAAGCATCTTGCGTGTCTCTTTGCTTATGTAGGAACGCTCAGGCGTATATACCTACTTTAGCGTACACGATTAAGCAGTCTCTTATGCAGGCGGTGTAAAAAAACAACAACATAAGCTAGTGTGCAGATAGTAAAAACTACCTTAAAAAGCTCTAGTCAGTAAATGTCGAGAAAATATGTAGATACGCATAGTCTGTTGCCTTTGGGTTCTCTAAATACAGGCGTATTTAGAGAACCCAAAGGCAACAGACTATGCGTACTAATTGAAGACATCCTAGGATCCATAGAAGATCTTGATTTAATTACTACCTTAGATCGTCAAAATATCATGATCAAAGACGAATTAAAAGTGGCTCAGGAAATTAAAATGTCAAAAATTGTTCACAGGCGACGGAAAGCTAATAGTTATAAGCTGTAATTGGATAATGTTAGGATACTACTTGCGTAAACTTGATATACTCACTAATAACTAGATAAAAATATATATAAAATTGAATAAAATCTTGCAATAGAACAGTTGCATTTCAGAATAATACTATACAATAATATAAATTAGAGTGCAACACTTCGTAATGGAGTACCGAAGATCCTTAAAGTTCACAATTTTATCTTCAGATTAAATTTATTGCAACATTGTGATATTGCACTATGCTGTTGTGTGGAAAGTGGAAGTCTGCCTTCGTTTACACCACCTCCATTACGTTTTATGGTCTCTTGTAGACCACAAGGTTATCATTTAGCACTCTACGTGTCTTTACACTGTGGTATGTCAAATTACGTTCAACCGATATGGATTACCTGCAATGGGCTTACTAATGAT
This sequence comes from Cybosia mesomella, assembly GCA_946251805.1. Lineage (NCBI taxonomy): Eukaryota > Metazoa > Arthropoda > Insecta > Lepidoptera > Erebidae > Cybosia > Cybosia mesomella. The sequence goes on along the minus strand of OX276396.1, from coordinate 13,614,850 downwards.
TCATTCTAGAAATAAAGCTATCCATAGAACCTTTTTCCTCTTAACTAGTTTTTACAGCCCCTTAGGCGAGTTTTCCAATCATTTGATGCTTATACGTAGTGACAACACCGATTACACCACTGCACACACTAACGCCGTACGATTTCAATACCCAATATGCAGTTTTAATTGTTTAAAAAGACAAAATGAAGTGTCCTTTCAGTAAAATTGTATATCTACAGTTTTTAAAATACTTTCCCTCCATGTGGTATCACTGTGGGACGCCCTGGAATGTAATTATAATATTTATTACACAGTATGTTTGTTACTGAAAACTCTTACGTAATTTTTTCATGGACGCTTAAGCGAAATGTGTCATCGAATAGTAAATAGTACTGGAGGCTAAACATGACCACTTAATAGCAATTCAATTGCAGACCTAAACTGAATAGTTTCGTACTCATACTATGACGTTGTTCAGCTTCACGTTACAAATGTCAACAAACGAACCAAATGCGAACGCGTTTCAGTTTAAGCATCTCATAGTACGGATCATAGTAATTTAGTTTACAAACTCCGGCGGGGTGTATAAAAACAATGATTCTACTGGGGGCTAGTCTCACGCTGAGTTGTGTAGTTTGTATATGGCACTGATTTAGTACTCTGGACTACAAGACCCCACCTATTATCGGCAGAAATGTAAGGGCTTTATACAATTTATAGTGTGAACATATTCAATATCCAAATATTAACAGCACAACTCAAACTGTTAGTTTTCTGAAGAAATGTTTGCTGCATTACATATTCTCTTAATACATTGAATTTTTCTTTTTTTTTACATTAACAACAATAATTGTTTCATGGTATTAAAACCCTAAACAGTTAAACTGTTGTCCGACTGCTTTACTCGTACTAAAGTTTCTTTAAACATTTCATGAGAATTCGGAATCGGGTTATAAAAATCCTTTTACTAGTCTTCTAAAGACTTCCTTTTATTTGCTGTAGTATTGCATTGGTCATAGGTACTTGAGAGCCTGAATTGTGACAGTTATCGTCTCGGGACTCATAAAAAGAGATTGCTTCCAGTCCGGCGACGTTTTATTGACTTATTAACATCGATATCAGATCGTAACACTTGATTCTTTGATCTTCGTCAAATATTTACTCAATATTTTATACTTCTACGAGTAAATTGGTTTATTTAACGAAAAGCTAGTTTAGTAGTAATTTTTGTTTGAATATAAAACACAAAAATGTAGTTTCCTGATTTTTCTTTCATCTTATATTTATGAGTACCGAAGCAACCGCTATGTTATTTATTTAATACCTTAAAAACATTTCAAACAACGCTTCTCAAACATTCACTCAATATTATTTAAATGCCCTAGGCGATTCGTTTTATATATTTACCCAGGTCAGGGATGGGTGTAGTCTTCTAGCTCGAAGAGTCATCGGTTTAATTGTGAATACCTACTACCTACTATGAATGTTAAAAGTAGTTGTTTGACTGTTTGAGGTAATAGGTAAGAGATTGTTTTGTTGGTTTTCATGATTCAATAATTCAGTAAGATATTTTATAAATTTTAATTAGTTAAAAAAAATATATTGTACACCAATCAGAGTATGCATACATAAGTACTTGGAATACACAGTCATATGTATAAATGGCGGCCTTATCGCTAAAAGCAATTCCTTACAGGCAACCTTTGGATGGACACGAATTGGAACATTGGTAGTTGGCATAGCATGGGTAGTTATTGGAAGTAAGAGGTAAGATAAAATAAATAAATAAAAATATTGTTCATTCATATAAAATAAATATCAATGTCAACTTATAGGGTATATACATATACATGCATAGAACATGCATAGAAATTCTCAGCCTCAGAGCCTCTCAGAGATTTTGCCTCTCTGTGCGTTTCCTACCGCCTATACAATGGGGTGTGTTCAGAAGAATTGTTTGATATGATGCCCATGGCCACATTCTAACATCGAACCAGAATCAGGGAATTCATCCTTACACGTTGTGACCGGAAACGGTGCGTACAGTGAGATATGAAAGGCTTTTTATTCCGCGAACCCTCAGGCTGTAGGATGATCTCCCTGCCATGGTTTTCCCAAACGACAACAATATGGGCTTCTTCAAGAAGGGTTTTTACAGGGTTGGCATCGCGAGTGTGACGCCCTTGGTGTTGCACACTTTCTAAGTCCGCGTTAACTGCTTCCCATCAGGTAGGCCGTGTGCTTGTGTACCACCTCAGTGGTATGAAAAAATAAATTAAAAACACATTATTTGACAAAAAAACACATTAACCGTGAAACATAAAATAATAGCATTTAGTGGTATAAGTGAGTTCCCAAGGATGAAAGCTAATATGACTGCAAACTGAGATTCCCTTACTTGAATATGATACACTTTAAATGTTTGATAATTTCGGGCATAGACTAATGATGGAATACGTGTACCATCAGTAATCGCTAAATAAATAGATGATAATAAGCAGCTTACACACACACACACATATAATATTTAATAGCCTAATTGTATACAATACAGTAAATAAACACAGTTTATCCGTTTATTTTCATAGCTTATCATATTGTACCCATTCCGACGACTATATAATTTTTTGAAAACAACACTACGGGAACGGTATAAATTGTGATAAATAAAGCCATTTAGTTCACGTGAGTAATAACCGTACCAAGTACCAATTTAATCTTGATACGAATAATCTTCATCTGTAATTTTCTAACTGTATCCAGATATTTGAAAAAGATATTTTTCTTTTGTTACAAACAATATATTTAATACTTCAAAGTGAGCAATACTATAAAAGCGTGGCTCTGTATTTGATTTAATCTTATCCTTTTCATACTCATACAATTACACTTTCGTGCAAGCTTAATTGGCTATTACTGTATTTACATGGAATATCTGATGGTTTTCTGTGCCACCATAATTATAATGAAGTCTTGAAACACAAAATTTTAAGCAATAAAAATCCCATAATAACGAAGTGCACCGATACTTACGGGGAAAAGAAATTGTATGCAAAATAGTCTGGCCAAGTAATTTGAACTACGTTCGTGAGAATATGCGCAGATATACTATACCGTACTTGTACCTTACATACATACTTCTTTTTATGATAATAAGAGTCATCCGTCTCTGCAAATTTATTATGCATTTTCGCCACGGATAATAAATATACATTTATTGTATGATGCATTATAAATAAAGTGAATCCTCGAGTACCGACTTGTAAGAGCATGTATTAAAAGGTATTGTCGGTGATTACACAATTTGAAAGAACAATACAAGTTAATATTACGTCAAGCGACGTTTGAATTGTAAAACAAGAGGATAATTATTTGCTTGATTGAAAAGGGCTTCTAGAGCTTTAAGATAAAAAATGGGCACTTGAAAGTAAAATCTGAAGGCATTAAGGCATAAATTAACTAAAATACATTAATATAATACGATTATGGAGGGTGGAGAGTTAATCGTGCGTGTAGAATAAACAAATCGTCGAGGCCGCGGGTGGCTTTGAGCCGGCGAGCAAATGTGTGGACCGTGCGTGCATACACGAATTATGGTCTCTTTCTCACTTTTAGATAACATTGTTACATGCTAGTTGACTTAAATTGAAATCTTGGAAACAAGAATGTAGAAAAGTCATTCGTATATATCTATATGAACATTATATATCAAAGAAATTAACTAAACTCACCCTGCCTGATAAATTATCATAAAGTGATCAGTACTACAGATTTCATATACTAAAACCACTGAACTATTGAATATATATTGTGATGCTGTGCTTTGTAATGATCTCACAATTTAACAAATTTCCGTACACCTAGCGGGTGCACAGAATTTTTTAATTATCAGTGCGAGTACACATAATAAATGGAAAAACAATCTGCCCGTGACAACAATAAATGTTGTCTATTACAATTTTGATACATATTTTAATGGTCTTTGATTTATTTATGCAAAGTAATGATGTTTGAATTTATATAAGTAACAGCGATAAGTTGAGATTGATTACATGTAGGGAAAAAATTCTGAATGTTTCTTAATCACGTTAGAAATTGCTTTATAAACCAAGATAAGCAAGATTGCATGAATATCCACCAATACATAGTAAGTAGCCTTGTAACTCTAAATAGGGTGTAATTTAGCTTTATTCCACAATTAATGACCATAAAGTTTTCTTTTAGATTTTATTGCGAGTCTTTAACAATTTTAAGGGCAGGCCGTTAAGTGTTAGTTGTGTGGGTAACATCGTAAAATTATTTATTTATACGACCCAATTTCGTCGGTATGCTGGTCGACAAAGTATTTTCGGGCCTTATCGAGACCGAATCAAGGGTCAACGCTTCAGCGCACACTTGCTATGGGACAGCGTTATTCGGTAAATGTGCAACATATTACACAACGTTCGTCTCTCCTACCTCTGAATTATCTGACATTAAAGTTGAAATAATTGAGCTCAATTTTTTGGTTTTTTTACCAAAATGTACAAAGTGAGTGTTTGTGTGTGCATAGAGAGCATCCATACAATATTTTGAGTACTTGTAAATAACATTTTCGGTAAATAAACTACCTTTTGTGGAACTGTTTCTGGTACATACATCAAAGTTGTATATCTCCTAATTGGAAGGAAATATCAATAAAAAAATTGTATTGATTTAGCTTAAATAGTGGAAGGATATGCACCGGATAGATAAAACTTGTACATTATCATCACCAGTCATCTTTTATTTAATAATTGAGAACATGCAGGACTACAACAATTTACATCAAATGTCATAGACTCATGTCATATATGTATTCAATAAGTAATTTATAATTCATTTATTTTATTATATAAACATAAACATGTAACATAAACTGATGAAGAGTTTAATAAAAAAAAACGACGGGTTTCACTCCGGGAGTGCCGGCAGAAGTGAAAACTTGAATATTAACGTTGTGCATTTTTGATATTTTGGAATGGTTAGGAAATAATTTTGCACGAATTGCTTTAATTATCAGTATAAAAGTACTATCATTTATGTGGTAACATACAATATTCATTTATTGCGCTATCGTACACAAACATGACAACTTATATTACATTAAAAATTTAACACTTCAGAACTATTACAATTACTTTACATTAAAACGTTTATCTTTTAGAAAAATCAACTTCCATCCAAAATTTCCACGACTTTTTCACCATCATTATTACCAGAACCATCATCGCCAATATATTTAAAAAGTACTCACTCATTTACTTTCGCTATTTCTTCGTCACTTTTATCATTAATAGATGCACTTTGTTTAATTTCTATTTTATATCAATAGATTTATGGCACAAAATAGAATAAATATTACAAAAAGTTATATGATGACAAAAAGTGTTTCTTGGGCCTCGGTAGGAATCGATCTCAGTCTTGACGAAGTCAATGATCACTCATTAGACGAACGCGCCACCAAGGTTGTTAAGTACAGTGTGAAATTAGCGCTTCTATATTTGTTGTCTTACGATCAGGTCACGTGTTTACTGACGCGAGTTTAGCCTGTTTTACCCATTACAAAAAAGTGCACAACGCCGCTAAAGAAGTTTTCACTTCAAAAAATATAACTAGCAATTATCCGCAGCTCTACGCACGTGAATTACTGATCACATTTCCGCGATCCACAGAAACCTATTCCCACAATGAAAAGTATATGTATCTGTGTGCTATTCTATACTATAATCCATCCTCGTGCCACATTTTCTACTGTGATTGAGTAGTTAACATTCGATTGATGAATATCCCGCCTGAAAATCAAACCACCATTACAGTGGACCGCCGGGAATTCGGCCTCTAGCTGCCTGTAATCCGATATCAATAAAACAGCGCTTTCTAGACCTTTAACTAACTTGTGTTATGGGTTCCAGAATGCGGATAAATATACTTATATTTTTTTTGTAAATACATACATAACTATCACTGTTGAATGTTGGTACACAAAGATTATTTTGAAATCTCAAAAAAATTATATTTGAAGATTTTCATAATGTAGTGCATGATTGAACATTGCTCTCTATTGTGTTGGCTAATTTACTAAATTCGACATTCATTATGAAGAATGATTAGTAGTTCAGATAGAATCTCATCATTTTGGTCTGAATTGTCGGCTGTCTGAACTTTGTGGCAAATGATATAAAAATCAAAAAATAAAATTGATTATTTGACTCTAATATATATTAAACATGATGTTGATAACGCTGAAAGTACTCCTCTATTCCGGACTATCTTAGGGGCCGGGGTCTTAGGCAGTACTCTATAATACGACAAATTCGATAGTCCGACACTGCCCTGCAATACGTCTGTCGGATTACCGGGGGTCTACTATAATCGATTCATAGGCTAAGTAATGTGCTAAATCACTGTCTGGTCCCTATAATTTGCACATGAATTCAATCGTCTAAATTATTACTGCCAAATATACTTTTTATTACATGACGCGGTCCACATAACAAGGCCTATAATGAGCCGTAACGTTCGATCGCTAACTTGGAAATAGCTTGAGCTTTCGTGTTACAGTACTACTCCATATTGGTGCTCACTATATTTTTGCTCTATATCGTATTGTGTACAATTAGTGGCGATATGAACTAGGCATTATGTATTTTATATTGTTCACGTATTTTATATGCGGCATAAAATTTTCACTCGGTATATTGTGACTGAGATTGAATTAATGTTTTGTTGGAGTACCGAAAACAAATCTAGGATATACGAAATAACCGTCAGACCGTTATATTTTTGTTTCTTCCCTAATGACTAATATAACTATTTAGTTTATCATTTATGTTACAGTCAAAACTAGTTTGTAAAACTTGTACTAAAAGTAGTTTAACCACTGGAGCTGGTTAAATGTAGTGTTGAGTATCTGATTCGCGTCGTCTAGGATAGATCGGTAACGTAACTTGACCTTACCTTCATGGCATACTTTTATTATTTAAATTCCAATCAGCTAAAAGTAATTTTGACTAAAGCTCTAGTAGTACAAAGTAGTTTTGACTGTCGGTCTTAGTTAAAACTACTTTTGAACAACCTGCGTCTGTAAATAAAGTGACATTATACTAGTGGAATCTGTATGTAATGGTGAAAGTTTATTGGTACAGTTAAGTTTATTAGTTTATTTCAGTTAAATGTACGTTTAGCCGGTTAACAGTTTTGACATTTGGCTTTGTAACATCCCTTTTTGCGAAAATTGCGCTTACGGAGGAGTGTGAGATTTGGCATAGTTATAGCTTATATGGAGGAGTAGTGCAGAATGCTAATCTATTTTTTTAAATTATGCATAAAAATGTATTAACTCAATAAAAATAGTAGATTGTTACACAAGGGTTGAAAGCCAGCCATTTCACCCGAGATTATTTTAACAATTTTAAGGATATACAATACTTACTTCCTATGAACAATATTTACTTTTACACTCTCATAAATTTATTATGGTACCATTTATTCACTTTTAATGTTTTTATGTCATTATTTTGATGTCCGATGCGGATTTCAAATCAGTTTAAAATATTTGCAATATCTATAAAATGGACATTTTGTTTTCATATATCTATCCAAATCAAAGAGAAAAATAAATTTCAAAACTTCTATTCATCACTTCCAAGATAACTGTTAATTACCAATATGGCCGACTATTAATCTTTGATTAGGTATATTAGGTTAATAAATTTTAAAAAATCGATAAACAGTCATCAACTTACCCTGTAGTAGAAGGATTGAACTTGAATGTCTATATTGAAATCGGAAACAGAATAAAACGACAAATAAGGCTTTCCATTGCAATTCAGCGCGGAAATGAAGCCTGCATCCTAGGCATCCTGCCGAGGGGGCCCAGTTTTTAAACCTTAATACATTTAGATTAGTTAATTTAATTGTTTAGTTTTAAATTTAATTGTTATTTTATTGACTCATGTATGAATAAATATAAGACTATAAATATTATATTGATGGACCTTAGAGTTTATATTAATTTTCCTGAAGTTTAACTAACGTTTGAGTTATTAACCTGGGCATATAGCTAAACATAACATAAATATAACATCTTCTAAATATTCAAATATTTTGTAGAGTTAATCTTTATTGCAGAATAATCATATAAAAGTCTCTCTTGTCTCTCTAGAAGTCTAGATTACCGACGGTATACATTACACATTCTCCTCATTTTCATGCAGGAACTATATCTACAAAGTTTTTATGACTATGACAATAAAATTATGGCATTATTCCAGCTTGAATTAGATGTAATCACATATGCATATTCATACCAGTTTAGTGCGGCATACCAGACAAATTTCTGATATTTTCGCTATGAATTTCGTTGATATGATGTATGATGCTTCTTCAAGCAAATGAATTAATGAATATTCATTACAGTAAGCTTATACGAAACATTGGGAGTACCTATTGGTGTTCTCTTAACTATGCTGACATAAATAGCTTGCAAAAACTGAAAGGTTCTTAATTTACCAATTTATAGGCACAATTATTAAAATTCTAGATGAAAACGTTCAAAATATTGTTTGTAATGTTTTGATTTAAATTTACACTGACATCGAATCTATACCTACATATGTATACTGTTATAAAAAAATTAATTATTTGTGCTGTACATAGAGATATATTATTAGAAAAAAAACCTGGGTTTTATTAAAGGAACGATTCTATACACAAAAAATACTTTTTTTTTGAATTCTTGTGTTTATTTGTTTTGTTCACGATGGATGCAAAAACTACTGAACGGATTGTGATGCGGTTTTTTCCCGTTAGAAAGGTCTTGGTCAGACTTAAGATCTGCCGTATGTTTGATTACAATTGGTTAAGTAGAACTGGAGATATGTCCAAAAAATGATAACCGATCTCCATGCACGTAGAGCCGCGGGCATCAGCTAGTGGATAATGAAATCGTAACGAGGTAAAACTGTACATTGAATATTCTTTCAAAAATTAATTGATAATAATATGTGATCCAGGAGCGATGCCGATGATTTTTACTAGCTTTGATGTAACTTGCTCTGTATTTATATTTGTATCTATGTATGTATGTATCTATCTATCTATCTATGCATGTTAGTTTGGGTCCATTGCAACTGAATTTTGTAGCAGTTATTCTCAACCGATTGAGATGAAATTTCGCAAACACGTTCAGTTTGGATGACAGTGTATTAACATGTTACCATGGAGCTGGTCTGATGATGGAGTAGGAAGTTGGCCATAGGAACTCCTAGGCGTAACATGATAAACCTATTGAGTTTGGGCTAACTTTTTTGTCTTCACACACTTTGTGGTATTACATGGTATTCAGAGTGTAATGATAGAGCAGGAAGGTGGCCATAGGAACTCATAAACTAAACAAGATAAACTTAGTGAGTTTGGGCTCATTTGATTTCTCTTTCTGGTACTACATGATATCAAAGGTCTGAAAATGGAAACGGTAGGTGGTCTCGAACTAAACAAGATAAACTTGTTGTGTTGAGCTCCTTCGGCAGGTCTTGGCAAGCACTTTGGTGCTACGGGACATTAGTAAAACTAAAAAGTTGAACATAAGATAAATAAAAAACTTTTTATAAACAAGGGTTGCACTGATTTCAAAAGCTTTTAGAACACAGAGAAAAAACTTGTGCAATACAAGCTTTTGAAATCAGCACAACGTTTGCATAAAATTATTAGTTTCGTTTTAGTACAACAGTTTTTTTTAATAAAAGCTTGTTTTTAAGGAGTTTTTAGAAATATTGTCTGACTAGAAACCGGGCCAAAACCAAACCGGGGCAAGACAGGGACACCGTGGTTCCCAAAACCGAGGGGGCTTTCAGTGAAGGTTTGGTGGGGTATTAGCTATGAAGGAGTGACTGAGCCATACTTTTGTGAAGAAGTTATCAAAATCGGCACAAGTGTATCAAGATACCATTCTTGAGAAGGTAGTGAAGCCCCTTAACAACACCATGTTCAATAACCAAGAATGATCCTTCCAGCAAGACTCGGCGCCGGGTCATAAAGCTCGGTCTACGCAGTCTTGGTTGAAAACAAACGTTTCGGACTTCATCAGAGCTGGAGACTGGCTGTCGTCTAGTCCCGATCTTAAGCCGCTGGATTATGATTTATGGTCAGTTTTAGAGAGTACGGCTTGCTCTAAACACCATGATAATTTGGAGTCCCTGAAACAATCCATACTATTGGCAGTGAAGAATTTTCCTATTGAAAGAGTGCATGCTTCTATTGATAACTTGCCTCAACGTTTAAAGGACTGTATTGCAGCCAATGGAGACCACTTCGGATAAGCTTTCTATATTTTAAATTGTTTTATATGTATATATTAAACTAACACACTGTAAAAGTAATAAATGTTATTTTGCAATAGAATTTTTTTTCTTTGTTACAGTATTTATGGCAAACTAGGTATATATATATATGGTCTCTCATGATGGGCCTCATAAGGAAGCTCGGCGTCACACAGCGAGCTATGGCACGGGCTATGCTTGGGGTTTCTCTACGAGGTCGAATCAGAAATGAGGAGATCCGTAGATGAACTAGAGTACCAACATAGCAGAGCGAGTCAACAAGCTGAAGTGGCAGTGGGCAGGGCACATAGCTCGGAGAACCGATGGCTAATGGGGCATAAAAGTTTTTAAGTGGAGATCACGTGACGGCGATATATATATCTCTATATATCACCGTCACGTGGTCATCGTACATCTATATGTATATATATATATATATATATACTATGAAAAAGAGCAATAGAAGAGTAAACCCCGGGTGCCAAGCTGCAAGATCTTGATAGGGCCCCCACACAGGTATGGGGCCCGTACTCCCATGCGGCCCCATACATATATGTAACCCATGGGGCCCATGCACCCGTGGGACCCCATTCACCTATGGCGTTCCATACACATACATCACTCATGGGAGTGATGTATGTGTTATGGGTGTGCCATGGGTCTATATACCCATGTGGTGACATAGACCCATGGCACCCCATACTCCTATGGGGCCCCATACACTTACGTTACCCATGGGGCCCATATACCTATGGGCACCATTAAAATCTGTAGAACATCTGGGCCCAAGCAAGATATGAGAGGTTGTGGAAAGGTGAAGAAAACGAGCGTACCTTGGGCTCTAAACTGTGAGTTATGGATGCAACCGGGATAAGAGCTCGGATTCATGAGGTTACGCCCGAAAGCAAGAACTTCAGGTTACCAAAAATAATGAAAAATTATGAAAATATAGACTACCGCTACACTTATGACTAAACTTAGAGGTCTCATCAAGGATTATAATTAAAATGGGATAAAAATAAATAAAGTAATTGGGTTGCTTTGCTTTAGTACCAAAATACCAGTAAAATTAAAAGCCAATCGTTGGTGCTCAAAACTCGTGATGGCCACTGTACAAATTTAAGTAAGTACAACGTTTCATCTTCATAAAGGCATTTAGTTGTACAGCAATTCATTCATCCAGCCATCAGTTAGAAGTATAATATCTTCTAAAGATATGGGAGAAAAAAGATAAGTGGTATATTACTCATCCAACATAAATCTGACAATCAGAAACATATTACAGCACTAAATTATTATCATTTCACCCATTTCTCTAAGGATGATAGGTAAAAAGCAGTTTTCCTGTAAATGTGATGATTCTCGTTCCATTAGGCATCAGTTACGATTTGTTCTTAGTCACGCGATGTCAGCATTACCAAAGTGAGCATGTTGTTTCCTGTTTAGACTTATTCTGTTGAAACAAGGATTGTTAGAGATTCAAAAAGTTATAATAGTTACTTAATAATATTCTGCACGTATTGTTTTGATTACAAAATATTGGTTGTTATTATTTTGTCGAACATCGAGTAACTGTAAGTAGTACTGTGTGCCTTTGTGACCCCAGGCAGAGATTTTGATTTTGATTTCACAATTATTGATAAATTAACCGCATAGATATTAACTACTGATACACCACCATTTTAAAATAACCGAGTATTGAGTACAAAGTTTGTATTAGATATCACTTTATTTTTTATTAGTTTTCGGAGGTCGGATATTTGGCGAATTATGCCAGTGGAATGGTAATGGAAAATGAAAGAGTTCCCCCAGTTTCATTGGGGATCCAATGTTCCCCTTTTAACATTTCAGTACTTATTTGTTTTTGTGTTACAATTTAATTAATTTATATTCGTCAAATTTACAGATTTTCACTACCTAGTAAATACATGTACCTAGTACATGACAGGGCGCTATGGCGCTCATTAGGGGAGATCTATGTCCAGCTGTGGACTAGAATAGGTTGATGATGATGATGATGAAATACATGTATGAATAATTAAGAATAATACTTAACTTTCACACGCCTAATAATACAAGGTGATCAGTTTAGATAACTATTGATATCCGAGTTCCGAACTGAAGTGTCCTAACTATACAGGCAGTAATGTAAATTGGCTTATGTTGTGTTTATTGCGGTAAAAAGGGTCTGATCTGGTGAATATTGTATATATTACAGTAAAGCGGTACAAAATTGTTATTGCTGTATTTCTAAGTCTATCTCTGTGTTTATTGTTTTATAGGTATTATTATTAAATAAGACCTCTAAGCTAGGAGTATGAATGTGACGCATAAACAGGCCGAAGTCAATACATATTATATTGCTGCAAATGTTTATAGTTTTAAAAGTCTATTATCAATAAGGTAACTATATGATGAGTCAAATTAAAAGGTCCCAGAGCTGGCCATTACTGAACGGGATGGAAAAACAAATTTGAAATTTATAAAAATGGAAATCGTTATTGACTTTTCTTTTGTGTCATTTGATTTACAATTACATTAAGCACTGTGGGATGATATCGTTAACATATAAGGGTTGAGAATTAAACGAAATTCACTAATTTAACACAATGAAAAAATCTCTTGTCCATTTGCCACACTACAATTAACAAAGAATGTATAATGAACTCTACGCCAATTTAGTGTTTACTATAGCGGTACCTCTCGCAAGTTAGTTCGCTCCCGCGGCTCCACAATTGTTTCAATGTTATCTCGTTGGGGCAAAGTTGGTTAGACACAACCCACGGTAATGTGCCTAAGTGAACGATGTTGCCCCAGCGAATTCACCCAGTTTTACTCACAATTTGATGTTTTGTTATGTGCTTTATTAATACTTTTTGTGAAGTTGTCAAATGATTTTCGCTACCCAAAGTTTTAATTAATTGCTTTTTGACAAATGGGTAAGCATATAAAGCTTTTAAATTATTGCAGGCGCGTTTGAATTGTGTTCAACATACTTAAATAAATGAAGATATGATACATTACCAGTATATTTAGAAACACGTATTTTTGTAAGAGTTGTTCAATAAATAAACCTCTAAATGAGAAAGTTTTTGACAGTAAATCCTATCGCTTGCAGTATTCGGTATCATAAAGGAATATTACTTGTTGTCTTAACAATAAACCTACGGAGCCGTTTCCCATTCCCTGTTTCGTAACTGGCATAAAATATACAGTTTCAGTGACCCGATAAAATTATTATTTATCAACTAAATAATTAAAGCAGTGGTGAGTTCTGGCTCTAGCTCCAAATTGTAATTGACGTATGAGAGAGAATAAAGGAAAAGTTCTACTGAAATAAATGCCAAATGAAAAGGCTTCCGTAACTAACCGTAACGTATTGGCCCGTATTGGCTTAGTAGTCGATTTGCACTAAAACGTTCGCAAATATAGTGCGAAACGACCCTTTTAAAATCAATATTTTTTAGAGGTTGATTCGCACTTACGCACGTATTTTTCCGAGAAAACAAATAAACGTACAGGTGTGCACATAGGTATTGTATTGCCGCTGGCTGGCGGGGGGTATCCGAAGGAATTTCCGCCCGAAAAAAAAAAGGTATTGTATTATAAAACAAATTCGAGTTCATAAAATACCTACCATATTTTTCATTTATTTATTTATTAAGTTTCAATAGCAAACATTTATTATTTAATCGTAGGCACATAAAAAAGTAATTATTTTAATTAATGGTTTTCATTTATATGTTTGCATATAAATAATATCAAAACTGCCTTCTATGTAATTTGATTGTACATGTAATCATATTATTTTTAGGTAGATTTCGATGAAATCGATCTACCTATTGGTTTCTTGACTACTGTCGAATTTAAAAAAAAAATCTTCATAGGAGGTCTAGTTATGACCCCCTGAGTCCGAAATGACCACTGGTCAAAAAGTTTATATATATATATATATATATATGTATGTATGGTTCCACTTCCCAAAATTTGCGGCACTCTCACGGTCGCATTTTTGCCCCGATCGCTTTCAAACTGCGGTCAAAAATTGCTTGGGTGTAAACTTAGTTTAAGTTCGTGAACGGGTGGAATCCGGCCTAAGGGGACGGTAGGGCCTCACTTTTTGTGAAATCAGTTTTTCCTCAAAATTTCACGTTCCATGAAAGATATTCGAACCGTTCTAATTTTATCCCATAGTATACATGAATACCAACAACTTTTAGTAATAAACCTATAAGATTAAAACTTTAACTAAAAGTGGAGGGGGGAAAAACCAAAATTTTTCGGGAAAAAAATCATAACTTCTAACCGGTGAACATTCTTGGTGTAGGAAACATTTTTAATCGATAGGTCATTTTTAAGTCTAAAATAAATGTCTGAAAAGTTTTTCGCTAAAAGTTACCGTTTTCGAGAAAAAAAAATTAAACTGTTTAAAGTCCGTAGTTCTCTATATAAAATAATATTAATTGCTTCCCGAAATCTACCTGTGCGTTCCCCCTGCGGGAACGGATTTTTTTAGCTACGTGCTCTAAATTAATATTTCATTATTTTTATTTAGCATAGTCATCATGTCACATTGTAAACTGTCTTCCGTGAACAGGAGCAGCGCTATCAGTAGATATCTAATTAAAGGGTCATTGTCCGTTTAATAATGTTTGTTAGGTAATTGAGTTAATGTAAATCTGTCATAATAATTGGATACGGGTCGAGATCTTGAAATATCCAACAAAATGTCTTTGTTACGAGAGATGTCTTCCATCAATCAAGTTGGCAGTTGACTGAACACTTACATTTATCTTTTCCTAAAGACAAGGGACGTGGACCTGACATAGTAGAGTTTTCGTAAATTTTAATGGATATAAGTTGAAGTTACATTTTTGAATAAAATATGTTTGTTTTCAAATATGACTCTTGTAATTTATGATCTTATGATCATATTTGTGCCAATACACGTTTAGTGACAAATTGAATGACAATGATGGAAAAATCTGATAATATATTGCAACATCAAGCTGTGGCATTATCACATTTACTCAGCCTCATCTAGTGATAGCAAGCTGAATAACTTTGTAGCGGAGGTAGGTGTTCTTGTAAATAAAACGCACTGATAATTCAATAAAGATTGACTGCTTATATTTTTCTTACAATGTACAGTTTATATGTGAAAATAAATTCCCGCAAGTAGTGACGGTCTTAGCGAACTACATTCTTGTGTATACAAAATTTATTCTCGCAAGTTGCGATGACGTTAACGAACAGCATTGTATTCCGAGTGATCTTCTCTCTCTGTCTCCGTCGCACGCACCGCGCGGACCGTGTAATTCTGTGGTACGGCGTATTTCGTTTTCAGTGCTCACAGTGTTCTGACGCCGGAATGTTGTTCGTCGGAGCGTTGATATAATGCACTGTGGTACGTGAGTCCCACAACTTCGATACTACTACAGAGCTAATAATAAAAATCCAAATACTTTAAATCTTTGACCCGTATAACCTAGCTACGCACTCTATGGGAACACTACAAATATGGATTCAACTCACATGATGCAAAATGATCACCATAGCCTATAATCACTTTCAATACCAGGGGCGTTACTTCCGTGTTGCTACATGCAAAAGGAAAGAGTAGGTACAGAGGATTAGATAAAGGATACTAAAGGTTAAACCTCCGGTAATTTCAAAGAAAGTTTTAAAGCGAACAGCATGAATATGGCTCTACCACCTAAAAATAAGAACCGAGACGGCGTATGGTTTTAGTCGGTTGGTATGGTATGGTATGGTATGGTTTCCCGAGCTGGTATCCGCAACTCCACGACAAGGCGCGATTTTTGCGTGAGGGTGGGCATTTCATTCGATCCACCCCAACTCATTGAAGAACGCCAGCAGGCTATTCACGCTGCTGGCGATCTCCCGGAGCGTACCTGTGTTTTCGAAGTACTTAACCCTGTATGTGGCGGTTGCAGGGCAGTGTAGGAGCACGTGTGCCGCTGTTTCTTCCTCTCTCATGCAGGCTCTGCAGAGAGGGCTGTCGGTGATTCCTAAAATAAAAAGGTGTTCATTGAAGGAGCCGTGCCCCATGATGGCAGCTGTGGCCGTGCGCAGTTGCCGTTTGGTCAGTTGTCGAAGACGCCTGGTCAGTCTATTTTCAAGCACGGGGAGTGCTTCCCTCGCCTGTCTGCAAACTTCCAGATTTATCCAATAGCTGTTGTGTTGATCTCTCGTTCGTTTGTTTACTATGGTTCGTAGGTATGCAAAGGGGATCGGTATTATGGGCTCAGGTCCCATTACCACCATGTCAGATCCTGTCCTGGCAGGCTCATCTGCTGCATCATTGCCGCGCGAGCCGCTGTCCATTGCAAGGTTATGTTGTTGAAATGGCCTATTTGGTTCAGTTTACGATGGCACTCCAATATTAGTCCCGAGTTTATAGTGTGGCTGTTTAAAGCTTGCAGCACGGCCATGCTGTCGGAGAGTATACGTATTGAGTGGCCTTCCACTCTCCTGGCCATTACCGCTGAAGCTGCCAGGGAAATCCCCATGCATTCAGCTTGAAATACTGTGTTATGGGTCCCCAGCGGTGTTATAATGGATACATTAAGGTCCTCCGAGAAAACGCCGGCCCCGGTGCCTGTACCAGTTTTTGATCCATCTGTGAAGACGCGTAATTCCGTTGGGCATAAAGCCTCACAGCGGTGGTCCTCATGAAGTTAGATCGTGTATTTTTTGTCGAATACGAGTTGTTTGGGTACGCGATCATTCTTTGCTCCTATCATGGGTATCTCCTTTGTAAGATCTGTGAGCAGTGAGGTGCGTCGTGTCTTTCTCTCGCTCCATAGGTTGAGTGCCCTTAGGCGTATAGCCGCAGCTGTTGCTTCTTGGCGGATGAACAGATCCAAGGGTGGGAGTCCGAGCATGGCTTCCATTGCCACGGTGGGGGTAGATTTCATGAATTCAGTGGTTGCCATGCAGGCTAGCCTCGAGTCCGTTGTAGTTTAGCCGCTATTGTGCTGTTTTCGGTCCTTGGCCACCAGACGATAGCGTCATACGCTATCATGGGGCGGATTACTTTCGCAAAGCCACAGGATGATTTTCGGTGTTAGCCCCCATTTTCATCCCAATCATTCTTCTGCACTGCCAGAAGGTAATCCCGGCCTTTTCTAATTTATTGTCTAGGTGGCTACTCCATTTTAACTTGCTGTCAAGAATAACGCCAAGGTATTTGACCTCTTTTGACAGTTGGAGTTCCGTGTCAAAAAGTTTGGGTAATCGGTACTCGCCTAATACCCTTTTGTTCGTGAACATGAGTAGCTCGGTTTTGTTCGGATTCACCGATAGTTCGAATTCCCCACACCATTTTTCTACGATGCGTTAGGCTTGTTGGGTTAGGTTACAGACCGTTGCCGCTACCTTCCCTGAGATAAGGATTGTTAGGTCGTCGGCGTAGCCTATTGTGTAGTCTCGGTTTTTGTTCAGCCTTGTGATTAAGTCGTCTATCAATAAATTCCACAGGAGGGGAGAGATAACTCCCCCCTGCGGGCAGCCTTTGGCTATCAGAGCTGTCTGATCTTCATCCCCAAGGCGAACTACTCTTTTGCTGAGCATGTTTGTTATCCAGTCTGATAGTACCGGTTCCGCTCCGTGTTTTGACAGGGTAGCCTTAATACTGGTGAAGCTGTTTTTTCCGAAAGCTCCTTCGATGTCAATGAACGTTCCTAGGCATAAGCCTTTTTGTTCGATCGCTTCCTCTATCCGGCTGTAGTGCACCATCTCTCAGCTCCCTCTCGCAAAGGCGTTCCATGGTCTTTAGCATGAAGGAGGTCAGACTGATTGGTCGATGTGCTTTGGGATTCGTGTAATCACCCTTTCCTGGCTTCGGGCTGAATATGACTTTACTACTTAATCGGTTCAAGCCTGACATAACCGTCCCTTTGGCCAGCGGGGGGGGGGGGTTTCCGAGGGGATTTCCGCACGAAAAAAAAGGTACTTAGTTTACTAGTGCCCACTAGTAAAGTAAGTACCTTTTGTGCCAACGTCACTGGGGAATCGCTATGAAGACGATGATGAAATTCACATCGTCTTCATAGCGATTGACATTCAAATTATGCAATGCATCAATCAATAGACGCCGGTAACATAAGTCAGGTAGGCTAGTAGTAGAGTGGGATTCCGCACGTGAAATAAAATAAAAATAGGATAGTGACTAACATAAGGTTTAGGACTTGCAATAGATAGGCAATTTAAAAATAATTTTAAATCCGATATACGATAAAAGCTATAATTTTTTTTTTGTTACTCGCATCCGTCAAAGTGTATTTTCATAGTAATATTACAAAAATATTTATTTTTCCCAGCGAATATGCAGTGGTAAAAATAAAATATACACTAAAATAATATTGCCCTTGTATTTTTAAAAGTAATAATTTGTTACGTACATGTTATATAATATAAATATAATACTGGTTTAAAATGTTGAGGCAAATGTGACTGATATTATTAAATATCAAGAGAAGTCTCATTCGTATCGCAATATGATGCTTGCTTTGTCAGACGTGGCAAGGGCCGGATTCGAAAATGTTTATGAGTAAAAACAATGATGTGACTTTAAAATACAGACACTCAACATAAATAACATAGAAAAGGTTCAATTAAATTTTTAAGCATTTTGTATGCTTACTTTTTTCTAAAGATTTAGATCGGAAGATCGGAAGATCGGAAGACGTAATAATGTATCGGAGAATTTCGAATATCTGGGACGTGTCTAGGTGGCTCAGTTGGTCAGAGCATTCCCCCTGTAAGGGACTGGTCGTGGGTTCAAGTCCCGTCCTAGATGTTCTCTTTTTCCGATCTAAATCTTTGAAAAAAGTAAACATACAAAATGCTTAAAAATTTAATTGAATTAATTAGGCGGAGTCATCAAAAAACAATGTTTAAAAATGACTGTAAAGTTGTTCATTGTTTCCGTAGTTCGCAAGAATTACGGTAGATGACTCCAACGTCGCCTTAAGACGTAATAATGTATCGGAGAATTTCGAATATCTGGGACGTGTCTAGGTGGCTCAGTTGGTCAGAGCATTCCCCCTGTAAGGGACTGGTCGCGGGTTCAAGTCCCGTCCTAGATGTTCTCTTTTTCCGATCTAAATCTTTAGAAAAAAGTAAGCATACAAAATGCTTAAAAATTTAATTGAATTAATTAGGCGGAGTCATCAAAAAACAATGTTTAAAAATGACTGAGAAGTTGTTCATTGTTTCCGTAGTTCGCAAGAATTACGGTAGATGACTCGAACGTCGCCTTAAGACGTAATAATGTATCGGAGAATTTCGAATATCTGGGACGTGTCTAGGTGGCTCAGTTGGTCAGAGCATTCCCCCTGTAAGGGACTGGTCGCGGGTTCAAGTCCCGTCCTAGATGTTCTCTTTTTCCGATCTAAATCTATAGAAAAGGTTCTTGACAGATTGTTTTATCAATTTTTTTTTTTCCTTTATTTCTCACCACAATATACATAATATTAGTAATATCTAGCACGAGACATAATCTTCTTAAAAATCTAGGTATACATATATATTGCAGGAGACTGATGCCTAAGCTAGGCTCAAGGGCTGTGTTTCAGGTCATCAGGGGGCCTACCGCCCAAGTGTCGTCGACTTGAACTCGATTCCGACGGTTGATTACGATGCCGATTGCACCTAACACTGGGCTACTATGGCTTTTATGGGTGCGACTGCCGACGAGTGGGTTCTGCCCTCCTATTGCACCTAACACTGGGCTACTATGGCTTTTTATGGGGGCGACTGGGAGCTACCCTCCTCTTGCACCTAACACTGGGCTACTATGGCTTTTATGTGGGCGACTGCCGAAGAGTGGGTTCTGCCCCCTATTGCACCTAACACTGGGCTACTATGGCTTTTATGGGGGCGACTGCTGACGAATGGGTTCTGCCCTCCTATTGCACCTAACACTGGGCTACTATGGCTTTTATGGAGGCGACTGCCGACGATGGAATTTCGTCCTCCAACTCCTTCGCTTATTCCTTCCTTCTGAAACATACGAAAACAACAAACAACACAGCAAAAACGGTTAAGTTGGTAAGATAAAGATTAAAGAGTGTTTTAATTAGTCGCTAGAAAGCAGAATAATTAAAAAAAGCAAGCTAAAATTGGAAACACCAAAATTATTTTCAAAGAAAATAATATTCAAAACGACAACTCATGAGGTGCCGCAATGAAATGACACTTCAAAGCGACGCGTCGGAATGGCCGTCGATTAGAATTTTACTAGGCGGCAGCTATTTAACTGTCAAAAACAGCGTTTCATTCATTCTTACGCCGCGCCGGCATCGATTATCTCGAGACTTCATTTCGACGGCTGTGAAATCGACGACACTTGGGCGGTGGGCCCACAGGTCCCCACCTCTATATTTTATTTTATTATGTACAATTTTCTTTAAGCTGACATGCATATCATGCAGTAAGTTGGTAGAAAAACAATGACATTTAAAAATACAGATTATTAAGAAAACATAAAAAAAAAGATGAACAGGGTTAGTATATGTGTGTGTATAAGTGCGAATGTATTTGCGTTTGTGTGTACGTGTGTGTATGTGTGACTATTTTAGTCTAGTAAATTTTCGGTGTCTGCATAGTTAAGTTGCTGTAGCCAATCGGTTAGCTGTTTTTTGCATTTAGCCTTTGTCAGCTTATAGATCGTTTGCATTCTGATTGTTGTATTATAGAGGAAACCACCCAAATGACAGAAAAAGCCCTGTGCAACGCTAGTGCGGCAGGTCGTGAGATGGTGCTCCACAGGGTTGTATCTCGTTCTCCCACTGGGCAGTGTCGGGTCAAAAGGCAGCAGTGTATGCTGTTTTAATATTGTGTGCAATATGAACAACTGACGCAGCGTCAATACTTTACTCTGTCTGTATAACTGCTCAGTAGAATATCGATAGGGTCGGAAAGATGATACCTTTAGAATGGCTCTTTGAGTTATTTCTAAGGTTAATAGGGAAGTCTTTGGAGCCCCACCCCACGAGGCGATACAGTAGCCTATAATTGACTGCGCGATCGCGTAATAAACCGATTTCATGACACTAGTATCGACCACATGTCTCAGAGTCTTAAAGACATAAATCAATTTACGCAGCCTATTATTGAGGGAGTTTATGTGCTCCTGGAACCTCAAGTTTTTGTCAATAATGAGTCCAAGATACTTGACCTTCTCAGTCCTAGCGAGTGGTTTGCAAGTACAGTTTTGGGGGTCTGTACAAGAATGGGCTATAACAGCATCAGGTGCTTTGTTTCTTTTTTTGTTTTTCCTACGTGTGTTCCTAATACAAAATGTCATGTAGGTTGTTTTGTCAGCATTTATGGTCAGTAAATTTGTCTGTAACCAGCCGGAGACCGTGTTCAAGTCAAGTTGAGCATACTTATAAACGTCTTTCCATGAACTTGCGCTGAATAAAATAAGTGTCGTCATCAAAACTGATGATTTTACCGTTGGGAAGGGGGTGCATTGCCAGATCGTTCATAATATAAATGAGAAATAGGGTCGGACCGATGAAGACGGCGTGCGGTTTTAGTCGGTTCAAGCCCGACATAACCGCCCCCGCTGGCACGCGGGGGGGTATCCGAAGGGATTTCCGCACGATAAAAAAAAAAAAAAAAAAAAAAAAAAAAAAAGGGTCGGACCGATGACACTCCCCTGGGGTGTGCCATACGTAAGTGTTTGCTCATCACTGATGTAATTGTCAATCTTAATAAAATATAAATAAACCCAGAACCTTATCAGCACCATCCATTTTCTTAACTATATGATTGGTTAGATCATGAACTGCATCTGAAGTGGATTTGCCTGTGCGAAAACCAAACTGTGACGGTGTTAGTAGATTATTGTTCTCTAGGTAACTTAGTCTATTGTTCATGATTCGTTCCAATATTTTAGACATGGTAGTGAGCACGGCTATAGGTCTATAGTTGTCAATCCGGCATCTGTCCTCACTCTTGTAGATGGGATGAATTATTGCCTTCTTAAAAACATTAGGGAATTTACCCGTGGAGAGTGCAAAGTTACAGATATATGTTAGCGGAAGTACTACTGCACACTCATGCTGCTTCAACAGATCACAAGGTATCCCATCCCACCCCGCTGAGCAGCTGCTACGTAGCGATCTTAATATTTTAGCTACTTCACGCTCGTCGGTTGGCAGCATTACCATAGACTGTACTCTATCCGGGATGTTCGGCTTTGTAATTGGTGGTGACCTACTCTTGATTTTACCCGCTAGATTTTCCCCAATGCCAGCAAAAAACCCGTTAATACTATTGACGGAAACTTGAGGTGTACTCTCAAGATCCAACAATTGCGTCGATAGATTTGCTTTTTTAGTCCTCCTGTTTGTAATGTTATTTATAGCAGCCCACAGGTGCTTAGAGCTATTTCCTGCTTTTACAATTTCACTTTTTTCGTATTCTATTTTAAGGTTCCTAAGCAATTTTTTGCAGTAACTGCGATATCTAATAAAAGTCACTTTCAGTATATTATTTTCTAGCGCCTGCTTAAGTTTTTGGTGCAATCTATCTCGATGTCTAATGCACCGAAGTAAGCCAGGAGTAATCCATGGCTTCCTGATTTGTTTGCGGTTCGAAAGTTTAATAGAATATGTATTCTTATCTTACTGTTTTAATCAATCGAGTCAAAATTTCCCCCGCTATATGGAGATCTTGTGTCATATAAACTTCACGAAAATCTAAGTGTCTCAATTCAGTGTTTAACTGGTCATAATTAATACGGACAGTGTGTTTTATTGCTTTTAACTTAGTAATAGGACTTTATCATGGTCAGTGAGGGAAGAATGCGCTACTAAGGTAAAAGCGGGTATCGAGTTTTTATTATATAGTGATCGAGGCATGTTAAGTCCCGCCGCGTAGGTATTGTATGAGCAGGTAGTAGGCCGTACGAAGCGAGCAAGTTTAGGTAGGTATGTTTATCAGCCTTACGACATTGGTCACAAATGTTAATATTTATATCCCCTGAAATAATTCTGTTGTTATAATGTGATAGTCCGGTTAAACTAGTGTTTAGTGAGTTTAGAAACCTGGTGATATCCTTGTAACCTGGTGGGCGATATATCGCTAGGAGTACAGTATTTGTGTCAATTGTGACTTGAAGGCAGTTGGATTCCAAGAACAGAGGTTCCTCCACGGCGTGCAGTAGTTGATTATTTACGTATATGACCACGCCTTCATTCTGCGTGAGATTATTAGTAGTTTGGTAGTGGTTATAATTCGTCAATTCTGGAACACCGTCTGTGGAACTAAGCCAGCACTCTGTAAGTACGATCACATCCCAGTCAACCCTAGTTCTAGCAAGTGTAGTCATAAAACCCGACATGTTTTTATTAATACTCCGTATGTTTTGGGTAATGATTTTAAGCGATTTCTGTGGTATGAAGTTTGGTGGAATACAGTTTTCCTCTTAGTACCGTCTGTTACATTGTTGTACCGTTTGTTATATTATTTATTGTGTTATCGAATTTTTATGTTGTATATATCTATTTGTGACATTTCTATTTCATACTTTATACAATTGGAGGAAAGTAACATTCAAGCTTAAGCTGGACAGAACAGATGACGTAACGATTGGCTACTGATTTTGTTTGTTAACTTTGTAGAAGTGACATAATGGCATAAACATATGATTGAGATTGAGATACAGACGGAACACGACCGATATTTTTTACGCCAAATTTACCACTTACGCCGTTCGGCCCCGTCAGAGCTATATTAGCTCTGACGGGGCCGAACTAAAGCTGACAACCTCTACGAATAACTGCGTAAGTGCATACGTTCATAAAGTTGATTGAAAAAGGCCAGCATTAAACATTTACTCAAAAACAACACACATTTTACTGTTCGAAATATTAGACAGGTCACTGGGATTATGACAGAAACGAGTAAAATTGGTTAGTTGTTTATTTATTTAATTTAAAAAATATTATTCTTTTCAAGTAACAACCTGCTATTAGCACTGAATCCGAACCTGTCTAACAAATGACAACTCAGACGTCCAAATTGTTATATTTCTTACACGTTACCATGGCAACAAGTGATGACTGGATGAAGCTGTATGTACAGGAAAAAGAAAAGGATAGCGCATATTACCAAGTGACTAAAAAGGAAGCGATCGTGCGTCATAGATAAACATAAAATTACATAATGAGATTGTATCTCTTAAATCTGTGTATAATTGCTTTGTTAATTTTATTTTTCACGATCATCATCATCATCATCATCAACCTATGCTAGGCCACTGCTGGACATAGGTCTCCCCTAATGAGCGCCATAGCGCCCTGTCTTCAGCTTGCCGTATCCAGCATCTGCCCGCAGATTTTCGCAGATCGTCATCCCACCTGGCCGGAGGGCGTCCTACACTACGTTTGCCGAATCACGGTTTCCACTCAAGAACACGTTTACTCCAGCGGTTGTCGGTTTTTCGCGAGATATGGCCGGCCCACTGCCACTTCAGCTTGCTAATTCTTTGAGCTATTTCGATAACGTTGGTTCTCTGTCGGATGTATTCGTTCCGAATCCTATACTATTTTTTATTATATTATATAAAAAAATAATTTCATATATTAACTCTTTAGAGGTGGATAGAGCAAAAATTCTTCCTTAGTGGTGGTCTGAAATTTTGGCCTGCGGGAACGGGGTCAGGATTCCACATAGGTGGGTGTGAAAAAATTGAATTGATAGTGTAGCGTCCGGGGTTTGACGCCACAATACCTCGTGTTGATGAAAAGATAAAACACAAGGATAAATAGTAATATGAAAGAAAGAAAGAAAATACGTTTATTAAACACACACAAACACATAACAATACAAAATAATACCCACAAAAATAAAATAAAAAAACATACAAAACAATATACATACTGACCAAACAACAAAAAAACGCTCGCATTCATTTACCATTCAAACCTTCAATTTCAACGATAGGTGTGTGGGGAGTGCCCATGACCCGACGTTCTGATCGTTCTGATTGTGATTGCTTTGCTCTGCCCATCTCATGCTACTCATGCTGCTGTTTGCTGGTGGATGGATAGATACCGTGTCTGAAAGTTGAAAGGTTAATGATTTTTAGTTTTATTTATTTATAGTTACACACATCGAGCTGACTTCATAATAGGAATTTGCTTACTATTGTTAGACCCGTCCATGTGGTGTGAGTGTATTTGTTGGTTCACAGCGGCATCGCATCGGTGTGCTGACCTATAGGACGGATCTTGTTGTGGGTTTCGTATGTACGCCCATTTGTATATTTGTTCACTGTCACTTGTTCTTATAATAACGCTCACAAATCGCAAAGTACAATCGGCGTTATACTTACTGCATTGCATGATGGGTATCTAGACATAGCGCGCCGAAGGTGAATAAATGAGTTATTCAGTATGTTCAATTCCGGGCCAGGAGGTAGATTGCGCAGTGGAAGTTGGCCCTCCTAACAACAATGGGGAAGTGAGCAGTCTGCGGTTCACAGAGCAAATGGTTTATAAAATAGGTTTCACTTACCAACTTAGAAGGCGCCCGAAACACAACGCTTTTACCTGTCTTTGTCTGTATTTACGTGTTTATGAAGTGTAGGGGTGTATGAAGGTTTGTGTGGACAGATCAGCAGTGCGCGTGGTACAAATGGAGCCCTTGCTCAAGTAAATATATGACTCGGTCGAACAACTCCCAACCGATTACGTTAATTAGTCCAAAATATAACTAATCCAACACTGGCCAAATCTGATATTCACGGATTATATTTATTCGAACAAAACTTATTTCAACAAACGTTTTCTCAAGACAATTCTTTCAACAAGTTGACAACAAGTGACAGTCGTAGATCTGTCAACGCAAATTATCCTTTTTTTTTTTTACTTCGTTTAGGAACGCAACATCTACCCCCTCCGGACGGGCCTTCCCGTCCGCTAATCAATTGGCAATCTTGATAAGGTTGCGACCGCTCTCCTCATCACCGATCCGTCAACCAAAACCTCAGCAAATCGAGGAACCCCATCGGTGCCAGCCACTAGATTGAGAATGCGCCCCCGGCGCCAATACAACGGCATTAGGTTGGCATCCTTAATCAGGACGAGGTCTCCGACCTTGGGAGGATGAGTTTTATCCGTCCACTTGACGCGCTGCTGGAGGATGTGCAAGTACTCCAAGCTCCAACGCTTCCAAAAGCTCTGAGCGAGCTGTTGCACTAACTGGAACCGCGATAGCCGATTTCGGCTCACATCGACAAGGGGGTGCTCCGGCAGGGCGACAAGTGGTTGTCCAATCAAAAAATGGCCCGGGGTTAGGGCCTCCAAATCATTAGGGTCCGAAGAGAGCGGGCACAATGGACGCGAGTTTAGTACGGCCTCAATGCGGCAAAATACCGTAGCTAATTCCTCAAAGGTGAGAACTGTGTCTCCCAATAATCTCCGCCAGAGTCCCTTGGCCGCTTTCACCGCGGCTACAAAAATACCCCCCCAATGGGGGCAGGCTGGCGGGTCAAACAGCCAAGTGACCCCCTTGCGGGCTAATTTGTTGCCTATGTCAACCTGGTTCTCCGCAAGGAAGGCGTAAACTTCCTTCAAATAGTTACTTGTACCTCTGTAATTGGTACCGCAATCAGATCTAATTAAAGAAGGCAACCCACGGCGAGACACGAATCTATCCAAAGTTGCCACAAAGGCCTCCGTCGAGAGCGAGGTTACTAGCTCCAAGTGTACTGCCTTCGTTGACAGGCAGACAAACACACACAAATAAGCCTTAAGGAGTTTACTGTTACGAAGAGTAGACGTCTTCACCAAAAAGGGACCGGCAAAGTCCGTTCCGACGCCTGCAAAAGGCCTTGCCTCATTGACACGATCAGCCGGCAAGTCTCCCATCATGGGCTGCATAGTGGGGGCCTTAGTCCGGTAGCATGGCATGCAACGAAGGACAATGCTGCGGATAGTACGACGGGCCGACAAAATCCAAAAGTCTCGCTGCAGAATGGCCAACAGCGCATTACAACCGGCATGCGAGTTCTTAATGTGACGATCAGTCACCAACAACTTGACCAAATGGCCTTCCTTGGGCAACAAAAGGGGGTGACGAGCTCCGTAGGGGAGGCTAGAGTGCCTCAAACGTCCTCCAACACGCAAGAAACCCGCATCATCCAAAAAGGGGCTCAGCTTACTGATAGCTCCCGACAACTTAGCCATACCGGACTTCAAGATTTCAATCTCCTTCTCAAAGTGTGCAGCCTGCACAGAGCGGACCCAAAGGAGGAGAGACTCCTGGAGCTCTTGAGGAGAAAGGACCGGCGACAGGCGTTTGTCCCCACGGTTCCTACAATTGTGACGAAAGCGCCTGATCCAAGATGTGACATTCAACAGTTTATCGAGGGAGCTGTACCGATTCAACAAAGGGTCGGGATCAAACGGCGGGTCCTTCGTCTCAACAGCGAGCACCCTTAGCCCGGGCAAAGGAGCCGTCATCAAGACTGGCATTCGAGGCCAAGCATCCTCGGACCGAGTCAGCCATTCTGGCCCCCACCAGAGGGGGTGATCAATCAAGTGAGGGGCCGTGCACCCACGTGAGGCCACGTCGCCGGGGTTCAGGTCCCCAGGGACATGCCTCCAAGTTAAAGGTGTTGCAGAATTTTGTATCTGTGACACTCGGTTCGCCACAAAGACCTCCAAAGTGTGGACGGACGTCTTCAACCAACACAAAACAATTTGACTGTCCGTCCAGGCGTAAGAGGATCGAATGTCCACAGTTTCACCCAAGGTATTAACAACGTGATTCAATAGACGCACAAGAAGAGCTGCCCCTGACAACTCCAATTTGGGAATGGTCAATGCTGTTCGAAGAGGGGCTACCTTGCTCTTGGCCATGACCAGCGAGAGCTTCCCCTGGCCTGTCGCGCTGACAGTGCGCAGATAAACAACGGCTGCGTAACCGTGCGACGACGCGTCACAAAACCCGTGGAGGGTAGCAGTGTAACTCCCAGGGGGGAGGATGGCGCGGGGCAACACGACCTCATTGACCGCAGGGAGTGTGGACACAAAGTGGATCCAATCCTTCAACAGGGTTTCCCGAAGCGGCTCGTCCCAACCAAGTCCCGCGGTCCAGAGGCGCTGGAGAAAGCATTTCGCCCAAAACAGTACCGGACAAATCCAACCATTAGGATCAAAAGTCCTTGCGACAGTAGACAACACAAGTCGTTTAGTCCAAGTGTGGGGCGACTCTAGGTCGACATCGTATGTAAAGATGTCTTGGACAGGTCTGTACTGAACACCGAGGACGGCCATCATGGCGGGGTTGTCAACGTCTTCAAACAAATGCGGGTCCTGTCTATGATCCTCCGGCAAACCTTCCAATAGAGCTGGAGAGTTGGACACCCATTTACGCAACTCGTATCCAGCGGAAGCCAGGATCCCAATCAACTCGTCACGCAATAAAATGGCTTCCCCAACCGTGGAAGCCCCAGTACAGACGTCATCGACGTACAGGTCCGTTTTCAAGATGGCGGACGCCCGAGGGAACTTCAAACGCTCTCGGTCCGCGAGCTCCCAAAGCGAACGAATGGCAACAAAGGGGCTAGAACGAAGGCCGTATGTATTCGTATTGAGCTCGTACACAATCATGGGGTCCTGGGGGTTCTCGCGCCACAGGATTAACTGATAACGTCTGTCATCCTGGTGAATGACCGTTTGTCGGAACATCATCTTGATGTCGGCCACAAAGACAACCTGATGTCGACGGAAAGACGTGATGATGTCACAAAGGTCCTTTAACAATTTGGGGCCTGAATGTAAGCAATCATTCAATGAGACACCCGAAGAAGTTCGCGCAGACCCATCAAACACCGTGCGCAGCTTGCCAGTGGACGGCTTGAGGACCGCATGATGGGGCAGGAAGTAATGTTCAACTGAGCGCCAATCCAACCTTGACACCGACATGTGTCCCAAATCCGCGTACTCCTGCATGAAATCCAAGTACTTCTGCCTCAACACAGGGTCCCTGCCCATGCGGCGCTCCATTGCCAACAATCTCTTCTCGGCCGTAGGTCTAGATTCACCGAGAGGTGGTCGCACTGCGACAAAGGGCAACCTGGTAACAATCCGACCGGAACGGAGTCGACCCGTGTTGTTCTGATAGAACAATTCGCAATCCTGGTGTTCCGGGTTCAAACGGGCCACCTGAGGGGGCTCCTCAACCTCCCAAAACCTCTGAACGGCGTCAGAGAGAGCGGAGCCGGACACCAATGCACAATCAAGCTCAGGTGGAGGGGGTTCCTTAAATACCGGTCCCATCAATGCAAAGCCAAAGATGGTCGAGACAGCCACCAACCCGGTTGGCTGCAAGACCCTTATACCACCCAAAAATATTCTCCCTAGTACATCGGCACCCAACAACAAATGCGCTGTACTAGGAGAATCAAACCGGGGGTCAGCCAACTTCATACCCAACGTCAACCGAACAATATCTGAAGACAACTGTGTCCGGGGATGTCTTCCCAGAATGTTCTTCATAACAATGGCCGAGGTACCAATTTTAGGGCCCAACGAATGCAAAGGAGTGAGCCCAAACCGAGCCTGTCCCTCAACAGTGGTGACAGCTGCGTTGCCCACTCCTCTAATCGTGTCTGAATAGCCACGTACATCAAGGCCTACCTGTCCCACTAACCAAGACGACAAAATGCAGCCCTGGGAACCCGTGTCCAAAATGGCACGGACCACAACAGAGGCCCCCGCTGGTCCCCAGACCCTGACCGATGCCGTAGGCAACAAAACCGTGTCAATCTGGGGGGCTGCAGTAGTGGGGCAGGCGCCGACTTCCTAATGTCTGGGCGGTGACCGATCGCCGCACCCAGACTGTAGTCGTTCGCGATGAGGATAGGGTTCAAACCCCTCGTCCGCGCGATGTCCCGAGCCGCGTGCCATCGCTGGAGGGGCGTATCCCACCGGATGCTTGAATGGCGGGGGGCGCGACTCCAATCGGGGACGCTCCGCCAACGGAGGGGAGGGCAGTCGGTGCTGGTCCGGCCACTGCCGGCAAGCGGCCGTTGCGTACTCGTCTCCATGTGAGGGAGCCCTACGGCGCTCATGCGGCTCTCGTGACACGGGGGGTGGCGAGCGGCGTTCGAACCTGCGGATCTCGCCTCGGTTCTGCACTGGCGAGCGGACCCCGTGACCGTCTCCATCGTACCCCCCCGTACGCGAACCCCCCACAGAGGCTGGACTGCCAACGCGGTTCGCGTTCACGCATAAAATGTCCAGATGTGGTCCCCCACAAACTCTGCAAGGACGGGGGTTGGGGCATTCCCGTTGGAAATGTGCCCCCAAACATGAGTAGCACAGTCGGCGTGCACTGGCAATGCGGCGGCGGGCACTCACGTGCTCTCCCAAAAAGGCCGCGCAAGTTGCTATGCCATGCCCCGTAGCCTTACAATAAGAGCAGTCAGGACGAATCTGGGTGCCGGCGAAACGGGGGGCGGGGCGACTCTCAACAGGCCCACGAACCCTAGGCAGTCCCTGGCCTCTGGGCCGAGGAGACGGTGGGCGAGACCCCATGGCAATACTGGAGTTGTCTAGAAACCGGCATTCGTCCTCCAGGAACTTGACGAGGTCCTCAAAAAGGGGGAGATGGGTGGCACTATCCCCACCATATTTTTGCTCAAAACGGGACTTCAAGTCCACGGGCAGCCGTTGCAGCACTATATGCACCAAGATGTACGACCAATGGTCGACTGGCAACTCCAGTCGCCTCAAAGCATTGGTCGCTGCCAACAACGGGTTCAAAAGGTCAGTACGCAAGGCTGACACTCTGGTAATGAAGGGCAACCCCAAAATATGGCTAATGTGAGCGTCAGCCAAACACCGTTTATTGTGGTACCGCCGGGAGAGCAGCTCCAGAGCAGTAGGGTAAGCCGCATCCGTTACCGGTAAGTGCTGCACCAAGGCTCGGGCCTCTCCCTTGAGGACGGACATCAAGTAGGCCAACTTTTGGGCGGGTCCAAGGTCCGAGCGCGAGTCGACCAGACTCACAAATAAATTTTGAAAGCCCAGCCAGTGGTCCATCCGACCATCAAAATGTGGCAGTTCAAGTGTGGGCAGCTTGCTCAAAAGTCCCGGGCCAGCGACAGAGGTCTCCGGCTTGACCTGGACAGACTCCCGGCTCTTCAATATTTCCCTAGCACGTAGGGAAATCGTGTCTGCCAACGCCAGGATCTGGTCGTAGTCACCAACAACCTTGTCCCGCGCTGCCTGACTCAGCTGATCCAACCCGAGGTCCTCAGCCAGGTGGCTAAAGCGGGTGAACAGGGCATCTACAGCCCCAAGCCTGTTCTCCATACCGCCGAACCTGGTAAGAGTGGTCTCTGCCAGCTCTGGTCGAGTAGTAGTGGCCGCCGCCGAAGTGAACCACCTCAATTGTGTGGTTATACCGGCTATGGCCTCCTTCGCTGCACTTAAATGAGACATTCCAATGACCAAACTTCAACAAATCAGATAAAGAGATTAACCAAACAAAGAAATTATTTAAACAATGTTGGTTCACTTAAATGGGGCAAAAAATAAAACTTCAGTTTAAGTTTATTTTATGCAACAATGATCCCAAACCCCAATACAAATATAATTCAATATAGTTTACAAATAAACATTCAATTATAGAATGTTATGTGTGTATAAGCCTGACATGCAACAATCAACTGATTAAATCAAATGCAAATTAAATCAAATCCCTTAAAAAGATTGCCAATTAATCAGTCATAATAGTTCCCTAGCAATGACTTCAAATTAGCACACCAAACTGATATTAAGTGTTTGAACAACTATGTTCTTATATCTTACACTGACCGTAGATACTAATATTTATTTTAAGGTTATGAGACCCGAGACTGCGGTTTTAGTCGGTTCGAATCCGACACAACCACGCTCTGCTACCAAAATGTTCAATTCCGGGCCAGGAGGTAGATTGCGCAGTGGAAGTTGGCCCTCCTAACAACAATGGGGAAGTGAGCAGTCTGCGGTTCACAGAGCAAATGGTTTATAAAATAGGTTTCACTTACCAACTTAGAAGGCGCCCGAAACACAACGCTTTTACCTGTCTTTGTCTGTATTTACGTGTTTATGAAGTGTAGGGGTGTATGAAGGTTTGTGTGGACAGATCAGCAGTGCGCGTGGTACAAATGGAGCCCTTGCTCAAGTAAATATATGACTCGGTCGAACAACTCCCAACCGATTACGTTAATTAGTCCAAAATATAACTAATCCAACACTGGCCAAATCTGATATTCACGGATTATATTTATTCGAACAAAACTTATTTCAACAAACGTTTTCTCAAGACAATTCTTTCAACAAGTTGACAACAAGTGACAGTCGTAGATCTGTCAACGCAAATTATCCTTTTTTTTTTTTTACTTCGTTTAGGAACGCAACACAGTACTTGTGCTGGCACATGGTACCGTAATACGTTTTAACTATGAATTGTCTCTTTTTTTCTTTTGGAATACGGATATGATGTGTCCAGTGTCAGTAATATGGCCGACCAAAGAGTACCTATATTAGCACATGCGTGGATTACGTGGCATAACTACACTGGCTTGCGCCGGAGTTTTGACATTAATGACATTTCGCCGGCGGAAGCGCGGGAGGCGTCCTGCAGTGTCAAATTGTTGCCAGTTCTCTTACTTTTTTAAATTTATTTTGTTTTCATTTTTTGTAATGATTTTTTGTTTGCCATTTTTTGTGTTTAATCTATCTGCAACTGTATCGTAATGGAAAAAAAAAGTATAATAATCAAACTCACTGTCCAGGTTTTCAGAGACGACCGTCTCTGAAAACCAGCGCTGTCCGCTTGCACTACAACGCGGACAGCATTTAAGCTGAGAGGCGGTCTTTATTCTACCTAGCCATATAGATGCATATAACATTGTTATAATGTATGAACAATTGTTGTAATTTATTCTGGTTGCTAAGCTGTGTATATTTTTTGTTTATGTTAGCTGGGTTGAATAAAAATATTTTCTTTCTTTCTTTCTTTCTTTACAGTGTACGCTACGCACCGCTATGACTCACCATTAAGGAATTTGTGTAACGCGAGCGCGTGGCGCGCACGGGTCGATCAGTGTCAACCGATTCATCGCACGGGACGCACACGCCGCAAGTCACAGATCGAGCCACCGCGGGCGCAGGCAGAACGCGCCCGACATCACAGCACACCCACAGTGCCTACCTATACCTAGATGAGCCAACGACCCGTGAATAGGCCAAGATACAACAAATTCGAAGACGACTGGTGGGAGCATTCCCAAGCTCACGGAATCGCTGGCTCAGCCACAACAATATTTACACCTATATCCCACACCCCTGCCACCAGCCATACAGTGAAACCGCGGCGCCGGTCACATCAGCAAGTCTAATGGCCATTCCATGGAGGTAAGTGTCACTTCCAATATTTTTTTTTCCGTCTATACGGTCAGTAGGTACCTACTTTTACTAATGTGCAAATTTAATTTTAGGCCACAAACCGCCGAGTGCCCAGCGACGCGGCTCCACGCAGACAGCATGACAAGGAAGGGAAGTGCTAGTGCTCAGACGTCAGTAACCGCGGGGCCCCTGAGACGTCATACATAATTTTATAAGAACCTTAGCAAGTATATATAACAATCTTCCCTACATTTACATCAATAGGTGTGTCGGTGTGGAGTGTGTGCTTAAATGGCCACAGTTCAGCTAAATACTACAGATTTGGTACAATCTGCAGCGCTGGTTTTCAACCGTAGCCTAGCCCACCAGGTAACTTGCTGTACCTACATTGATCAACTTTATCACTCACGTAGACATTATGCACACAAGAAGTATATAGGTATGCCCGCGGACATACAAATCTATAAGTACAGATAATGTTGGGTGTATCACACATCAGTCACACGTATACATATAGCACATTTATAGAATTTTTAGATATTATTACAGTCATTAATTATTATATCAGAAGTTTTTGGTTTTACCTACCTTACAATTTTATGTTTATACGTGTGACTTTTTTTCCATTTAGTCATTATATTCCTATAAATATGTATCTACGTATTAAGCAATGGTTTCTCAATTTTACAAAAACAATTAATAACAATAATCGAGAGGCTTGCATTAGACAGTTGTTGTGACATATGGGCGTTTATTTATCCAACAAAGCTTCCTATATCGAGTTTAGGGAGATTTTTACGCGAATATATTTATATTTAAAACAAACTGTAGGGAATCGCGGATTCTGCTCAAGGACTGAGCCTAGAATCAGTATCTTTAGGACTTCTCTTCGGACGGCGGGCGAGGCCGGCGCCCCAAGTTTTGAATCAAGCTTTGAATCCAAAATACTTTATTTTTAAACTCTGACACATGATGGCCAGGTCAACGAACTGTAGTGATCGAACGAGGTCCGAACACTACATCCAGCTACGCCCAAGGCCATGACATGTGACAGCTACACTGAAGCCCTAGTATACTAAATCTGGGACACAAAAAAAAATAATTTGAGCGAATTGTCCCTTACAATGTGAATAACGAAGCAATCATTGTAATAATTAATAATCGTTATTAGAATTTCAAATTATAGCAATTAAACTGTAATAAATACTGGAAAACACGAACAAAGAAAAATTGCTTCATTCTTGGCCAGGCAAAAATCCAGGTTAAAAGAAGCCTGGCCACAATCGGCCTCTCTAAATAGACTAGTTTGGGGCCTCTTGACGACACATTTTAAGGTTTGTCCTGACGGGACCTAAAGTACAGAGTACTTTTAAGACCTACCTAACTAAAAACAAAAGATGACATAAAGTGACTTATCCTTACACATTATGCATATGTAATTATAAATCTCTTACATCGCCTACGAATTACTAAATTACTTTTTATTCAACATTAAAGAGAAAGAGAACTTTACTTCATAAAGAGGAGTCTGGTCAAAAACCCACTTTCAACCATCGCAGGCACTTACGTCCATAGCGACTTGACTCTCTTACAAAGTTCAGATCTCCACTCTCAACATTAGATGAAAAAATAATTGCCTAACTCCTACGCTAGTACATCATGAATATAACAAAAAAAATCTATTAATTTTCGACAGCGCACCACATAGAATGAACAGAGAAAACATAATATTAATTATACATCTCACACAACACATTATTTACTACGTAGATTAAAATTCTATTAAGACTTATAGTCTTTATTGGCCCTATTGACCCGCAGACATCTATCAATGGCGAAAATAACACAGAAATCTCTTGAGACACTCTGGAACAAGCCACCATCATAGCCATTGCACCTCTTTATCTCAACCATCTTCTAGTTGGGCACATAACAGCACATAAAAGCACATAAAACCAAATAAACACAACGATACTGATAATTGTGTCGCTCCACTGTCGCACGACGTCTTCCTTCTTATGGTACGGGATCGATCCATCCACTGCACACTGCAGCACGTTGGCGTTTCCAAATCCTGTGGAAACCAGCTCCACCAACTCCTCGGATAAAGCGCCTCCACCAGCTGTAGCGTCCGAGGTTTGACGCCACAATACCTCGTGTTGATGAAAAGATAAAACACAAGGATAAATAGTAATATGGGCATTTATTTATACAACAAAGCTTCCTATATCGAGTTTAGGGAGATTTTTACGCGAATATATTTATATTTAAAACGAACTGTAGGGAATCGCGGATTCTGCTCAAGGACTGAACCTAGAATCAGTATCTTTAGGACTTCTCTTCGGACGGCGGGCGAGGCCGGCGCCCCAAGTCGCCCGCTGTCAGCCGCTTGGTCCCCCAAGCGATTGTTTTTCTTCCCTAAGCTAAATTTGAATCCAAAATACTTTATTTTTAAACTCTGACACACGATGGCCAGGTCAACGAACTGTAGTGATCGAACGAGGTCCGAACACTACAATAGCATCTGGAATGGGGCCTTCCATTGCGAGACTCCATTTTCGCCTAGCATCAGACGGGGTAGTCAAATTGACTACACCCTACCACACAAAAGAAGTCAGCTGAAAGCCGAGTCAAGAAGTGTTATCGAGCTTTTTGACTTTGAGAGTTTGTCAAGACAAAACAAATGAACCCAAACTCGATTGGCTTATCTTGTTCAGCTTAGGAGTGCCTATGGCCACCTTCATACTTCATAATTAGCCCCTGAATACCATGTCACATATGAGAGTTTGTCAAGGCAAAACAAATGAGCCCAAACTATAAGTGTATTTGGTTTAATTTAGGAGTTCCTATGGACACCTTCCTACTTCATCATCAGACTAGCTCCATGGTACCATATTAATGCATTTTAATCCAAACTCAACGTGCATGCAAAATTTACTATGTTAAGGATATTTAGCATGTTTATTTGTGACGAAAACGGTGCTAATATATTGGAAACTCAATAAAACAAATACACATGTTAAATATCCCGTCAATAGTAATACATGGTTAAAATAAGTAACCGCCTATTCAATTAGTTTATTGACAATAATTAAATAAAAACATCACTCTGATGTTTAATCCGGCGCTGTGTTGACGTAAATATTTGTATTTCAACTGGCATATTAATACAAGAGTTGCACCTGAGCCATGGCGCGTGTTGGCTGTAAATAAATCTATAGCTGACATCATATACCGTTCACAAGTACGTGACTTTGAACCCCTCATCCGTAAGATATGCCATCTAATCACGTACAACTGTGAAGGTGAAAATTGGACTCAGCTGGTTTGTTGTTGGTAGCAGGTTGCGCTTTGATAATAAGAATAGTAGCGTGCACTTTTATTTATTGCTCTGCTTTGATTGTCACGTAATGTATTCCTGTACCATTATTAAGTAACTTAGGGTCAAAAACTTTGGACAGTCATTTTTGGCGGATATCCTTCATTCGAATGCGCGTTTTTTTTGTCCTAATTCACTTTGGCATAACGAGTTTGGTATGAATTTCAAAGGCGTAACAATACTGTAACATATTTCATTGTTTTATAGCATACCGTTTTTGTAGGCTTACACATCATTTAGGTTATCCGTTAGTTCCCCAACCATAACATACATATTATAAATAACAGAGCCATAACATACATATTATAAATTACCTATACCTTTTCTTCTTTCTTTCGCTCTCATGAATTCGAGAATACCTTCAGGCACCAGATTCAATATTACAGAAAAATTTCATGTTTCAGATGGTGTAACATTAATACTACGATCGTAAAACATAAAACTTTTGTTCTCAAAGCATATGTACATTATTTTTGAGTATGTACCTACTAAGATAATAATATACACTCCTTAGTTAATTCACTCAGGGACAGTCGCCATCGGTATTAGCTTCCAAGTTACCGACCTACTTAGCTCTAAAATTTTATATATAGACAAAAAATTAAGAATTGTTATAATTTAATAATTAATATTAAATTTGATTTATGTTAATGTCAAGATCGTTCGTAAATTTGTTAATGACAGCCACTTCTGAGAGAGACTGTAGATAATGACAAAACAATGTTTACAGATTTTATTGAAAGAACTAAGCTATTTATTCTCTTTTGAGATATTCAAAAACTAACAACCACACCACAACACACACTAGTTTGTCATGATTATTTCACGCTATAATTAGGTTGCTAATTCATAATTTTTATTGTATAATATTTTATTAACAATTATATCAAATAAAATGTATTTCATAAGTATGTCTATGATTAGGATTCGATCAATGGGAAGGTGTGTACACGTGCAACATTGTCTTGGTGAAACCTAAGGATGACCAGCCCAAAGGTAATAATATTTTTATTATTTTCACAATGGGAATACCGTACAGGCAAAAATGGAAATTTGTTACATTATATTATATAATTAATAAATCTAAAACATCATTCTGTAAAATATTGAATGGATATTTTCGTTGATATCACCAGAAATTTAGTATGGCTGGAAAATGTAACTTCATTCCTGATTATCCTATTGGAAAATAACAGAGGCAGAGAACAAAAAATAGTAATAATTTTTTTACCTGAGCCAAACCAGATCAAAATCGCAACAATTTATGAAGACGATTCTCCTATCCTTACCGTTTATTTCTAGAGCTTTCTATTTAAGTAATTGAATACAAAAGTTAAACGTTCCGAGTTACTTCATTCTCGGTATATTTGCAAAGTCCATTTTCTCTGGAAGTAAGCATTCAGAACCAGCATTTTCCTTCTTAATTAATTGTAAATTACATGACGATAGCTGAGTTAATTTTCTAATTTTGGTACTAAATTACCTTATTTCGACTGCAATTAATTGTGAAATAATCTGTTTACTTTTTTTTTTTCGTACGGAAATCCCTTCGGATACCCCCCCGCCGGCTAGCGGGAGCGGTTATGTCGGGCTTGAACCGACTAAAACCGCACGCCGTCTCGGGTCTGCAGACGCCGGGGTGTAAGGTTGCCCATAGAGCATATCCCTTGCACCCCGACTGACTCCCCCTCGGGTTTGGGAACCACGGTGTCTCAGTCTAGCCCCGGTTTGGGGGAGGGGCGCTAGTCGCCCCACCGTCCCGGCCTGACAGGCTGCCTTAGCTGCCACCCCCAGGCCTGCGCTCATGGCGGACGGAGGTCGTTAAGCGACCTCCGGCGCCTGAGTCGCCTACGACGCGCGGCGAGCAAGTTGCAGGCTCGGCGGGCCGGGAGAGTTCTAAATCTCTCCCGGGTGCGCTCCGCCATCTCCTTCGCGAGCATTACATGCTCGCAGAAGGAGGTGGCGACGGCCCACGCGCTCGCGCTCCGCGCTTTGCCGCAATCATGCTGCCGACCGAGAGGACTCCCACCCCGATGGCTGCTACGAGGTCACGCCTCCGCGCCTCCCACGCCAGGCAGTCCGCCAGCGTGAGCAGCCCTGAGTCCTCGCTCGCGTCGCAGTGATGACACTCAGGCGTTGGCTCCTTCCTGATCCGATGCAGGTGGTCCCCGAAGCACCCCTTCCCGGAGACCACCTGCGTCAGTCGCTACGAGAGGCTTCCGTGTCGCCTCTCTAGCCAATCCTCCATGATGGGCCTTACCGCCGCTATTGCGGCGTGCCCTAATCTGTTTACTATCTAGTAATAAAATTACTTCACTATTAATTTTATATACTTTTATTTTTATACAATATTTCCTTGTATTGATGTACAGTTGACTAATATATACATATTCACACCCTATATCAACAAAAGTGTAGGCGTATTGTATAATAAGTTAACTTCCTGCGCACATTCGTTCTTCTTATAGTATGTAACAGACTAAAAAATCCATGGCCTTTGTTTGAATAGCTACAACCAAAATAGTTTTTTACCTAAATATAGAGACTTCATGCGTTATGACAAAAATTAAATGCATAATATTTTACTTCATTATTTATAAATGGGCATCTAAAAGTTGTGATAGTACACTAGTCACGTAACAATATATCAATTAATAAACTCCAATATCTGAAATATTATATTAATTCAATCTTCTTCTCTCTTATATATAAAAATGAATTGCTGTTCGTTAGTCTCGCTAAAACTCGGGAACGGCTGGACCGATTTGGCTAATTTTGGTCTTGAATTATTTGTGGAGGTCCAGAGAAGGTTTAAAAGGTTTGTCATCGATTGAGGCAGTACGAAGTCTGCCGGGTCAGCTAGTATTTTATATTTATTCTCATGTTACATCTGGTGTAAATCGTTGCTATTGTTAACGGCCATAAATCAGATAAGTAACATTTATTTATTTATTATAATCGTTGCAAATATGGGTTACAGATACAACGAAACTGTACTTACATACTACTTTTAACAACCATCTGCAACAAGTGTACTACGTGAGTTCGACAAATGGAAGTGCGATTAACGATAGTGTGACACAACTGTACTGCGACTCACCATAGTTCGAATGCACGCTAGTGCGACACACTGTAGGTCGACATTACTCTAGTGCGACAATCGTTTGTGTTGTAATAGATGGCGTTAAAAGTCCACAAAACATATTTTTTTGCAAATGTAAAGGGGGTTTTCATTATTTTTTTCATGTTCGTGTTATTTATCTGGCTTTACTTATCTTGTTGTGGTTACAGTTCTAACCTAACCTAACCCTGCCGATTTCAGTGATGTAAGAAAACCACTAAGAGTATGTAAATTCATATTAAAATTAAATCAAACCATTGTTGTTACTCCTACGGTAATGCGACAATGATTTGTCGCACTACCGTAGTGTCGAACTACTGTCGCAAAATCGTTTGTCGCACTAGAGTAATGTCGACCTACATGTGTCGCACTAGCGTGCATTCGAACTATGGTGAGTCGCAGTACAGTTTTGTCACACAATCGTTAATCGAACTTCCATTTGTCGAACTCACGTAGTACACTTGTCGCAGATGGTTGTTAAAAGTAGTAAGTAAGTACAGTTTCACCATCTTTCACCATAATAGGCATGCAATTTTACAAGCTGAATTAGAAACAAAGTAAATAATCTCATATAATTGGCATGTAAATAATTTCATTGTAAAATCATCAATTTAATACTATAATTCAGTTTATAGTGCCAGTTGTATACCTATTTCATTTTAATTTCAGTGATATAATAATAGTAAATGTCAAAACAACCAATTCAACTTTGTCAAGATAAATATTCATATTATTTCTCAAATGTATACTGAACAATCACAACTAAAGCACTTTGTACTGCCGTAATGAGTTATCCGACAAGAAGTCTTCTAACGAATAGTAACACTTGTTTACTAACAAGTCACGGAGTTGTTTTTTAAATATTTTTAATTCTGCGATAACTCTGATACACTCCGCAACATTATTGAAAATTCGCGGGGACAAGCAAAAGATACTCTCATGCATTAGTAGTGTCTTGCTAGCGACTATATGCAATTTATTCTGATGCCGTGCACGTGTACGATAATCAAATAATTGTGAGTTTTTCTTCACAAATACTGCGGCCTCAAGTATGTATATATATGGAAATGTTAATAGGTTAATTCTTTTAAAGCATGGTTCGCATGAGTCTCGTGCATAAAAATTAAACATGGCTCTGATACAGCGTTTTTGGGCAATGAAGGCACGCTCGGAGTCTGTGCTATTGCCCCAGAAAATCACTCCGTATCCGAGAGTCGAGCTGACGTACCCGTGGTAGGCTGTTATTAAAGTAGATGTGTTTGCTACCCTTCTTAACTTCTGCAGTGCGTATGAGAACTGGGCCAGAACTGGCCAGACACACATACTCAACATGAAGTTTCCAATTGATTTTGTTATCAATGTGTAATCCTAGAAATTAAGTGGCCACTGCTTCTTCAACGTCGCTATCTAGGTAGCGGATTTTTAAAATTATCTTACTTTTTACGAAGTTAATCGTTAAATTATTTATTTTAAGCCAGTCCATAATTCGTACCAATGATTGATTCATGTCTAATTCTAAATTTATTGTATTGTCATTAGTGAAAAGTATAGTGCTATCATCAGCACATAAAGTTAAGTCATGTTATATTACCGAAGGCATGTCATTAATATAAACAAGGAAAATCAGTTTTATCACTGAAGATGTTACTGGCGGTAAAAATATTTGTGTATGTTTCTTTTGCGGGAAAAGTAGAAAAAAATTTAGAGGTCGTGAGGAGAAACTATCTATTTTCACAAAAAATGGACGCGATTCAATTGAAAATTTGGCGATAAAGAGCAACGATTCCGACATGATAAAAAAAAATCAGAACTTACCATCAGATGAAGAGCTATTTTTTCATAAAAATTTAAAAAATAGTTACATTACTTCACGGGAGTCTATATTACTGGAAGAAAAAGACAAATCGGAATGGCATTTTATACGAAATATCCGAGCTTCTGCTCGGATATTTCGCCTATGAAGTTGTGGAAAAATTTGTCGAGGAAAATATTATTTCACAAGAGCAATCTTTCTTCTTAATTTTTTTAAATAATATGTTTATTGAACACTTGAAAAACAACCAGCAAGGTGTTTCAAATTACAATTTCAAACCATATCATTTAAAAGAAAGATTGTTAAAGAAATATCCAAAAAAAATTAGCATAATCTCCTTTAAAGGTCAAATTCTTGTAAAACCCTTCAAAGGGATTATGATTCAAAATGAAGTGGAAAAACAAAATATTTTAGATGCTACTGCACGTATTCTTCACGAAGAAATACATCAAGTGAAATGTCAGAAGTTACCGAATCAGATTAAAACAAAAGACTTAATAGACGGCGAATGCGAAGTTCCTGAAATATTTATAAATTTTTATAGAAAATTGATATCTGGTGAAAATTATCGACGGAGACAAAATAAAAGAACAACAAGGCTAGCCAAATCATTTTCTGAAGATGTAATTTATGCTGTTTTTAATGGTCGAATTAAATTATCAAAACATATTTGTTTTGGCATGACTTTGAAAAGTTTAACCAACAGCAAAAAAAATATTTATATTGTTAATCGGTATGGTCATTGCTGTAGCTACAGTACATTGGAAGGCCTTGAGACTGAGGCAACATTCACTTCTTGTGAGCTTTCCGAAATTTGCCCAGAAGGTATACTACGAGCATCTCACTTGTATAATGGAGTTGCATTTGATAATTACGATCGTTTCGTAGAAACTACTACTGGCAAAGATACGCTCCACGATACTGTAGGTATAATTTTTCAAATTGAAAACAATATCGTCAGTGAAGAAGCAGTTAATGATGAAAATGTACAGCAAGATTATCAGATTGAGAGTAGTCTTGGCAATGAAGCAGTAGGTGAGGACGATAATGTGCAGCAAGATCTTCAGATGGAAAATGATGTCATCGGTGAAGCAGTAGTTGAAGACAATAATGTACAGCAAGATCATGATATTGAAGGTAGTATCATCAGTCAAGTAGATACAGGTATCAATGAGGAAAATGTTTCAGCATCTCGATCTCGAAAACACAGACGGAGTTTTGATTTGAGTGGTCACTGATGGAAAAGTTGTAAGAACTGTAGAAAACGCATATTCGTGTCCA
The DNA here is from genome assembly GCA_946251805.1 of Cybosia mesomella. Taxonomy (NCBI): domain Eukaryota; kingdom Metazoa; phylum Arthropoda; class Insecta; order Lepidoptera; family Erebidae; genus Cybosia; species Cybosia mesomella. The sequence goes on along the minus strand of OX276396.1, from coordinate 13,571,487 downwards.
GCTCATGAAGAAGCGGATACAAAAATGATTTTTCACGCTTGTCAAATCGATTTTAGTGCTAACTAAACGATTCGTTGTTCTGACACTGATGTATTGGTCATAATGTTAGCTAATATGGTCCATGTTTCACAAGATGTTAACGTTTTTATGGAAGTCGGTGTTGGAAAACATGTGAGGTTCATCAATGTCACTCAACTTTATGAAACTTTGGGATCGGATTTGAGCGCAGCACTTTCAGCATTCCATGCATTTACAGGATGTGATTACAACCCTGCATTTTTTAGAAAAGGCAAGAAGCGTCCATTCACGATAATGTCAAAATCTGAAGCTTTTACGGAGTGTTTCGTAAAAATGTCAGAGCCATCGATGAACAGGAATGAGTTATTTCGCAAAATTCAAGAGTTTACTTGTCAAATGTATGGTCTTAATCGGTTAAAAAAAATTAACGACGTTAGGGTTGCATTGTTCCAAAAAACTTACAAATTTTTGGACAGCAATGATGAATTTCAGTTGCCTAAAAAAGGTATTGACGCTTCTTCTCTACCACCATGAACTGAACAAGCAATTTTTAAGGGCGTGTTACATTGCGCAAATTTGGTCTCACGCTAACCTTAAAATTCCAACAACTGAAGAACCCACAGACTATGGTTGGGTAGAAATAGACAACCGATTTGAATTTGATTGGTTTTCTGGAGTTCAGTTACCAACATCGATTGAGGAGATAACTATTCAGCCTAAAAAAGGTATCAATTCTATTTTTATATTTTTATTTTTTCATATGATCATGTTTTACATACATGCGGACTAATAATTTTTCTTTTCATTTTTTCACAGATGATGATGATGAAGACATGATCGCATATAACTCTGACAGTGAATCAGAGAGAGATGAAAGCGACTCAAGCCAAAGCGAGAATGAAAATGATTTATTTTTATTGCTTTTTTAATCAATTAATTGAAATAAAAGTTTATTAATTGAAAAAATAAGCTACAATAAATTATTTAATAATTAATTTACTCATACCAACATTTCCTCCAATATTAAACTTCATATTTGTTATCACAACTCTCAAATCAAACATACTGCCAAATAACTTAAGAAACATTATTTCCTCCCGGATGAAAATTTATCAGAGAATTGTTAAAATACTCTAGTAAATAATTTAAAAAATCAGCTAGCTGTAAGCCAAGGGAAAAGCCGTCAGCTGATAAGTTTCAGTAGGTCATAGATGCCGTTGCGTTACACCTTTCAAGGTACCAGCTGACAAACTTTCCACTGAGATACAGCAAGCTGACATTAATTTTCATTCATAGTAGCATATAAACGATCACCAGGTAAATTTTTAGTTGAGAGGAAATCATAGAAAATATATTTTTTTTTCTCATGTTCAAGGAGTCAGCTGACATATAATCCACCGTGTTATGGTCAGCTGACTATGTTTTTCTTTCAAAATACTACATAAACTATACTCTGATAAATTTTCAAATGAGAGGAAATGACTGAAAAAACTTTTTTTTTCTCCATGCGTGGGAGGCTACCACTGCCCACCCCACCCACGGAGTCGCAGGTGACGGTCGCGAGTATTCATAGTATAAGTCCCTTATGCATTTTACGAAGTTTCGCTCGAGAAGAAATAATTGACCGAAAATGTACCTTTTTTTTTTTTTATCGTGCGGAAATCCCGGATACCCCCCTGCGTGCCAGCGGGGGCGGTTATGTCGGGCTTGAACCGACTAAAACCGCACGCCGTCTCGGGTCTACAGACGCCGGGGTGTAAGGTTGCCCATAGAGCATATCCCTCGCACCCCGACTGACCCTGGGCCATCTCCGGTTTCGAGATGGCCCCCTCGGGTTTGGGAACCACGGTGTCCCCGTCCTGCCCCGGTTTGGGGGAGGCGAGAGTTAAGCGACCTCCGGCGCCTGAGTTGCCTGCGACGCGCGGCGAGCAAGTTGCGGGCTCGGCGGACCGGGAGAGTTCTAAGTCTCTCCCGGGCGCGCTCCGCACCATTGCCGCAATCATGCTGCCGAGCGAGAGGACTCCCACCCCGATGGCTGCCACGAGGTCACGCCTCAGCGCCTCCCACGCCGGGCAGTCCGCCAGCCCTGAGTCCTCGCTCACGTCGCAGTGATGACACTCAGGCGTTGGCTCCTTCCTGATCCGATGCAGGTGGTCCCCGAAGCACCCCTTCCCGGAGATCACCTGCGTCAGTCGGTACGAGAGGCTTCCGTGTCGCCTCTCCAGCCAATCCTCCATGATGGGCCTTACCGCCGCTATTGCGGCGTGCCCTGCGCTTGGTCGCCCAAGTCGTTCCTTCCACTCCACCACGATGGCCTGGCGGAGCTGGGACTTTCTCGAGGCTCGGGGTTCCATCCCTGCTCCCGCGCCTCCTTTCGCCACTGGTACAGTTGCGAAAGGGCTCTCGCTTCCAGGTCCCATGGCGGAGTTCCGGCAAGGAGACTCGCTGCCTCGAAGGAGATCGTGCGGTACCCTCGGATGACTCTGATGGCCAGAACTCGCTGCGGAGCGCGCAGCATCTGCACAGTTCTGGTCCTCAGGGCCTCCGCCCATATTGGGCACCCATACAGGGCCATGGACCGCACGATCTCCGCGTAGAGTCTCCTGCAGGAGTCATCGGGCCCCCTCATGTTGGGCAACAGCCGGACCGAAAATGTACCTGGCTCCTGGACTATCAGATTAGTCATCAGTGGATAAACCGTGCCATAGTGAATGAATTGGAACCGCAAAAGTACAAATTGTGAGTATTTTTTTGTGTTATTTCGTAGATTAAGCGATGCAGATTTCATATCACTTAAAAGGTTTACAATATCTTTAAAATTGACGAAATAATCGTCTGGACACACTTAACGTCCTCACCCTGTAGGTATATTTTATAATTATTCATTTACTTACTTTACATGCCACTAATTGAATCATGTCTGTTTGTGAGATACAAATAAACATCAACATTATCATCAATTTTTTTTTTATATATTATATACCATTAATAATATGTAGGGGTTATTATCGTTTATTATTTGTTTACTTGTTGTTTGTTGCAATTTCATCAAAGCAATCTTGGGATGGACTAGAACGGTTTAAATAAACAAGAAGTAATCATTACAAAATAGTATATTTCTAAGAGCCTATCGTATCTTTTTTTTTTTTTTTCGTGCGGAAATCCCCTCGGATACCCCTCCGCCGGCCAGCGGGGGCGGTTATGTCGGGCTTGAACCGACTAAAACCGCACGCCGTCTCGGGTCTGCAGACGCCGGGGTGTAAGGTTGCCCATAGAGCATATACCTCGCACCCCGAATATCCCTCGCACCCCGAGTATCCCTCGCACCCCGAAGAGCCTATCGTATCTATACATTAAATGTGTTTGTTTGAAAAGAAATACTAACGACTAGGTACCACATGGCTGATATACTTGCTTTTTTGTTTATTATTGTTTACCGGTTGAATTTTCAACCCTCAATTTATTTGTTAATTTACTATCATCAGTTTTACTTAAAAATATACTTTAGAAAACTTACTTCATTATGCATTATTAACAAACATTGATTCACTAAAATATTTAAAATAATACTGTAATAACGTTGATAGTTTCAAATGGATTCGTGTAATAATATTGTACGTATAAAGACATAAAGTAAAAATATTTATTACGGTAACTGCTGAAACATGAGCAACGATTACATTTTCTACTGGGAAAACCCAACTAAATTATGTGAGGTTAATATAAAAATACGAAATCTGCAACTGCCACGTTTGTGTTTACGTTAAGTGTTTTACACATTTTCCACGTTTGTATTTTTCACATTTTCTTTTGATAACAGAATCTAAAGAAAGCTTAAATCGAAATTACAGAGTTCCTTTAATTTCATTTGTTGGGTCATATAATCTATAGCGTGTAAACACTTCAACACATTTTTTATGTTTGGATATAAAAAATGTGTTGAAGTGTAAACGCTTCTTTATAGCTAATTTGATTTATGTCTAACTCTTATCGTAGGTCAAACTTGACTACGCCTTCTTTGGCTGTTTCAGCATGCGGTCAATCAAATCAGTGAGGGCAATCGTGTCTCTCCTCAAGATCAACTCAATCTGTGTCTATCCTATGCTCAGTAGGGTTTACTATCGTAGTCCACGGTTTTTTATTCAGTTTTTGGGTATACAATTATGCATTGACCACACTACATTTTTTCACGCATTGTATGCATTCTCATAGAATAAACTATTCTCATTATCATATTCATGTGTTGTACTTTGAAATAATAAATCATGTATTTCATACATTGGCATAACCAAAAAAGTATATTTTAATAACTTTTCTAGTTATGACAGGTTTTATTTATTAGAAGCTATCTGACTTGTCCCAGCTTCGCACGGGAAAATTTCGTAAAAATTATTCCTTCAACTCGATAGTAGCGATACGTGTATACGTCATGGTAAATATAGAAAGTAATACTTACCGAAATGGAGTATATTTTTGATACACAAATAAATTCAATTAAATTTTTAAGCATTTTGTATGCTTACTTTTTTCTAAAGATTTTAGATCGGAAAAAGAGAACATCTAGGACGGGACTTGAACCCGCGACCAGTCCCTTACAGGGGGAATGCTCTGTCCAACTGAGCCACCTAGACACGTCCCAGATATTCGAAATTCTCCGATATATTATACGTCTTAAGGCGACGTTGGAGCCATCTACCGTAATTCTTGCGAACTACGGAAACAATGAATAACTTTACAGTCATTTTTAAACATTGTTTTTTGATGACACCGCCTAATTAATTCAATTAAATTTTTAAGCATTTTGTATGCTTACTTTTTTCTAAAGATTTTAGATCGGAAAAAGAGAACATCTAGGACGGGACTTGAACCCGCGACCAGTCCCTTACAGGGGGAATGCTCTGACCAACTGAGCCACCTAGACACGTCCCAGATATTCGAAATTCTCCGATACATTATACGTCTTAAGGCGACGTTGGAGCCATCTACCGTAATTCTTGCGAACTACGGAAACAATGATGTCGCGGGTTCAAGTCCCGTCCTAGATGTTCTCTTTTTCCGATCTAAAATCTTTAGAAAAAAGTAAGCATACAAAATGCTTAAAAATTTAATTGAATTAATTAGGCGGTGTCATCAAAAAACAATGTTTAAAAATGACTGTAAAGTTATTCATTGTTTCCGTAGTTCGCAAGAATTACGGTAGATGGCTCCAACGTCGCCTTAAGACGTATAATGTATCGGAGAATTTCGAATATCTGGGACGTGTCTAGGTGGCTCAGTTGGTCAGAGCATTCCCCCTGTAAGGGACTGGTCGCGGGTTCAAGTCCCGTCCTAGATGTTCTCTTTTTCCGATCTAAAATCTTTACACAAATAAATTGTCAGCTTATTACTAAATGATATAAAAATCTTTTGATTCTTTTGCGATCTACATACTTGTGATGAATTGAATTATTCAAATTTAAGACAAAAACATCGAGTTATTTAGTATACTACGCTTAGTAGTATACACTAATATACGCTTCAACATTGCTGCTATTTTGACTGGGTATAACTTCACCTAAAGTTAAAAATCTAGAAAACTGAATTACCAACATAAAGGAAATTATTAAAAATATTGCAACGCTCCAATCGGATATTTCCAAAATTTGCATAGAACTTCCACCAAATAGATCATTGGTAGTCCATAATCATAAATAACAGTTAATGTTCTATACAAAACATTTAATTTCCGTGTAGTAGCAACAATGACTCATACTCCAGGCATATCGATGGAATTGATTCGTACTGTTTTAGTTTTCCTTGCATATGTACAGCAATAATAAATATTATTGCTGTGATGAATGAGATCTCATTTATCCATTTCAAGTGTATACTTTTACAGCGACTGTCAATGAATAATAAAACAGTCAGTTCCACTCACTTCCTAAGCCTTATATTTCATTCTGTCTTATTTAGCTGTGCTAGAATGTTGTTTACTAACCAAAGGTACCATTACACCAGTACACTTTTTATTCGTTTTATACTTAATGTTATCGTAAGATCTACGTTATAGCCAGTAAATTCACTAAAGTGATAGAATCTAGAGGGATTATTCTTAGTAGTTCCTTTGAAAGTTCATTTACATTTATGTTGAAATATACAATAGGTATGTATCAAATATATTAAATAAAAATTAATTTGTTGGAAACATAATTTTAAAAGAGAGTCATTAACACATAAAATTAAATGATAAAAAATGCGGAGAGTGAGAAATACAATATAGGCAGGCGCATTAGAAAAGGGCTACAAACAATTACTTCTTAGTTATACTACTAAACAAGCTATTTAGAACAAAAGTTGTGTCGCGATTCCGGGGGGGAGGTGGGAATGGTTAAGGGGTACAGAACGCAGAGATAAGATAATGTAAAAAAAAAGTCAAAAATAATTTATTCTGTATAGACCATTAACACGGCACTTACAAAACGTAAAAAAAAATTAAACGAATGTTTGGTAAATGGACCACCGGTTCGAAACGCGGCCCTGTCCTGAGAAGACTCCGACAAGAAACTCAATGGGCGGTCTTTTTTTTTGGTCTATTTACAAACATGTTTACTTAACCTAATTACAATATTTCATTTGAGTAGCATAGAGAGAGAGCAAACAGTTCGTATCCAAGCTTGTTTGTCATCTAAATAGTCTTGAATTTTATAATAGCCTTTATGGCAGAGTTTACTTTTAATTTATCTTTTAAATTTAGGAAGAGGTAGATTCTTCATTTCACTAGGAAGCTTGTTGTAGAAGCGGATACAGTTACCCTGAAAGGAATTACCAATCTTGTGGAGTCGACTATTACAAACCACAATATTGTTTTTATGTCTAGTATTTACGTTATGTACATTACAAAGCCTTAATATAGGCATAGCCCTGTATATAGGCATAGCGCATCTTTTTAATGTCACCTGGATGACAGCTATAAAAAAAGTAGCGCGTAGTTGATGGTTCGTTGATGGTTATTTCGATACCAAATTTTTGTTCCATACAGCCAGTAGCATTCTGTGCAAAAATTTAATGCTTAATAGAATTAAACCATAATCTATGAAAATAAAACTAAATTGATTTGATGAAGCAAAATTCGGATGGGAAATAGCCTTTTTAGCACCCAAGAAAACCTTTGTTTCTTTTAAAAAGCAATCCTAAACCACCACCTTTTATTGAATTAAGCTATATAACTACCAAATAGGAAGTATCAGAACCTTTTGATCTTTTTGGCAAAACAAAATAGTAAACTCTGCTCCTGAGACGATAGGTTTATCTTCTTTATTGTTTACTTGAGTTTCCTTTTGGGCGCGTCCACGCCGTGGAAGTGGACATCGCACGCTTCAATAATCCGGAACGCGTGTATGGCAAATATAATATTTTAGCAAAATCCGTCCGGTTAACTTTAGGGGTTAACCGGAAGGATTTCGCTATGACATGGCTTTCGTGGCTTTTAGTTAAAATTTGGGTTTTAAGTCCTTGATATAAAGCCGCTTGACTTTTGTTACTATTCAATTTGGAAAAAACAAATGGTATAACGTAAAATATTTGAATTTACTGATGGGGCTTAGTTAATCTGTAATTTATTATGGGTTTAATAGTTTAAAATAGGGTAACCAAAAATATTTTGTATGCGTGTAACATATTACTAATTATAACCTATGTATAAAAATACATAATTGGTTGAGTTGATATTCATTTTTCTAAATATCATTTCACACTACTCTATGTGAGCCTGTTCCGTGGGTTTACGATACTGGTTAAAATTAACGATTCCAATTATTATTCAGTTAAAATTGTCAATAAATATTTTTTTAGTGATCTGCAATATTGATCTGCAAGTAGTATAATGCAATTGCCAGCAAATAAAAGTATCATTCTTTCTTCATTTAACAGATATTACCCATTCTATGATTTTAAGTTTTGCCTCCTTTACTGAGCACTGCCTTAAAAGGAACAATTTAATTTTATCTTTATCTTTGGGCTCAAGCCTAGCAATTATTGGTAATCGTAATGTGGAAAAATAACCGCTTTTTGGATAGTCCCTATACATTAGTTTGTAGGTCTTAATAATGTGTTTTATACGATGCCAGTTCTAACCAATAAAACACTTAAATCTATATTTTTTGTAGTTCAAAGCTCTTTTACACAACTTTCTCTTAACTCTTTTAACTATAATGTTGCTTAATTTGATATAAACAAAGGTAGATGCTTGCGCGATGTTCTTATATGAAGTATTGGAGTATACTGTAACAAAGTCATCATTCATCATCATCTTTTAATCTCAGTGTACCAACTAGCATTTGAGATTGACTTGTTACAAGACTGACTGCAAGAGCGCTAGTCACCCCGCCGTCCCGGCCTGCTTCTGCTGGGGTGACCTGGGCCTCACCTGCCGCCCCCAGGCCTGCGCTCATAGAGGACGGAGGTGGTTAAGCGAGCGTTGTGTCCCTATTGCATCCGAGACATTCACCTCAGAGCCCGGGGTCTACTGGCAGGCATCCATGACCATTAAACTATCGCACATATATTAAATCTTTATCTCTAAAGAGGCCCGGCAGAAGTGGCTTGACTAAATATTTGTTACCCTCGTAGGGTACGCGGTACGCGTGTACGCTGTGGATGCGGGAGTTACAGCCGTGTAAACGGACAGGCCTATTAATGGTTTGTTTAGACATAGCCTTCTAACCTAATTGGCATTTTGTGGTCTCACATGACACCAGACGCATTGCTACCTCGTGGGCCAAGCGGCGCGTTTTGTATTCGTAATTGATGTCGCCAGTTGCTTGAAGTACAGATCCCAAGTACTTAGCCTGGTCCGAACATTGTCTGTATTATTTATAATATGAAGAGACGCGATAAGACTTCCTACCTATATATAGGGGAATAATAAAACGATCGAATAAAAAAAAATTAGCGACTGATGATGACATACTATTTTAATAATTTGAACGGTAGGAATTTGAGTAAGCGAAAAATTAAATAAACTAACGACGAATATTGATTAATAAAAAATCCAGAAAGAGCTTATAAGAAGTGGGTTGTGATAAATCAATTTCAGATATTAATATTCTATCCGTGCTACTACATTACTAACTGAGCATCTAGAAATACAGAGAGGACAACTTCAATATTAAGATAGATTCGTATTTTTCATTCTGAAACGGTTTTCTGGGTTAGGTTAGGTTAGAACTGTGACCCCAACAGAGCGCGAGCCGAGCGAGCAAAGCGAGCGTGCCGCGGCAGCGGCCGGCGAAGCGCCGGAATCACTAGTCCGGAAAGTTGGATCCTTAACGCTCACTGACGTACCGTTCTTTTGGGGAACAGTCTATGGGCCAATTGTTCTTTGGGTGAAAAGTTATTGGTCAAAACATTCTGTTGGTTAAGCATTCACTGACGTAGATTAATTCGCTCAAATGTTATGAAGTTTGTCATTTTGTATTGTAAGTGACTCAAATGAATGTTTGTAGGTTACTGTACTGTTGATTTCTCGTCACTCGCAGTCAGTCGCTCACTTAGAAATACTATAACGTAAATTAATTATTTTTGACCACTCCCCAAAAGCTCAGTGGTAATTTTCAGCCGCCGTAGATCCATCCCTGATTGTATAATCTCTCTTGATGATCAAAATTTCCCTGTAAGAGACACAGTTAAGTTTTTGGGAATGGTTTTGGATTCAAAACTATCTGGGGTAGAGCACATTAATTACATCAGCCATAAATGTGAGAAAAATATTAATATTTTAAGGGCTGTGTCTGGAGTCTGGTGGGGTGCCCACCCAAGTAACATTTTAGGTTTTAGAAAGGTTTTGAAAAGGTTCTATAACCTTTATATGGAAATCTGCTCGTAAGTCTTAATAGGCTCAATAACGTTATTTTAACCTTATATTAACCTCCTGAGTGCAAAAAGGGCCCACGTTTTAAAACCTTTCTGAGAGCTACAGCCAAACCTATAGCTCAAATCCAGAACCTTTCGAACTACTTACACAGTACCCAAATATAACCTTCACAACCTTAATTTAACGTTAATATAACCTTGCAAGGCAGCTTTTAAAGTTTTTAATTAGTCTTGGATGTAACCCTATGACAACTTAAAACCTTTTTGATGGACATGAAAAAATACCTTTCCAGGACTGTCGGGTTTTAAAATGTTTCTGTGTAAGATTTTTTTACACAGAAAGACCAATCGTGAATTTAAATAGGTACTTATTTATGATGGCGCCACGTTCCCTGACATTATTCCAAGTTTCAAAATGGCCAACTAAGTAGTATTTAAAAAAATATAAGTATCTTGCTGAAGTCAGGAAAAAATAAAAAAGTTGTGCGACTGGCACTTCATCGTGAAACTTTAGGATAATAGTGCTGTATACGAGACGGGCCTTACTTAGTTTATAATTTTGACGATATTTTAATGAAATAAAAATTATAAAATTATACGATTGGTGGTAAGTTGCATTAGAAATAAAACTACTATTAATCGAAAAAACATAAATTTTAAATGGTATAGCAGAAGTTACTTAATTTAGCCTTATTGAATTAAAATATTGCCATTTGTTTCGATTTTTTTTAAATTTAATGTAAAAAAATGGCTGGCGTTAGGAAATTACTAGAAAGCATTAAAATTAACCTTTTCAGAACTGTTACAGCTAAAAGCTCTTAATGTTTGCCAAAATAAGAGCTAAAGGTAATCGCGCGGAGTTACTTAAAACGCATAGGCTGTTTTCGCAGCTTTAAGGCTATTGCCAGGAGTAGTTCAAGACTTGCTGGTCGCGAAAACAACCCCTGCGCACAATTAGTTGCTTTGAAGTTTTGGTTGAAGGAGGACGTGCGTTCGACAAGAGTGCTGAACAAACAGCTACAGGCTGATCTTAGAGTGCAAGTAAGTTCCTATTTTTTTTAAATAATATAATATATTATTTTGAAACTGTACAAACATATTATGTTTGTTAGATACAGTTTAACTAACCTATCGCTACCCTTACCTACCTATGTCGACAATAATACCGATTTTATTCGACAGTAACTGTAGCTGAGGTATATTCTAACTGCAAACAGACTGTAGGTATGTACTTATTTTAGTATTTTATCCATACAATGTGCACTTGACACTCGCACACAAAGACAAGCACCAACTCAAGCAAACAAACAAAGAAACCAAATCAGTCGATAGACTGGCTGTTACGATTCGATTACGTATGTATATTATATACCTAAATGAAGAATGACGTCGTAAGTTAGTTTACTTAGTTAGTTTGCTAGATTTAATACTTGTCATTGTGTGTGAGTGAGTGAGTGCACGTTGTAAACTACTAAAGTGAGTAATACCTATAAGTAAGTACCCCGGAACTCTCCAGCTTTATCCATCAAAACATTCCTGCTCCTACCTTAAGCAGCTACTCTGCCTAGCAGGGCCTGATTTACCCACAGGCTAATAAGGCTAGAGCCTAGGGCGCAAGGACCGAAGGGTCGCTCCCGGGGGTGGCGCTGAGTTGAGACTTACTTACCTACATGATAATATTTGGTAGGTACCTAATTTTTATGAAAATACGTGCGTTAAAATAAAACACCTGCGTGCGCTCTCACTCACACTAACCGCGCCCCCAACCCACCCGCGCCTGGCTTCGGCGGCACGGCCGTGCCACACGCCGCGTTCATTGCACAGCAAGTTTAAACCGGATTTTTCGTAGTATATTGTTTTGAATATGCAGCAATGTTTTTCGTGTAGGTATTTATACTTCTGGTCTACGTCTGTTCCGATAAAATACGCGAAATGCCGAGCGGTAAACTCTTACCCCCTTATTCATAAACAACTAAAACGCTCTACAAACCTATTGTTATTAAAATAGTATTTTGTTTTCTTCTTTCAAACTCAAATCATACTTAATTCCAAAGAAATAGTTAAAACCCTATTTTAACTTTGTAGAACGTTTTAGTTTTTTTTATGAATAAAGGGAAAATACATAATCACTGTATCTTATCGGCTCTTTCATTAATTTAAATTTGTGTTTTGTTTTCAGTATGCCCAACAAGGTCATCCAAACCATAGAGAATGGAAAAATATGCCTTTCCGTTATACCCAACAACTGGTAGAAGGAGGGCACTCTGTCTTGGCCCCCAAGGTCAGAAGCCAGTAGCATGTTGGATGAAAATTCTGTCCCTAGAAAAAATTGGTCGACCTATCCATGTATCATGAAAAGGATATGCAACACATTTAAGGCGGCTCGTCTGGAACTCAAGGCCATGGAAAATGTGACCGACACAGAAGAAGAAATCACTCAAGTCATTCAAATTCAACAAGAAAATGGTGTTGTTTTGAATTTAAACCACATAATACAAGTTGATGACATTATAGTGACACCAATTACTGTGACCACAAGTGACAATGCGACGGTAAGCTTTTCATTAACTTTACAAGATTTTTTACATGTGTTGCATTTCTAGGTGAATATCAAAATGGCTGCAGAAAAAAAGGTCAATTCAATCACTGGTGCTAATAGGTATAAATGTGCGCCATGCTGACATTGTTTTTTAGTTTTCAGACGGACCTTTCCCTCAATTATGTCAACACTTGATTTTTACTGAAAAATGATAACGATGAAGTTGTGAAAAATCAAACAAAAATATTAGAAATACTTCAAGATGTGCAAAACACCCAAAAAAAAATATGCAGCAACTCGCGAAACAGTACAACGAATTATTGAATAAAATGGCAGACTAGGTATAGTGTCACAACAACAGGAACCAACCGCGAGTACTCTGTGGAAGAACGTATACCTCCTCTCAAAATATCAACAGGATCCTTAGGAAGTTTCAGGATCGTTCGTTTGTTAAATATGTCTAAAAGATCTTTCAGAGCAACATGTTTAATTTGTGTTTCAAAGACCAAATTCTTAAATCCTTTGCTGTATCAACACTTGTTTCTAATGTACGAGCTTCAAAATTTTCACTATCTTCAGATAAACCACCATCATCACCATAATGTGATTGACTGTTTTGTGGTTCCTCAAATATTTCAGACGATGTCGTGTCATCTGTGGTTGAAACTGAAGGGGTTTCAGGAGGTCGTGCATCTTCAACGGTGTCAATGATCTGTAAAAAATAGTCAATATCGAACAACCGAACAGCCTAGTTTTCATCCATAAGACCCCATGTCAAGATGAGCCATACTTCTCCATCTTTTTAAATTTATAAGGGCTCTAACAGATCTGCGACCTGATGTTCGCCGACAGACGGTCGCCGACGTTCACTGACCCGTTGTCCTAGGTGAGCGACGGGACGCGACACGTAGCGGCGCGACGCAATGCGACCAATATTTCACGCGACGTGTGTCCTATTTTATAGTCATTCGTGAGCGACAAACGTGGCAATCTCAGTTCATTAATGTTTTAACCATGGGTATGTACCTATACTGCGTTGTTACTCAAAAATTCATAATAGTATTACAAAAACATCGTAAACAAAGAAGGAAAACAACAAATATCATGTACTAGGTGACCCGGCACACTTCGTACTGCCAATCTGCAATCGATAACAACTTCCATATTTATTCACCTTTTAAACCTTCTCTGGACCTCCAAAATGATTCAAGAACAAAATTAGCCAGATCGGTCCAGCCGTTCTCGAGTTTTAGCGAGACTAACGAACAGCAATTCATTTTTATATATAAAGATTTAGAAAGAAATAAGTATGGAGAGTTTCATCATTTATATCCGACACTAAGAAATAATCCACGTTTGTTTAAAGGGCATTGTGGCTTATTACCAAGCACTTTCGCTCATATTGTTGCAGTTGTTAGACCTAATATTCAACTATCAATAAGCAATTCACACTGCCTATCGTCGCGCAAAAGCAAATCTGCACTTCGTCGCGTTTCGTCGCACACAACGCAGGCCACAAGTACGTACAACGACTATTTGATATTTTCGCGTCGCGTCGCATTGCCGCGTTTGCCGTTCACCTAGGACAATGGGTGATGGTCGCCGACGGTCGCTAACGGTCGCCGATCTGTAAGAGCCTTAAGTAGTGTTTACCAGTTACCACACTTCCTACCTTAATAAATATTAAAAATAATAGAAACTTACCGAGGTATTTATTATTCGTAAGAAATTTTTACGCACTTTACGTTTAAAATTTCCACTCCGTTTTTTTGACATCACCCTGTGTTGATTCATCTTGCAAGTAAACGTAATGGTTTGAAGTCGCGGAGACAACTGATAATTTTTGAGGATGCCTTTAAAGCTTTAAAATATTCTTGTAGGACGTTAATCATGCTTTAAGCTCTTAGACAATAGCTTATTAGTTTGGGTTGTCACCACGCAGTCCTAATTTGTTTGCCTAGACACTCTAAAACAGCCTTAAGGTTTGAGGTAGGTTTTAAAAATTACTTATAAGCAATTTCAACATTCCATAACTTTATGGTCATAACAAAGTTAAAAATTAAACCTTTAGATCTCATTTCAGCATAATGCTAGCCTTTTCAGAACTTAATCAGGAGTCTACGACAACTATAAGATCCTAGGACTATATGCTCTTGAAACACAAGTCAAAATAACGTTAATTTAAACTCTTGTCAGCGGCTCCAAGGTTGCAATAAAAAACAACTACTTTTAGGACCTATTAATCATTCTCAAGTACTTAATATGACCTGATAGCAAAGCATTAACCTTTTTACGACCCTTAGAAAACCTAAAGGCATTTTTTACAACCTAGGCCCGAATGAAATGTTACTTCCCTTATTGCCAAAAATTATTGTACAATGCGCTTATCCGTAGCCATTTAGACTATGGGTGCTTTCTCTTGGAGCCGTGCAATAAGGCAGCCTTAAGCTTGTTGGATAAGATCCAGGCCAAAAGCATGCGCCTTATCGTGGGTGCTATGAGGTCTTCGCCAATTAACGCGTTACAATTGGAGTGTGTAGACCCCCCTCTATCACTAAGAAGGCAGTACCTCTCTGATAGGTATCTATATAAATCCTCCCAACTATCGCTTCATCCTCTGATACCCAAACTTCATAAACTATCAGAATTTATATCCTCTGGTGGATATTGGACACACAAAAGTCATCCATGTTTATTTAACAGCTTCGTAAATTATGTTCGCCTCCCTTTCCCTTGTTTTCGGTGTAAAACTAGCCCCTTATTTGAATCTCCATTTGCCGCGATTATCTACAGCCCTAATGTCGTCTTGTATTCTGGTATAAGTAAAGACTCTGTGGATGCTAATAAGGAGTTAAATTGTCTAATCAGCCAACATTGGCGGGACTGGCTGGCTGTTTACACAGATTCATCCAAATCATCAGAATCTACCTGCGTGGGATCCGCGGTTTGGATCCCAAAATACCAAGTCATATTATCATACAAATCCCCAAATATTAGTTCCATTTTTACTGGTGAGTCGATAGCTATACTGGAAGCATTGCAATATATCGAATCGCATAATATAAGCAAGGCAGTAATTTTTACTGATTCCAGGAGTTGCTTAATGGCCATCCTAGCTAATCAATTCACCAGTAAAACAAAATTCCCTTTGATCCTTTTAATAAAACAATCTTTGTTCAGGTGTCAGACTAAGGGACTCGAGGTTTCATTGGTGTGGATCCCGGGTCATGCTGGCATAGCGGGTAACACTTTTGTGGATTCCCTTGCCAAGGAAGCAACACACAATGGTACTCTCGACCAATATAGAGTCTATGCACATGACCTCCTGTTACTCGCCAGACCCTGTCTAATTTCAAGATGGACCGCCCTTTGGGAGAAATCCAGCAAGGTGAAGGGAAGACACTATGCCTCCATTCAGCCTGACATACCAACTAAACCCTGGTTTTACCAATTTCGCGAAGCTACTAAAAGAGCGACATCGGTAATTTGTCGTCTGCGTTTAGGACATGTCTGCTCCAATGTATTTCTCGCTAAGATCAGGGTCAGGGACAGCTCTCTCTGTGAGTGTGGCTTGGATGAACACACTACTGATCACATCTTCTTTGAGTGCCCAAGAAGAAGTTCACTATATGATATCCTACCCACCAACCGTATTCCCCGACCCATCAATTTTAACTCTCTTCTCACCTACACTAATTCTCCTCTTATATATCTGATATGTAACTATATTAACTCTAATAATATTAACCTGTAGAATTGTGTTTGTCTGCTATAACCACTAACCTGTGTTTTTTGCTTTGACTCAGGTACTCCAGCGTGCTACAACACTTTCGGCCTTTATTGTATTTTATATACACCTTCTCTTGTACATTCACAAAGTTTTAATCCGTGGGTACACCGAGTAATCTAGCACAGTCGCATACTTACCCCCAAGTCGAAACTCGAATTCAAATCCATGTGCTAAGTCGTTGGCGGAAACTGCGTAATCGCCAGAAGAGAGAGAAAAAAAAAAAAATTTTTTTTGACACTTAAAACTTTATTTTACATTCACTCGTTTTAATACTACCCCTATATATTATATAATGCTAACTTTAACCTGAATTAAGTGTGTATAATCTCCGTACCCTATCTGTTCATTACATTGAGGGATTTTGATTTCAATAGCAAACGATTGAGTATACGAGTTTTCACCTTTAAGTTTAGATATTTGGTATTAGATAATTATAAGGTCTTCATTTAGTTCAAAGTGTTTTATCATGACCTCCTTGTGCATTTACAGAGATCTATAATCTGTGATATTTCAGAAGCTATGCACTTTAGGGTAAAAGTAATGCAGACCATTATTGTGTAGTGGAGAAAAAAAAATCGATCTCTTGATTTTTGATTGATTGATCGATTTTTTGTTTCTGTTTTAAATCTTACTGCTTACGATTAATGGCTCATTTTATGAATAGTGTTTTCTATCACGACCTATTGATATTACCGGGCACTTTTCATGAATTACATACTGTGGACAATGTTCGACCTCTATCAACCTTATACAACACCCACATCCCTTAGCTGCACCTTTTATGACACCTACGGAAAGAGACGCAGTAGCCTTTGTATTCCGCTTTACCTGAAACCTTATGAACTTAAATAATAATATTATTTCGTACCTACATATCTTAATGTATATAATTCTTCCGTACGAGTGTTCGTCACCAAAGCTACTGATAAACCGGGTAGAGTCACTGGTATTTCTTGTGGACATCACTATTCCCTATGATGAGAACCTCGTCCGAGCCAAAGCAGATAAGAAAACCAAATATCCGGACCTGGCGCACGAGGACCGACATGTGGAAGGTGCGGTCCACAGAAATAGTCCCGGTTGTTATTTCAGCCAATGGTTTGATCCCAAGGAATCTCTCAGTTCATCTAGGGAGGCTCGGGATTAGTGGGAAGTCAGTGGCGGCCACGATGCAGAGCTCGGTCTTGCTTGACAATGCCCGAATAGTCCGGCGGTTCCTCTGCCAATCGTCGTAATGCCCTGGCCGACTGCTGCTTGCCTCGCCAGGGTTATCTCGCCGCCTCTCCCTTACCCTAGGGTGAGGCGGGATATAGCTCGATCTATAATAATTAATTTATTTCAGACTTAGGTCCATATGTGTTAGTAACTTAGTTAATAACTTGTACAGTTAAAACCATAACTTACTTACTAAAAACGTTACTTATTAAAAATGAAGGCGTATTGGGCCCACTAAGATCTTTGGGATCCAAGCTAATGTCACCTGCAAGCTGGTACACAACTCCTGATTGACGGATGAGGCTCTAGCCCAGGTTTTCCTCTCGGGGATGGGGGCTCCCGTAAAAGCTAAAATTACCCAAATCATGGAGGAGCGGGCCCTGGATTGAAGCTCGGATGAAGAGAGATTTATATGAAACAACGTACACAGTATTAAAGATAGTAACATAAATTGATTAAGTAATAATAATGTTATTTAATGTGTATAAAGTACTATGTGTTTGTAAAATCTGAAGATTACCTGTAATGATTTCAAATTAAACGTATTTTAGTGCCAAAATGCTAATTAACACAGCGAAAACGAGGGCTAGGAAAATGAGCACTCGCCTTCGCCAGGAATCATGAAGAGAGCGGTCCCATTAACTTTTATTATTCGCCGTTTTAAAGCGTGTCGTCCAAATTAGTTGGCCCTATTCGCAGAACATCTTCGTTGCGCTTACAGCCACCCTCATTACAGAAATGGCTCTCGAAATTAATTTATTTATTGTTGATGTAAAAATTATGAGTTGTATCTGTCTGCCTACTTGATTTAAAGGTTCCTTTTAAAGGTACATCTTAGCAGTAACTCCCACGGTAAATTGGAAAGTTAATGCTAACAATGTCTGTATATTTTGGAATTGGTATAATGAACAAGTGGGTTGTTCTCTATCATCTAAAGTTTTTAATTATGGTAGGTGGTAACAGTTAAGTACATTTTAATAGGTATATTAACTAGAACAAAACTGTTTTATCCCAAGAACAGATGGTGATACTCGCATAGATACTCGCATATATATATTATTTACTTATATATATAAGGTGTCACAAAATTAGGTCTATGAATTTTGTGAGATGACTTGGTATCGACAAAATATGTATTTGAAACAAAAAAAAATATCGTGTAAAATAAAAAATAAAAAAAATATCAAAAATAAAAAAATGAGAAAAAAAACACCACCAGCGACCAGCGTCACATGACACGACGAGCGGTTTTTAATTGATGCTTGAATTAAAAACCGCTGAACCGATTGAGCTGATATTTTACAAGAACATTTTTTTTTGCCATCTTCGTAATCTTCGCTATATATTATCACGATATTATAGGTGTAATACGAGTGGTAGAGTAAAATCGATTAAAACAAATTGATCAAAACGTTAACGTAATTTAAGGCAGATATTCACGAAATTTTGCAGCTCGGTAGAACATGGCTATGATCAATATCTGGACTACAAATCATTATTCTATGACTAAAAGCTTGAATCCCCCCATAGTTATCTACCTAAAAAGGATAGCTGTTGCCCGCGACTCCACCCGCTACCCTGCCCACCATCATCAGGGTGTTTTTAATGAATCAATCACATTTCACAACTTTAAAGAGTGGGTTTAACAACTCGACACTTTTTAAGGTAATTACATCTAAGTATTATTATTGATATGTATATGATGCATTATTAATAAAATATTATAGTAATAATATACTTATAACAATATTTCTTTTCTTCGTCTGTAGTGCCATGACATGACTAGGTTTTTTTTCGGTGGTTTTCAGGTGTTAATAGCTAACAGATGTTAACTTTATACTTTTAAATTGAAAATGTATTAGGATAGTTTGGTATATGAAAGGTTTGTTACTCTTTCATGCAAAAATGACTGAACGGATCTGGATGATATATATTTTTTTTTTTTTTTAAATAAATATTCTACGTCATTCTACACAGCATTTGGCACAGATATATAATTATATAGCCTATTTATGCTTCTTCATATCCCGAGAATTATGTTCCTGTGGGTTGTAGGTACGGGATCAGTCGAGGACTCAGGGCTGCACACGCTGGCGGACTGCCCGGCGTGGGAGGTGCCGAGGCGTGACCTCGTGGCAGCCATCGGGGTGGGAGTCCTCTCGCTCGGCAGCATGATTGCGGCAATGGTGCGGAGCGCGAGCGCGTGGGCCGCCGCCACCTCCTTCTGCGAGCATGTGATGCTCGCGAAGGAGATGGCGGAGCGCGGCCGGGAGAGGTTTAGAACCCTCCCGGCCCGCCGAGCCCGCAACACGCTCGCCTCGCGTCGCAGGCGACTCAGGCGCCGGAGGTCGCTTAACGACCTCCGTCCTCCATGAGCGCAGGCCTGGGGGTGGCAGGTGAGGCCGCCTGTCACCCCAGCAGAAGCAGGCCGGGACGGTGGGGCGACTAGCGCCCCTCCCCCAAACCGGGGCAAGACGGGGACACCGTGGTTCCCAAACCCGAGGGGGCCATCTCGAAACCGGAGATGGCCCAGGGTCAGTCGGGGTGCGAGGGATATGCTCTATGGGCAACCTTACACCCCGGCGTCTGCAGACCCGAGACGGCGTGCGGTTTTAGTCGGTTCGAGCCCGACATAACCGCCCCCGCTGGCCGGCGGGGGGGTATCCGAGGGGATTTCCGCAAGGAAAAAAAAAAAAAAAAAAGGTACGGGATCAGTATTTAGTCACAACAGGCAACTGCTTGTCAAAAATATCTCTTTACGACGATAATTAATAACAAATAAAATAAAATTTTATACTGTAGACTGCAATAAGGCACTCTAAAACTGGCCCTGTTTGGGTCGTTATTATTATGAAAGTGTTTTACTTTAAAATTTATTTAGTTGTTGGTGAACGACTCGCATTTTATATTTTCTACATAATGTCGTCATGGGTAATGATTCTTTAAGAGTGAGAGTAAAAGAGGCTTCACACAGCTGATTTCTTACTAGGAAAGCAAGGGACACCTTACTCTGGAATTAATGGGCTATATCATTCAAAAGTAAATGTGTGTATTCTCGATCCGGTATACAAAATAAATTATTCTGCTTGCTAAGGGATTTGAAGAATCATTCAATCATTGTTTGCAACGCGTCCAGCTTTTTTTTTGCGGAAATCCCCACGGATACTCCCTTCCCCCCGGCCAGCGGGGGTGGTTATGTCGGAATCGTACCGACTAAAACCGTACGCCGTGGTCTCGAGACTTCAGATACCGAGCTGTAAGGTAGGCACTTCCCTCGGACTGCCCGGCTGACCCAGGGCCATCTCTGTTGTGGGAATCACGGTCTCCCCGTCTCACTCCTACAAATAAATTTCTTCGCAATCGGATGACAACAAAACGTCGACAACAGGTTTGCTTTTGACGGACAACAAACTTACATACGATCAGTGCAAGTTTATGAAAAGCTTTTATGGCGAGGATCCCTGAGGAAGCGTGTTTTTAAATTAAGATTTTTCGAAAATGTGAAGTCACAGCTTATAATAGCATAATATATTATTCTGAAAATAATATATGTTATTCTAGGCTATTCAAACTAGTATTTTTGGTTATCCGATACACGATGACTTTTACTTTCCTCCATAGAATTTGCTCTCACAGATTGGTCTAACCCAAAACGCATTCCAGTTTTATTTGATTTGTCTTCAGATTAGAAAAATAAAAATTATACCAAAATGAAGGTCATTGATAGGTGAAATCACACACATAAGCGGGAAACCCCTTTGTCCCATAAACCTCCCCATGGGGAAGGCCCCCTTAGCGTAAGTCCGGTAGCTTCCTGCAAACCGGAGGACGCTTTCTCGGAAGGCTGGCAACTGCCTAAGAGAACGGGGGCAAACAGGACCGATTGGCGTGGATGGCAAGGCAGCTGCCGAACCAGTAAAGCCAAAGAAACGGAAGGTCCGAAAAACGAAGAAGGAGATGCGTATGGCGGCCACCGCGGCCAAGTCTCTGCTTTCTTCCTCATAACCCTCGGTCTCGGCAACAAAAACAGAGGCCATCGGTACCCTTAACTTCGCCGCTGGTGGACGGAATATTCCGCCTACCAGTGACAAAGCGAAGGGGGCTAAACAGCGATTGAATGGGAACGGTCAGTCCTCTGCCAAACGTGCTCTCAACGAGACGATTTCACCTCGCGGGGAGTACAAAAGGCAGAGGCTGGACCAAACCAAAAAGGTCGCCAGGCTAACCTACGCCCAAGCTGCGAGTACGCCTCTTGATGTCGCAATTACATGCGCGGGCACGGGGCGTATCGGCAAGGACGTATCCGAGCAGGTACTCACCGAGATACAAACTCGTATTTCGGGACGCCGCCGTCTCGCTTTTGGAGTGGAGACGGTGTACGTCAAATACCAGGGTCGGTCCGGCAGGTTTGCCGACGTTCCTCTGGGTTGGGACCCATCCACGGCCACCATCAAACAGGAGCTCAAGCAGCTAGCTGCGAGAGAGGAGTCCCATCCTCTCCCAAACGCTCCCGAATCAAGCGGGGAGGTGCCTGCAACGGCACCACCAACAGCCCCCGCCAGTGTCGGACAGGAAGGCGCACCCATGGAGGCAGAAGAGGCGGAGGACGTTCTGGCCTCAATCTCCGGCCTCCTGGGGGACGACGTCGAACCGGGCGACTTATTCGCGGCGCTCAAACTTGGGGGGGACGAACAGGGAACGACGAGTGATGGCGTCACCTTCGTCGAAGATTAGTGTCCTCGAAAAAAAAAGAAGCATGCCCAGAAACCCTACCTCCCAAAACCCCAGGCAAACAGCCATGGTGGGGCCCAGAGCTAGAGCACAAGCGAAGGAAGGTTCGGAGGGCTTTCAACAGGGCTATGAATACTTGTGCAGATGAAGACTGGGACGCCTATCGTTCAGCCACTGCTACAAAAAATGTATTAGATACCGAAGCAAACAGGGATGGCGAAAATTCTGTGGGAACATAGAATCATGCCAACAAGCAAACAGAGTAAGGAAAGTCCTAGCACAAACAAAACCGATGGCACTGACCGCCCTTGGAGAACAGGACAACACACTCACAACATCGCCTGAAGAATCTAGACGCGTACTCATCGATTCCCACTTCTCTAGATGCGTCTTCACGACGATAATCAACTAGCACGATGAAGTCATAACACCTACTGCCCGAGACTGGAGACGCAAACAAAGTGGTCACACTGGAAAAAGTCCAGTGGGCCATCAGTAGTTTTCACCCTTATAAGGCAGCTGGCCCCGACGGGATCATCCCTGCTATGCTACAGTGGGGCGACAAACTAGTCGCGAGCAGACTGGAGCGTATCTTTAAAGCCTGTCTGGCACACAGATACGTTCCGAAAGGATGGCGGGAAGTAGGAGTAATTTTCATACCAAAGCCAGGAAAGGGTGATTACACGAATCCCAAAGCACATCGACCAATCAGTCTGACCTCCTTCATGCTAAAGACCATGGAACGCCTATGCGAGAGGGAGCTGAGAGATGGTGAACTAAAACAGCTAAACCTACATGCAAACCAGCACGCATTCAGCTCCGGTAAGTCTACGGAATCAGCCCTCCATCTGGTAGTCAGCCGGATAGAGGAAGTGATCGAACAAAAAGGCATTTGGCTAGGAACGTTCATGGACATCGAAGGAGCTTTCGACAAAACCAGCTTCACCAGTATTAAGGCCGCCCGTCAAAACACGGAGCGGAACCGGTACTATCAGACTGAATAACAAACATGCTCAGCAAAAGAGTAGTTCGCCTTGGGGAAGAAGATCAGACAGCTCTGATAGCCAAAGGCTGCCCGCAGGGTGGAGTTATCTCTCCCATTCTGTGGAATTTAGTGATGGACGACCTATAGCGAGCTTAATGAGGCGTAAGCGAGGAATAGTAATAACTAAGGCAATATCAATGTTTTAACAAGCACTGTAATGTCTATAAGGCCACAAAAAGGTTTACGCGTAGAAAGATACAATATGAAGCATAGTACATTAGCAAACACAGGAAGGAAACAGAGATTTACACAGAAATAGATAAAACACATAAAGTTTGCGCGGTACGTATACAATTGTCGGCGGCGCGAGTCAGCGTGGGCGCGGCCTCCCGGCATCGGTATGCGTTCTCGACTGGCGAGGCGGGGAAAACCGAGCGCGCACGACGGAGCGTTCGGACGTTCTCGGCGCAGCGGCGCGGGCGGCGGTCGGCGCCATTCGTGAGACAATATATTATATATTTTATGCTATCGCTACACCAGCCCCCCCGGAGACCGTAAAGGTCGAAAGAAGTTTGGAAAAGCGAACTAGACGTTCGCTTCGCGTTCGATAAAGTTTCGGGTCAGGACATGCCCTCCTCACTGTTTCTTCTGGTACAGACTCGCTCAACTGGTATGCTGGCTTCAGTCGGTCTATGGAGACATTGGTCGGCTTGCCTCTAACGTCAAGCTTATAAAACTTTTCTCCTCGTTCTATGACTTTGAATGGTCCAGTATACGGCGCTTGTAAGGGTTTTCGTAAGGCATCATGACGGAGAAAAACTTGCGGTGAAGACGACAGGTCCTTGCTGACGAAAACTGGAGCGGACCCATGATGGCATACCGGCGTAGGCTTTAGTTTACGTATGTTAGCACGTAACCGAGACAAGAACTCTGTGTGGTCTACGACTTCTTTAGGAGTGTTTTGGAAGAATGATCCTGGCAAGCGTAATGTCTCTCCGTATACCATCTCAGCTGATGATGAGCCGATGTCTTCCTTCCATGCAGTGCGTATTCCTAGTAGAACAAGCGGTAGGACTTCGTACCAGTCATCATTGGCGTGGCAAGTTATAGGGTTGTTAGGTTTTACAGCTGGACCGGAAAGTAGCTTATGTAGGGGCGCCTGACTATTTGCAGCTCTTGGCATTAAACGTCTATAAAAATTCAGCATACCCAAGAATCTGCGGTGCTCCTTGATGGTTTTGGGCAGCGGGAAGTTCTGGATCGCCTCAATTTTCTGTGGTACTGGCTTTGTACCTGCTGCAGGCACGACGTATCCAAGGAATTCCACTTGAGACTTACCGAACACGCACTTTGAAGAGTTTATCACAACTCCGTGTTCCTCCAGGCGCTGGAATACCTGTTTTAGGTGTTCCAGGTGGCAGGATTCGTCCTGGGAAGCCACCAGGATGTCATCAATATGTCAATATGTCATCAATATAATTATGGTAGCAAGTAGTACCTGTAACAAATTTTATTTGGCACAAAGTGGGTGAGGCAGGTGCAGGTCTAGCGAAAGCAACTAGCGAAGTCACATTATCGATTAAGCGATGGTGTCTAGCATCCACTAATAGGTTAAAGTGTGATAAAAAGTCTATGCCTATTATTGGTTTTGTAACGTCAGCTATGATGAAACGCCACACGAACGCACGTCTGAGACCAAAGTCTAACGATAATGTTAACCAGCCGAAAGTTTTAATCATTGAACCGTTAGCCGCGAAAAGTTCATAGTCAGTTTTCACGCATTGTCTATCTCGAACATATTTATAGGGGTATACGCATAAGTCTGAACCCGTGTCCACTAAGTATTGCACTTTACTCTTACGGTCTATAACGAAAACACGGCCACCAGATACACTATTGCAGTCACGCGCGGCCGTTTTCACTGACTGCTGCTTCCGTTTCCCTCACGAAATGTACACGGCTCCCTACACTTTGTTGACTTGGTTCCGAACCGTCGATGGTACCAGCAATGCCCCGAGCCAGCACTTGAGCGGCTCCGGGACCGACGATGCCAATGCGGAGAGTACGCTCGTGACCTTGAACGCGAGCGCGAGCTGGATGTCAGCGCTGCAACCTGCTGTGTGAGATCATCGATACGCTGCGTCAGGATGTCGAGAGCAGCTGTCGAGTTCTGGGTCGTAGCTGTCGATGTGGGCACTGCAGTAGATGCTGTGGCTACCTGGGGTTGAAGCGCGATCTCGTGGATCTTATCCACTATCTGAGCTACGGTGTCAAGGGGTAGTTCTGCTTGAGCCGCTATGATAGCCTGTACGTGACTTGGTAACCGACTTGTCCACAGCGATCGGATGAAGTCGTCAGGCACTTCGGAGCCCGCCAAGTCCCGCAGGTGCCGCAGGAACTGTGACGGCTTACGGTCTCCCAGTTCTTCGTGCATCAACAGCTGTCGCACCCGCTGTTCTGGAGAAGCCGACAGACGAGATATTAATTCGGTCTTAATTTTTTCATATTTATTGTCGTGTGGTTTAGAAATAATGTCTTTCACTTCACACACATATTTAAAGTCTAAGTTCGCAAGGACGTAGTTAAATTTGGTGATGTCGGTTGTTATATTCGCTAGTGCGAACTGCAATTCTAACTGTGCAAACCACAAACTCGGTTCATTTGGCCAAAATGACGGCATTTTCACACCGACACGACACAACTCCTCCGACCCGTCCGAAGGTTGCTTATTCGGCATATCGCTTGTCTATACACACGCTCACTATAATATAATACGCACTGTTATTAAGTGTTCACGGGGTCACCAGTATAGCGAACTTAATGAGGCGTAAGCGAGGAATAGTAATAACTAAGCCAATATCAATGTATAACAAGCACTGTAATGTCTATAAGGCCACAAAAAGGTTTACGCGTAGAAAGATACAATATGAAGCATAGTACATTAGCAAACACAGGAAGGAAACAGAGATTTACACAGAAATAGATAAAACACATAAAGTTTGCGCGGTACGTATACAATTGTCGGCGGCGCGAGTCAGCGTGCGCGCGGCCTCCCGGCGTCGGTATGCGTTCTCGACTGGCGAGGCGGGGAAAACCGAGCGCGCACGACGGAGCGTTCGGACGTTCTCGGCGCAGCGGCGCGGGCGGCGGTCGGCGCCATTCGTGAGACAATATATTATATTTTATGCTATCGCTACAGACCTAATCACAAGGCTGAACAAAAACCGCGACTACACAATAGGCTACGCCGACGACCTAGGGACTACCGACCTCCATGATCGGGGCCTGAAGACGCCAGTTGGCCGAATCGCCGTCCTTACAGAAGCAGGCCGTGGCGGAGGCGTGTCGTGTGTGCCCTTACACGCCTGCCAACTCACCGAAGCGGGATAAAACCCGACCCCACCAGGCGAGGCCGCGGTGGCGGCCAAAGTCCGCCGGCAACCCTGGGGTTATCCTTTCGAGGGCTTACCCGGGGTGCCCGGCAACGGACACTTGGGGAGGACACCGTGCGGTTTTAGTCGAGACACGACATAACCACCTCCGCTGGCCGCGGGGGGGTATCCGAAGGGATTTCCGCACGTAAAAAAAAAAACGCCGACGACCTAACAATCCTTATCTCAGGGAAGGTAGCGGGGACGGTCTGTAACCTAACCCAACAAGCCTCGTATCGCATCGTAGAAAAATAGTGTGGGGAATTCGAACTATCGGTGAATCCGAATAAAACCGAGTTAGTCATGTTCACGAACAAAAGGGTATTAGGCGAATACCGATTACCCAAAGTCTTTTACACGGAACTCCAACTGTCAAAAGAGGTAAAATACCTTGGCGTTATTCTTGACAGCAAGTTAAAATGGAGTAGCCACCTAGACAATAAATTACAAAAAGCCGGGATTACCTTCTGGCAGTGCAGAAGAATGATTAGTAAAAAATGGGGGATATCACCGAAAATCATCCTGTGGCTTTACGAAACAGTAATCCGCCCCATGATAGCGTAGGCGCTATCGTCTGGTGGCCAAGGACCGAAAACAGCAAAATAGCGGCTAAACTACAACGGACCCAAAGACTAGCCTGCATGGCAACCACTTGATGCATGAAATCTACCCCTACCGCGGCAATGGAAGCCATGCTCGGACTCCCACAATTGGATCTGTTCATCCACCAAGAAGCAACAGCTGCGGCTATACGCCTAAGGGCACTCAACCTATGGAGCGAGAGAAACACACGACACACCTCACTGCTCACAGATCTCACAAAAGAGATAACTATGATAGGATCAATAAACGATCGTGTACCCAAACAACATTTATTCGACAAAAAATACAAGGTCCAACTTCATGAGGATCACCGTTGTGAGGTTTCATGCCCAACGGAATTACGAATCTTCACAGATGGACTAAAAACTGGTACAGGCACCGGGGCTGGCGTCTTCTCGGAGGACCTTAATATATCCATTTCAACACCGCTGGGGACCCATAACACAGTATTTCAGGCTGAATGCATGGGGATTACCCCAGCAGCTTCAGCGGTAATGGCCAGGAGAGTGGAAGGCCACTCAATATGCATACTCTCCGACAGCATGGCCGTGCTGCAAGTTTTAAACAGCCTCTCTTTATTAACTCGGGACTAATACTGGAGTGCCATCTTAAATTGAACCAAATAGGCCAGTTCAACAACATAACCTTGCAATGGATTAAGGGCCACAGTAGCTCGCGCGGCAATGATGAGCTTGATGAGCTTGCCAGGAGAGGATCTGACATGGTGATAATGGGGCCTGAGCCCATAACGCCGATCCCCTTTGCATACCTACGAACCATAGTAAACAAACGAACGAGAGATAACACAACAGCTATTGGATAAATCTGGAAGTTTGCAGACAGGCGAGGGAAAGCACTCCCTGTGCTTGAAAATAGTCTGACCAGGCGTCTTCGACAACTGACCAAACGGCAACTGCGCCCAGCCACAGCTGCCATCACGGGGCACGGCTCCTTCAATAAACACCTTTTTATTTTAGGAATTACCGACAGCCCTCTCTGCAGAGCCTGCATGAGAGAGGAAGAAATAGCGGCACACGTGCTCCTACACTGCCCTGCAACTGCCACATATAGGGTTAAGTACTTCGAAAACACAGGTACGCTCCGGGAGATCGCCAGCAGCGTGAATAGCCTGCTGGCGTTCTTCAATGAGTTGGGGTGGATCGAATAGAATGCCCACCCTCACGCAAAAACCGCGCCTTGTCGTGGAGTTGCGGATACCAGCCCGAGATACCATACCATACCATAGGAGAGTGAAAAACGGTTATAGAAATTTACATAAATTCTGAATTATATCCTGAAAATTCAAAATACCTACGTTTTCTACCTCTATGACGCGTTCCGAGAGTCAATCAGTCCCGAGCAAAACGTGTTAGAGGCAGGACGCGTGTCGGTTTGCGGTAGATGCACAGCGAAATCGTATGATTTTTAAATGTAGGTACTTAGCGTAAATGCCACATCGTAGAGAATGTGCCAGATGTACAAATACAATGCTAAAAAGTTGAGACTCGAACTTTTATGAATACGATGTTAGTATTAGTACACTATTTTCTTAAAGTATCATTTGTGTTAATAAGTAAGTAATTATTCATTGCAGAAATATTAAAACTAAGTGATGTATCGGTATTATAATAGCATTAAATGTCTTATGACATTAGTCGATTCAATACAAGAATTTGTAATGATTGACATTGGTACTAATAGACGTATATAGAATAATGGTACTAAGTATTAGGAACAGTACCTACCAGCGACATAACTGACATAAACCTTCAAGACTATCAAATATTACAACTACCTGCCTCTAAATATCTTTATAATATTTTCAGTGCTGATGAAGCTTTTGCTTTGGGGCCTAACCTCATGAGTCCGAGCTCCAATCCCGGTTGCATCCAAAGCTTACAGTTTGGATCCCAGGGTACGCTCTTCTACTTCTCCTTTGCATAACCTGGTTCATTGTGACATTTACGGGAGCTACTGCCGTCTCACATCTTGCTTGGGCCCAGATGCTCTACGGATCTTAATGGTGCCCATGGGTATATTGGGTAATGAATATGTATGGTGCCCCATAGAAGCAAGGGGTCCATGGGTCTACCACCCCATGGGTGTATGGGCCCCATGAGTGATGTATGTGTATGGGGCCCCACTGGCTTATGGGCCCCATGGGTTACATATATGTATGGGGCCCAATGGGTGTACGGCCCCATAGGTACTTGTGTATGGCCCCCATTTGTAGCTTGGCGCTCGGGATACACTCTTCTATTGCTCTTTTTCATAGTTTGGTTCATATAAGCTTTTACGGGAGCGACTTTCTTATAACTATATTCCTATATAATAAGCTTTATTCCCTTTATCTAAAGCGCAACTAGAAGATCTTCTATGTAAATAACAGCGTTAACACTATAACACCACCTTCGTTGTTTTTCTGTACATTGACGCAAAACACTGGACACGGACCGCAAGCGCCATGCTGTGGCGTAAAGTTGCAACTTTACTATGCCAGTAATACCTAAAGTCGTCAAATACCCTCGCCTTAAAAAGGGGGCTGCAGCGCATCCACCTAAGACAAAAATAGACGTGACATTATGTTACTTTTAGATATTTCGGCCTAGTTTTTTTTTTTCTTTTTAATAAATACATTATTTTAATGAGGGTTTTCGATACTTTTTCTGCCACCAGGCGGCGCTTCATTATCGTTAGGTCTAAACAGCTGTCAGATAGCACAGATTCGTAGGTACTAAACATAAATTATTGAAATTCTATTGTGTTTGGAAGTGTTATTGATTTTATTATGGATTACGGCCAGGAAATGTCGCTGAACCGACTTGAGCTCAAAAAAGGGGCGCAAATGTCAGGAAAAGCTCATAATGGACTAGATTTTGTTTTCACAATTTGATTTCTTTCTTTAACTACTAAATTGCAGTTAATTGTGTGTTAGTGAGTTATAGTTGATTAATGTATATTATATATTTCAGGCTAAATGACTATGACAGAAACAACAACTTTAAACAAAGTACAAATAACAATTCTAATCTCTCAAGTCAGATTATAATCCCTCGAGTAAAAGACTTCTACTTTGAATCTATGTTGCCACATTTAGTAATGAATATGTATGATTGTTAATTATTTTTTTAGTACATATAAGATTATATGTGATAAAAAGTAACCAAAGTATAATTTTGTATTCTTGTCATTTATTATTTAACAACTAAGTACCTACATTTTAATAAAGCAATAAGCTAAACCATTTTATGTGAAATGAATTAAAAGTACTGTTAAAAGTGAAATATTAAAAGTAAATTTATCGATGCGATGTGGCCACAAGCCACTGTTTCAATCGGGTTTTGTCTCCAGTAGGTAACTTATGACTTTCTGTTTTATTTGCACACATAGGCACGGCACAACACTGTGGCATTTTAGAAACAATATTCTTAAAATAATGATTTTAAGAATAAATAAACAAAAAAATACAAATATTCCATTGATCTGTTACATTTTTTCGGCAACGGACACTTGGGGAGGACACCGTGCGGTTTTAGTCGCGACACGACATAACCACCCCCGCTGGCCGGCGGGGGGGGTATCCGAAGGGATTTCCGCACGTTAAAAAAAACAAAAAAAAAAAAAAAAGGCCTAACCTTGCGTTTTTTAGAGGACGTAATTTTATTCTTTTGATGTGTAGGGGGGGTCAGTGTAAAGCTAAAACCGAGTTTGTGGGGTCGCCACCCTTGTCGAACGGCCGCCATCTTGAAAATAGGGGTTGAAATGGTTTTTGCGATATATCTCTTAAACTATATATCTGATAAAAAAAAAATATTAACATTTTTTGTTGCTAATTAAATTCTCTACAACTTTGGTCCAGTAACTTTTGTATTTTACTTTTTATTTTGTTATTATAATTTTTTAAATTATTAATTTTGCAATATTTTTAATAATTAATTATTGACTCTTTTCCCCACCACACACGAGGAAGAGTCTGGAGGCGCGTTTTTTTACGTGGTATCCCCAATAGGCATAATCCACGGTGATTTTCTAAATTTGAACTACTCCGTCCTCGGACTTTTCGATGGACCAGGCTGCGGCTCAGCATCTGATCGGCTTTCTGAATTAAATATCAGTGGGAGAACTGGAGAAGGAAGGGGGTCAGGGGGTGCTGGAGGTTTAGAGCTCTGCACTGGCATCAATAATTTTCCACATGTTTTTCCAGCCCCAGTCTTCAAGATCATTATTATTACCAAGCCACGACTGGACCTGATGGTAAACTCGGAAAGTATGAAAGCGAGGAAGTGAAGATAAGTTAAATGTGCTTTTTGTCACTGCCTTGGCAAATTGTTTGTATCTTAGGCTGTCAAGAGAATTATCATCTTTATTACCACCGTATAAAGAGATAAAAAAAGTTTCTGAACATTTTCGCTTATAACTTTTTTATTTATAGTTCTACGACAAAAAGTTACTGAACCAAAGCTGTAGAGAATTTAATTTGCAACAAAAAATGTTAACAATTTTTTTTCATCAGATAAATAGTTTAAGAGATAAATCGTAAAAACAATTTCAACCCCTATTTTCAAGATGGCGGCCGTTCGACAAGGGTGGCGACCCCACAAACTTGGTTTTAGCTTTACACTGACCCCCCCTACACATCAAAAAAATAAAATTGCGTCCTCTAAAAAACGCAACCCCAAATGTAACTTTTCAATGGACTAATAGTAAACTGCAAATCGCGTATGTATTTTGACAGTTCATTGGACCTGACTCTACAGTACTGCCATCGCACGTAGACCGTTTCAGAAAACCCTCATTGGTTCAAAATTGTATAAAATGTTTGCTATTTAGGCCTAAACCAAGTACACCTTAGAATATATACGGCTAAGCACTCTTGATAGATTTTATTCAGACAAAAGAACACTTATGCAAATTAACATATAGGTAATTATATTATTTGCATTGAGCGGCATAAGACCTGCGATTTCTGACGTAGCAGTTGAACGCTGCACGACTGTCACATCTAAATATGTCATCAGAAATTGATAGATTAATGTTTAATAACTCAAAATCAACCCACAAAAGTGAAAAGATAAATGTAACTTTTCACTTTTGTATCTGTTCACTTTTCACTTTATTAATGAATATAGTTAAAGAAAAAGTGTTTTTATTTGCCAATCAGGAAAGTAACAAGAATCAATAGAAAAACTGATCACTATCTCATCTGTTGGTAAGTGATAATGTAGCCAAGGGTGGAGTACGCTTACCCAGAAGTAACCTGTTCAGTCTAGACTTGAAGACTCCCAGGTTATAGCTTTTCGGTAACACAGATCCAGGCAGCATAATGTCCTGGTTGTTGAGAATGGGCTATTTAACACTATTATCCAGGGGGCTTGGTTATCCTTATGCTATCGATATCATGATAAAATCTTAAAATTATAGTTACTTAAAAATCCTTAGTAAATAACATAGAGATTCCAAAGAAAAGTCAAAGAAAATAAGATACAAAGTGATTTTGTAAGTGGGAATGAAATCTTTCAACGTTGTAATGTGCACATCGCGTGACTCAACTAGCGTGGTGAGACGGAGGTACACTGCAAAAAGGGGTAATGGAACTTACAGACAGCACTACAAAATATACCTACCTTTCATGTGTGCTGCAAAATGGCTTCGACGCTGATGAGTTTTCTCCGTGTTTATCTACTGTTACTATTTTAAGATAAGAATGTTGTCAATCAAGGAAATATAAAGTAATGGAACTAAAATTCAAACATGTATTGCTTACAGGATCTCATGACTGTCCTCAGTGAAATTTTGTATAAAATCTGCTGAAATCGCATTTAAATTCTTTAGTACCTGGTTTATGAATAAGATCCGACTCCGAAGACTCCGCCTCGGTCGCCCATGGCGCCAGACGTGGATGACGACGACGTGCCTGAGGTTACTTGGGTAGAACTAGAGCTGGCGGTGAGGAGGCTGAGAGCCAAACGCACCGCACTCGGCAGCATGATTGCGGCAATGGTGTGGATCCCTAGCCCGTGGTGGAGCGCGCCCGGGAGAGATTTAGAACTCTCCCAGCCCGCCGAGCCGGCAACATGCTCGCCCCGCGTCGCAGGCGACTCAGGCGCCGGAGGTCGCTTCACGACCTCCGTCCTCCATGAGTGCAGGCCTGGGGGTGGCAGGTGAGGCCGCCTGTCACCCCAGCAGAAGCAGGCCGGGACGGCGGGGCGACTAGCGCCCCTCCCCCAAACCGGGGCAAGACGGAGACACCGTGGTTCCCAAACCCGAGGGGGCCATTTCGAAACCGGAGATGGCCCAGGGTCAGTCGGAGTGAGGGGAAATGCATTATGGGCAACCTTACACCCCGGCGTCTTAAGACCCGAGACGGCGTGTGATTTTAGTCGGTTCAAGCCCGACATAACCGCCTCCGCTGGCCGGCGCGGCGGCCCGATGGGATTTCCACCCGAAAAAAAAACATATTGTTCGTTTTCACTCCAAGTTGGTCCCAATTTTGTTAGTATTGGACAGAACTCTGGAGATGCAGCAGAAAACTCCTCAAAATCAAGTAGAAATGTGAAATTATCGAAGTATACATGTATTATCGAACATGAAGTCAAATATATTTTGTTCGGAATACATATTTTAACAGGCGTATGTATTGGTGACGATGTTAAACCAATGTTAAATACTCACTAATCTAGACTACCGAGCGAAGAGAAGAGAGCGGAGAGCGGAGCGCGGAGAGCGGAGAGCGGAGAGCGGAGAGCGGAGAGCGGAGAGCGGTGAGCGGAGAGCGGAGAGTGGAGAGTGGAGTGGAGTGTGGAGTTTAGAGTGGAGTGTAGAGTGGAGTGGAGTGGTGTGGTGTGGTGAGTGGAGTGGAGTGGTGAGTGGAGTGGAGAGTGGAGTGGAGTTGACTGGTGAGTGAAGTGGAGAGTGGAGTGGAGAGTGAAGTGGAGAGTGGATCTATCTATCGTGTTTTTATCTTTAGAATTAAATCTGTAATTCAGTTATTTTACACTTTTCAGTGCCGTTTTGGTTATTAACGCGCTTTATTTAAAAAAAAATAATATGCTTCTAACATAAATGACCCACGTTTGATCACTTTCTCACCTGAAGATATAAGTGATGATGTCGTCTACCTTGATACCCACGTGCCTAGAAGGAATCTATTCACTTGAGACTTGAAGATTTCCAGGTTTAATTAAGCTAAATTGAAAAAGCTAAGTGTTGAATTGCAGAAGTATTCATTGGATTCGAACCTACAATCAATATGTTACAAAAAGCTTAGTATAGCCTTTTAGGACATTCAAAATTTTTTAAATACTCAGCTAGTTAAGTGTATGTATACTGGTATGAATGTAAATAGTTGTTGGTAAATGGTTTAGGTTCTCTTCTAATACAGACTCATCTTGATATAGACTGAGTTGCTATTTACAATGCAGACTGTATCATTTGTGATGCTAGAAACATTTGAAAAAGTCTAAATAGATTAAAATTACTGAGAAGTTTTACCTATATAAAATACTGACCATGTTGGTAACCGCTACATTTCGTCGTTAATAAAAAGATTATAGCTGCCACAATTTTGTTTTTGTCAATTTACATTACTGTTTAAAAATAGTGACAATCATCCTTTTTATACTCCATCACAATTCACAGTACGTACTTCCTCATATACAACAGACTACTATACGTTTCGAATACGTATATAATTTTAGAATTTTTAGGATCAAACAAAGTGTAAGCGTTAACGCAATCCTCAAACATAATTTACTTCCGAGCATAGATGAAAGGAAATTACAATAAAATTCTGCACACATTATGTTTGGTAATAGGAAGTCAAGTCATATATACCAGTAAAAACCTTCAACTGCCTTGAGGCATGGCATGGCAAACATGGTTCGAATTGTTTCTACATTGATACAGAAAAAATAAACAGAGATTTGATGTGTTTAATAAATCTGAAAGTATATTCTAAGACGTATATCTAAGGAACAGTCAGGAGCGGTACGTAAAAATATGATAAATTTACCTAGCTACCAGAATTGTACAAATGTAATATCTGTATGACTATTAGAGCATAAAGTGAGGCGGTAAATAAGTACTTTATGTATATCTTCCTTCAATTTTGGTTTAATTTATACTCAATTTCGGGCTGTGAGTCTAATATCGTAGAACACATTTTCTCAAACAGATATATAATGTGTTCTTTATATTATTTTGTCTTTTTATTTTTAGGAAATGTTTCTTGTAAGGGATTACCCGTTAGAATAAATGGCCCTGTAACTGGAAAAAAGTCGAAAATTAAGTTTAATATTTGCTTAATGTTGTGTGTTACGAATCGTCTCGCTCGCAGGTTTGACGACTTCCAACCACCCGAACAAGCCGGGTTCCGGAAAGGCTATAGTACCATAGACCACATTCATACGCTGCGGCAAGTTATACAGAAGACCGAAGAGTACAACTTGCCACTTTGCTTGTCGTTCGTGGACTAGGAGAAAGCCTTCGATTCGATTGAGACCTGGGCGGTGCTGCAGTCTCTCCAGAGGTGCCAAATAGACTACAGGTACATCGAGGTGCTGAGGTACTTATACCAAAACGCCACCATGTCAGTTCGATTACAGAACCAGAGCTCTAATCCTATCCAACTACAGCGAGGTGTCAGACAGGGAGACGTCATCTCTCCGAAACTGTTCACAGCTGCGTTGGAGGATATTTTTAAGCTTCTGGACTGGAAGGATGCGGCATCAACATCAATGGCAAGTTCCTAACACACCTACGGTTAGCCATAATAACTACATCATCGATGTAGTTCTTATGGCTGAGACCTTGGAAGACCTGAACACAATGCTCGAAGATCTTAGTAATGCTTCTCAAAGAGTGGGTCTTAGGATGAACATGGATAAGACGAAAATCATGTCCAATGCCCATGTTGCACCTGCTCCAGTTAATGTTGGGAACATTACACTCGAAGCTGTTGACCACTATGTTTACCTAGGACAGACGATCCAGTTAGGTAAGTCCAACTTCGAGAAAGAGATCTCTCGTCGAATCCAGCTCGAATGGGCAGCGTTCGGGAAGTACCGGCATATATTCGCGTCCGAAATACCTCAATGTCTCAAGACGAAAGTCTTTGACCAGTGTATGTTGCCAGTTATGACATATGGAAGCGAGACGTGGTCCCTTACTATGGGTCTCATAAGAAGGCTCAAGGTCACCCAGCGAGCAATGGAGAGAGCGATGCTCGGTATTTCCCTGCGCGAATGAATCAGAAATGATGAGATCCGCAGAAGAACTAAAACAACCGACATCGCTCGAAGGATTGCATCGTTGAAGTGGCAGTGGGCGGGACACATAGCGCGGAGAACCGATGGCCGCTGGGGCGGAAAGGTTCTCGAATGGCGACCGCGTACCGGACGACGTTCCGTGGGCAGGCCCCCTATAAGGTGGACCGACGATCTAGTCAAGGTCGCGGGAAGCCTCTGGATGCGGGCAGCGCAGGACCGATCGTTGTGGAGATCCTTGGAGGAGACCTATGCCCAGCAGTGGGCGTCGTTTGGCTGACATGATAATGATGTGTGGCTGCTGCTGACCCCCTTGTCCCCCTTAACAGGCAGTGTGCGCGAACTGCCGGTATCACAGATCATAAAATGTGCCAGTAATCACTCGCTATCTGGTGACCATGTGCTTATTTATCAATTTAGGGATAGAAATTGACCAAAGCTGTATGGAAGAGACTAGAAACATTTACTGTGTATATCGTGCGTTGTCTATTTGTGAAGTAAACGACAAAAATATAAACCCAGTAGGATCTGTAAAGCTCTTATAGGTCTACCAGAATCAGATGGAAGTAAAAACTGTAGAAATACTGGTGAAATTGGACTAAACTATCTTGATACTTTTTATTTTTAATTTATTTCTCATACATAGCAGTAGACAAAGGGTATAAATTTTATTATTAATACTTGGTTTAGTTAGGCTTAAATATGTATCTAAACATTTTAAATTAATTATTGCGGTAAATAAAAAAAGTGAAAGTGTTGTTGAACATGATTTAGAGGGGTAACAAAACTATTATTAAGGCCCAGCTTAAAATTTTGATGCGTTATTAGAAGTGAAGTATGTAAGGATAGAATCTGATGGCGGTCTGTTATCTCTGCTTATCGCGGAGGGAAAGTAAGAAAAATAATTTTAACCTTTTATTATTATATTACCTTCAACTTTGTTTTACATAAATTGAAATAAAAATGAGGATGATATAGCTGTAGTAATTACAGATTAACGTACACAATTGAAGATTTAAACTATTTGTGTAATTAATACATAAAAGGATTGAGGATCTCATTTTATTCTCAATTCTTTTATGTGATAATGCTTAAATTTTCTGTTAGAACTACAAAATCCGCGTGCGGTTTTAGTCGGTTCAAGCCCGACATAACCGCCCCCGCTGGAGAACCCCCGCTCTCCAGCGGGGGCGGTATCCGAAGGGATTTCCGCACGAAAAAAAAAAAAAAAAGGTGCGAACAATATAAAATATCTGTTGACAAATCTACGCTTATTACAGCGCCTGTCGAATCTTTAAATAATGCCATCTCATATTGAAGTATCGATATTCTGGTTACTCGAATAGTGTGAGAAATAAAAAGTACTGAAACAGTCTTGTAATGATCAAGTAATTTGTAAATATTTAAGTTCCTGAAGCTAAACTACTAGTATTATAGTACTACTAGTAACATTGGTTACAGTTACCTTAGTGGGGGATTATATCAGTCAATTTGATAAACCTTTTAATAATAATAAATTTTAAACACTGTTTTTCCCTATGGGTTATTAATGTAACTAAAAAATTGAAATCCCTGAAAACGGAACAGCAGAAAATATAGTATTACTAATTAAGTAACGTAAGAAATGAGAGTGCCTTAAGAAAGAAACCTTTCTTCGCGACTATTAATGCCGTCTTAAAAGTCGGTAGGTACCTAATCTTTTTACGGGAAAATTCAGAATTTAAATTTTAAATCTTTTAAAACGTTAAATAAATCACATTGGGTTCGGTTTGGACACTAATTAACTGAAGCATCCCCGGAGCCGCAGTTACAGATGGACAGACAAACCAATTAATCCGTGTAATTAGTCTAACCAGGCCATATGGCACCATCGTGTGAAAGAGAAAAAATAGAAACTTTCTAAACAATATAACAAAACAAATTAACATTTTATTCTTCAAAAGACATTTTCTAATTACCATATAATTCTCGTAGGTACCTTTATTTTTCGTGCGGAAATCCCTTCGGATGCCCCCCCCCCCTAGCCGGCCAGGGGGGTGGTTATGTCGAGCTTGAACGGACTCAAACCGCACGCCGTCTCGGGTCTTAAGACGCCGGGGTGTAAAATTGCCCATAGAGCATATCCCTCGCACCCCGACTGACCCTGGGCCTCGGCCTCGGGACTGACTCCGGTTTCAAGATGGCTTTTTAGGTAGATTTCGATGAAATCGATCTACCTATTGGTTTCTTGACTACTGTCGAATTTTAAAAAAAAATCTTCATAGGAGGTCTAGTTATGACCCCCTGAGTCCGAAATGACCACTGGTCAAAAAGTTTATATATATATATGTATGTATGGTTCCACTTCTCAAAATTTGCGGCACTCTCACGGTCGCATCAGAAGAGGATTGTCGCAGCACCGCGTGACACCCACCGGTCCCACTAGTGCTGCGATCACTATCCCCCTGCCCGGCTATGCACTTGCTGACCCCTGAACGCAATCAAACCGAAATTTGATTACTATGGAGGGTTTTTTCGCAATCGTGCACGGTAGGTACCAACCGGCCGAAATTTATGACAAATTTGTGTCATCAAATTTCTACCACCAGTGCATGTGAGTCCCTCAGGTTTGGGAACCACGGTGTCCCCGTCTGGCCCCGGTTTGGGGGAGTGGCGCTAGTCACCCTGCCGCGCGCTGTCCCTGCCTGCTTCTGCTGGGGTGACAGGCGGCCTCACCTGTCACCCCCAGGCCTGCGCTCATGGAGGACGGAGGTCGTTAAATATTTTGCGGGCTCAGCGGGCCGGGAGAGTTCTTAATCTCTCCCGCTCCGCCATCGCCTCTCGCAGAAGGAGGTGGCGGCGGCCCACGCGCTCGCGCTCCGCACCATTGCCGCAATGATGCTGCCGAGCGAGAGGACTCCCACCCCGATGGCTGCCACGAAGTCACGCCTCGGCGCCTTCCACGCCGGGCAGTCCGCCAGCGTGTGCAGCCCCGAGTTCTCGCTCAGGTGTTGGCTCCTTCCCGATCCGATGCAGGTGATCCCCGAAGCTCCCCTTACCGGAGATCAACTGCGTCAGTCGGTACGAAAGGCTTCCGTGTCGCCTCTCTAGCCAATCCTCCATGATGGACCTTACCTTTGAGGCTCACAGATACTCTTAGCTCGGTGGACCAGGGTCTTGATGACTGACATTTACTGTCTGGGATGGTGGTTGGAGTCCTTATGTAAGTAACGGTCTGTGTGTGTAGCTTTTCGATAGACCCGGTGACCAAGGCTGCCATCCTCTTTTTTGGATACCAGAACATCGAGGAATGGCAGTTCTCCGTTCTTCTCTATTTCCATGGTGAACTGGATGTTAGGATGGATGCTGTTCAGGTGATTCAGGAACTTAGTCAGCTCCGTGTCTCCATGACTCCAAACCACAAAGGTATCATCTGCGTAGCGGAACCAGGCCTTAGGCTTCTGGGGCGCTTGTTCAAGAGCGGCTTCTTCGAAGAATTTCAGCATCGCGACCTTTAATAATAAATATTATCACACATAATTGAAAATCTGAATATCCAGCTGTCATTATAAACTGCTGTCGATTTTATATTCAGAATAGGAATAACTAAGTCATTGGCCTAATGCGAAGAACGCATTAAGCATTAGTAAATATTAATTTAGGTTACTCAATAAATGTTAGTTTCCTGTAGGTTCGTTTTAAATGGAGTATATTAATTAAGAATGTTTGTTGTAATCCAGTGATAGATAATTGTAGCAATGATTGACAATACTATCAGAAGTTTGTAGGCATCTCCGTAAAACGTTCAAATTTTCAATGTTTGCTTTTGAGATTTCACGGTGGCTCAGTAGTTGAGAGGCCGAATTGCAGATTTTGGGTCGTGGGTTCGAACCCGAGCGGGAGCATTGTTGCTTTTTGTGATTTGTTTCATCGTGGCGACAATTCAAGACTTAATGATTTCTTTTATTAACTTTTAATATAATTTTGGTATAATCTCATGTTAATTTGGTTACAAGACAATTTAAAGAGTAGAAATATCTTGACACTGGCAAGAATGTCCCCTAAATTGGGTTGACTATATTGCCATACAAGAAAAGAAGAAGAAGAAGAGTAGAAATAGTTGAAGTGAATTTATTTGTTTAGGCTGATAGCTTCCGTTATTAATTTCAAATAGTCGATAGTTGGTAGTGGTTTTGAAACATATTGTTTTATGGCAACTCAGAAGAGATGACGTGTAGTGGCGTGATGGAGAAAAGGGGGTAGTAAGAGGTAATAAAAGGAGCGTACCGGAAAATATCAGGAGGAGTTTTCAAGAATTCGTCGCGAACTATAAGCAAGCGGAAGCTCTGCCCGAGCAGCCTTCGATCAGTCGCTGCTCAGCTTAGGATATAATAGGAAAGTGATAGGAAACGCCGCGAATCAATAACCGAGAAAGTAAATTAGGGAAAAGTTCATCGTAATTTCTATCCGAATTTTAGAAAGCCTTGTAGCCTGCGTTTAAATCTGGTGGTGAGTTATCTTAGTTTCTGTTCTTCTTATTCTTAAAATGTTGACTGTATTTAGGTTTCATAAATTGTATTCATGATAATTTACTTTTGTGGGTTGGAGGTAGAAAAATAAAACGCAAAGTGAAATTCTCTTTGTAAGAACTATTTTCGTAGGGGATTAGCTTAAATTAGCTGTCTACACCTTTATTTAGTAAATGCTTCCTAAAATCATTCTATATTACAGTAAATTTTAGTTAATGTCTTCGATAATATTAAATTTTGTAGAAGTGAGGGGTAGAGACAAAGAATATACATTTTCCTTTGAAACCTAAGATTTATATATCTGGTGTGGTCGTGGTATGTGAACTGGGTTGACTTTGGCCAAGTCAAGTCAGGGATCAGACTGTGACTATGCTATGATAGCGTTCTCTGTCGATTCATGCTGGGTTTAGAGTACTCGAGGCTCTCTATCTGGAATGAGGTGACTGGGTTCATGCTGTATGTACTAAGCTATAAATCTAGTTTAGAATCCTAAATTTTAGGGCAAACCTTGCAGAGATCATTCCATTTGCTTGCCACTGGGTTGAATGTAGGTGGGCTAAGAAGGGTAATTGCGTAGCTAGATTAGGGCGTGTCTCCTGAGGCATTTTACTGTCTTTGTGGGTTGTGAAGCGTCGTGCGATTTTAGGAGTGTTTGACTACCGGGTGTCTAGTGCGATATAGGTGGTGTGTGGTTTGGTGTGAAGGTGGTAGCAGTAATTGTGAGTATAAGAGACGCTCCAGCAGCGGGTTGGTGAGAAGTGAACAACTTATTAACTTGAACTGTATCTATGTTGTGGCTTTCTTCTTTTGCGTCTGATCACATGTCCCTGTGGAATGTTGACAGGCATTATTTGTACTATGATTTACAAATTTATTGTATGTCCTGTGCGTTCTTTTCATAATCATTAAAATCTAGGTCACATGAATAGATTACAAACACTTTTATGGCCGTTAACCTATATGTAAGCAATTTGCTACTAACATTTTCTTTTAATGCTACCTTATCTAAATCTAGATGGCTAGTTCCTATAAGCCTGGGATGTCTATTGTAGATTCTTAGCCTGTATCTGTAATGGCATTTAATATTCAAAGTGTGATTAATGGGTCATATGACTTGTTAAACTAACTTATAAAATATTACTTTATACACTCGTCATTATACTCAGCCTGCACACTACACAATACCCTTGTGTACACGAAATATGTAGTTCTAGGCACGCTTAAGAGCCTCCCAAGTTCTTAAGTTTGCTTGGAATGAGGTAAAGGTTTGAGAAATTGAGCTATCTTATTTTTTACGATGGTTATACTGAAATTCAACAGTCTGTCTGGGATGAGTCCAGAGGATGGCTGTATTCGACCGTTGTTTTATTATAGGGAACCCCAATTGGGTAGAGCCCGTTCAGCGCTAGATACCGCATTCTATGTGCTAGACAAACTAAATGTTTATTCTAGTGGATGGAATGTAGCGTCCCCTTTACTTGCCTAGTCTTCCGAGACAACAGTACTGTTCGCAACAATAGCTAGTAATGGATTATCGATGTGTGTTGTAAGACCTTGCTTAATCAAGTAAGGTAACATAATCATACTCTGACTCAGTTCATTGCTAATATTGGTTCGGTCTGAGGGGAGGTTTAGTGACGAACTGATGCCCCTTAGCTAGCACAACCCTACTGAGCTTATCTTGTAGTATCATACGGTTTCTCAACTGGTGATAGGACAAGATCAGACAGTGCACTTTGTGTTGTATTGTGTATACATACAGCCATCTGCTGGACTATTATTCCTATCAAATACAGACCTCACTTTCATTGTAAAGATGAGAAGCTCAAAAGGTACGGTAATTACTTGAGTAAATGATTGTTATGTCTTACAAAGCAGTTTCATTTAACTCTTGACAATTCCTTTGTCTTTATCCAGTCCTTGTGAGTGCCTGATTTAATTCAGACATTTAAAACAAATTATTTACAGGGTCAATGTTCAATTTGATCTATGTATCCTGTTTGACGGATGTGAGTTCGTTTCATTGTAAGTGATATGTCATGCTGGGCTAAGCCTCGCATTGTGTCTTGAAAGCGTTTGGTCGCGGTATCGCTTGACCCTGAAACGTGGACAGTTGCCACAAGCTCGCATTGCCTCGAACCCACTGGTCACTGTTTGACTCGTCCTCTGTGACGATTCGCGGGGGGGTATCCGAAGGGATTTCCGCACGATAAAAAAAAAAAAAAAAAAGGTTCGACCTTGAGTGGAGACGGTTGGCGTATGGTCCTATATTCCAAGAAGACCTTACCATATATATTACCATGTCTGTTTACGGCTGGTACCCATAACAGCGCTAGTAACTCATTGGCCATGTTCTAGATGAACTGCCCAAGGGATTACCCAATTACTGCCTGTGTATGAATACACTACAGCAATGATTCGAGCTATACATTCGTTAGACTGGATATATTTCCATCTAACCTACTTGTTGAAATTGGGCACTCATTCCCAATTCGGTTCTATTTTTATTTTGTAAAGCACCAAGGTTGTGCATAACTTAAAAGTAGTATGACTTCAGCTCTGGAGAGGATTGGTTGCTCGTTGGGGGCCTGGGGTTTGGCGGAGGTTCCAGCAATGGAACCGGTCATAGGATTCCTTATTACCTATAAAAATACCCCATCCGAGCAGTCTACACATATCAACAGACGCTTCATTTTATTTTTCCGGCTACTCTGAGATAATCTACTATGTAGGTTATCTCAAGGTAACTAATTATTAACCACATATGTATTTAATCACACATTTTATTTACTTGACCACCAATATTTACTATCTCTTTGTCTAAATAACTCAAATTGTATATAAGAAAACTATATACATTTCCTTTGAAAGGTCCAGTTATGGTGAGACAACTCCATATTGTGTGTGTTATATCTTCACTTCTACCTAAACTAAATGCTTATATATTTCATACTGTGAAATTGAACT
This sequence comes from Cybosia mesomella, assembly GCA_946251805.1. Classification (NCBI taxonomy): domain Eukaryota; kingdom Metazoa; phylum Arthropoda; class Insecta; order Lepidoptera; family Erebidae; genus Cybosia; species Cybosia mesomella. The sequence continues at coordinate 13,527,588 of OX276396.1, read as the reverse complement.
AGCTTGCATTTAAAGGTACACAAAACATAATATGTCTATATCTAGGATCACTTAGGAATGAACTTAATATTCAGAATTTTATAAATATCACTAATTATCACTATAGAGACTAGGTAGCTTCCAAAATCGGAACGGAACGGAATCGGAGCGGCCGGTACACCCTGGGCGGCGGTCAATGGCTTCCCCTTCACCCCTTCATAGGGTTGGCATTGATCATCGGCCAATACCCAACGTGGCGGGAACACATCGCTCTCCGTACTCCTCTGCTTTCAGAGGAGACAGGATGAGCGATGCTGTTAGTGGTGAGATGGCCCAGGGTCAGCCGGGGTGCGAGGGATATGCTCTATGGGTAACCTTACACCCCGGCGTCTGAAGACCCGAGACGGCGTGCGGTTTTAGTCGGTGCAAGCCCGACATAACCGCCCCCGCTGGCCGGCGGGGGGGTATCCGAAGGGATTTCCGCACGATAAAAAAAAAAAAAAAAAAAAAAAGGGTAGCTTCCAAAATCAAAATCTTAAATCATATTAGGTTCAGGGATTCAATGTAGTTGTATAGGAACATTATTTAATTTTATTGCTAGATAGAATAATAGTTATAGGAATTATATTGAAATCAGTGCTCTCAATACCATGTACTCTTGTCTTGTCTCAATGTACCAAATAAAGGACTATGAGTTACTACAATGCTTAAACACAACGTATAAAGGGTTCCATACAACTTTTAATAGTATCTTCCTAAACTTGGAGGATATAATAGTAACGGATACTCTCAGTGCCTTCAGCACTGTAAACAGTGGCTGCATTCAGGTCCATCGTCTCATCAGTGGGCGGTTCAAATACTTTCGGACACTTTAAGGTAGGATATAGGAGATGATTGTTACATGCTCAAGTGGTCGGAAAGGTACAACGTCATCATCCTGCGTCAGTGATGGTTTGGTGGGGCGTGTCTTATCAGGGAGTCACAAAGCTACACTTTTGTGAAAAAGGAGTGAAAACTTGAGCCAAAGTGTATCAAGATACTGTCTTGGATCATGTTGTGAAACCTCTCAGCAATACACTTTTTAAAAATATACCGTGGACTTTCCAGCAGGACTCTGCTCCTGGTCACAAGGCACGAACTACCCAAGCCTGGCTAGAAACCAAAGATCCGGACTTTATAAGAGCTTTATAAGAGCCTCATCTAGCCCAGACCTCAACCCTTTAGACTGTAGTCATAATGATCAGTTTTAGAGGACATGGCCTGCTCTAAACGACACAGTGACATTAAGTCTCTTAAAAAATCTTTGGAGGAAGCAGTGGCAAAATTCCCCTTGTAAACAGTGCGTAAATCTATAGATTCGTGGCCAAACAGATTAAAGGCCTGTATAAAAGCCAAGCGGAGATCCCCCCGGATACCTCCAGCCGGCCTGCCAGCGGGAGTGGTTATGTCGGATTCGAACCGACTAAAACCGCACTACGTCTCGGGTCTTCAGACGCTGGGGTGTAAGGCATTTTCCTCGGACCCCGGCTGACCCAGGGCCCCCTCTGGTTTGGTATCCACGGTGTCTTCATGTTGTCTCGGAAAGGGGGGGGGGGGGCTTGTCACCCCGCCGCCTCGGCCTGCTTCTGGTGGGGTGACAGGCAGCCTCACCTGCCACCCCCAGGCCTGCGCTCATGGAGGACGGAGGTCGTAGAGCTCTTTTGATTACGAAGAAATGTTAATGATGATGAAAATGATGAAAATAAGTTAAATAAATCATTACCAAATAAAGTATATCAAACGAATTATCATCTTAGCGTTATTTCGGTAGTATCCAACGCTTCAACCTTGGAACCCGGGGTGTGCATACTGCTTCTCCGTCCGATTTGGCTTATATGGCTTTTATGAAAGTCACTGCTCGAATTGGCTCAGAGTCTCAGATGTGACTGGGACTTAACGCTGAAACGATGATGATGAGAGCGACTGCTGTCTGAGCTCCCAACCCCGGGAGGATAACCTGCGCCAGAGCCTCATCTGCAGCGGGGGTACGAGGTGGGAGGTTGGCTTGATCCCTTAACTTTTAGTGGAGCAGTATATCTAAAGAATGTAAATTATTAAAGTAATTTCAAATGTTTAAGCTAAACGAATACTTAGTGAATCCCTCATATCCGATAATATGTCGGAGATGCTTTTTATTCGACTTCAAAAAATTAGGAAGTTTTCAATTCCGATGTGTAAATATTTTTTTAATTTATGTTCCCGCATATCTCCGTCATTATAGAGACGTATTTGCATACCTTTTATTCAGAAGAGGTTTATTTAGAAATGGACCCGTTTAAATTTAATAAAAATCAGATGAGAGACATTGCAGAGACAGCTAACGGAATTCTTCAATAAATGCCAATAAATCAATCGACATTGGTGCTATCGCATAATATGGTATGCCTGTTTACACGTTTACACTATTTCTAGAAAATTTACCGTATACCAGGGAACTTTTATGATTGGGCAATTATCGAAATGAGTCCCCAAAGCTAATTTACTTGTTGGCCGGCGGGGGCGTATTCGAAGGAATTTCCGCACGCAATAAATAAAAATTCTTCTTAAAAGTTATTTTGGCTGAGATTTTCAGAAGAATACCTGTTATGCTTCCGTTGTCGAATGTCAACAATTTAGGTTGGCATTCCCTTATAAAGAACCTATTCCCGTGGTATAAAGTAGCCTACGTATTTTGGACTTTAATATATCCCTGTACCAAATTTCAGCCAGATCCGTTCAGCCGTTAGAGTGATTGAGTAACAAACATCCAAACATCTTCACAAACTTTCACATTTATTAGTTTAGTAGTATTCACAAAACTCGGCCTCTCTCTTTATAATAATAGTATAATAGCCATTATTATAAAATACATTGATCTAACAAGAATTGAAGAGCCTGTGCTAAGTTTAATAATATATTTTTTTTCTTTTTGCCAAAGGTGATAGTAATTACAGACGGTAATAGAAGGTAGGTCTTACAACTACTTATTCAAACTGTGATGACATTATATACATTTAGATAGTAGACATGAATTACGTCCAGACTTTAATAGTTTAAATTTATGGGAAATTACCGGAACTACATCGTGGAATGCCTTTATTTACTTTCGTTTTGAAGAATCTGTTATAATTACTAATAGAATGTCTTTATAAAATTGTTGCTGTACTATATTCAAAACTTATGACGTCTGTCCAAGGGAAGTGTTTCTGCGTCAGCTTGACGCCTGCTGCAAGCTAGATACAATTTCACGCTGTGCCAACTTGCAAAATTCGTTGCGAAATTCTAATTTCATACAGAATACAGCTGAAGGCTTCCAGTTTATATTTAATGGGTGTATCACGAGTCTGTTAGGCGGCTAGTCCACCCTGCCATAAAGTGAACGCACCTGGTCAAGCTTCACATTAATTGAAGCCCATTAAGTTATTATTTAAATGTTTGTAATCTTCTATTGCATTGCTTTAGCATCCGACATTTATTTAACTATATCTTTACCTTGGTTTAAATCGCAGTTTAGTTGTATTAAACGCGTCTATTTTCGTTGGTAAATTGGTAGTCAACTTGCGTACTCTATCTGTACCGATACCAAAAAACAAAAACCGGCCAAGTGCGAGTCAGACTCGCCCATGAAGGGTTTCGTAGCAGCAAGTAACATAATAATGTTTTTTTTGAATTTTTTTATTGTGTTGATTGAATGAAAGGTCAATTGCGGTTTACGATTTATGACGTATTAAAAAAAAACTACTTACTAGATCTCGTTCAAACCAATTTTCAGTGGAAGTTTACATGGTAATGTACAACATATATTTTTTTAGTTTTATCATTCTCTTATATTAGAAGTTACATGGAGGGGGGGGGGGGACACATTTTACCACTTTTACCACTAAAGTCTCTCGCGCCAACCATTCAGTTTAGATAAAATGATATTAGAAACCTTAATAACATAACAATAACATCAGTATGGGTTTGATGAAAAAAAAATTTTGAGTTTCAGTTCTAAGTATGGGGATTTTTTTTCTATTATTGTTTGAAAATCTTAATGCGGTTCACAGAACACATTTACTTACCAAGTTTTAACAGCATAGTTCTTATAGTTTCGGAAAAAAGTGGCTGTGACATACGGACGGACAGACAGACAGACATGACGAATCCATAAGGGTTCCGTTTTTTGTCATTTGGCAACGGAACCCTAAAAAACACCGTAAGGCTCAAACTGAAATGTTTTATTCACAAAACATTTAAATTCAGCCTAAATCAATTTATTGTACAGTCACTAGTATTTACATCTTAGTCCCAACAATGTAGTATGAAGAGTATTTATTCACTTATGAAATAAAGAAAAAGCGACCAAACTGGACCAAACACAATTTATATGTATTACTACACTTCTACAATTCAACAATTTTATTATAATAAAGTACAATTACTTAATAAATAGAAACAATTAAAATATAAGAAAGTATATTAGGTGCTATGATATCAGGAACAAGTAGTACTCATTTACGAGCTTGATGCATGCACTAGCTTTCGAATGCCCAATGTGTAATGTATATCACAATACTTATGATGTCGCAATACTTATGATGTCACGATAAATGAAGTTATTTGTGGGTATGAGTATGTGATTGTATCAATCACATGAAAATAATGCTCATAAAATGAGAACTGAAATAAAATACAGGAATAGCCACCAAATTATTTGTAAATACCGGTTGGGTAACTAATTTAACAATCAAAAAGTGAGCTACCGATAATAACGAAATAATATCTGATAACTATAAAGATATAATCTAAGTAAATATAGTGTAGAACCAGACAAGATGATTCTGAGAAACATCTTTTCAATTCCGTCGTTTTTTTTTAACAATTTTAGAAAAGAAAAGCTTCGAATAATTAAAATAGAAAAGCTTAGTAAAATAATGCTTCAAAATATATTCGTATAACTATAGGATTATCTTACAACAACATTAATTCTACAGTAGGTATTAAAGCCTTTGGAAAGAAGAGGCTTAAATTGAACATTGGAAATTTTCACTGCCATTGTCTCATTAAAAATGCTAAAGCTGGCAAACAAAAGTGGATAATCTGTTTGGCGTCCGGCGAATATTAAAGAAGTCGACCAGTTCGGGAGGTATTTTGTTAAGATCAAAGCAATCTCATGGCCTGACTAATTGACCTTTGAATTATGATGAAGTTCTCTCTATATCTACCTTGCATACTGGCCGCAATGCGTTTGGGTCATGATTGTATGGTTAAGATCTTTTTTTTGCAGTTAATTTATTTTTTAGAGTTTTGAAGTTTTACTTAAGTACTAGATGACTAACTAGACTTTTTTTCAGTAACCAAAAAATGTACAGTTATTATAGACTCATATTCTTCGAATTTGAAGTAGTAATTTTCTATAAGCCACCAATAAGGCAGTAATTATGTAATTGATATGTTATGGAGATAAAAGCACAGCAATGGATATCTAAATAAACTAGTGCAAATTCTTTACTTAGGTGTAACCTTATTGTTAGGTATAATTTGAAAAATAAAACCTGCTTATGCTTAGTTATAGCAAACAAGGCTTTACGGACAAGATAAGAGAACCTATCTCTTATCTTGTCCGTAGAACAATATTTCAAATAGCACAGCATTTCTTATTGCAACAGAAACTCCTAACCCTTGCCTTGGATAAAATAATTAAATATAAAACATGAGAACCACTTCTTTATTAAAAAGAAAATGTACAGTAAAAGGAAAGAGTAGTCGTTTTAGTTCCATACCTGAGTGTAGGTGCGCGGCAGTCGGCCACGCCTCCCGCCGCGAAGGCACCACGGGGCCCGTTCCAGGAACTTTCTAATAGTTTTCCAGAGTTCATTGCACGGTACAATTTGAATTGGTCTGCACGGTATAATTTGAATTGTTCAAGCTTTTATTTTTGAAATGCAGTTCATAGTCTTAAGAACTTGGTTTGGTTGACACTTTTATATTCTGTTAATAGATTTAAGCTGGATGACGTCGTTATAACATCTTGGATTCCCCTTCTCTTCTTCTTCTTCAAAAATCTTCTAAAAATATTTTTTGGTAAAAGGATCATTTGTATAATATTAAGCTTAAAGTGTTATAGGTTTGTTATAGGTAAGTGTACTCTCTGCTCTGCCAGCAAAATGGTTTAATTTGTTTTGGCTTTTATGGGAGCGATTGCCCTTTGACCTCCAATCCCGAAAAAAAAGCCTACGCCAGATCCTCGTCCGTTAATCAGCCGCACAGATTTCCATGTGAGAAATGAAATGAAATTTATTTGCTGTTGGCTTGGGCCCCAATTATCTTGATGGGGGGCTTCATATTTACTTGAAAACCCTAAAAATAAATATAATTTGAAAAAGATTATCTGGTTGAAAGAAAATTTGTTTCCAATTTTCTTGTTAATAACTTTGTTATTTTTGTTATTTTTAAACTACGAGTATTGCGGTGTAAACTCATACTTTTTATAACGTCTCGGGACCTATCGCGATAAATACGGAACATACTTTTGCCGACGTTTCGGATGCGTTGCAGCACCCGTGGTCACGGCTTGACTGGCCGGCGAGCGTCGAGAGGTGTGCGGGAAAACATTTTGCTGCGCCTACCCTTATATTCAATAATGATATAAGATTGCAAAATTTAAGGAGTAAAATATTACTAAGGATTAAAGAATAATTTCTTTATATATAATTTTGAAGATTATTAGTTTATTTAACTTAAAACCTTTATTAAAAAAAAAGTTCTGAAAATTATTCCTAATAAAGAAATTCTATTATCTATCTATTCTATCTCTATCTATTCTATAATATTTGTTCAGAGCGTGTACCGAGCGAGCGCAGTAATAAAAAAAAATTAACAGCTCTGCTACCAGTCTCCTTTACCCCGGAGACAAGGGTGAGGAGTGCGACCACGAGCGGGTAGTATTCAAGCCATAGCCCCACCACTCACTTTCACGCAATCACTACTTCGTTCCGAAGCGTGATCTAAAGCCGACAGTGGAAACGCAAATAAAACTAAAACTTAATATCTAACTATAATAAAGTGTCTAATGATCCGGATCTACACCAATGTGCATTCAACAAACGGTACAAAATCCTTAATCAAATACAGGAAGTCGGTGCGAATATAAAACGGTTCAAACAACAAAATACCGCAATTTTATAAAAACCGGTTAACTGAACCTACTAAAAACGCACGAGGCATTCGAGGGACCGCCCCGAACTTAGAACAAATCAAACAAAAGGAATATCAAAACTTCCCGGGAAGTTGAATTCCCGTTACCGTGAACCGGTTAGTTCGGTCAGAATCGATCACCAAAAAATTACCCGGAAATCCCGAGAAATATAGAACTATAAAATTAGCTATTTTAAACGCTCGGATACAAACAAATCAAATTATACATTACTTTCAATTTTATAGCAAGTAAACACAAATAAATATCTATTCAGACCTCCCGGCGGGTCCAATCAAACATGAATAAACAATAATTCAAAGTTAAACAGAATTTTAGCACGTACTTGTTTCAATAATCAAATTTAGCCGCAATTGAGAACCGATCGAAATCGACCAGGAAATATTTGAATTACAATAACAATTCCAAGTTTTAAGGTGAAAATAGTCAAATTCAATTGCACCAAAACGCAAAATAATACCGATAAATTAACACTCAAAATGGCGGACTCTAACCGCGTGTAAAGTTTCAAATTGCAAACCAAAATTAAACCAATCCGTTAATTATCATCAACAATACACAAAGTATATTAATTAATGGGTCACTGACCTTCAATGGACTGGGATTCAGTCAGGAAAGTAGCAAAGATTGGAAAGTGTGCCTATTTAGTGTATCTAATTATATGTGACATGAATGTACGTGTAATTGAATATACAATAAACTAATTATGCAATAAAATAAAATCTGAGATTTACTTCCCATAGAAGGTGGGTTCCACCGCAGCAATGTTCCAAGTCCAACGAACGCGATGGGCGTATTCACTTTATTTAACAAAGAGATAACTAGCTCGATAATAAATTTTCACCAATTAATCAACATTCAAAAAACAAAATCACAACAATGTCCCCTCAAAGCACTTGGCAAGGCCACCCAAAAAAGGCGCGGGTACAGGGTCCACCAACGAGCTGACCAGCTCGGACCCTACTAAAACCTCACGAGCACATGGTCCACCAAGAAGCCAATGAGCTCGGACCCTCACAAAGCGACGTAGCGCTCAACTCCGCGCTCAACTCGCGATGTACTGGCGTCATAGTTCACGTATAATAATGCGCGGGTACGTAAAGAAAAAATATGATTGATATTGGTCCTATCAATACGCGGTACCAACATCAAAATAAAAATACTTAAAGATTAAAACTAAACAATATTCATATCTATAATATCTATCTGTCTATTCTAGAAAGTCGTTACGTGTACCGAGGAAGATGCTGCCGGGTGTTGTTCCTTATTTATCGGGATAGGTCCCGAGACGTTATAAAAATGTATTTGTAATTTTTGGTTCTATGATAAAATATTACTGAACCAAAGTTGCAGAAAACCCTGCCCCTCGAGTTTCGCAGTCTGCGGTGAGGGCGCCGCAGACTCATCTACGCCCGGGACTACCAACCTCCATGATCGGGGCCTGAGGATGGCAGTTGGCCGACTCGCCGTCCTTACTGAAGCAGGCCGTGGCGGAGGCGTGTCGTGTGTGCCCTACACACGCCTGCCAACTCACCGAAGCGGGATAAAACCCGACTCCACCAGGCGAGGCCGCAGTGGCGGCCCAAGTCCGCCGGCAACCCTGGGGTTATCCTTTCGAGGGCTTATCCGGGGTGCCCGGCAACGGACACTTGGGGAGGACACCGTGCGGTTTTAGTCGATACACGACATAACCACCCCCGCTGGCCGGCGGGGGGCATCCGAAGGGATTTCCGCACGTAAAAAAAAAAAAAAAAAAGTTGCAGAAAACTAAATTTGCAAAAAAATGTTTTTACGAATTTCTTGTGCGACAAATATTTGCCGATACTCGCGCACCCTTAAGCTTTTATGCTTACCATTAAGCAGCTGCGGGACAAGGGTTGCAACCCCACAAACTTGGATTCAACAGTTCTCTATTGTGTTTTTAATCCGTATGCTACCATACATACAGAACCTAGTCTCACATAACATCGCATGCCATAAAATTGATATCCCGATGTACAATATACTCTAAAATTAGATATTGAAAAGACTCGGGGCTCCGGCGGTCCCATACGTTTACATACATCGCGGACGGCTTTCGTTCACTACCGCAGCTTCAGCTTGTTGGCTGGTTTCACCGCGGGCCGCTTCGCCCTTCCGCGCTTACGCGATTCTAAATTACACTCTTGGGGTAGGGCAGACAAGACTACGTGGAGTCGGATTTACAGCAAATCGTCTCTATCTCTAAACCCTAATTTTCAGCATTCATTCGTAATAAATACACATTATACGATACAATACTTAGGACATATGACTTTATTTCATACAAAATTAGAAGATTCAATTATTATAGGAGTCCACATTATGACAGAATAATTTTAAAAGTAAAGAGTTATAAAAAATAAAATTTAAACTTTTTGATAATTGTGTTTACTGAAATTATAGCAAACATTTTATGGAAAGTAATTTTCGGACAAATGATTTTAAGAGAAGTAAGGGACTACCGATTTAACCTTACAATAGCCTCCTCTTGACATCCAAAAAATAAAGAAAATAAAACTTTTCAATGTATTAGGATCATTTACCGCAATTTACTGTTGCTAAAAGTAATTAAACATATATTGCAGATACCATAAAAATAAAATGAATTATACCTTAGAAGAAATTGTAAGAACACAAAAAAGAAAAAATAATGAATGTCTATATTGATTTCAGAGTCAATCATCTTCGAAGCCACTTTATGAGTTCGCCAAATTATTCAATTGAATATTAAAGTAAAAATATGTTCACTAGAAGAATTAATAAGGTGACTATAAAGTGCCGATCAGGAGATTCACAATTTAGTTACTGATATCATTCAGCTAAAATCCTACCTATAAAAGTAAACAAAGTAATTGAATTATACGAGAAAATTCAAACAAGTGATGCTACATGGTTTTACTTTTGAATCTAAGCGTACGATAAAAGGTGAAGCCAAATTATGCAGCCTGACATCAACGACCCTGAATAATTTTCTAAAATGAAACGATACCTAGCTCTCTGACATATAGGTGTTTAGCGTCAAAAGAAATCAGTACATAATTTAATGTAACCGTACACAATTTAAGTTAAGACTAAGACTGAAGAATTCAGACACATAACAATATATTATGTAAGTCACATAAAAAAGAGCACTTTACTAAACCAAACAATGTTGCACAATTTATTTATTCTGAGAAGTAAAAACTAAAGAAGATGAAAATAATAGCATTAACAGGCGTGGAGAGTGCCCACCACCTTTGAAAACGCTGTAGAACAAATTTCTTATTGTTACTAGTAACTGAAAACTTGATGCCACCTATTAGTTAAATAGACTGTATATGCGGCGAGTCGCGGGTTCGAACCCCGGCCTTTACACTACCGACTTAAACCCGTTCCTAGCACTATTAATATCAGTTACTAGTATTCTATTTAAAATAAACAAACCCTAAATGGACAATAGTGCTGATTCTGTTAAGAAAATTTATCTAAACGACTTTGGTAGGACTAAAATATATCGCCATCTTTGGCTTGTCTGGGCGATGGGGATACATTTTAGTCTTGTCAAATTGGTTTAGTTAAGTTTTTGTAACAACGGTCGTTCCAATATCATTATTGACATACACGGCAGTCAATCTGAAATATAGGACACAAATATTGACCTGTTTATTTAAGAACTCCGGCATTCTTTTTTTTTTTTTTTTTTTATATTTAGGACACGTCAATTTGACTTCACCTCGCCTGATGGTAAGCTGAAGGTAAAGTCTCAGGAAAGAGGGTCACCATTACATACACGTATCATGTTAACAATGGTGGCACTCAGCTTGACGGCCCCATCAGAAGAGGATTGTCGTCGCAGCACCGCGTGACACTCACCGGTCCCACGAGTGCTGCGACCACAATCCCCCTGCCTCGCAAGTAACAAAATGTAAATATAGTTAAAGTAATTCAGTTTAATTAACTTTATAATTCAGTTATTGTAATATCCGTAAATATTTAGGGAAAACAGGAAGCTGAGTGAAACGACCCGATCACAGCTATCGTCATTTATTCACTGCCTCGAGAGGGTAGTTACTCGAGAACCGTTATAACACTACCTACATACTACATTCCTCCACACTAATTTTAAGACAACAATGGCAGCTAATTAATAGGTAATATTTTGAAATAAAGTTTACACTTAAACTGTATTACTTATATCCAACATAAATTATCCCTCCACCACAATAGCAAAACAAGTTATGATTTAACCTAATCATAACACCTCTCCATGACCATAATCATTTCATTTAATTATAATGCGTTGATCTAAGCTCACAATAATAATCTTTTTGGTGGGATGACTTCGCGGCCAGACCGAGTGCGAAGTGTAGGCGGCCTTTTCCGCCCTAGCCGAAGCTGGAGTAGGGACCCTAGGTCTACCTCCATCGCTGGGAGGCGTCTCAAACGAGTCATCATCCTCGGGCGCGGGGCGGGGAGGGGTACGCGGCTCACCGCTCGCAGGGGGCGAACCGGCCCGCTCGGGCGCCGACACCGCGCCGGGGGAACCGCCCGGCGTCACTGCAGTCGGCTGCTGCGCATCATCATCATGCGTCCATATTGGACCTCTGCCACTATAGGAGTTAGCGTTCAGTAGTTGATTCGCGTGGCGCCTCCAAACGATGTCGGAACCGGGAATGCTTACGTCATAGAGAACCCTGCCTACGCGACTCATGACTCGTCCTAATATCCATGTTGGTTTTTTAGGATTGGACCTGTAGTCTTTAATCCAGACGTTATCGTTAGCTTTGAAATTTCTTTCCTGACCACCGAAATAAGCCCTTTGCCTAGCTTAAATAAATAATTTTTAGCAGCTTATCTATCAGGGCTTGAGTTGTAAGGGTTGGCATCTCGACGCATTCTAACCATTTACTCCGCGCGTCAATTAATACCATATAAGTTTTTCCTTGGAAAGGACCAAGAAAATCTATGTGTATCCTTTCAAAAACCAAACCAGGCCATTCCCAAGACTCCATAGTAGCTCTCGCGGGGGCCGCTCTCAACGAAATGCACCTATCACAATTAGCCGCGAGGCTCTCTAAGTCACGATCGATATCCGGGTACCAACAGCGCTCCCTAGCCAATAATTTCATTTTTACTACGCCGAGGTGGGCTGCGTGAAGTTCCTGTAAAACGGCCGGTCTAAAAATAGCAGGAACAATAACGCGGTGCCCTCGCATCAAACACCCATTGTCTACATGCAGTTCATGTTGGCACCGTCGGTATGGTAGCACTTCATCCCGTACCCTTCTTGGCCAGCCGTGGCCTATCAACCGAATAACTTCGGATAGGACTTGGTCATCGGTTACGGCTGCCCGCAACTCATCGAGCGAGACCGGCAGCGGCGCGCCGGCCGTAGCCAGTGCGTGGACGTAGCTGCCCGCGGCGACCTCGCTCGGGGGCGGTGACGCGTCCACCGGGTGCCGGCTCAAGTAGTCAGCTACGTTATTTTCACTGCTGACAAACTCTATTCTGTAGTTGTAAGCCCCCAAGAACAACGCGTAGCGCTGTAGCCTAGCCTCAGTCATTTGCAGAACGCCCTTGTCTGGCGAAAAAATTGACATAAGGGGCTTGTGATCAGTCCTAAGAATGAAGGGGCGCTCGCGGCCATACAGATATTGGTGGTACTTTTTAACACCATATAAAATTGCCTTTGCCTCCTTCATGATCTGACTATAAGCACGCTCGCTCTTACTGAGCGCTCTCGACGAGTACGAGAGCGGGCGCTAGGTGCCGCTGGGGCAGCGCACGGCCAGCACGGCACCCAGCCCGGCCGGGCCCGCGTCCACCGTCAGCACCAGCTGCTGCTGCGGCTCCCAGTGCGCCAGCACGCGACCAGACGCAAGCTCTCTCTTTACAGGATCAAACGCCTTTTGATGCTGTGCTTCCCATTGCCACGGTACGTCCTTCCTTAACAACCCGTGTAATGGTTCTAACATTGTCGCCGCTTGCGGTATAAAACTGCGATTAAAGTTGACAATACCTAAAAAGGATTTAAGCTGCTTGGCATTTTCCGGTTTTTTGGCTTCAACAATGGCCTTTACTTTTTCAAGGCTCTTATGCACTCCATGTTGATCGATCACGTATCACAGGTATTCCACCTTGTCCTGGAAAAACAAGTACTTGGCGCACTGTAGCCTGAGCCCAGCATCTTGAATCCTTCGCATGACCTGATCAACACGCTCCCAGTGGAGCCCCGGGGTAGGGGCGCTTATCAAAACGTCATCCAGGAAACATTGTACGCCCTCTATGCCCAGCAGCAGCTGTACCATCGCGCGCTGGAACAGCGCTGGCGCATTGGCTAAGCCCAACCCTAACCTCGTGTACACAAACAGACCCTTGTGCGTGTTTATACAGGTGTATTCCTGCGATTGATCATCCAGCATAAACTGATTATAAGAATTTGAAAGATCAATTTTGCTAAAAAAACGACAGTTGTGCAACGAAGCACACAGTTCGTTGATTTTAGCCAATGGGTAAGAATCGATCTTCAACTCCCTATTAATTGAGACGGAGTAATCGCCACAAATACGAACTTCGTTGTTTTTCTTCAATACGGCTACTATCGGTGAAGCATACTTCGAATAGGAAACCGGTTTTAATATACCATCGCGCACTAACCTATCTAACTCAGCACCTATTTTGTCTCGTAGGGCGAATGGCACTGGTCGGGCCTTGAAAAAACGGGGGGTGGAACCCTCTTTTAAATGAAGTGACAGTTTGTACTTGTTAAATGTGCCAAGATCGCCTGCAAATAGTGAGCTGTACTTGCTAAATATTTGTTCATTCTGTTCCGGCGCACTATAGTTCAAAGGGACAAGTGCAAAATTAAATTTAGACATAAAATCTCTGCCCAATAAAGGAACGAGCCCATTCTCCACAATAAAAAACATAATGTTTTTCGTAATACCGTTATAGGTAACTGGAATTTCGCAACATACCAATCGGTTTGACAATCGACCCGCCGTAAGTACGCAAGGTTTTGGATGACTCACCGAGCTCCGTGTGACTAGAAAAGTACCTGCGCCACACCGCCGCCGGCAGCGCGGACACGCCGCTGCCGGAGTCCACCTCCATGCCGAGCGCGCGTCCGAGCGCGCCCACCTCAATCATGATGGGTTTTTCATCGGTGCACCTGATATTATTTATGCTGTAACGATTAAATGGTTTTTATAGAAGGTTTGTAAATTGGGTTGCAATAAAGTTTAAGGTGACTATGCGCTGTGAAAATTAATTAAGTGATGGATGTAATTGAGACTACTACCGACTAGGGCGAGCAGAGTTAAATAAAAGGTTGATTACAATGTATAGTATGAGATTATAATCGTGAATAGAATGTTACATAAATTTATATCTGGTATTTGAGTAAATGAACCTCAGGGGATGGATTCATAATAAATATTCTGCCGTGGCGTTGTTCGGTCCGTTGTGCAAGATGTTAGTTTGCACTTAGCTAGTGGACACGTGGCTGGTGGTGATGCCGGCGTGCCAGGGTCTCCGCTGGTGTGCCTCGCTACCGCTAAGATGGTGCAAAGCCCGGTGCGAAGACCCTGGAAATAGGAAAGGTGCGGGTCAGTTTGTCACTAGGCAATTACGTCCAAGTGACCCGCTAAAATAGCAGGTGAAGAGAATCTCCCAGCGGCAATGCAGCGTAGCTAGAAGCTATAATAAAAAGAAAATAGATAGGCAGCACAAGCTGGTGCCGCGACCTCTGACCGTAAGGGTCATCGGCCTCGTGGCACTAAATAGGTAGGCTGAAATAGCACACAGTAAAATAAAATATGTTAAGCCATGCATTTTAGCAGGCAATAAGCTGCACCGCTGGAAAGTCTTCACCTGTAGAAAGAAGTAGGAAATGTTGATCTCAAAACTTACCCGGAGCCGACAGCAGTTGGCCACGGGGTCAAAGTGACTTTCCCCGGCGAAGGTTACCAAGGAAAGGAACGATATAAGAGCCGTCAGTTGATAACTGGGCTAGTGCTGTCCAATCTCGCTTGCACAACCATAGATAATTAGTAATATATTATAGAAACATACTAAAATATAGATTAATTTACGGATATAGTTTTAATTGATTTATAAAAAATCCACAACGTTACAATACCCCCTCAATTAGTTCAGGGTTTTTGTTACCCAAAAACCCGATACTGGACTGCTCAATACAATGCTTGACTTACGCTTACACATACATACTTTCTTACATACCTCCTCTATCATATTCATCCATACTTTGCGGTTACCACTTAAATAATGTAGCACACGCTTCCTTCCGAAGAGAGTTTCCAGGATAATAGGCGCTGGAGACTCAGACGTAAATCTAACAAGATGGTAAACATTGAAATGTCACAGACAACAATTTCAATGGGAAGAAAAAGAGCAATAAATACCACTATATATTTTCGACTATAAAAGATAAAGTGTTATGTTTTTAGTATAGGGCTTATTTTAGATGTATACATTACCGCATCTGCAATAAGGCTTATTTCACGAGTTTGCAAACCGCTCGGAAGAAGACATAACAGAGATATGCAATAAGGCTTGTTTTTGGAACTGAGTTTGCACGACCGCTCAGCATAATAATGGTATAAAACCATAAGAATCAATACCCAGATACTGGTTATCCCAGCTCCAAGAAAAGGTATCCGTTGGTTTAAAACGCCAACGGACCCACAAATGGTATAAAACCATAAAAACTCCTGGTGACTGGTTGAATATACCAGCACCAAGGTAAGGTATCCGTTGGTTTAAAACGCCAACGGACCCACAAACAACATCAGTTGGTTTAAAACGCCAACCGACCCACAACAACCATTACTAGGCAAAGCCTAATAATAAAAGAAACCGAACATGAAGTTCACAGTTCCATCTCAAAGAGAGGAGAAAAGAAGAAGAAAATATATAGTAGTGGTAGGGTAATATGATTTAAAACAATAAAGACAATTAAATGGTCAAAAATATATAATTAACAACTTTTAAAGTTATGACCAAGTCAAATTATTATTAAAGTGTTATTATAAAAGTAAAATAGTTTATTATTTGACCCACGTCAGTGAGTATATATGCAAACATCAGTTGCAATTGGAACAACTAGTGTTAAAAAAAATTTTTTTTTTCAAAATTTCAAAAAAAATTAAGAACCCACGGTTCAACAAGGTAGGTAGTTTCTCTAATGTTTTGTAGTCGTTTATGTTTGTATTTATATTATGTGGCAAAAAGTAAAAAAAAATTTTTTTCAAGTTCAAAATGACCATGAAGGCATTTTAGGGTTGATCCAACGGATCACACAAAAAATTGCAACAGGCAAAATAATTACGAAGTTGAAAACTAATAAGTTGAAATATATATATAATAAATTATTTTGGGGCAAGTCCAAAATAAATATTATTCTTTATTCACCAGTGAATTTAATGTTTTGTTAAAAAAAACAGAAACATAAAAGGGATCAGTCATCCTAAGAAAAGTATTACAACATGATAGAACATTAACCAATAGGTTAAAAGATTTTAATATTTAATATTCAGTAAAAAAGTCCAAAAGTAGGTATTCATCAAAGAAAAGTTTTATTTTGTTTTTAAAAAAACAAGACAAATTTTTAAACAATAACTAGTAGTAATCTTATACTATACTGGCAACCTTTTTGATTGTCAAAACCATATGACGTTTGACTACTATGTTGTATTCAATTTTTCAAACAAACTTTGATAGAAATAAAATGTTCAAATATACGAACCAAAGATGTAATAACAATTGAAAAGTATTACATTACTTAGTAAGAAGACATAATTGACCTGTAGACCGTGTCTACCAACAGGATACATGAGTTATTTATATTATAAAAAGTTTTCGTACTAAGTGAAAAAGTTGGTAGGTACATGAAATTAAAATTTTATTGGTGACCCTTTTTTAGGTACAAATATCATTACGACCATTGTAGTATCGAGATAAAGGTAGTGTATTACCAAAGTGCAATACAATAAGGAATGTTATTATAAAATACAAGTTTTAGTTACAAGTATGTGTAGGTATATACTTGTTTGCCACAATAGTGTATAATATTGTTTAAGTGCAAAGCAAAGTTTATTGAATATTTACATATATTTTCAACAATAGTGATTATTAGAACAAAACAAGTGTTGTTCATAGTTAAGAAATTAGGTTGCTATTTAATTAATAAATTTATTAGTTTAGGTTAGGTTCTTGTATTGTATTATGTTTGATTAAAAATGTTTTATATGAATTATATTGATTATTTTACCTATATTTAGTTATGAAAGGTTCAGTTGTTACACAAGTCATTTTAAAAGGACTCGTGGGAAATGGCTAATGCATTACTGACTATGAACGGTCAATTTATGTAAGCGATAATGATTTTATTGACTAAACTATATAATACCAGACAACAATCCCATATGCAGAACAAGACGAAGTCTACAAATTTAAGTTATCTTTGTTGTTCTTTTCAAAGATTTTATTAATTGTATGGAGATCTTTTATTCTTTGTATTTTTTTTTCAAAGAATTGTTTTCATTTTTTTTTTTTCAAATACATAAGCTAATTTGGATACAGAAATCCGATAACAAGCAACACTGACTACAAAACAGTTGAGTAAGTATTAAATTTAAAAGGTAAATTAACCCAAAGTTAAGTAAAAATAAAAGCTATGGTGCGATGAGCGAGATTGACAAATAAATTAAGTAAGTAATTTACTTCAATATAAGGAACTCAAATCAAGGAAAATCAAGTAGTATATATGTAACCTGTCAGTGAGTAATAAACTATTTGTGTGTAATACATCAAAATAGTATTAATTTATCAACATAAAGATAAATTTCAACCAGCAATAGGTTGATAATAACCTAATATATGTTATTATAATGCATATAAAAGGTAAGCAAGGATAAAAAGTATAATAAATTCACTGACTGTGTACTAGGTATACAAAAATGGAATTGAAAAGTAAGTAGATAACGGTTGAGATCAACAAGTCCAAGAAACAAAAGTAAATAGATCCTTACTTTACCAGTGGTATAATAGTATAATATGCAGTTAAAATGACCATAAGAGGTATTAAACCAGTATAGATGTTAAAAATGCAAAATATTTGTAAAAAGTAATGTTAATTAGCCTTGTTGTTATATTTAACACAAGTAATTAGTTAAATAAATGAGTAATTTCACTAATATAATGGAAATGTATGCATTATTCAGTTAATTATAAAAAAATTGAAATTAATAATTATTTTCAACTACCTTCATTTAGTTAAAAATGAAAAATAACAATAAAATTGGTGAAAAAAATCACCACACTGGTAAAATAAAGAGGAAATAAGAAGAAATAAAGTACTTACGGACCAAACACACAATACCTACGGCAGAATAATACCTTTGAAGGCGCCAATGTAACGATTAAATGATTTTTATAGAAGGTTTGTAAATTGGGTTGCAATAAAGTTTAAGGTGACTATGCGCTGTGAAAATTAATTAAGTGATGGATGTAATTGAGACTACTACCGGCTAGGGCGAGCAGAGTTAAATAAAAGGTTGATTACAATGTATAGTATGAGATTATAATCGTGAATAGAATGTTACATAAATTTATATCTGGTATTTGAGTAAATGAACCTCAGGGGATGGATTCATAATAAATATTCTGCCGTGGCGTTGTTCGGTCCGTTGTGCAAGATGTTAGTTTGCACTTAGCTAGTGGACACGTGGCTGGTGGTGATGCCGGCGTGCCAGGGTCTCCGCTGGTGTGCCTCGCTACCGCTAAGATGGTGCGAAGCCCGGTGCGAAGACCCTGGAAATAGGAAAGGTGCGGGTCAGTTTGTCACTAGGCAATTACGTCCAAGTGACCCGCTAAAATAGCAGGTGAAGAGAATCTCCCAGCGGCAATGCAGCGTAGCTAGAAGCTATAATAAAAAGAAAATAGATAGGCAGCACAAGCTGGTGCCGCGACCTCTGACCGTAAGGGTCATCGGCCTCGTGGCACTAAATAGGTAGGCTGAAATAGCACACAGTAAAATAAAATATGTTAAGCCATGCATTTTAGCAGGCAATAAGCTGCACCGCTGGAAAGTCTTCACCTGTAGAAAGAAGTAGGAAATGTTGATCTCAAAACTTACCCGGAGCCGACAGCAGTTGGCCACGGGGTCAAAGTGACTTTCCCCGGCGAAGGTTACCAAGGAAAGGAACGATATAAGAGCCGTCAGTTGATAACTGGGCTAGTGCTGTCCAATCTCGCTTGCACAACCATAGATAATTAGTAATATATTATAGAAACATACTAAAATATAGATTAATTTACGGATATAGTTTTAATTGATTTATAAAAAATCCACAACGTTACAATGCACTCGGGCTCATCACTATCACTGCCCTCATAAATATAATGACTACGCAATACCTTCGTCGAACCACTGCTACGAGACGAACTTTCACTATTTTTAGCCGTACACACTCGTTTCAAATGGCCCTTGACCCCACAATTGTCACACGCGAGATGACGGTACCCACACTCTATGGCCGCATGCGACCTTGCGCCGCACACGCCGCACCGCGGAGCGCCGGCGCCTCCTGGCGCGCCCCCGCTCCGCGCGCGCTCGCTGCCGCGTCGCGAGCCCCCGCGCCCGCGCCAAAGTGTAGGAGCGGCTCCTGTTTAACCACCGTTTCGCCCGCGACTTTTTGAGCACTTTCTGCCGCAATAGCTATATCCAAAGCCTTATTTAGCTTCATGTTAACTGGATCTTGGCGGTACAACTTTTCTCGTACTGCTGCCGAGTCGACGCCCATCACGAACCGGTCGCTTAAGCTCATTTCCAGCGCTGAGCCGAATGTACATCGAGACGCTAACCCACGAAGACGAGCCGCATAATCCATGAGCGACTCATGCGGTACTTTCTTTGCATCGTAAAACTTGGCTCTTTCAGCATAAATACACTTTTTGGGTTCAAAATGTACGCTGAGAGTATCAAGTATAAGTTGATACGTGGCTGTTTCAGGAGCAACTGGGTGTAGCAAATCGCGTGTCAGTCGATACGAATCTTGCGACATGCAATTCAACAAAATAGCACGCCTTTTACTTCCCGTGGGATCCGAGGTACTGTCGATTCCGTTCGCGAGAAAGAAATTTCCGAGCTGTGCTACGTGCACCCGCCACTCATCACTTTTACAATCAAACACTGGTACACTACCTAGAACCGACGACATTGCACTGGGTTCGTTTTAGCTATGTTAATCGATTATCAACACGCTGCCTCGTCGCCAGATGTAATATTCGTAAATATTTAGGGAAAACAGGGAGCTGAGTGAAACGACCCGATCACAGCTATCGCCATTTATTCACTGCCTCGAGAGGGTAGTTACTCGAGAACCGTTATAACACTACCTACATACTACAGTTACATGTGCTATTCATATCACTCTACATCGGTGAAATTCCAAGCGACGCGAGGCCCAGCATGTTCACATTGCGACAAAGAAAGGGCAACTTATGACCAACGACAACGCATGAGCTTAACAGGGTTTTGAAACTTAATGATTTCGAGAATCTGGTCAAATTCAATACCACATGAAAAATTACGCCACGACCGTTCTCTAAATATCGCTGTTACGAACCGAACTTTTGGCATCACCTTTTTGGAACATTTAATTGTCTTCTAAATTCTAATATTACTGACAGCGATAAAAGGATTTGGACTTTTGGATTTTTTCACGTTTGTTGTTTGGAAATGTTTGTAAAATAAACTGTGGTTACCTACACCAGCGCGTTTTAGTTTCAGCAGCTACGATTAGTTACAATCGCTACCAATATATATTCAACAGTCACTTCAGATGATTCCTGCTTATTATAGTGATTTTCACAGGTTTGCATATCATGTAACCAAAATCGATGCATAATTTCTTAAGTGTACTCAGAACGTGGCAACTTCTGATGTATCATCTGGCATTAATGTAAGCAAAAGAAAATTTGTGAATTTGATTTGCTACCGCATCACTACATAGTATAAAACAAAGTCGCTTTCTCTGTCCCTATATGCCTATGTACGAGTATGCTTAAATCTTTAAAACTACGCAACTTAAACCGCATCAAAATGATGCGGTTTTAGGTAGATTTCGATGAAATCGATCTACCTATTGGTTTCTTGACTACCGTCGAATTTAAAAAAAAAATCTTCATATGAGGTCTAGTGTAACGTTCCCCCCAATATATAATCCTTTATGTGAACTTGAATCGCCCACTGATGAGACGTTGGACCTGAGTGCAGCAACTGCCTACAGTGCTGAAGGCACTGAAGTATCCGTTACTATTATATCCTCCAAGTTTAGGAAGATACCATTGACATTTGGCTTTATTGTGATCGTCTAAGTATGGGACCCTTTATACGTTGTGTTTAAGCATTGTAGCAACTCATAGTCCTTTATTTGGTACATTGAGACAAGGCAGAGTACATGGTATTGAGAACACTGATTACAATCTAATTCCTATAACGATTTTCTGTCTAGCAATAAAGTTAAATAATGTTCCTATACAACTACATTGAATCCCTGAACCTAATATGAATTAAGATTTTGAATTTAGGAGCTACCTAGCCTCAGTGATACTTAGTGATATCAAATTCTGAATATTAAGTTCATTCCTAAGTGATCCTAGGTATAGACAGTTCAATTCAAAAGGTAATAGTTTTCAGTAAATATAGAGAATTGAAATTAAAATTAGAGTTAAGATTACCTATGTGCTTGACCTACATTGATAATTGTACAGAATGCCTGAGACTTTCCTGCATGAAGCTAGATCATGGCTAAAGGTAATAAATAGTTATTGACTGTTCTAAGTTACAGAAATAAGTATTAACAAGGGTAAAATATATAATCAATTTAGAAATATCCTAAAAATAACTGAATAATTAAAGGAATGGATATGAATATCTTATATGCAAGTTAGAATATAATTGGTAACACTTGTTGGCAGTCATAAAATAGTGAAACAATGCTTAACTACTTGTAAAACTAAGTTTCACCTTAAGATGTCTGCGAGTAATTGTTCTAGATAATTAATAGTAGGAACATTATATGCACTTAATACCGTCTAATCCTTTACTGATTAACATGATAAGTTTCTAAGGCTTTCTTACATGCAAGCAAGTTTAATTCCACAGTATGATATAAGTATAAGCATGTAGTTTAGATGGAAGTGAAGGTATAACACACTCAATATAGAGTGGCCTCACTATACTGGACCTTTCAAAGGAAATGTACCTACATAGTCTTCTTATATACAATTTGAGTTATTTAGACAAAGATATAGTAAATAATGGTGGTCAAGTGAATAAAATGTGTGATTAAATACCTATGTGGTTAACAATCAGGTACCGTGAGATAACCTACATAATAGATTATCTCAGAGTAGCCGGACAAATGAAATGAAGCTTCTGTTGATATATGGAGACTGCTAGGATGGGGTATTTTGATAGGTAATTAGGAACCCTATGACCGGTTCCATTTCTGGAACCGGGGAGGCCGCATCCACCAACCCCAGGCCCCCAACGAGCAACCAATCCTCTCCAAACTGAAGGCATACTAGTTCTAAGTTATGCACAACCTTGGTGCTTTACAAATTAAATAGTACCGAATTGGGAATGAGTGCCCAATTTCGACAAGTAGGTTAGATGGAAATATATCCAGTCTAACGAATGCATAGCTCAAATCATTGCTGTTATGGGTACCAGCTGTAAACAGACATGGTAATATATATGATTAGGCCCTCCCGGATCATAGGACCAAGACGCCAACCGTCACCACTCAGGGTCGAACCTAATCGTCACAGTGGACGAGTCAAACAGTGACCAGTGGGTGTTCGAGGCTGTGTGATCATGTGGCAACTGTCCACGTTTCAGGGTCAAGCGATACCGCGACCAAACGCTTTCAAGACACACGCATATCACCGAGAGGACATAATAATACATAGGTAAGTATGATGGCATGTATTGTGAAGGCTTAGCCCAATACAATGCTTACAATGAAATGAGCACACATCCGTCAAACAGGATACATAGATCAAATTGAACATCGATCCTGTAGATAATTTGTTTTTAATATCCGAATTAAATCAGGCACTCACAAGGAATGGATAGGGACAAGGAATTGTCAAGAGTTAAATGAAGCTACTTTATAAGATAACAATCATTCACCCAAGTAATTTCCGTACCTTTTGAGCTTCTCATCTTTACAATGAAAGTGAGGTCTAATTGATAGGAACGATAATCCAGCAGATGGCTACATTTCAGTATAACCATCGTAATTAAGGTAGCTCAATTTATCAAACCTTAATCTCATCCTCAGCAAACTGAAGAGCTTGGGAGGCTCCTTGAGCGTGCCTAGAACCACTTATTCCGTATACACAAGGGTATTGTATAGTATGCAGGC
Organism: Cybosia mesomella; assembly: GCA_946251805.1. Classification (NCBI taxonomy): domain Eukaryota; kingdom Metazoa; phylum Arthropoda; class Insecta; order Lepidoptera; family Erebidae; genus Cybosia; species Cybosia mesomella. Next base: position 13,503,936 of record OX276396.1, on the reverse strand, counting down.
TGAGTATAACGAAGAGCGTAGGTATAACGTAATGTTTTATAAGTTAAATCATAAGGCCCATTAATCACACTTTGCACATTAAATGCCGTCACAGATATAGGTTAAGGGTCTACAATAGACATCCCAAGCTTATAGAAACTAGCCATCTAGGTTTAAATAAAGTAGGTAGCATCAAAAGAAAGCGTTAGTAGCAAATTGCTTAGGTAGGTACATATAGGTTAACGGCGATAAAACTGTTTTGTAATCTATTCATGTGACCTAAACTTTAAGGATTATGAAAGAACACACAGAACATACTTTCCGCATGTAAATCGGAATGCCGCCTGCTTCAAATGTTATCGTTCCCTAGCTGTAATTCAGAGGAATATGGAGTTGGTTGGCACCGTTAGGTATCCCTCCATAACCAGGCACATTGCTTGGGTTTCCTACGGGAAAACTAGCTAAACCTCCGCCGCAGCGCTACCCTCAACTTCTAACTTAAGAGACGATAAACGACAGCAATGACTTTACGAATGGGTCGCCAGACTCTTCGACCCAAGACAGTAATAGTACGCTTATATTTAGCGTTCTAAAACGCCTAATGAAAGGAGTCTTGATTTTCGTAAAGGCCCTACACTTCCTACGCTAAACAACTTTACGAATGGGTCGCCAGACTCAACGATCCAAAGCAGTAATAGTACGCTTGTATTTAGCGTGCTACTACGCTTAATGAAAGGTGTCTTGATTTTCGTAAAGTTGTTACATCTTATACCCTACATGTATGAATATATCTCACAAAAAAAATTCACGTTTCGTTTTATTTTCTACCCTCAAAAGTAAATTATCATGGAAACAATCATGAAATCCAAATACAGACAACATATTAAGAATAAGAAGAACAAAACTAAGATAACTCACCACCAGACTTACACGCAGCTACCAGGCTCGAAGGCTGCTCAGGCAGGGCCACCGCTTGTTCCTCGTTCCCGATGAATTCTTGAAGACTGTCACAAGCCTGCACGGGCAGAGCTTCTGCTAGGTTCTAATTCGCGACGAATTCTCGATAAAAACTCCCTGATATTCTCCGGTACGCCCCTTTTATTTCCTCCTACTACCCCCTCCTTTCCAAATTTTCGTTCGCCCCACCGATAATCACGCCACTACACGTCATCTCTTCCGAGTTGCCATAAAACAATCCGTTTCAAAACTACTACCAACTATCGACTATTTGAAATTAATAACGGAACTATCAGCCTAAACGAATAAATCCACTTCAACCATAATTTATTCGATTCTATGTTAAAAGTAGCCTCACATTAATTCAATTGTTTTGCAAATAGTTTATTTATATTCATTACTAATATGTACTAATTTTATTTCATTATTTATTTTCTTTCGACTATGTTTGCTTTTCGCTTTTATATCGTATTAAATCAATTATTAATCAATTACGCCTAGAAAAATGTGCGAGTTCAATCCTTGTTCTCTTCTACAGTCTTTTACAGTTTACATATTGAACCCAGAGAACATGTCCTTTACTTTTATTCTACTTTTAGACCGACAATGTACGAGTAGTGAGAAGGGTATTTTAATGTTAATCTGCAACATCTGAAGCCGTTCTGAACAGCAAGCCCCCATCCTCTGACCGCCAATGCAATCTCGATGGGTGGGACCGTCACAATCGCCCCTTAAAATATAACGTAGTTCACCGAAGTGATATTTTACCTATAATAACGGGTACAACCCATCACGATTGCCGCAGACAATACAACACAACCACAACCAGTCTAGTATCAGACAGAGCCGGGTGCCTACATACATCGTAAGGTAGTGTAAATCTTTCCCATAATAATTCACTATGGAAACCTAAGAATTAATTTATTAAGAAAATATTAAAATTGAATTATTGTATACCTTAATTTTGTTAGAGTGAAATAAGTATTATGATAGTAATTCCTATTGATCACCAAATGAGATGGATTGTGAAGGCAATGGTTAGTTGGTAAAGGTAAGTAAAGCAGGTCCTAACTATCTTCCAATACAAATTTAGCCACACTAATTTCGATGCGGTGAGTTGTATTGATATTGCAAAGTCCTGTGGATTCACAGAACAATGCTTATCAATTATGTTTGTAGAGTGTGCGTAAAGATATGTCAGCTGCATGGGAAGTGTATTTGCTTGCAGTAAATATAATCACAAATTAATGTCGTCATAGAAGTCTACGCATAAAGAGAGTTGTGAGTTCCCTAAAATCCGTATCAACTTCCTGAATAGACACTCACTTATGAAAATACCACAGAATGTGTAAAGTCGACTGTAGCTAAATTAGTATTTTTATTTTCTCCTTGTTTGCTTAGTTAGAATCCAGTCGTCCCACACCTTAAGTGTGTGTGTAGTTTAACCATATCAAGGCAAACCACTTCTCCATCTCGATACCAAGCTTGATAGCGGTCCCGCAACACAACACTATCTCTTCAAGCCAGGACATGACAGTCTATAGCAAGGAAAGCCTGGTTGTGAGGCAAGCTCAGTCCTAGCGACTCAGAGTAATGGTATTACCCCGCCCTTCAATAATAAAGTCATTCCTTAACAGCCGTCAAACATAGCAAGTGCGAACGGTCCACCCCACATGGCTCGAAACCCAAAAGTGTTCACCGCAAAAATGGCGCATGTGTAGTGTGGCTCATTTTAACTTAACTGTGTAGTCGAGGAAATGTGAAGGTACCTTAACGGTATGCTTAGACCTCGGATTCATCAATCTCGAGCCCGTCTACTATCCTAACTCTTAGCAATCCTTCATAAATCCGATTGAGGTGCATGCAGAATGACTGGACTATAACCATGCCTCGCAATTCTACTCCCTATAGTGCTGGTTGGTTAAAATTCGTTTTTATTATTTATAGTATGCATAACGCTAGTTTGTTTAATACCAAATGAGATTCAATTTCTATATATGTGTGAGTAGATATATGTGTTTTAGAACTGGGACAGATCTCATGCTCCTATGTTCAGGCTTAAGTAAAACTACAACACTACGTTATTTCCTGCCAGTATGACAATCTCAGCGGGAAAAATGGTTGTGAGTCATTCAGCGCTGCCGCACAGAGTAGACGATTATAGAAGATTTTGTAGTTCTCTACATCGACTTATAATCCAACTACTCCATTCCCCAAAAATAGTCAGACCTTGTGGGCAATGAAAATAAAGGGGCCAATAGCCTTTACTCCACCCGAAACAGACCCAAAAGACACGTCCCAGTTCTCAAACATTCATGTAGAGTGTGCAACCAATATGTTCATAACGTGTATAGTCGAGATTCTGTGAAGACCCATTAACGGCATGCTTAGACCTCTAGTCCATCTCTAACCTAACACCTTGCATAATCTTCACAAAATCTATTTGTGACGCGGTGTGAATAGGCAATTGAATCTCAACTGGTCTCATAATCTCATAGCTTTAATTATAGTACTAATCGGGATGGTCCTTCATTCTGATTTTAATGAACCCATTCCATACACTCATACAATTCACTAGTATACATCTCATAACAACAAAAAAAATCATCATACACGCTTTCATAGCAAACTCCCGCTGCCGAGCTCACTACCAACCGACCAGTACTAATAAAGCAAAAGAATTCTCATTATTTGCTCTTCCCCTTTTTTATGATTATTATCATATATTTATTATTATTTTTATCTCCTTTATTCATTTAAATACATATAAATTACATTTTTAAATATATCCCAAAAATACAATTTCCCTTTTATTATTATTATTATTGACTGTCAGTTAAACTGGAATTCCGATTTAGGAAAATAGTGTTCGAATTAATTTCTTACGCACTATATATATATGAAAAAACTGCAACCAGGTTTACAGTCATAACTGCATATCACGAATCTCCCTCAGGGTAATAGACCACCATCTAAATCAAATGACATTTCTTCGTGATTCTACAGGTTTCACCGTGATTTTAATATACCACCACCATTGCTTCAGTGCTCATTCGAATGATTGCCTCTTATGATACAAAAAAAAAATCGTAAAAGAATAATTACATTTATTAGTTCAATTATGTATCTGTTCAACACAATTTCAATAGCCTAATTTACACACATTCTAATTCTAAAATGATCAACCAGTGAACCATACTTAAATCTATCACTCGTACCACAAATAATAATGTTCTAACATTGACTAAATCTTAATAACTATGATTAACATTAAATTATTCATGTAGTAATATTAACTATCCAATAACTGAAAACCTTCAAATACACCTTCAATGAGACCTAATATTTCAATTTTAAATCATATTAGTGATTAATCTATTGGTAATATTTACTCAAATGAATTGTATTAAAGTTACCTCTAATTTGTTTGGTCTTAGGGTCCATCAAGGTGTAAACATTTGCAAAAGGAATTGCACAAACTACATACGGTCCTTCATACATTAATTGAAACTTTTTGGTAAGCTTCTTCTGTGCTTCTGATTTATTAGTCTTACGAACTTTGACATAATCCCCTATCTGAAATTCAATTAAACGATGTGACTTATTGAATTTCACCTGTCGTTTAACACTGTTATCCTTTAAATTTTGTCTCACTTGAGTTCTAATTTTATTTATGTCTTTAGTTTTCTCTAATTGAGGTAGACAATTATCAAAAGACATGCTGTTACTTGTACCGTACAGTATTTCATTAGGAGTGAAACCCGTGCTCTCATGAAAACTATTATTGTACAAAGTTTCTATCTTACCAAGTATTGTGGCCCAACCTTTGTGGTTATTATGGCAATATGTCCTAAATAGACGTCCTAATTCTTTGTTTACCCTTTCTGTTGTATTAGGCCTAGGGTTTCGGACCGTAGTGTAAATAGGTTTTATATTCATATCTTCTAAAGCCCGCTTCCAGCTTTCAGACGAGAATTGACTGCCATTATCTGTCATTACTACTTTGGGCTTAATTATTTTGACAAACTGTCGTAATTTAGTAATTACTGCGCGCGAAGTAGCCTTCGCCAAATCATACAATTTAACAAATTTACTAAACGAGTCCTGTATTACAAGTATATAAGCAGCCCCAAACCTCCCTTTTGGTAGTGGCCCATATAAATCGGCCATTACCAGGTCCCCTATTTGTTCTGTTACAATAGATTTGCACTTGCCTACATACTTTATGTTGTCACTTTTGGAAAATTGGCAAATGTGACAAGTTCTTAACAAAACTTTTACCCCTTTATTCATATTTGGCCAATAGAATCTATCTTTTAGGTACTTAAGTATTTTATAAACTCCTTGATGCCCCATTTCGTGATGAATTTGAAAAATTACCTCTTCTCGCAACCTTGATGGTAAGTATATTACATGTTTATCTGAATCAACCTTAAAATACAGTACTTTATCTTTGACATAACAACGTTGAGCAATTCTACCTAACCTACCGCTATGGTTAATATTAGCATTATTTACAATGTCCAAAATTAATTGAACTTCGGTATCCTTACTTTGAAAATCAGATACGTTTTTTAGATTAAATACCAGTGCCTTGTTTTCCCTAGAACTGCCTACGAAATTATAGCTAAGAACTAGTTACTGTTGTTTCTTCCCTATGTCATGAAGTATCTGCTTACGATCTAATAATAATATTTCAACTTTAACAAAAACACTTCGCGATATAATCTACTTCCATGATCACATACAAGATTAGCTGATAACGCACGAGACCCTGATTGTAAGTTTCGATTTTAAATCCAAGAACTAATAAAACAAAGTACTTCATAATATGTCCAATTATCTATTTATTTATTTTTTATATCTACTTAGTAGGTCTATTAGAATTAAAATAAGAGTATAAAACCACGCCCTCTATTCAACTTTCAATGAACTAACAACTGACGGGGATTGATCGCCCCTAGGTTATTTCGCTAGATGGCGCTAGTAGGTTCCAATCCAGCTACAATATTAAAATTATACATCTCAGTTATCGAATCCAACCTAATAAAATTTAACTATACGTTTTATACAAATAACTAAAAGCACATTCTATACATACGATGCAAAAATTTCAGATTTAACTACCATATCTAATGATAATTAGAGCTCATAACCTGCCATCTAGTGTCCCACCGCATCCAACTATAATGTCGAAGAGAATTATCACATAATAACTTCTTTAAAGATCCAGTTTTTGCGTAAAGTTTGTAAAACTATGTCTATTTAAATGTAAATTTACCATATTATGTAACTGTCCCAAAATAATTAACTAAGGTTTGTTCCAGGTGAACTTATTAAAAGTTCAAGCATTAAATCAATTATAGCGAAATCTTATTGACAGTCGATTCTCGTTACATTCTGAAAAATTTCAGTCATGTAAGCAACCCAAGTTCCGCCTAGCGACAATACCCCGAACTACCTTTAAGTCTACACTGTAAAAATACTATAAACATTTAAGTAGATAAAATACTAAATTTGAATAAAGGACATGGGCTCAAGCTGAAATTAATACAATTCAGGAACAAAATAACCATCAAATGACAAAAGATTTACTGGGAATTGAACTTACGATCATTTGACATAGCTAGGCATTCTAACCACTACTCCATAGCAGAATATAGTAATAAAATATAATTAAAATGACAAAAAGAGCTTCCCCTTTTGAGGATCGAACCCTGACCACCTGTGTGTTAGTTACTTAGGGCAATCCAATAGACCATCTCAGACCCTGCTAATTTTTCTAAAATTTAGGTTTACTTCCTACATGGCAAATCATGTAAATGTTTAAAGTCTTGACACACTAAATAAACGCTTCTAATATACTTTTTATACTATTATTAATATTATTATTATTTATAATATCGCCGCTTTACAAATATCTACTGAAATTATATAAAACACATTATTTTGATTTGTCTAATAGCTGTTATGGTGTCACTATCAATTCCCCAATCGTAGGTACATAGTTTTGTTGCCTATATTTTATGTTCTCGAGGCAAAGGGGAATCCAAAATATTACAGAATTTATTTCCGTATATTACTTCTACGAAAGAACTTTGTTCTTAAATATGGAATCATCTTCTAAATAAATAGCAATTCAACAATCGCGACATAGCACTTCCGCTGACGCGCTGCTGTGCAATGTTTTCGTTTCATTTATTATTTACGTTAACATTTAAACTAAACCATCCCTACAAAATCTATAAGAAATTCCTAAATCGCTAATTACATAATAATAACATTTCATTTTACATGTATCTATTATTTAAATATTTCATGGGATTTTAAAAGACTTTAATTTTATCTTGATATTCCGTTGTATGCATTGTTTTGCAAAACACTCAGTTCACACAATCATATAAATAAATTTTATCGACTTTTGATTTTATCAGCTAATTTTACAAAGCCAATATCGTTTTTTCATTATGAAATCACCCTGAATACTTCAATAAGAATTTATCGTCCGCGAACGCCGTTACAACTAGGTACTTCTAAACTTCTTCAACAAGTAAGTTCTTTGACGAGCAATATTATCTAAATGAAACCTTTTAATCCCATAACCTATTGTTAATTCTATTTAGTACTATTGTGTATAGCAACAATGTAAAGCATCAACCTATGGCAGCAGTGCTCACACCTAAATACTAAAATAAAATTTATAATTAGAATAAAGTTTAACATTACAACGACTATCAAGCACCATGAATGAGGTATTATTTTGATCGGCTGCCTAACCTATCTCATCACAATGTCAGTTCAGTGAATACATCTTAGTATGCGAACCATTAACTTATGTATATTGTAAGCAATGCATTTAAGTTTTTATCTATTTCACTACCTACTTTTATAATTTGCACCATCTTTTGTACCATATTAGTTCATGCAACCACAAGGTACTTGTAACTCTAAATGTTTAGATGTAAGTATCTATGTTATTAGGTATTCATATTTGTAACCATGTACCTATTCCTTATATAAGTAGAACTACTCTTTGATTCCAGTGAATAATGTACTTAACCTCAATTTCAGGTTTTAGCTTATATAAATTACTGTAAACCCTTTCATAAAGGACAGTATAAATGCATAAAACAACCATATTTAAGATGTTTAAATTCCTATAAATTTAAAGTATAGTAATCATATCTTTCTTTGTTTCAGCGTTTGAAAGAATCTATCCTTGACTCTAAAAGAGGAATCTATTATTCTCACACAACCGGACACTTTAATATAAATGACAGGTTCCATGTGCAAAGAAGAATTTGGATAACACTAGAAGTCAATGAACTTATACAGCTGTGAACTAAAATTTGAATGGTACAAAACTCAAATTAGATACAACTTGTACTTGGAAGTAGGTACACAATAGAATACAGTACAGTAAGTTTTCCATTGAAAGTTCCCTAGAAATACTCAAAATAATCTACTTTTTGCCGCTAACATTATACATTACAAATCTAATGTAAACTAGTGTATATGAATTTTATGATTTTCTACTGATTGATGCAACCTAAAACAGATTGTTTATTTTGTGATACTGACAGGCAACTATGTGACATTTGTCTGCTATGGGCAAATGTATTAGTATTTGACTTCATTTCATATGTACATGTACTTACATGTAAAATAAATTAATCTATTATATCACTACTATTACATAAGGCAGTATATATGGCTATGGTTTACCTATTTATAACTCATCACTTAGTAAATTAATGCAAATTTAAATATTAGGCATCTACTTAATATTACTTTCAACCCAAAATTTACTTACTCTGACTATGCCCAAACAATGAAACTGCACTGAAATTATGGTAACAGTCTATTATTCATAGCATCATTCTTAGAATGTTTAAAACAAGTTATTTAGCTTGTAATAATATATTCTGGCTTAGGTTTCTGCTTAAGGCATTTTATTATTAATCTATATATTTGATAAACTGTGTAAAAAGTAAGCTACTATATATTGTGTTTTCTTCCTCAAAGTTTTAATTGACCTTATGTGTATTTGTATGTATCAGTATCTGTGTATTTACTTGTGCCTAGGCTCTTGCTTGTAAATTTATGTACTTTTATGACATACATAATGTGTTGTTTGTGTTGTATTATTGTTCCTACACAGCAATATGGTTATGCACGCCCCTAAATACTTTAAATGGTTACACTACTCTACCTATAGCATTATTAGTCCCATTTTAGATATAAAATACTTCTCACCTTCGATATTAAAAGACATAGTGTTCCCAAGGTACTCGCTTATCCTCAACAATTTGCAAAACCAAACAATCTTGGTCATCACGGCACCAAATTGTAACGTTCCCCCCAATATACTCCTTTATGTGAACTTGAATCGCCCACTGATGAGACGTTGGACCTGAGTGCAGCAACTGCCTACAGTGCTGAAGGCACTGAAGTATCCGTTACTATTATATCCTCCAAGTTTAGGAAGATACCATTGACATTTGGCTTTATTGTGATCGTCTAAGTATGGGACCCTTTATACGTTGTGTTTAAGCATTGTAGCAACTCATAGTCCTTTATTTGGTACATTGAGACAAGGCAGAGTACATGGTATTGAGAACACTGATTACAATCTAATTCCTATAACGATTTTCTGTCTAGCAATAAAGTTAAATAATGTTCCTATACAACTACATTGAATCCCTGAACCTAATATGAATTAAGATTTTGAATTTAGGAGCTACCTAGCCTCAGTGATACTTAGTGATATCAAATTCTGAATATTAAGTTCATTCCTAAGTGATCCTAGGTATAGACAGTTCAATTCAAAAGGTAATAGTTTTCAGTAAATATAGAGAATTGAAATTAAAATTAGAGTTAAGATTACCTATGTGCTTGACCTACATTGATAATTGTACAGAATGCCTGAGACTTTCCTGCATGAAGCTAGATCATGGCTAAAGGTAATAAATAGTTATTGACTGTTCTAAGTTACAGAAATAAGTATTAACAAGGGTAAAATATATAATCAATTTAGAAATATCCTAAAAATAACTGAATAATTAAAGGAATGGATATGAATATCTTATATGCAAGTTAGAATATAATTGGTAACACTTGTTGGCAGTCATAAAATAGTGAAACAATGCTTAACTACTTGTAAAACTAAGTTTCACCTTAAGATGTCTGCGAGTAATTGTTCTAGATAATTAATAGTAGGAACATTATATGCACTTAATACCGTCTAATCCTTTACTGATTAACATGATAAGTTTCTAAGGCTTTCTTACATGCAAGCAAGTTTAATTCCACAGTATGATATAAGTATAAGCATGTAGTTTAGATGGAAGTGAAGGTATAACACACTCAATATAGAGTGGCCTCACTATACTGGACCTTTCAAAGGAAATGTACCTACATAGTCTTCTTATATACAATTTGAGTTATTTAGACAAAGATATAGTAAATAATGGTGGTCAAGTGAATAAAATGTGTGATTAAATACCTATGTGGTTAACAATCAGGTACCGTGAGATAACCTACATAATAGATTATCTCAGAGTAGCCGGACAAATGAAATGAAGCTTCTGTTGATATATGGAGACTGCTAGGATGGGGTATTTTGATAGGTAATTAGGAACCCTATGACCGGTTCCATTTCTGGAACCGGGGAGGCCGCATCCACCAACCCCAGGCCCCCAACGAGCAACCAATCCTCTCCAAACTGAAGGCATACTAGTTCTAAGTTATGCACAACCTTGGTGCTTTACAAATTAAATAGTACCGAATTGGGAATGAGTGCCCAATTTCGACAAGTAGGTTAGATGGAAATATATCCAGTCTAACGAATGCATAGCTCAAATCATTGCTGTTATGGGTACCAGCTGTAAACAGACATGGTAATATATATGATTAGGCCCTCCCGGATCATAGGACCAAGACGCCAACCGTCACCACTCAGGGTCGAACCTAATCGTCACAGTGGACGAGTCAAACAGTGACCAGTGGGTGTTCGAGGCTGTGTGATCATGTGGCAACTGTCCACGTTTCAGGGTCAAGCGATACCGCGACCAAACGCTTTCAAGACACACGCATATCACCGAGAGGACATAATAATACATAGGTAAGTATGATGGCATGTATTGTGAAGGCTTAGCCCAATACAATGCTTACAATGAAATGAGCACACATCCGTCAAACAGGATACATAGATCAAATTGAACATCGATCCTGTAGATAATTTGTTTTTAATATCCGAATTAAATCAGGCACTCACAAGGAATGGATAGGGACAAGGAATTGTCAAGAGTTAAATGAAGCTACTTTATAAGATAACAATCATTCACCCAAGTAATTTCCGTACCTTTTGAGCTTCTCATCTTTACAATGAAAGTGAGGTCTAATTGATAGGAACGATAATCCAGCAGATGGCTACATTTCAGTATAACCATCGTAATTAAGGTAGCTCAATTTATCAAACCTTAATCTCATCCTCAGCAAACTGAAGAGCTTGGGAGGCTCCTTGAGCGTGCCTAGAACCACTTATTCCGTATACACAAGGGTATTGTATAGTATGCAGGCTGAGTATAACGAAGAGCGTAGGTATAACGTAATGTTTTATAAGTTAAATCATAAGGCCCATTAATCACACTTTGCACATTAAATGCCGTCACAGATATAGGTTAAGGGTCTACAATAGACATCCCAAGCTTATAGAAACTAGCCATCTAGGTTTAAATAAAGTAGGTAGCATCAAAAGAAAGCGTTAGTAGCAAATTGCTTAGGTAGGTACATATAGGTTAACGGCGATAAAACTGTTTTGTAATCTATTCATGTGACCTAAACTTTAAGGATTATGAAAGAACACACAGAACATACTTTCCGCATGTAAATCGGAATGCCGCCTGCTTCAAATGTTATCGTTCCCTAGCTGTAATTCAGAGGAATATGGAGTTGGTTGGCACCGTTAGGTATCCCTCCATAACCAGGCACATTGCTTGGGTTTCCTACGGGAAAACTAGCTAAACCTCCGCCGCAGCGCTACCCTCAACTTCTAACTTAAGAGACGATAAACGACAGCAATGACTTTACGAATGGGTCGCCAGACTCTTCGACCCAAGACAGTAATAGTACGCTTATATTTAGCGTTCTAAAACGCCTAATGAAAGGAGTCTTGATTTTCGTAAAGGCCCTACACTTCCTACGCTAAACAACTTTACGAATGGGTCGCCAGACTCAACGATCCAAAGCAGTAATAGTACGCTTGTATTTAGCGTGCTACTACGCTTAATGAAAGGTGTCTTGATTTTCGTAAAGTTGTTACATCTTATACCCTACATGTATGAATATATCTCACAAAAAAAATTCACGTTTCGTTTTATTTTCTACCCTCAAAAGTAAATTATCATGGAAACAATCATGAAATCCAAATACAGACAACATATTAAGAATAAGAAGAACAAAACTAAGATAACTCACCACCAGACTTACACGCAGCTACCAGGCTCGAAGGCTGCTCAGGCAGGGCCACCGCTTGTTCCTCGTTCCCGATGAATTCTTGAAGACTGTCACAAGCCTGCACGGGCAGAGCTTCTGCTAGGTTCTAATTCGCGACGAATTCTCGATAAAAACTCCCTGATATTCTCCGGTACGCCCCTTTTATTTCCTCCTACTACCCCCTCCTTTCCAAATTTTCGTTCGCCCCACCGATAATCACGCCACTACACGTCATCTCTTCCGAGTTGCCATAAAACAATCCGTTTCAAAACTACTACCAACTATCGACTATTTGAAATTAATAACGGAACTATCAGCCTAAACGAATAAATCCACTTCAACCATAATTTATTCGATTCTATGTTAAAAGTAGCCTCACATTAATTCAATTGTTTTGCAAATAGTTTATTTATATTCATTACTAATATGTACTAATTTTATTTCATTATTTATTTTCTTTCGACTATGTTTGCTTTTCGCTTTTATATCGTATTAAATCAATTATTAATCAATTACGCCTAGAAAAATGTGCGAGTTCAATCCTTGTTCTCTTCTACAGTCTTTTACAGTTTACATATTGAACCCAGAGAACATGTCCTTTACTTTTATTCTACTTTTAGACCGACAATGTACGAGTAGTGAGAAGGGTATTTTAATGTTAATCTGCAACATCTGAAGCCGTTCTGAACAGCAAGCCCCCATCCTCTGACCGCCAATGCAATCTCGATGGGTGGGACCGTCACACTAGTTATGACCCCCTGAGTCCGAAATGACTACTGGTCAAAAGTTTATATATATATATATATATATGTATGTGTTAAGGACCGTGGTTCATGACAGACTATGACCTGATAAGGTTCCAAATAGACTGCCACTACTTCGCGGTCGCCTTCAGTGGACTGTATTTGACGGATGTTGAGTCGAAGAATGAAACACTTGGATGGGTGGACTTGATTGACGTCAGTGAGGCATTGGATGTACTTGGCCCAGCACTACTCTTGATCTACTACTTCCTGTTGAGCTTCCTTGTTCCTTGAGAGACTCTTTGTTGTCTACTTGTTGCCCAATGCCCACTATTTTCCTAACAAATGGTCCCTGCTTTTATAGTCTTTCGTAGTGCTGGCCCGTGATCCAAATTACCTCACCTCCGCATTTCCATTTATTTACAGAACTCATGTTATACATATTAATCACATAGCATATATGTACATTGGTAGCAATAAGAGTTGCACGACGATAGGTACTTACATCTGTACAGTGCGACGTCGGGCTACTGAATGACGGGCGGATTGACCCCTCAGACTTATATATGGGTCCTGCCTCCCGCGAGCTACTATATAATAAAATGGCACCAGCCGGGGGAGCGCATATTCGCTTCTTACGGCGTGGGAGGCAGTCGCGGGGTGTAATTAAACTTACATACTAGTATACAAAGTCGTATTTCCTATTTATACGAAGTTATGTTAGATTCTGAGTAATGCATTTACGTAATTATATTTGCAATTATGCTTTTCGGGGAATGTACTTTCTTTATTAAATTTGGCTCTAACATACTTAATTACTCAGAAAACTAACTCCTAACAGTAGTAAGCTATTTATCTTAGCTTAATGTCAAAGTAATTACATAATTACGTTTTTAATTTACGTAAACCTAACATTTTCATAATTTATTCGTTATATTCACGCTTACTAATCTACGTGTCACTGGCACATGTGTCTATAGTCTATTTGTGTCGTGCACATTCTCCCGCCGTCGCTGACCCTGGTTCGTCTGCGAGCTCCGTTGGTAGCACGACGATCTTCTTCGTAGGCCTCCTCAGCACGTGTCCGCTGCTGGTGGTGACGTCCACGACTCGTACCTCGCCGTCGGCTCCTGGGAACACCCGGCTGACGCGTCCTCGCGGCCAGGTGTTGCGCGGCAGATTGGAATCGCAGATGATGACGACGTCCCCGACCTTCGGGGCGACGCCGGTGCTGGTGGGCTCCCGCCGGTGTTGCAATAGGGGAAGGTACTCCTTCACCCACCTCCTCCAGAAGATGTCAGCCAGGGCTTGAGCTCGCTTCCATTGTTGGCGAGCAGTCACGTCGTCTGCAGAGAAGTGCCCTGGTGGTGGCACATGGCAGTTGGGCCCGATGAGGATGTGGTTCGGCGTGAGGGCCTCGGGATCGTTAGGATCAACCGAAACATGTGTGAGGGGTCGTGAGTTGACGATATTCTCGACCTCTGTTAATAAGGTTAACAGGATCTCGTCGCTGGGATGCTTTTCCATCATGGTGACACGAAGCACTTCTTTCACTGCTTTCACCATTCGCTCCCATGCCCCCCATGAAGGGTGCGGAAGGGGGTATGTACTTCCACACGATGTGTTGACTCGTAGTTTCTTTTTCGAGCGCGTCGAGTGCGGCCTCTGCTAGCTCCTTTTCCGCTGCCTTGAAGCACGTAGCGTTGTCACTCCATATTTCTTTGGGACAACCACGTCTGGCGATGAATCTTCTCAGGGCGGAAACGGCTGAGTCGGCGCTTAAGGAGTGAACGACCTCTACATGTATAGCTCGAGAGGTCATACACGTAAATAAGGCTCCATATCTCTTCTCTCGATGGCGTGCGACTGTAACTTCTATGGGTCCGAAGTAGTCTAGACCGGTGAACGTGAAGGGACGTGTGTTGTAAGCTAACCGGGCGGCTGGTTAGTTGCCTGTGACCGGTGACGCTGGTTTCGCCTTTCTTATGCGACACAATACACACTTCTTTATCTCATTTTTCACTGCGGGACGTATCTTGGTAATCCATAACCGCTGCCGGAGTTCATTGACCGTGATCTCGGTGCCACCATGTCGTAGCTTCTCATGAACATGTTTGATGTAGAGGCGTGTGTACGGGTGTTTGCCGTCGAGCACCACAGGGTCCGATGCGTCTTCTCCCAGCTCCTTCGCAGCTGATATTCGTCCTCTCACGCGCATAGTGCCGTGTGAGTCCAGGTACACGCTTACATTGTTCAGTCGGTTGTCGCGAGGAGTTGATTGACCTTTTGTCATACGTACTATTTCACTCGCGAAACTATCTCGTTGACTGGCGTTTACACACAGGTGTTCGGCGCGGTTCAAGTACTCACCTGGTATGTTTATGTAGCACTGTTTATCGCGTATCACTGTGTTATTCTTATTATGCACTGGTATGGCTTTCTTCGTACGCCAATCGGGATTAGCTTTCTCTATCTTACGAGTTCGATTTCGAGCAGCTGACGTTTTACACTTATTCGGCCGGCACAAATCGATGAACTGGAGTACTCGTGCAGTCGTTCGTATGAGTCGCATCCATTTTGAGTACTTCTCTATACGCAGTAGTTGACTTGTGCTGGGCTGCTCGACATCTTGCGATGTGTGACACGTTTGTCTTTCTTCGCCCGTGTCGTGACGAATGACCTTTCGGGGCCGTTATACCATCTGTGTTCGGCCCGGAAGTTGTCGGGGGTTGCCCGAGTTGCGTCGTCTGTATCGGTGTGTGCCAGTACACAGCTGCAGCGTAGGCTTCTTCACTTGCGTCGACGAAAGTGTGCAGTTGGCGTGAGGCGACTGATGTCGTCAGGTGATCGTAGCAGCGGGGTATTCTCAGCAGGTGTATGTTGTTGAGCTGGGCGAACCATTTGTTCCATCGTTCCCGTAGCTCTGCTGGGAGTGGGTCGTCCCATTGCGCCTTATAGCGCCATGTGTCCTGAAAAATACGTTTACCGGGAGTTATTATTGGTGCAATAAGGCCGAGCGGATCGAATAAGGCCATTATCACACTCAAGGCCTCTCGCTTCGTTGGAGGTCGCGTGTTTGTTTCCACTTCGCGCGGGATCTTCAAGTTGCTCGCGTTAAAGCCAAGATGATCTTCGTTGACGTGCCATGTTAGACCCAATGTTTTTTCTGTCTCTTGGCCGCCGAGTTCCACTGTAGCACTGCTGTCTTGGGGCAGTGATAAGTCTTCTATAATTGTTTTTTCGTTCGAAGTCCAACCGTTCAACACGAAGCCTGGTTTTTTGTGTATCATGTCGACTGTTCGCGTGGTCTCTCGTGCCGCTAGGGAAGCTCTGCAAGTAGTCATCCATGTAGTGATTTTCTTGTATGGCTTTTACGGCATCCGGGTAAGTGTCGACGAAGTCTCTTGCGTTTCTGTTCTTGTTGTACAGCGCTGTACACGGCGACGAGGTGGCTCCGAATATTACTGACGTCATACGATACTCTTCGGGTTGACCTTCACGGCGTCGTCCTCTCCACAGAAAGCGCAGCGCATCTCGATCTTCTGTCCTTATCTTCACTTGCATGAACATTTCTTTGATGTCGGCACTTACAGCGTACGGGTATTGGCGGAACCTCATGATCACACCTGGCAGGGACTGCAGCAGATCAGGACCGGAGTGGAGCATATCGTTCAAACACACTCCGGTTCCAAGCGGCTGCGTCGTGTACCAGTCGAGGTGGCTTGTGCGGCTTGGCGGGGTTGATGACCGGAAAGTGAGGTAGGTACCACGTCCTTCCCTTCTGCGGTGGCATAGGAGCTGGTTCTGCATAGCCTGACTTGAATAGGTTTTCCATTCTTTCTTCATATTTCTGTTTCAAATCTTCATCCCTATCGAGTCTTCGTTCGAGCGTAAGCAGACGCTTCTCAGCTTCCTTGTAATTATTCGGTATGTCCGCATTTTCTTCTTTCCACAGCAGTCCGGTCTCATATCTTCCATCTGGTAGCCGCCGGCTCTTTTCTTCGAGAATCTGCATGGCTCGTAGTTCGGGATCTTCTCGCGGGCGTCGGGGTTCGATGCCCAGTGATTCCAACTTGAAGTAATTCTTCACTGCATCTTCAATGGAGTCCTTTTCGCGCTGGTGTAACTTACCGCAGAATGACACTGTTGCAGTCACTGAACTGCTGCATCCGTGAAGCACCCATCCCAGCTGAGTGAGCGACGCCACAGGCTGGTTACGACTTCCGGTGCGCAGCTGACGGGTTACGATGAGATGCCAGTTGTCTTGTCCTAGTAACACTTTGGGTGAAGCCTTCTCGTACGTTATCTTGTCACGTATATCCTCTAGATGTTCGCAGCCGTTGAGATGCTCTTCATACACTGTATCGGGTGAGAAGCGGAGTCGGTTCATGGTGCGGGCGGTTAAGTCGTACTCTTCATCGGCGTACTTCCCTTTGATGAATAAACTCACTGTCTTGCTTTCGTGCTTCATTTCACTGTTTACACCTTGGATGCAGATCTCCTTGGTTGGTCCGTCTGCCCCGATGACGTCGGCTATGGTCTCATCTATCAGCGTGATCGTGCTTCCCTCGTCCAATAAGGCGTAGGTATTGACGCTACCGCTTGGTCCTCTTAGTGTCACTGGTACCATCTTGAGGTAGGCCTTGCGCTGACTGCGGGGAACTGCTGCTGTGGCTACTTCTGCCGTTGAGGTCGTGATGTCTTCCTTCTGTTCTTCACGGTCTCTTGGCGGCATATCGCGATGCAGTAGTCGGTGATGCATTATCTGGCACCCGTTCTTCCCACAGGCCGGTGCTCTGCATGTGACGCGTCGGTGGTTACCTCGAAGACAGCGAAAACAGACTCTATTCTTCTTGGCTGTTTCCCATCTCGCGGTGTTGTCTAGGGCTGAACTGCTTGCAGTCAGGTAGCTTATGATCCCTGCTACACTGTGGACATCTCTCTTCTGATGTCTTCTTGTTGATGGTGAGCGTCTGTTCAACTCTTCTGCTTCTTTGAGGACGATAACCGGCTCTTCTGTTGTCTTCTGTGTGGTTCACCTCTGGGAGCGCGTAGGAGCTGCACTTGTCTGCCTCTTCTGACAGGAACACAGATATCTTCTTCAGTTCTGGTATGTCTTCTTTCTTCTTTGCAGCGAAGTCGTACCACTTGTTTCTGAGTATAGGTGTGAGTTTCTCGATGATACTTCTGCACATCTCTGGACTGTGTAGGTAGTGCGGCTTCCTCAAGGCTTCTATGGTTCCCACGATGTTTGCTATCTTCCCAGCGAAGATACAGATGTCCTTGGCGTTATCGGTCACTTTGTTGAGAGTCTTGAGCTTCTCCATCTCGACGTGGATGAGTGCTTCTGGTCTACCAAATCTTCATTCGAGGGCCCTTATGATCACCTCGGGGTCAGGTTGACTCAGCATTAGACACTCGACTGCTTCTTGTGCGAGTCCACGTAAACTTTTCCTTATTCTTGCGATATTTTCGTTCTTCGTGAAGTATATACCCGATTCTTCATACATTGTCTTGAAGGCGAGCCATTCTGTACTGCTGCCGCTGAAGATCGGTAGTTCCCGTATATACTTGGGCGGCTCCCTGTTGCTTCTCATAGCCTGGGATAGGGCCGCGGTGAGCGTAGCTACATCGATCACGGAGTTCTTCACTGGGGCACTTCCTTCTGATTTTTCTTGGGTTTGACACTTCTCCACTAGTTGACCCCTATCTAGGCAGGTCTGAGTGTTTTCCTCGATGTCTTGCCCCTTTTCCTTCAGGTCGGGTGCCGCAGCGTCATCCTTCTGTAGCCACGTGTTAATACGTACCGATGCCAGATCTTCCTCAGACCCGTCGTCGCTGCTCTCGTCCTGCAGTAGCCGCTGTAGACGGATCTGCTCTATCTCTGCTTCGGCTTGTATTTGCTTGAGCTTCAGTTCTGCCAAGCGTTGTTTGACCTCCAGTTCCTTCTTCTTTCTTGAACTGGTGGAGCGGCGTGACCTCGTGTCCAAAGGCCGCATGGTGCGCTGTGAGCTAGGCTCTCCATATACAACAGCGCGGGTGTGGGGCGATACCTCTTCCGTCGTCCCTGACTCTTCAGTGGTCACAGATGTGCTGGACGTGGTCTGCTCGGTGCTGGCTGTGGCTTCCGACGCACCACTGTCCGCATAACTTCTGGCCTCTTCCGTGGCCGCAGGGTGTAGTACTGATCTTGGTACTGGTGCTGATGCTGATGCCGGTTCCTCTTCCTGACGACGCTTCCCTCCATCCCTGGTGAGAACCATTCTTCTTTCTTCAAGTTTATACTTATCTGGATTTCCGACGGATCGTAGACTTTATTCCTATACCTTGACCCGATTCCAATGGACCATAGACGTTCGTGACAGACTATGACCTAATACGGTTCCGAATAGACTGTCACTTCTCCCTTAGTTGAAGAACGATGAAACGTCTACGGCTGGCAGCTTGACTTGAAGTTGACCTGGATCTTCGAAGGACCGTGTACTTTATTCGGCTCCGAAGGACCAATGTTAAGGACCGTGGTTCATGACAGACTATGACCTGATAAGGTTCCAAATAGACTGCCACTACTTCGCGGTCGCTTTCAGTGGACTGTATTTGACGGATGTTGAGACAAATGGTCCCTGCTTTTATAGTCTTTTGTAGTGCTGGCCCGCGATCCAAATTACCTCACCTCCGCATTTCCATTTATTTACAGAACTCATGTTATACATATTAATCACATAGCATATATGTACACTGGTAGCAATAAGAGTTGCACGACGATAGGTACTTACATCTGTACAGTGCGACGTCGGGCTACTGAATGACGGGCGGATTGACCCCTCAGACTTATATATGGGCCCTGCCTCCCGCGAGCTACTATATAATAAAATGGCACCAGCCGGGGGAGCGCATATTCGCTTCTTACGGCGTGGGAGGCAGTCGCGGGGTGTAATTAAACTTACATACTAGTATACAAAGTCGTATTTCCTATTTATACGAAGTTATGTTAGATTCTGAGTAATGCATTTACGTAATTTTATTTGCAATTATGCTTTTCGGGGAATGTACTTTCTTTATTAAATTTGGCTCTAACATACTTAATTACTCAGAAAACTAACTCCTAACAGTAGTAAGCTATTTATCTTAGCTTAATATCAAAGTAATTACATAATTACGTTTTTAATTTACGTAAACCTAACATTTTCATAATTTATTCGTTATATTCACGCTTACTAATCTACGTGTCACTGGCACATGTGTCTATAGTCTATTTGTGTCGTGCACAGTATGTATGGTTCCACTTCCCAAAATTTGCGGCACTCTCACGGTCGCATTTTTGCCCCGATCGCTTTCAAACTGCGGTCAAAAATTGCTTGGGTGTAAACTTAGTTTAAGTTCGTGAACGGGTGGAATCCGGCCTAAGGGGACCTCACTTTTTGTGAAATTAGTTTTTCCTCAAAATTTCACGTTCCGTGAAAGATATTCGAATTCATTATAAACCTATTAGATTAAAACTTTAACTAAAAGTGGAGGGGGGAAAAACCAAAATTTTCCGGGAAAAAAATCATAACTTCTAACCGGTGAACATTCTTGGTGTCGGAAACATTTTGAATCGATTAAATGTCTGAAAAGTTTTTCGCTAAAAGTTACCGTTTTCGAGAAAAAAAAAATTAAACATGTTAATAAATTAATATTAATTGCTTCACGAAATCTACCTGTGCGTTCCCCCTGCAGGAACGGTTTTTTTTTAATAGATAGAGTGATTGAAGAGGAAGGTTTATATGTATAATAACATCCATTGCACCCGTGCCAAGCCGGGGCGGGTCGCTAGTAACATATAAGATATAGAAGTATTTTCGCATGAGTTTTCTTCCAGAACCATTGCGCCGTTTTCTGACTAATAACACAGAATATATACAGAACTTTAACTCAATATAATGCGCGTTCGAATAACGCCGTATAATAGACACCGCTCACGGACAGAAATCTCGCCACGCGCAGGCCCTTATACAGGGTCGAGTACCACCCGTTCATGGATGTTTAACTTCAAACTTTAAGAAGTAAAATATCGACTTACCTGTAGTTACTCTGTTTTATAATACGCTTAAGTTCTGCATATATATTCAATGCAGCGGCCCTATGTGGCTAGTTTTAATTCATTGCGGCTTTTCGACAGTACTTTTTACCTAGTGCATCGAACTTTAACAAGCAATGTAGGTATTTTATCTTATTATTATTAGTATTTCAGCTTATTATCAATTCTGTGTATTGAACATACCTTACTAATAGTACATTATGATAAGTTGAAACTTACAGCCGATGCGATATTGCTACAAGGAAGCAGAGGCTTTAATCATCAAAGTCATATGACGTTTTATAATATATTTGGGAGGAAATAAATAAAACTCGGACTTTCTTAAACGAATAAATGTTTAATCACTTGTTAAAGCAGTTATAAAAATTTGAATAATTTGTGAAATTTATTATAACGTTGCCAGTTGGCATTATTAATGTTGTCAAGTTATTATTATTAGTTACAATTCCACCAGTCTCTCTCTCACTCTCTCGGATGAAAGTAGGAGAAATGAGAACACAGACTTCTGCAGTCGGTGGCGACGGCGGAGGCGGCTGCGGCGGCGGTGACGAGAGTCAATACTTGGCTCCAAATTTATATTCCTTGTAGTTGTTATTAAGAGGAGCTAATTTCTTCTTCATTTCTCAACTAGTCATCCATGTAACTCTGGGCTACACTGCTCGACTGCCACCCTCCGTGACGTTATAGTGTCAATAAGTTCGCACTTGAATCGGTGAGCAATGCAGCCGAGGACCTTCTGAAACTGTGCCCTGTGTATTCATGTGGAACATTCAAATTGCAGAAAGTGGGAATTTGTTTCGGCATTGCTCCAAATTTATTTACGCCAATGGGTTGGCTAGTGTATTTTCCATTTTTGGTAATTTTGCAAAAATCTGTTAGACCATCATCGCTTTTTTTCAACGAAGCGCTTCGTATTTCTTCACTATGTCTTAAAAAGGCCCCTGTATTGGGAACGATCTTGGAATTTTATTTCTTGTGTTTTTGACCTGGACAAGTAGAACCCGCCCCTGGTTCTCGACATCATTAGTTGTGATGTTTGCCAACTCTTGACGTCTACATGCACCATTTATACCGAATATTAATACAACAGAATGAAAAGAGATAAAAACAGTGTATAAACACCTTTTTTTTTCGTGCGGAAATCCCTTCGGATACCTCCCCGCCGGCCAGCGAGGGCGGTTATGTCGGGCTTGAACTGACTAAAACCGCACGCCGTCTCGGGTCTTAAGACGCCGGGGTGTAAGGTTGCCCATAGAGCATATCCCTCGCACCCCGACTGACCCTGGGCCATCTCCGGTTTCGAGATGGCCTCCTCGGGTTTGGGAACCACGGTGTCCCCGTCTTGCCCCGGTTTGGGGGAGGGGCGCTAGTCGCCCCACCGTCACGGCCTGCTTCTGCTGGGGTGACAGGCGGCCTCACCTGCCACCCCAGGCCTGCGCTCATGGAGGACGGAGGTCGTTAAGCGACCTCCGGCGCCTGAGTCGCCTGCAACGCGCGGCGAGCATGTTGCGGGCTCGGTGGGCCGGGAGAGTTCTAAATCTCTCCCGGGCGCGCTCCGTCATCTCCTTCGCGAGCATTACATGCTCGCAGAAGGAGGTGGCGGCGGCCCACGCGCCCGCGCTCCGCACCATTGCCGCAATCATGCTGCCGAGCGAGAGGTCTCCCACCCCGATGGCTGCCACGAGGTCACGACTCGGCGCCTCCCACGCCGGGCAGTCCGCCAGCGTGTGCAGCCCTGAGTCCTCGCTCGCGTCGCAGTGATGACACTCAGGCGTTGGCTCCTTCCTGATCCGATGCAGGTGGTCCCCGAAGCTCCCCTTACCGAGGATCACCTGCGTCAGTCGGTACGAGAGGCTTCCGTGTCGCCTCTCTAGCCAATACTCCATGTTTAGTACCTACATTACATAATAATATCTTAATTACTTTTATAACACAGTAGCTCGTAAAGGGTCTCTAATTTCACCAATTTCAATACCGTATTGTATCTCGTTACGTACTTGTGCGTTATTGTAATGTAAAACGCACGAGATTTTTTTAAATAAGGTAAAACGCACAGTTTATTAAGATGCACCCTCTAAAACGAATTCTTTAAATCTTAACAAAGAGTTTTTATGTTAGAAAAGAGATCAACGTTTTATGAATAAAATTAACTTTGGGAGATAAAATATAATAAATAATCATATAATTCTTTAATTTAATTAAATTTGACAGTAAATTACAGCCTTTTATCTGTAACAAAAACACAAAGATATTTATTTACTTTATTAGTCATACTGGTTGTTTTTTGTGCCTTTGCTTTAAAAAAAAGCGCTGATGCGCGCGCATCGCTAATTTGTGAACGGGTAAAAATTATTTTTCTTTTTCGCACGCTTTTTCTTTGCATTGTATTGTTTTATTTGAAAATGTAGTAGTAGTAGTACAACTAGTGATGAATTTATTCATTTGGAAGACATCCAGGTCCCATGGAGTCGTCCCGGCTAGGAGACTCGCCGCCTCAAAGGACAACGTACGGTATCCCCTTATGATCCTGACGGCTAGCACCCGCCGTGTAATATGTCCTAGAGTATTTATTATTTATTTATGGTCAGAGTGGTATGGTATTATTTATTTATGGTCAGTAAGACAAACTGTAGCATAGGCAGTTAGATCATTATCCTAATTGCAGCTTATTTATGATGCTTAAACATAAATATAGACGTTCCGAGTAGCAGGCATGAGATGTATTATTCATAGGAAAGTAGACATAGATTGATCTTTGGTAACAAACAAAAGATTTGTTGGGTACGCTGAATAGATTAATGGGTGAGAACCACATTGATCGGCAACATTCTAGTTAAACTTGAATGTTACTGTTTTGGTAAATTATTGGAATTGCTTTCCAATGGAACCACAGGTAATATTTTTACTACCCTTAAAATGTAGAAAAATCACGTGTTCTATATATATAAGAGAAATATTCTTAGACAATTGCAATAGATAGGTACGTACTCGACATTAAATTATGTCACGACTCTAGTGCTAGATTAGGCACACATAGATATGTATATAATTATAAGATTTTGAACCACAAAACTACAACACAAAATTATATACTATACACACACGTGTGTGATTATGGGTAAATTTATTTATTTTATCATCAGAAGTAGTTGATGTTCATCTCATTTTTGTGATTATTCTTCTTCTTTAGGTGCCATATCCTAACGGATGTCGGCGATCAACATGCGAAACTTCTCTCTCTCCTTAGCCATTCTGCAAAGAGTGGCTGCGTCTTTAATTCCGGACCAGGCTTTAATATTTTCACACCAGGATGTACGTGGCCTTCCTCTACCTCTTCTGCCTTCAATTTTTCCCTCCATTATATTTCTGATAAACTCGTATTTTGAATTTCTATATATATGTCCCAAATAAGCTGTTTTCCTCTTCTTTATAGTTATTGTTACTTCTTGTTTTTTATTGTTCATAAGTTCCAAAACTGTTTCATTTGTAATTTTATCCATCCACGAAATTTTTAGCATATGTCTGTACAGCATTGATGGGGCAATATGGAACTGGCTTCTACCAGTTGCTCTTGAATTATGGGGCCTTTCATATCTAGACTAGTATATGAAGAGCCCCAAAGGTGAAGCCGCAATGGCGACCGAAGGCCGCCGGGAATTCTTGGGTTATCCTTTCGAGGGCGTACCCGGGGTGCCCGGCAATGGGTTTGTCCTACCGTGTGGTTTTAGTCGGTTCGATTCCGACGTACCCACCTCACCGCTGACAACGGTGGGGTGAAGCGGGTGGGTTACGTACGGGTCCATACGGTCGAGGAGAACCTTTTTATACAACCTTTACAATTTGAAAATATCGAATTTTGAAAATGTCGTACATCTATTAACCTTATAATAAAGAAAGATTTTCATTTTGTGCGCCCCTCAGCTAACTTCGTACTATAACAAAATATTAACTGCTCACTAAGCGTAAGTAGTCATTGACGACACTCAATTTCGAATTCTCAACTCAGAAACCGGCCATTAGTCTTTAATATAAACTTTCATACACGGTATTCAACTAGCTATTTCTGACTACTTGTATGAGATATTAGTAGTCCATAGTTTAAAGCGCTTATTATTTAGAAATGTAACTGACCAAGAATAGATTAGCCCACTTGACAGTCTACCTCAGTTGCCAAATTGAAAGTTTTACATTTTGTATCACAAATATAATAAATAAATATAATAAATAAATAATTATAATTAATATTTTAGATTATACCCATTTTGAGGTTTAATGACGGTATGGTGTAGCTATATTCTACATATTTAACATGAGAAGTTTTGTGTTTCAACTATGCATATTTAAAAAATCTCAAGTCTGTAGTCCATTTTTGTTCTTTTTGGTTGATCGCCTATTTTTAGCTTTTCTGTCTTCCTGTTCATGAAGTACTGACTGGAACTGAGGCCCAAGGAAGGTTCGTTAAATACAACTAGTATTATGAATGTAGAGAAGGATCGTGAAGTGTGTAAAGACAGAAGCAGGTGGCTGGCTGTTGTCTCTGCCTCCCACGGAGCGAAAAAGGCGTGATTACATGTACGTTTATAGAAGACAAAATAATTATGATAATTATAAACTCATTATACTCATTTATTCTGTGTACCAACCGTGTTAAAAGAATTGATCAGCAACCTGGAGCAGGTTAACCTTAATGTCTATTCGGAATGAACCTTGTATTAAGACAAACTGTAGCATAGGCAGTTAGATCATTATCCTAATTGCAGCTTATTTATGATGCTTAAACATAAATATAGACGTTCCGAGTAGCAGGCATGAGATGTATTATTCATAGGAAAGTAGACATAGATTGATCTTTGGTAACAAACAAAAGATTTGTTGGGTACGCTGAATAGATTAATGGGTGAGAACCACATTGATCGGCAACATTCTAGTTAAACTTGAATGTTACTGTTTTGGTAAATTATTGGAATTGCTTTCCAATGGAACCACAGGTAATATTTTTACTACCCTTAAAATGTAGAAAAATCACGTGTTCTATATATATAAGAGAAATATTCTTAGACAATTGCAATAGATAGGTACGTACTCGACATTAAATTATGTCACGACTCTAGTGCTAGATTAGGCACACATAGATATGTATATAATTATAAGATTTTGAACCACAAAACTACAACACAAAATTATATACTATACACACACGTGTGTGATTATGGGTAAATTTATTTATTTTATCATCAGAAGTAGTTGATGTTCATCTCATTTTTGTGATTATTCTTCTCCTTTAGGTGCCATATCCTAACGGATGTCGGCGATCAACATGCGAAACTTCTCTCTCTCCTTAGCCATTCTGCAAAGAGTGGCTGCGTCTTTAATTCCGGACCAGGCTTTAATATTTTCACACCAGGATGTACGTGGCCTTCCTCTACCTCTTCTGCCTTCAATTTTTCCCTCAATTATATTTCTGATAAACTCGTATTTTGAATTTCTATATATATGTCCCAAATAAGCTGTTTTCCTCTTCTTTATAGTTATTGTTACTTCTTGTTTTTTATTGTTCATAAGTTCCAAAACTGTTTCATTTGTAATTTTATCCATCCACGAAATTTTTAGCATATCTCTGTACAGCATTTAATTTATTTATTAATAATTTATTTAAGGTCCACGCTTCCACACCGTACATTAGTATAGACAGGACATAACATTTGACTAAGCGTCACCTCAGCTTTAGATTGATGTCTTTATTACAGTATAATGAGCTCATTTTCATAAACGCACTGCGGGCTATCTCTATTCTTGTTCTAATTTCCATTTCTGAGTCCCAGTTCTCATTTAACCACACTCCCAGGTATCTGCATTTCTTTACTTTTTCAATTTGTTTTCCATTTATATTTAGTATCTCGTTTGAGATGTTTCCTGTACTAACCATCATGTACTTCGTTTTTGAAATATTTATTTTTAGGCCATATTGATCGAATTTTGAATAAAGGGTTTACATGATTTGTTGTAAGTCTGTATTATCTGCCAAAATAAATGTATCATCTGCATACCTCAAATTACTTATTATTTGTCCATTAACTTTGATTCCTACTTTTAATTCATCTAATGCTTCTTTAAATATAAATTCTGAGTAAATGTTAAACAGCGCTGGGGAGAGAATAGATCCCTGCTGAACGCCTTTTTTAATTTTAATATTTTTTGCAAGTTTTTGTGCTGATATGTGCTGTTTGATTCCAATAAAGGCTTTTCAAAATTATTAGACTTTTTCATCTATTGTTGTTCTATCCAAAAGTTCCATTAAGGTGTCATGTTTTACGTTGTCAAACGCTTTCTCGAAATCAATAAAGCAAATGTGAACCTCTTTTTGGTTTTCTATACATTTTTGGATAAGCACTTGTACGGCAACTAATGCTTCCCTAGTTCCAAGGCCGTTCCTGTATCCAAACTGTGCTGGGCTTATATTGCAGTCTAATTTGTTATATATTCTTTGGTGTATTACTTTAAGAAATATTTTAGTGCATGGCTCATTAAACTGATCAATCTGTAATCACTGCAAGTTCTAGCACTACTCTTCTTTGGTAACGGCAGAAAGGTTGATTGTAGCCAATCCTGTGGTAATTTTCCAGTTTCGTAAATCGCGTTATACAGTCTTACCAATATTTCCACGTTATCCTCATCTATTAGCTTAAGTATCTCAACATGTACTCCATCTGGGCCCACAGCCTTTCCACTCTTCATTCCATTTAATGCTTTAAGTACCTCGGCTTTTATAATACTTGGTCCCTCCAGAGTGCTGTTATTTGGGTTAGCCGGTATGTTCGTTCTTGTATCTTCAAATAACGTTTCAATATATTGTTCCCATGTTCTTCCTTGCTCATCTTTATCCAATATTAATTTATTTCCCTCGTTATACAGTTTGCTGATTACGTTTTTTCGGTTAGTTTTGGTAAACTCCTTCACTTTTTTATGCAAATTTAAGCTATCATGTTTGTCATCCAAGATCTCTATTACAATGCACTTATTTTCCAAATATCGATCTCGACTTTCTCTAATTTTAGATCTAATAATGTTGGCTATTTCCCTGTATTTATGTTTGTTGCTCCATTTGTGAGAACGTCTTTCATCCATTAAGTTCAAAATTTCATCTGTTATCCATGGAAGCTTATTAACTGTTTTACGGTATCCCAAAAGTTTTTAGCTATACAGCTATTGTTATTTGTCTGACTTCTTTCCATATATCCTCCACGCCTTCGCTACTTTCAGTGCCAGAATCTTCTTCCTTATTAATTATCTTTTCTATTTCCTTGTTGAAGTAAACTGTTGTCGCATTTTTAATAGGAATGTATTTCAATTTTGCAATGTCAAAGTTACTAGTCGTGACTGTAGGTTTTTTAATCTTTTTTAATTTGAAAATTAATTTTGCTACTAATGGGTTGTGGTCTGATCCAATGTCAGCACCGGGATACGTTTTTACATTTACTACTGCATTTCGAAATCTCGATTGCATCATGATATAGTCTATTTGGTTTCTCACTATATGATTTGGTTTGTCTAGAGGAGATGTCCACGTATACAATCTCCGTGGTGGATGCTGGTACCACGTATTTGTTATGGTTAGATCTTTCTCTTCGCAAAATTGTAATAGTCTGTCTCCTCTTTCGTTGCTTTTTCCGAAGCCAAAATTACCAACGCTTTTACCCACTGACCCCTTTCCGATTTTTGCATTTAAGTCCCTCATAACTATAATAACTTCTTGAGATTTTATACTTCTAATGATGTCGTCTATGTCTTTGTAAAAAGTTTCAATTTCTTGTTCGCTTTTGTCAGCTGTTGGAGCATATACCTGTATGACATTGATATTGAATGGCTGTCCGCTAAGTTGTAATAGTAAGCATCTTTCAGAAAAAGGTAGAAAGTTAGTGACGTAATTTGTGAGATCTTACTTCACCAAGATTCCTACTCCATGATAGTGGTTTTGGTCCGTCACTGGGTTGCCAGAGTAGTAAAATGTTGCGTCATCATACTTGCGTTTACCGTTTCCCGCATATCGTACTTGGCTTAGGCCTATGATGTCTATCTTGAGCCTTGTCATTTCTTGTATTGTGTTTTCCACTTTGACTTCTTACGTTCCATGTTTCTATGTTTAGATTGTTCATCCGTCCTGTTATATGTAGTTTCTTCTTATTATTCTCATTTTCTTCTTTTTCTTCACCGGTAACCCATTTCTCATCCCTGGGCCCGGTACCCAACAGACGCCGGGTGCTAGCCGGATCGCTCCTCATTTACACTATTATTAATTTATATTTATTGAAATTTTTAACACTATTCTTAATTTAAATTTATTAAAACTTATTTTCTATTTTTTTAGTTCGCTTTTCTATAAAAAGCGTGTTTTTTAGTTTTTTAAACTATTATTTTTTAACATGTGGAAACTCCCACGGGCTTCACACCATCGTCGGTGCCAACGTAATTAACATCCAAATCGGAACGACTAAAACCACACGGTGTCCTTTCTAAGTGTCCATTGCCTGGCACCCCGGGTAAGCCCTCGAAAGGGTTACCGGCGGACTTTGACTGCCATCGCGACCTGGCCTGGTGGGCTTGGGTTTATCCCGCGACAGTGAGTTGGCAGGCGTGTGTAGGACACACACGTCCTGCGTCCTCCGTCTTGGCCTGCTTCTGTAAGGACGGTGAGTCGGCCAAGCCATACTTCGCACGATCCTCGGGTACAGTCTCCTAGTGGGGGCGTTGGGACCCTTAACGTTGGGCATCAGCCGCGATATAGTTAAGGTGCTTTTATAAGATTGCTCAATATTATTGACCGTGTCCGGAGAACATCAAAAAAAAAAACAAAAAAAAAATGTAATGTAATATCCTTTGACCTTCATGGACGTGCAATGGCGATGCCGACTGTGCTTTTATCCCTACAGAGGGCGCATCTTTGTTATTGTTTATGGCCTCCTTATTATTTGTTGTTTTGTTTGGTCATTTGCTGCTGCCATCTACAATTAGTTTTGCGTCAGCATCAAATCAAATCAAATCAAATAAATACTTTGCAATAAACTTTTATTTATTTTTTATTTATTTTTATTAGCCTAATTCTTTGCCTGAATTGAAGCTGCTGGTTTGGAGTACCACGTCATGTTTAAATAATAATTATTATTTATTAGCATAAAATTAGGTTACAAACATGTTTGGCCCTGACTCCAGAGCTAGGTTTTAATTACCTGTATTTCAAATTCAGTGTATATTCCAACATCCATACATTTTAAAGCAAAAATTTAAATTAATACACTAGAATCATAATTGAATGGATTGCGCCATTGGTACATGGTCGCAAGGGCTCTCGCTTCCAGGTCCCATGGAGGGGTCCCGGCTAGGAGACATGCCACCTCGACGGAGATCGTGCGATACCCCCTGATGACTCTGATGGATATCGCTTTTAACGGGCTGTTTAGAACAGCCTCGTTGCGGGCCGCCAGAGTCTCCGCTCATACGGGGGCCCCGTACAGGGCCATGCTATGCACGATCCCCAGTTACAGTCTCCTAGTGGGGGCGTTGGATCCCTTAACGTTCGTTATTTGACCTCATAACGTTGGGCATCAGCCGCGATAGCGCGGCCGCAGCTACCCTCAGTTTCGGGACCACACTTCGGAGATGAGGTCCGAAGTCCCATCGGCTATCGAGTACGAGCCCAAGCTACTTCATCGTGGGCTCGATGCCGATGCTTACGCCCCATACGGTTATGCTGGTTTCCGCAGGTGGCCCCTTCCGACGCCCGTGAAAACACGTAGCATCGGATTTGTGGAGAGCCACCTCGAGTCCCAGCCGCCGTATTCGACCCACGACTTGAGCAACCTAAGACCGACCCCTGTGGAACACCGCACGATACTTCTCGCCGCCCTGGCCCTAGCCAGCTCGGGTAAATTATGGCCCTCTCGGATATGTATGCCCCGACAATGCAGCGGAGGTAAGGAGGCACTCCGCGATACGCGAGCGCCTCCCTAACGCAGCTCCAGGGTAGGGTGTTGAAGGCGTTGGCGATGTCGCGAGACACCGCCACCGCCACCCTACCCCGCGAGACTACTTCCTTCGCCAGCCGCCTAACGCGCATGATTGCTTCCACGGTGGAGCGCCCCCGGCGGAATCCGAACTGGTTGTCCGCCAGATCTAGCACCACGTTCGTGAGATGCTCGACGAGGCGCTCTGCAATAATCCGCTCAAAGAGCTTGCACACCTCGTCGAGTAACACG
Source organism: Cybosia mesomella (assembly GCA_946251805.1). Taxonomy (NCBI): domain Eukaryota; kingdom Metazoa; phylum Arthropoda; class Insecta; order Lepidoptera; family Erebidae; genus Cybosia; species Cybosia mesomella. The sequence goes on along the minus strand of OX276396.1, from coordinate 13,472,431 downwards.
ATCATTCGGTAACCGGATGGCTGTTCCGCCGGCCACCCGCCTTACAGATAAGGACCAGTTTCCCCGTCTTTCACGCCTTTGGAAACTGGCCACTTTCGAGGCATGCGCTAAAGAGCGCCACCAGTCGAGGCCCTAGTTCCTCAAGGGCCAGGACCCATGCTCAGCCTGGAATGCCGTCGGGTCCGGGGGCAGTTCATTTCCGAAACTTTAAGCCGGAGCACTGCTACCCCTAGCTCACTCTCTCTGAATTCGGGCACCTCGCTATTATAGTATATAAGTAGGGTCAAAAAGTAAAGAAATTTTACCTACGGTGCTCGAATATCAAGAGTTAGGAGTTTCGTCGCATCGTTGTTCAAAGTTGCAGCTGCACTTGTGCTGCAAGGGCGGAATCAAGATTTCATTAAGAGTGGTAGCTATGCTTCTCTGGTATCCTTCGTTCATGAGAGCTTACTAATGCCATCTACAAAGTTTTTTAGATTTTCCGAACTTCCGAAACTTTCCGAAATGACTATGCCAAGCGCCAGTGACGAAATGTTGGCCGACAACTCTAATAGTTATTCAATGAAATTTTGAAGTAATATGCCAACTTTTTTCATAGGTTAGCTGGGAAAAAGAGAACATCCAGGACAAGACTTGAACCTGCGACCAGTCCCTTACAGGGGAATACTCTGACCAACAGAGCCACTTGGACACGTACTAAATATTCGAAATTCTCAGACATAGAAGTATTTTTACCTACGTCTTGGGTCTGGTCGCAGTTTCAAGTCCCGTCCTGTATATTGAATTTTTCCGAGCTAAATCTATATCTTATAGTTTAAATATTTATAGTATTTCCATACATCTAAAAATAAACTAAGGTATAGAACTATACTTCTAACAATAGTAGACATACAGGTCATGAGAAAGTGCGCATTGTCAGCAGTAAGCTCATCCTCAATTACTACCACTTATATGAGTCTTTATAGACATCAGATTAGCACACACACACACACACATTGCTTGTAGCGTACATACTCGTACAAATCAATGTAACTCCATCGCAGTCAATGGAGTGGCAGCGTCGCGCTGGCATCGCTGCATGCAGGCTTCATGACGCTTGCCGTACAGCATGTTATGCGCCGAGGCGAACATCTAGTGTGACAATATTTTGAATGTAAGCTGCAAGTACATGAACACACGTCTATGAAGCTACGCCTCCGTGGACAGTAGGCTCTCGTCGTCCGACGGCATTGCCACAAACGAATAAGCTTACAATGACGAATACGCGTTTAAGCTACGCCTCTGCAGACAGTACGCCATTTTTGTGCAGAAATCCCCTCGGGTGAAACTCGGGAAACCATTGTGTCCCCATCTTGCTCACAGAAAAATAGGAGGCGCGTACCCGGCCTGCTTCTGCTAGAGTGACAGGCGGCTCCACTATCACCCCTAAGCCTGGGCTCATGGAGGACGGAGGTCACTCAACGACCTTCGTCCTCCACGAGTCCAGGCAGACAGACATCTGAGTCGCCTAGCCGAGCGAGAGGACTCCCACTCTGAGGACTGCCACGGAAGCCGACGCGGAGCACTTCTCGCGTGTGCAGTCCTGAGTTATCGCTTGCATCACAGTGATGGCACTCAGATGTTGGCTCCTTCCTGATCCGAAACAGATGGCTCCAGGTCCCGTCCCCGCTTCGGTGCCTCCTTTTGACACCAATATAGGTGCGAAAGGGCTCTTACCTCTAGGTCCCGTGGTGGAGTTCCGGCAAGGATAGTCTCCTTGCCGGAACTCCACCACCCTCGAAGGAGATCTATTCTGTGGCCTGGTGTTTCTTTTCAATTTTCTTCTTTAAATTTAAGGCCTATTTTCAACAGGCAACAGTGTGTTATATATAATAATAATAATAAATAAATGTTTATTTGACTCAAACAGCAATACAATATTTTTTACAAACAATAACTGTGCTATAACTTTCATTCAATTAATGTTGATACTGATTCCCAAACTAGGCCAAAACCTGTATCTTGGGTAACAGTGGTCTTTTGACTATTCGTTACAATTGAGTGACACAGTGACTTTTAGTTACAAGAATTATTGTACAAGGTAAGTTTTAAACATTCATTTTATTAGATAAGATATTACAAATCACTATAACTTCGTGTTGAGTAAGTAGCGTAGTATAATAATGTAAGTCAGTAGTCAGTATGGATGTATGTGGGATGTTATGATGTATGTATGTATGCCTGTATGCATATATGTATGTATATTGTGTGAGCTGTGTGTGTGTGTGTATGTGTATTTGTGTGTGTGTGTGTGTGTCTGTGTGTGTGTGTGTGTGCGCGTGTGTGTGTGTGTGCGCATGTGTGTGTGTGTTTTTTTTTTTACAGAGGTTTGGAAAATACTTTTACGTACGCTGTGTCGGACTCGAATAAATCCTTACCGACTAAAAACCTCCTCTGGCATCGACTTCGAGGGAGGGAGTATGTAGCTTATGCTTTTCCTTCAGGTGCAATGGCTTTCACTTCTTCACTGCTCAGCATTCCGTCTGAGTCCTGCCCGCTCCCGCTCTATGCGCCGAAGCTCCTGCAGTACCTCTTTCGCATAAGTGCTTGTTGCCTCCCAGGATGCCTTCGATGAAAGCATACCTGCCACCAAAGTCTCTGGTTGTATATCCGCCATAAGGTCGGCCTTCCATATTATTCGTGCTGTCGCGAAACGAGAACACGCAAAGACCACGTGCTCTGCATCTTCACTTATTCCGGGACAGGCAGGGCACTCTGGGGAAGTGTCATGATTAAATCGATGAAGGTATTCCCTAAAGCACCCATGCCCAGATAACATCTGGGTCAGATAATAATTGAACTCCCCATAGTCACGATTTATCCACATGGCGAATTGTGGGATAAGGCGGTACGTCCATCTGCCATTTGCGCTGGTATCCCATTTTTTTTGCCATAGCCGGATGCTGTTTTGCCGTTCTTCAATGCTACGTTCTTCAGGGCTTGGGGTTCTTACTACTTTCCTCTGATAGAGGGCTTTTCTTTCCTCGGCTAGTATGTCAATTGGAAGCATTCCAGCTATGACACACGATGCGTCCTCAGAAACTGTACGAAAAGCGCTAGCAACTCTCAAGGCGCTTAGCCGGCATACCCGTGCGATTTTTCTTCGTGATGCCTGTATATTTAGCACGTCGGACCATATAGGGATTCCATACGTGACTACAAACGTCACTACGGATGATAGTAGTATCCTCCTTTTCTGCTTCGGCCCGCCTATGTTGGGCATCAATCGTACTAGAGTCACTCTGACAATGGACGCTTTGGTCTCCACATGCTTAACCTGCGGTTTGAAGTTGAGTCGGGCGTCGATGATCACTCCCAAATAACGCAAAGATGGCTGCGATGTGATCTCCTGAGCTCCAACCCGCAGGGTAATGTTTTCCAGCTGTTTCCTACTTGTGATGAGTATTGCCTCCGTCTTGTGCTCCACCAACTTTAAGCCTACTGTATCCATCCACTGGCTTATCTTTTCGTACGTAACGTCGAAGGCAAAGTTTATCTGTTCCAAATGTTTGGCAACGATCACTATGGCCACGTTATCAGCATATGCTACTAATTTGACTTCCAATGGCAGTTCTAGCTTTAGTAGCCCATCATACATAATATTCCACAGCAGAGGACCCAAAACCGAGCCTTGTGGTACACCTCCAGTGATTTTGTGAAGCTTCGTACCGGTTTCCGTGGAGTATTTCAAGACTCGATCTTTGAAATAACTTTCAACCATTCTTCGCAGATATATTGGTACGTTCATCTCAATGAGAGCCGCCATAATACAATCCCATCTAGCGGAGTTAAAAGCATTCTTGATGTCCAAAGTTGCCACTAAGCAATACTTCTTCGTGCCTCCCTTCCATCTGGTCCCTGCAATGGCGTCTCTGGCAGTGTCAACAACAACGTTAATCGCATCAAGTGTAGAACAACCTTTCCGGAATCCGTATTGATTGTTGGCAAGCAATGGTTCGACTGCTGCTTCGATTCTTCTATGTATAATACGTTCCAGTATTTTACCCGCTGTGTCCAACATGCAGAGCGGACGATAAGATGTAGGGTCATCCGGTGGTTTATTACCTTTAGGGAGAAGAACTAGTCTCTGCGTTTTCCACATCGTAGGGAAGGTACCTTCTTTAAGGCATGTGTTGTAGACCTCCAAGAATAGATCCGGCTCTGCTTTTATGGCCGCCTTCAGTGCAATATTTGGGATTCCATCCAGACCCGGAGCTTTAGAGTTTCCAACCCTGCCACACGCTTCCATCAGTTGCTCTTCTGTGATCGGCGGAATTTCTTCTATGCAGAATAACTCTGTGGGACAGTGTAATTCCAATTGTTGGGGAAACAGCGCTGTGACTATCCTATCCAAGAGCTCGGGACAAGTTGGTGATAACATGGGTTGGCTTAGCTGCCTCATAACCACCTTGTACGGCCTGCCCCATGGGTCGTCTTCTACTTCGTCTATGAGCTCACTCCAGCTCCGCCTCTTGCTTGCTTTTATAGCTTTATTCAGCATTCGGCGTGTTTCCCTGTACTTCGCCTTTAGTTCTTCGTATTTTGGTCCCTTCCTACCATGCTGGGATATTCTCCTTGCGTTAAAGCATCTCCTACGGAGGTCAGCAATACGATCGTTCCACCAATACACAGATGGAAACTGGTTTGTTGTACGTCTTCGAGGCATAGTAACGTCGCAGGCATCCTTAACTCCTTAACTTAACTCTCCACCGCACCATAAGTTCCACCGCTCTCGCTTCAGCGTTTCCCTCGATGACTGCCTGGCCCTCCAGGGCCACTGCGAACGTGGCAGTGTCAAAATAACTCACCTTCCAAGCAATAGCATCGGTTTTCCTATACTTTCTCTTGGCGTTCAGACCGGTACTTACTTCCCACAGTTTCGCACAATGGTCACTGGCTGTGTATATGTCGGAGACTTCCCAAGAATAGTTGCCCTTGGCGAGATTGCAGCTAACGAAGATTAGGTCCACGATGGAAGTTGCCGCATATCTAATAAAAGTTGGTTTATTACCTCTGTTAAGCAAGACTACATAAAAAGTAGTCATTGCTTCCAGTAGCACTTCCCCTCGTTTATTAGTCTTCTTACTACCCCAGTCAAGTGCCCAGGAGTTAAAGTCCCCGGCAATTGCCACGAGGGAATGTTGCTTCGCGTCTTCGGTCAGACGATCCAGGAAGTCCACAAATTCATCATGTGAAAGACTGGGTGGGGCATAGCAGCTATAGACGTAGATGCCATCCAGTTTCACCACTACAAAGCCAGCTTCAGATGTGTTAACTACATTTTGAAACGGCTTTCTGCTGCAGGACCAAATTATGGCTTTAGTAGTGCAAGGTGCATTTTGCGTCCTTTTTAAGTGGCGGCTTTGTGTCCTCCTTCTCCACATTGAGTACAGAGGCTAGACCGATCTACGTTGCTTTTGCACTTAGCAGCGACATGTCCGTAGTGTCAGCACTTAAAACATTTAGTTGGCCTATTCCTTAAGGCAAGTCCTTATGCGACACTTGACCCAGCCAATCCTAATTATGCTGTGTTCACCAAGTATCTTTTCCACAGTTGATGCTGTCAATGTTACCAAGACAGTCTGTGTACCTCCGTAGGCTTTACGCAATGACTTAATAGCGTCCAAGGATATTTCGCTATTCTCTCCAACCACTTTCCGAAGAGCAGCAAGGATATCTTCTTTCGTGGTTATGTCATCGAGGTCTCGTATTTCAATGTCATCCTGCGGTCCCTTACTGATGACATTAGCATCGTCCCCAAGAACCTTGGATAGGGTTTCTTGAAGACTACGGCCTCTATCTATGTTCTCCTTGGTGAGAATAATCAGTAGGTCTCCAGTGGTCGTCCTACGGATCTTGTCAACAGTGGTGCGGACTTTATGGTCTGGGTCTTTTTTAACCCGGCTGAGTATCTCTGCGTATTTCTCTTTAAATTTAGGCCGAACGATTAGAGCGCTTGTTCTAGTCATCGGTTTTCTTGGCCTATTGTTTTCGGAAAGCTTGAGTTGCTGCTTAGCTCGTTGTTTCTTTTTCACCTTTTTGGATAATACATACTGCCATTCCGTACCCTTTGTGTCGGGGTTTTGGGTCGCTTCTTTAGCAGACAGACTTGGTACTGTGCCCTTGCGTTTCTTCGCTTCCTTACCTCCTGATTCTGGAGAAGACTATTGTTCCCGCTTTGCCTTGCGTGGCTCTCGTTTGTCTCCAGTAACGGATTCAACGTCAGCATCAGCTTCGCTGTCTAGTACCGTTATGAACTCCGTTGAGTTTTGCACACGCAGTGGTGTAGAAATAACTTTCGGAGCCATGTTAGCAGGACGTTGGTGCATTCGAGCATCCTCCAGTGATTTCAATCCTTTGAATGCACTACCAATACTGGCGACCTTTGTTTTAATCTCGGCTGGACAAAGTCTTGAAGCTCACAGATGAGCTTTTCCAGACGTTCCCATGCTTGCATCCTCTTCATGTCAGAACTTGTGTCACTTTCTGCTTGTTGTGCTAGATGTCTGGTGTTATCTACTTGCCTTGCATCGTTTTGGTTTTTATTTTTGGTTAAATTCTCCATACTGTGCCCACGATTACCTAGGGAAAAATTCCGTCCACTCCAACAGAGCCCCGGTTGCTGGAGTAAGGCCTGCCCCGAAGGACAATACTCTGGGGGGGACCTGGTACCCCAGAGGAACCGTTAGCGACGTCACTACCCCGACGCCAAATTCTAAGGCACGGTAATCTGAACACCATTCATTTGGGGGCGTTTTGTCCGCGGGAGCTATTTTATTTCACTCCTACCCTCTGTTCTAGAGAACAGCGAGTATTCTCCTATCCGCACGAGGAGACGCGCCCGGTAGCAGTATCGCCTCAGCCCCGAGTGTGTGTGTGTGTGTGTATTGATGTGCGTCTTGTTACGGTTGGCACCTGTACCCTTTCTCGCACACCACACATTTCCTCCTTGCACAGTCAGCACTTATCCGTCCTACTGACATCATTCCATTCCACTTGCAGTCAGTCTCATCCCGACCTCTATGTAAGACGGCTGTCTCAATCGAAACCCTGTATTTTATTCTTTTAAAAAGCCTTTACCTTGAGACTCGTAACATTTGGTGGCAGCGTTAAGGGATTCAAGAAAAAAAGAGTCCCCGGTTCGTCTCCTAGCCTATAAAAATCAAAACCCGACGCGAGTGCGTGTTGTATAAGTGCCAACTCCATAGTGCATCCCATACCGGTGTACCGAGTACGTCCAGCCCTTCTGGATACCTGGTGTTGTGTCTAGTGTTTGTGTTGTGACCAAGTTCGCGGAAGGCCCATTGCTGCGCACTGCCTGTGCTGCAGCCGGTCTTTACCCGGAGCAGAAGAAGGTTACCTTGATCGCGCATAATTAGGTGCTGCGACCTCGACAACGCAACGACGCGATAGCCCGTGGCTTATCATCACGTTATTTCGTCGAACAAGATCGCAAGAACGCCCACGTACCTACTATGATCATCCTTATCGCACTGTCTGCATTCCAGTAAGTGATTTTATGCACTTGGTCATTGCCTATATCTTATCCGTATTTATTTATTTATTTATTTATTTATTTAATAGGTTTATCCACAGCAAATGCATTACAAATTGGTATATAATACATGTTTAGCGAGTAATGTGGCTGATACATTTGCCAATTACGGATAACCAGCATGCGTAATATTATAACATTGAAGAAAAGAAAAAAAAAACCTATATTAGAACAGAGAATTAAATAGACAAAATAACATATCATACAGATTGAGTTTAGCAGAAATAAGTAAAATGAATTACATACCTACCACTATTTACTTATTATACTGAGTAGGTACTACTGGGTAGGCTACTTTAATTTGGTGGTGACTATATTGTTATTATTGGAGGCTCGAAAGGTACTAAATATTTTATTTTTAAATCTATTTTTGGAATCATGGTATATGTCGATGTCAGGTGTGGACTTGGATATTGTATTAAGTTCTTTGCACAGCCGGTGCAGAGGAGAACTAGCCCCGATGTTCGATTTGAAGGTTGGTAAGTGGTACACATTGGAAATTGGATATCTTGGCATTTTACGGGGTACCTGAAGACTGATACGCGAAACCAATTCGCTGCAGTCCAACCTACCATTCGTTAACTTATGCAGGAATGCAAGACCCTGCACTACGCGTCGTTCACGCAATGTATGCATATTAAAGTGTTTTAGTCGCTGTTGGTACGGGCATCTATGAGAGATTCCGCTGGAGTTATAGGCTAGGTTTCGTGTGAATGCACGTTGCAGACTTTCGACACGTTGAGAATGTACGGCATAATAAGGACTCCATATCATACTTCCATATTCCAATCGGCTACGGACTAACGTATTGTAGAGGGTTATTTTGGTTCGCGGTAACTGAAACTCTTTAGTGCAGCGCCTTACAAATCCGAGCATTTGTGCTGATTTTGTAACAATGCTATCCACGTGTTTTTTGAAGCTAACCTTACTATCTATGATGACACCTAAATCACGGACTTCATTTACCTGATCTAAGATAGTGTTGTTTATGTTATACGATGAGGTAAAGGGTTGTTTTTTCCTTGTATATTTAATATGGCAACATTTTTTAACATTAAGTGACATGTTATTTGTATTACACCAGTCAACAATTCTATCTATGTCACTTTGCATAAGGAGCACGTCTTCCTGCGATGATACAATTTTATAAATTTTTAGGTCATCTGCAAATAATAAGGCATTGCAATGGTGAATTTGGTTCGTTATGTCATTGATGAACACGGTGAAAAGGAGTGGTCCAAGATGAGATCCCTGAGGAACACCGGAATCGGCATAATATGGGAATGATTCGTAGCCACTTAATGCAATAATCTGTGATCTTTGAGATAAATAGGAAGAAAACCACCTAAGCAAAGAGCCATGTATGCCATTAAAATGTAACTTAGATAACAGAAATTGGTGGTCCACTTTATCAAATGCGCTTGAGAAATCAGTATACACAGTATCAACTTCTTTTTTATTGTCAAGGGCTATTGTAATATCAGATACAAATTCCATTAAGTTTGTGTCCACGTTACGTCCTGATTTAAAACCATGTTGTCGCGGAGAAATTAATGGATCTAAATGCTTAGTAATAATAGGACAGATAAGTGATTCAAATATCTTTGGAAAACACGATAGAATGGAAATGGGGCGGTAATTGGATACGTCAGCCGCGTCTCGTTTCTTGTAAACTGGAACGATTCTCGCATTTTTCCATACGCTAGGAAAGATGCCCTGTTCTAGGGAGCGATTAAATATGGTAGCTAAGGGCAGGGCTAGGCATTCACGGCAGTGGTTTATAAATATAGGAGGTATTGAATCAGGTCCGGGCCCCTTGGATGTGCCTAACTGCTTAAGTTTCGTCAGGACATCTTTTTCGGAGATTTTTATTTGACTGAGAGTTCTATTGCAATTGCTAGGGGTAAAAGGAATGTCGGTATCGCGTTTGGGGGTTCTTCCGTACTCAAGTACGGAAGAAAATTGTTTGGCAAATAGGTCAGCTATGTTAGATCCGCCGCTTACGATTACATCTTTCATATGCATTTGAGAGGGAATGGAGCTGTCCCCTCGTTTCTTATTTTTAATGAAACGCCAAAATGCTTTCGGGTTTTTTTGGATATCTAGTTCTATTTGATGTTTATATTCACTATAGCAACTACTGATGAGCTTATGACAGCGACTGCGAAGTATTTTAAAACTGATTTTGTCCCGAGGATTGTTGAACTTACGGTAGGCACGTCTTATTCTTTCTTTTTCACGTAATAATTTTATAAGAGAATTTGAGAACCATGGGGGATATTTGGATTTACTTGGTACATATTTAGGTGTATATTTTTCTATAGTATCGCGTAACGAACTGTACATCAACACTTACATTAACGTCACTGCACTGATTAATCTTGTTATTTAAGTCAGAGTTTCTCAAATCAAATATGATATTTTCATAGTCTGCCTTGAAGAAATTATGCCCCGATCGGTAGTTTGCTGTTAGGTTTGTTTTTTTAACGTCAAAGGGTATGGATATTTGTAGAGATGGGTGGTGACGATCAAGTTTACTTAAGATATCGGAGGAAGAAGTAACTGTAATGTTAGCTATATTACTTAGGACGAGATCTAATATACAGTCTTCCGAATTTTGTATATTGTTGTACTGATAAAGATTACCGAAAGAAATAAAATCAATCAAAGACAGACCCAACGAACAGCCATAATTAGAAGGAGTAAGGTAATTTACATTGTCTTTACGTGCCCACTGTATAAATCTCAGATTGAAATCTCCAAGAATAACAACATCGTCAACCTGACACAACACATTATTAACATGATTTAAAAAACTAGACAGGGAGTCCAATTTAACAGGAGGCGGTAAGTATACAACACATATTGCTACTTTTTTGATACGATTATTAATATTCAACTCTAAAATAACCCATAAATCCTCGAAGCCGCTTTCCCACTGACAGATTCTGGTGGACTTTATATGCTTAGCCACTGCGATCAAAACGCCACCACCGTCCATTTTGGAGTCCCTGTGGCATATTCTTTCTCTACGGTACACGATATATCTTTGGTCAATGAGCTCACTGGATATATAAGATTTAAGCCAAGTCTCAGTGAGAGTGATTATATCATAATTACAAAGTAAAACATTTTTGTACAGGTCATCAGTCTTTGTTCTAAGACCGCACACATTTTGGTAATAAATATCAAGCATTGTCAAACAGTTAACACTTAGAACACGTTACACATAGATTATAATATATAAGTGATAGTCAAATTTACGTGGCAGCAGAACGGATAGATAGACGTATTCTAAACTGTATAATATTTTGTTTAAAATTATTTTCTATTGTGTGAATTAAATTGTATATTTCCTATCATAATGGCGGATAGATCTCAAAGTCCCAAATTTGAAAAGCCCGAAATAGCGATAGTTGACACGGAGGAAGATGTTCAAGCCTGCCCTCCTTCTGCAGGACCTACTACTAGATCCATTTCCAAAAAGAAAATTGTAACAACTAAAACTGAAATCGAGCTTTCTACTCTGTTAAAATTTATTAAGCCGTATGATGGCTGCAGGGAGAAGCTCAACTCTTTTCTGGTAAATTGCAACAATGCCTACGAACTAGCCACAGATTCCCAAAAAGATATCTTATTTAAATAATATATTCTCTGCCAACTCCAAGGCAAGGCAGAAACGGCTTGCTCGATAAAAGAGTTTACCAATTGGATGCAACTTAAAGAATTCCTAAAAACTCAATTTAGTGAAAGGAAGCATTACGCCCATCTTCTCACCGACCTACAAGAATGTAAGCAACAATTTAACGAAACCGTAAGTCAGTATGCGCTTAGAATTGAAACATGCCTCTCTCAACTTTTAACGGAAATATCAATCTCTCACGGCCATAAAAATAGAGAGATGGTAGGACGTACAGCTGCTATGGAGGAATTAGCCCTCCACCATTTCCAAATGGGGTTGATACCTCGTATTTCGAATATTATTAGATGTAGATCTTCAAAAACGTTAAATGAGGCTATTAATATGGCAATATCCGAAGAAAAAATACAGCATTCTTTAGCCAAACAACGTCCAGGGCCATCCAGTAGTCAGCTAAACATCCGCCAAGACAAGTCAAGACCAAATACTCAATTTGCACGTCGTTACCAACAATCTTCCTACAACTCAAACCAACCTTACGCCAGCCGTCCCAATACAAGTAACAATAGTGATTCCTCCTCCCCATTTTGTAGATACTGCAAGACCCCAGGGCACACCCTGGAGCAATGTCGAAAAAGGGAGTTTAATAACAACCGATTTAAAAATCTTGAACAAAGCCAATCGAGAACACCCCAACGTGTTCATTTTGTTTCCGACGAAACACCGGAGCCCAACAATGATGATGAAGTAAATGACCCCACAGAAGGTTACGACACTGTTGACAATTATCCAAAAAACGAATAACCGTCTCGTCCCAGTGTCGTGCGGGACCTCGAGATTTTAAAACCGGCACCCTCAAATCTAATTCTGAGCTTACTCTAACTTCATTACTTAGAAGTTCTTCTATACCCCAAGCATCGCTACAAGATGGCTTATCTATCCAGCAACGCAATAAAAATCATTCTATACCCCAAGCATCGCTACAAGATGGCTTATCCATGCAACAACGTAATAAAGTTGCTCTACCAAAACCTCTCGAATCCAATGTTTTCGAAATAACAAGTGATCCTGCGAAAACACTATTACCCCACATTCTTGTCATGTCCTCGGTATCAGACATCCCACTATCCTTATTAGTTGACTCAGGATCGTCTGTTAGTCTCCTAAAACATTCGTGTATTGTACACCAGCCCAACATTGTAAAACAAACTATCCAATTAAAAGGTATCGACTCAACAGTAGCATCTATCCGTACCTTGGGCCACTTCTTATTAAAAATCCAACTTCCTAAACATAAGATATCACATGAATTTCATATTATAGATACGATACACTTACCTTACGATGGTATTATAGGGTCTGACATGCTTAATACACTTAGCTGCAACATAAATTATAACGATAATCTACTGTGGGTTGGTAAGTTATCCTTGAAATTACATTTCCATGACCCTACCTACATAATTCCACCTAGAACCGAAACGGTGATTGAATGCTCCGTCTCAAACCCTGAAATAAAGGAAGGATTAATCATAGATCAAAATCTCTCGGATACTTTATTAATCGCAAATAGTTTAGTACGCGTTAAGGAAAATAAAAGAATTAATGTATCCGTTGTGAACACCTCTGAAAACCCTGTAACCGTAAACTCTAACCTCAACTTAAAACTGGACTGCATTAAGGCCTTGAAACTTAAAGAACAACCTCCGGGTGCAGTACATTACGTAAATAATTCAAATAATAGCTTAACACGTACAGAAGAAGTATTAAAACAGCTACGTGTGTCACATCTCAACAAGGAAGAAAAAGACACCCTGCTGCAATTATGTTGTGATTATTCCGATATATTTTATCTACCCGGAGAGAACCTTACCCATACAAACGCCCTTAAACATGAAATCAAAACCACAACAGATGTTCCAATACACACAAAATCTTATAGATTTCCTGAAATCCACAAAGCCGAAGTTCGAAAGCAGGTGGATAAGATGCTAGAACAAAATATAATAGAACCTTCTGATTCCCCTTGGTCATCACCCATATGAGTCGTTCCCAAGAAGCTTGACGCTTCCAACGTACAGAAATGGCGAGTAGTCATTGATTACCGCAAGCTGAACGATGTCACGATCGGTGACACTTATCCTATCCCTCAAATTGCTGAAATCCTTGACCAACTGGGCAATAGTAAATACTTCTGCACCTTAGATCTGGCATCTGGGTTCCATCAAATTGCATTAAACGAAGCTGATAAACCTAAAACTGCATTCACCATTCCCGAAGGTCATTTCCATTTCAAAAGAATGCCTTTTGGATTAAAGAATGCACCAGCCACATTCCAGAGACTAATGAACTCTGTTTTATCCGGTTTACAAGGTATCAAATGCTTTGTTTACCTTGACGACATCGTTTCTTATGGATATGACCTGAAATCTAGTATCCTCAATTTAAAGGCAATCTTCCAACGAATCCGTGAATTTAAGCTCAAATTACAGCCCGATAAATGTGAGTTTTTGCGACGTGAAGTCTGCTATCTTGGTCACATAATCACTGAAGAAGGCGTTAGACCGAATCCTGAAAAGATAAGTGCTGTGACCGAATTCCCTGTTCCAAATAATCCTATAGATATAAAGTCATTCCTCGGACTCGTTTCATATTACCGACGTTTCATTCCTGAGTTCTCTAAGACCGCAAAAGCCCTTACCAATCTCCTGAAAAAGAATACACCTTTCCAATGGGAAAACCAACAACAACTTGCCTTTGACACTCTAAAAAATAAATTAACAACTGCTCCGCTTCTCATTTACCCTGATTTCTCTCAACCCTTCGTACTCACGTGCGATGCTTATAATTACGCGGTTAGTGCTGTACTCTCCCAAGGAACTGTGGGTAAAGATCAACCAGTAGCCTTTGCGTCAAGAACGCTCAATAAGAGCGAATCCAATTACAGTACGACTGAGAAAGAGTTACTAGCAATACTATATGGATGCAAAACATTTCGACCTTACCTTTACGGCCATAAATTTCTCATTATCACTGATCATAGACCTCTGAAATGGTTGTTCAATCACAAAGACCCCAGCAGTAAACTCCAGCGATGGAGGTTAAAACTGGAAGAATACGACTATGAAATAGTGTACCGTAAAGGCAAATTAAACTCTGCAGCTGACGCCCTTTCTAGATATCCAGTAAACCCAATATATCCAGGAAACGAGGATCCATTAACCTCTAATACAAGTGCTAACACTAACCCTCACAACTCACCTGATGAAGCAAATAATGACCTGCAAGATCTCCTTGTATCTCCACCATCCAGTCTAGACGCAGCCCTTATAAATCCTGAGATTGAGAATGAAGTAATGGAGTATCTGAGCTCCTCCGCTAACGAACCTCATCCTTCGACTAGCCAGCAGTACCCTGAAACTTTGTCTGCTCCTCCTGTTCAGCATAGTCTACCAAGTTTCGAAACAGAACCTCAACCTTCGACTAGCTGGCAGAACCCTGAAAGCTTACCTGTTCCTCCGGTCCAGCTCAACCCAGCAACCCCTCTTCCAGAACCTGTAAACCTACCCTCACCTGAGAGAACCTATAATCAATTCTTGAGATCACCCACTACGTCACACAACACCTCTATCTTACAACATAATGAAAACCTGCTTAAAGGAGCACAAAAATTAGTAATTATACCAACCTCAATAGACATGGACGAGTCTATGCCCTATGTTCAGGAAGTTCTTAATAAATGTACAGAATCTGTGCGAATTGAACTCCTGGAAAAAGAAAAAATCGCTACATACCTTCTTACCTCTTGAGACTGAAAATAAAACTTATCTTTTCTTATTTACGAAAGTTCATCATTTCGATGATTATTCATACCCGATATATTCAAATCTCTAAAGTTCACACGCGATGAAGTGATGATGTCATATCCCCTAATAAATGACATCGCCACATCCGACTTTGAAAACCCCTTTGATAAACACTCTTTCATAAAAATTTATAATATGTTTAGCTATCTGTTTGACGGGACTAACATAAGAATCCATATATACCATAACAAAATTATATATTCTTCACTGAGTGAAATTCCAAAAATCCTTAAGGAAAATCACGATATTCCAATTGCAGGACACCTAGGAATTAATAGAATGCTAAGCCGTATCAGAGAAAGATTTTATTGGAAAAGCATGCGTAGTGATATCGAGAACTACATAAAAAAATGCTCTCCATGTCAAACCAATAAAGCCTTACGCAGAATAAATAGAGCACCGATGATAATAACATCCACGTCAACCTCTCCTTTTGAGAGGCTATCCATTGACATCGTAGGGCCTTTACCTGAATCCGGCACAGTCAAGCTTAAATTCATTTTGACTATGCAAGATGATCTCACAAAGTTCTCGCTAGCATATCCCATTCGTAGTATTACAGCACAGGAATCGTGTGAATGCCTTCTCCATTTTGTATCTCTATTTGGTATCCCAAAACTTATACTCACTGATCAAGGAACGAATTTTACAGCAGACCTATTCAAAAAAACATGTGAATTCCTAAAAGTAAAACAATTATGGTCCGCTCCGTATCATCCGCAGACGCAAGGGGCCTTAGAACGAAGTCATTCTACACTTAAGGAATATTTGAAATCCTATACCAACGAAAACCAAGATAATTGGCCCCGATACGTCTATACTGCTATGCTAGCATATAATTCTGCGGTGCATTCAACAACGCATTATTCACCATTCGAATTATTATTTGGACATAAACCACATATTCCAGACTCTGTCTATAATAACTCTGACACTACATATCCTGAATATGTAAAGATGTTGCAACATCGTATGAAATACACACGTGACAAAGCTAGAGAATTCATGGAAAAATCTAAAACACGTTCTAAAAACTACTACGACTCCCGTAGTCGATCTGTAGAATACAAGGTTGGTGATTATGTGTTACTGAAGAACCACCTTAGACTACGTAAAGCCCTATCGCCCTTGTGGAAGGGGCCGTATAAAATCGTAAAAGTACATGGTAACCACACATTAACCTTACTCATAAACAGACGCCATGTGAAACACCACTTCGATGAGGTTAAACACGTGGAAGTCCAACAAGTACCTACCTAGTACTGCAAATCGAACTTATTCGATCATATACTCTTTATTTTACCTTTTATTACTTTTACAAATTTACTTAGCTTTAGTTTATACAATATACTTTAGTTATACATTTTATTAGTCATTTAAATATCATATCAGGCCTCTTTTCGTTACAGCATACTGGCCCATGGTCATCAAGAATTTATACAACAAATCAACGCGAGTCCCGGTATATACTTTGACCCAATTGGTGAACTCAAAATTCGTGTAAGCCATTTAGATATAGTTACTCCCCTCGACATCTCATACATTGAACCCCATATAAAAAATATAAACTCAATATTAGGTACAATACGTCTGATATGTAATCAAATTGAAATTGAAACATCCAACAAATTAGAATGTCACAATACAATAGAACCATTAACTGTAAGATATCACGATATCACTTCAGAGTATTCAGCTATCTCGCATTTAATAAACAAAAGGTTTAAACGGGGAGCCGGAATAGGAGCTATTGGTAGTTTGTCCAAAACTATATTCGGTACTTTGAACGAGGATGACGCTATAAAATATGATAACGCTATCCAAAATATTCAGGATAATGAAAAAAGACTGGGCTCAGTAATGAAAGAAAATATTCTGATTACTTCCTCAATCTTGTCAAAATTTAATAGTACATTACATTCAATAAAAATTAATGAGGCCAGCCTTAACCTAGCTATCGATAATTTCTCTGCGAAACTGAAAAATATTACAATAATTTCCAATGAGCAAAATGTAAAAACAACCATTAATTCAATTTTAAGCATCAATTCTCACAATTTCATTTCAGTTAGAAGACATAACAAACGCTATCATGTTATGCAGCAAAAATATCCTACACCCGGCTGTGTTATCACCCGCTCAGTTATACCAAGAAATTGTCGATAACTATAGATACTTACCTGTAGACTTTAAGTTACCCGTAAGTTTAGCATTAAGTAACATTCATATCCTATTGAATGTGTCTAGTATAGTATGTTAAACAACAAGATTGTTTTTGTTTTAAGAATACCTTTAGTATCACCTAAGGAATATAATCTGTTTCACAACATAGCACTACCTACTCCACATAACAATGTAAAACCGAACTCTTTTAGTTTTATAATACCTTCTAGTAAATATACAGCAATGACCAAGGATAAATCTGAATACTGTAACCTTGACTCTTTAATGGAATGCACAGTGATAAGCTCACACGAGTATATCTGTGACGTCATGACAGTGTTCCCAACAAGTGCAAACCCAAGCTGCGAAAGTGAATTCATGTCTAATGTGATAAGCGTTTTACCAGTGCAGTGTCAAACAAGGTACTTTCATGGACAAATAGACTTATGGAAGCCGCTTCACAACAATAACTGGATTTACGTACAGTCCCAAAGTAATAAACTCTATATTGAATGCCCTAATCAAAAAATTACAGAATTAAGTATTATTGGCACGGGAATTTTAAGCGTCCCGAATAATTGTATCGCTTATTGCAAAAGTACAAAATTAATACCCAAATTTAACAATTTAATTATCAATGTTACTGTCACTCGATCAGATTTTAATATCATCAACGATTCCTGCTGTACTTTAGATAAGTTCTTAAAAACAATGAGTAATGAATCTCCCTTGAAACTACAAAACATCGACTTAGACGTCTTTACATTAGAAACCAAGTCAAAATTTAAATCTATGAACGATGAGACCGATAAGATTCTCAATCAACATCAAATAATAAAATACGGGACTCATTACTCAATTATAATTATAGTAATACTCTGTATTGTTTTTGTATTTTGTATTTTTAAATTGTTTTTGTATATTAAATCACACAGCCGTCTCATTCACTACTTTCCTAGATTCTCCCAATCCATTCCTGTGAGCTCACCTCCAGTTCAGACTCCAGATTCCGAGCCAGTCACTCCTATTAAAATCAATAAACGCCATCCTGAAACTGAAGATCTTCCATCTCCTAGCATTAGGAGAAACGTGTAATTTGCTTACCCATTCCCCTAAACATCGAAGTTCCAACCCCGATGTTTAGTCTACCCCTGGGAGGTGTTACGGTTGGCACCTGTACCCTTTCTCGCACACCACACATTTCCTCCTTGCACAGTCAGCACTTATCCGTCCTACTGACATCATTCCATTCCACTTGCAGTCAGTCTCATCCCGACCTCTATGTAAGACGGCTGTCTCAATCGAAACCCTGTATTTTATTTTTTAAAAAAGCCTTTACCTTGAGACTCGTAACAGTCTGTTTGTGTGTTCGTATGTGCGTACGTTGAAGAGAGTTGGTCATCAAAAGTGTTCACTCCAGAAATTTTAGTATTGCTTCTGTACCGTCATAGTCATATTGAAGTAACCAACTTGTTGCTATATTTTTTATGTCATGACGATTCAGACCCACTATGTTTTTATTTTTGTGAAGCAAGTTGTATACTTTACAGCCCAGACTTTTGAATTGGCGCCTAGCGAATGCTGTCCTACTGCGAACTACCGGACACATTGACCTCTTGCTACGCTTTTTACCAGGTTCTGAAGGAGCTACGTTTTGGTGAATCTTAATTATTGATTTGAGTACAAAGAGTAGTCTAACAGTTAGAACTTGATTGTCAGCGTATAGTTGAGCAGTGGGGTACCTAATTGGCTTCTTATTTAAGACTTTGAGCACGGCTCTCTGCGCTCTCTCAAGTTCCAGAAGTTGCGTCTTACCTGCAACCCCCCACACTGGGATACAATATTGAATAACAGACTGACAGAGAGCGATATATACCATTTTTAGTTTTTGTAGAGAGGCTGTGTCACGCAGGGCTCTAAAAAAGTAAATTAGCTTTCTAGTTCGGGCTTTAACCGTAGCAACCTGGACGTCCCACGAGAGCCTACTATCTATTTGCACTCCTAGATACTTTGCACAAGAGGCTCGAGCTATTTCCTGGCAACCACAATCTATATCCCGGGCACATGTATGGGCTTTTAAAGCGTAGTTGTTAGGTGGAGTATTAAGTTTAGATAGGGAGAAAGGGAAGAAGTGAGTTTTACTCAGGTTGATTGTAAGTAAGTTCTTAGAAAGCCAGATCTTTACCAGTCTTAGGGAGTTTTCCGCTCTTTCCTTCACTATCTGCCAGTTTGGACCCCATACTACAAGTGCAGTGTCGTCCGCATAGGTGAAAGTGCTGGTATAAGGGAGAGGCATGGTACAGAGATCATTTACTTAAAGCTGGAATAATATGGGGCCTAAAATACTCCCTTGCAGGACGCCAGTAGTAACATTAACCTCATCGCTAAGCTCATTCCCTACTTTTACTCTCTGATTCCTATTTTCTAAGTAGTTCCTGAAAATATTCAGGGGGAGACCACGTATCCCCAATTTTTCCATTTTTTCCAGCAAGACTGACGCAGAGACTGTGTCGAACGCTCTGGAAAGGTCCAAAAAGATGCACAGACATCTGTTGTTCGAGTCTAAGTTTTTGACAACGTTGCTAGTCAGATCTATCACGGCGTCTTCGGTGAAAATACCTGAACGAAATCCATACTGGTTTTTGGCTAAAATATCAAATGTTTCTAGATAATGTTTAAGTGCATTATTCAGGATTCTTTCCAGAATTTTCGACATTGCAGAGAGTATTGAGATAGGTCTATAGTTGTCAACGCAGTCCCTGTTGCCACTCTTGTGGACCGGATGAATAATGGCTTTCTTCAAAGCTTCTGGAAATATACCCGAGTTTATAGCAAGGTTGCAGATGTGGGTTATTGGGGGGACAAGTTCCTTGCAGAGCTTTAGAACGCGAGCTGGTATACCATCCCACCCTGAGGCACAATCTTGCCGTAATTGAGAAATTATGGTATCAACGTCAGTCTCAGTCACTTTCAATAGGACCATAGATGAAAGTGAGTTCACAGGTGGAGAGGCAGGCAAGGGGCTGCTGTTAACCGGGTCAAGAGGTGTAATTTTTTCGGGTAACTTAATTCCAACAGATGCAAATAAGACGTTTATGTCGTTTACGGATTGTTTAGGGTCACAGTTAGTGCTTAGTAGCTCCAGGGGACAATCGTGGTTCTTCAGAGTACCCATGATGCTTTTAATTGCTGTCCAGAGGGCTTTTATATTAGAACCAGCCTCGTCAATCAAATTTTTGTTATATTTTAATTTGAGGTCTCGAACGAGGTGATTGCAGTAGTTTCGATACCGTGTATACGTTATTTTGAGAGTTATGTTATCAGGAGATTTTCTGTGTTCGATGTGCAATCTATCCCGGTTTCGGATGCATCGAACCATCCCTGGGGTCATCCAAGGCTTCAAGATCCTATGTTTTCTAGATATCTTGTTGACGCTTGTGTAATTGGAGATTATTGTTGATAGGGTTGAAATAAAGCAGTTTGTAGCGGCATTTGTATCGTACATTTAAATTATATTAGAGAAGTCAGTCTTTTCGATTTCAGTTTTAATGTCCGTTAAGTTGATTTTACTTTTAATATGAAAGTTATTATTAGAAATAGTCTTAGATTGTTCTAGGAATAGAGCAATGGGTTTGTGATCAGTTATGTGGGATTCTAAGACTAAGGTAACTGAGGGGAGATTTGATTTAACAAAAAAATGGTCTATGCACCTTTGACTAATTCTGGTGGGGAAAGTATGAGTAGGGAACAATCCATAGGAAGCGTTAACAGTTAAATATTCATCATATATTCAATCAGAGCTATCGGGACGTATATTAATGTTAGTGTTACCCACCAAAACCGAATGATGCGTAGTTAGAGTATCATAGACATTATTGAGAATCTCTATAAAATTGTTATGGTCTTCTACCGATTTTTGGGATGGGGAACGATACACTGCCACGACAGCAACCCGATCATCAACTAGACATAACAAGCAACTAGCTCCTTTGAAATACGGCTCGCTAACCCTACAATTGAGTTCTTTTTTGTATAAATTACAAGACCATCGTTTTGGTTAAGTAAGGATTTTGAATTGTGCGCTATGTAACCATCTGAACCAGGTATAGTGTCAGTTTTACTTAGCCAGCACTCACCGAAAATAATAATATCAAAAACAACACCCGTCGTAGACAGCATTAAGATAAACTGATCAAGGTTTTTGTTTAAGCTACTAATATTTACATGAATTATTTTGATAGACCGACGGCCAGTGTAGAGGAGACAATCTTCTGGTTGACAGTTGAATGAGCACACAGTGGGGTTTGTATCTAGTTCCTTGTTTATTTCATCAATGTTAGCCGTTTAAGCTTAGAATCACTATACATTGTACTACTAGTACTCCTAAGAGAAAAGGGGTAACTAGGTTAGGCTTTAACGAAAGTAATATTGCAACATCAAAGTAGCCATACGGCACGATACAGGATAATATTGAGTACGATTGTTGGAATTTAGCTGTAGGTAGTATTATGAATGGTATTATATTATGGGGGTGAGTATGAGTGTACACTTTATGAATGTATGAAGTTAAGTGTCTGAGGATTTGTGGGTGTAAATTATTGTGTTTAATAGGTATTTTGAATGTATTGTATGATGGTGTGTTGTGATAATGACATGTATCTGTACATATTTTACAAGTTAGATAGATTAAGGATAGAGAAGCTTAGCATGCAATATAAATATTTTTTGTTTCAGACAGCGGCGTGATGCGAGTTAACAACACGTAACAACAATAAAATATTGGTAAACATTTCGAGCTTGGGTTAAAATGACATGCAAGGTATGCTATTATAGGAGTGGTCGGCAGTGATTGTCACATATTATTACTTAAGATCTTTTATTTTTGCCTCCAGATTTTCAACATTCCGTCGAAGTTCCAATCGTTCTTTTAGTAAAACGTCTAGGCTGCTTTTAACATCTTCGTATTGTTGACTTAAGAAGGACATGGAATGTACTATCTCGTCATTTGATTTCTTTATTTTGTTGTTCTGAGCCTTAAGTTCCCTATTGTCAGAGGATAGTTGTGTAATTAAGGAATTTTGTGACTTGTACATTTCATTTATTTGACTCTGGAATTCAGATTTCCAGTTGATAAGTAGTTCTCTGATATCCTCGTTATCATTCTTCTCCAAGTCGATTGGACTAGGTTGCTTAATAAGGCGCCGTTTAATTATGTTACCGCTTAGGTATACGAGCGATGTATTGTCCAACTTATTCAACTCAGAATCAGATTGAGTGTATTCCGGAGTGATCGGCGGTGAGCGTCTAACCGACATCGCTATATTAAGCGGTTAAATAGGTAGGTACTCAAGCAGAATATTCAGCTACCTATTTGATAAGTAATGTAGACTCAAACGCGAAACTCAGATGCAAGCAACAAGACCTATGTGTATTACTATGTGTATTATTTGCAACCAGATAAAAGGCGATAATCAGTTCTTCAGAGTAAATACAGTAAACATTTATATCAATGCCCCCATCAGTAACAAGTAAGGAGTTTGTAAAATCATACCTTGCAGATAGGTACACAAACAACGGCACTGTGATGCGAGTCGTTAGGTACTTGTAGTCGCAAGCGCAGTGGGTGAACGATAAACAAGGACAAAAATTATCACCTGTCTCATTAACGTTGCGGGTGTGCGGGGCGCCCCGTTAAGAACCTCAGCTGTGGCACCCGATTTCAATCACTGTGCCGTTAAGGTCGAAATTCACTTATTGGTTGATAGTTGAGAAAGGGAACTGCAAACGATGTTATTTAAACTTACAAGACAACTTGAGCTTAATTATTTAAATGATATTTATTAAATCGGCGCAATAAAACAGTAACATGTATGCACTGTATCAGAGCTTGGACGAAAGAGGATATTGTTGTTATTGGATATTGTTACAACGAGCGTCGTTATCTCGAAAACTAATCATCGAATCTTTAGGAAATTAAAATTTTGTTGGTACTGCATTGTGTATACAAATAAAAAAGTTAAACCACAATTTCATTCATTTTGATCATAAAGCAAAACAATTACTGTGAATTTCATTACATTACTACACAGTATGTTACAGTCTGAAAACAAAAATCGTCATTACACTCTTGTTTGTAATTTTTTATGTTATTGAATTAGTATGTTCTTTGTTTTATATAAACGATCTTTTTTTTATTATATTTATGAAGTATCAAAATCAGAGCTGTTCATAGAGTCATTGCTTATGCACAAACATACGACGCCTTCAATGAAACCAATGGCAACTAATAGGAAGTTCTGTTATTTTCGCTACCGAAACGCAAAAGTTTCTTTAAACTTGCATTTATTCCAAAATCTATAGTAAACATTACCTATGGGGGTTTGTGGGGGGTGTGTTTCAATAATTTCGGTTGGGCGGAATTTAAAAAACTTTGTAGATGGCATTGGTAAGCTCACATGAACGAAGGATACCAGAGAAGCATTTTTTTTGGAATTCTTGTCTGTTTGTCTGTTTATCTGTTTGTTCGCGATGAACGCAAAAACTACTAAACGGATTTGATTCCAGGTTTTCCATTATAAAGGTCTTGGTCAGATTTAAAATCTGCATACATCGGATTGCAATTGCTTAAGTAGAACCGGAGATATGACCAAAACACAATAACCAATTTTTAGAGTGGTAGAGTCAAGCAACAGTCATTTTGGCCGTTACATGAATGGGCCCGACTCGACCGGGGAAGCACCACCCTTTTTTTTTTTTTTTTTTTTTTTTTTTTTTATCGTGCGGAAATCCCTTCGGATACCCCCCCGCCTGCCAGCGGGGGCGGTTATGTCGGGCTTGCACCGACTAAAACCGCACGCCGTCTCGGGTCTTCAGACGCCGGGGTGTAAGGTTACCCATAGAGCATATCCCTCGCACCCCGGCTGACCCTGGGCCATCTCACCACTAACAGCATCGCTCATCCTGTCTCCTCTGAAAGCAGAGGAGTACGGAGAGCGATGTGTTCCCGCCACGTTGGGTATTGGCCGACGATCAATGCCAACCCTATGAAGGGGTGAAGGGGAAGCCATTGACCGCCGCCCAGGGTGTACCGGCCGCTCCGATTCCGTTCCCCCCGGACTGCAGCGGGATCGGAATCGGAGCGACACTCGAGGAGGTTACCCAACACACACCCCGGGAAGCACCACCCTCTCACAGAATATCGACGCCAAGTAACAGTATTTGAACTGTTGCGTTCCGTTTGGTGAGTGAGAGTGCCGGAGCCCAAACTCCTTTCCCATCCCCTCCCAAGCTCCTTTCCCATCCTTTCCTTTACAGGGTCGGCAGCGCGAGTGTGACGCCACTGGTGTTGCACACGTCCATAGGCCGCGGTAACCGCTTCCCATCAGGTGGGCCGTGTGCTTGTCCGCCACCTTAATGGTATAAAAAAATAAAAAACCAACCTCCACGCGGGCGGAGCCGCGAGCATTTTTTTTTTTTTTTAGGACACGTCAATTTGACTTCACCTCGCCTGATGGTAAGCTGAAGGTAAAGTCTCAGGAAAGAGGGTCACCATTACATACACATACCATGTTAACAATGGTGGCATCAGCAAGTTATAAAATAGGTGGGATAAAAAGTAAAGAAATTTTATCTACGGTGCTCGAATATCAAGAGTTAGGAGTTTCTAATCTTTTAATTTGTACAGTGCATGCAAAAATTAAAAGGTTCGAAACTCCACGCAAAGGTTCCACACAAAAATCAGCATAATAGGTATTTGTTTATGCTTTTAATACACCTCAACCATATAAAATCATATGTATCGGTTGGTACGACACCACGTCAAGTTAACCCCACTCATGGCGTATCGAGTCAGAATCTAAAAGGTATAAATCGTGGTAACATCTGATAAGACCATTTCGAGGCGTTAAGTGGAAAACTTGCGCTATGTAATTAACAATTCAACGGACTTGACTCTGTGCTAGGGTAACTAGTTTATCCAGACTTGTTTAAAACCCAAATTTAAATTTAACCCTTTTAAAATGGGTTGTATCTACTTATAATATTTTTTTAACAAGATGGCAAATTCTATTATTAAAATAGAATAAGTTTGTTCGTTTTCCAAAATAGTGCAAAGCGCCGGTGGCTTAGTGGTTAAGGAGTCGATTACGATTGAGAGGTGCTGGTTTAGAATCCTGGCCATTACACTATCAACGTTGACCACTCCTAATGCTAGCAATTTAGCTTAATTCGAGGAGTTAACAGGAATACTAATAATTTCAGTTACTAATCTATACTAAAAATTAAATTGAACTGTCTGTAATATTAAAATAACAGATTTTTAATGTTTATATTTCTCTATATTCGAAATAGGTGTAATTCCTGAAACGGCTCGGCCGATTTTGATGGCACTTTCACTGGCAGATAGATAATATTACGAGGCATAACATACACTACTTTAATTATAGAAAAAGAATTAGGGTTCCGAGCAAAAAAAAACTTATAAAATGGTGAACAAATTCTGATTTAATGGTTTGTTTTACTTATTAAGGTTTTGTTTGGACGTAATAATTTAAAGCCTGTATGGAAAATAAATACACACATGAATATACTCAAGTCTTTTTCCCTCAGGGGGTAGGCAGAGACAAAAACTCGGAACAAGCCACCTCAGGGATCCAGTCTCATAGTGGCATGCACTCGCATAGGCATCAAGTCCCAAATGAAATATTTGGGGCTCGTGCTTGATTTCCGATGGGACTTGACTTCGGAGAACATATCCGAAATCTGGCCCCCAAATTAAAGGGTTGCCCAATGTGGGCGGAGGCCCTGAAGGCAGAAGTATGCGGATGCTGGCCGCACGATCTCCTTCGAGGCGGCGAGTCTCCTTGCCGAAACTCCACCATGGGACCTGGAGGCGAGAGCCTTTTCGCAACTGTAGCGCCGAAAGGAGGCGCGGGAGCAGGGACGGGACCCTGAGCCTCGAGAAATCGAGGCCGTGCAGTCCCAGCTCCGCCAGGACAACGTGGTGGAGTGGAAGGAACGACTTGGGCCATCAAGCGCAGGGCGCGCCGCAATAGCAGTGGTAAGGTCCATCATGGAGGATTGGCTAGAGAGGCAACACGTAAGCCTCTCGTACCGACTGACGCAGGTGATCTCTGGTAAGGGGAGCTTCAGGGTCCACCTGTATCGGATTAGGAAGGGGCCAACGTCTGATTGCCATCATTGCAACGCTAGTGAGGACTCGGGGCCTGCACACACTGGTAGACTGCCCGGTATGGGAGGCGCCGAGGTGTGTCCTCGTGGCGGCTATCGCGGTGGGAGTCCTCTCGCTCGGCAGCAAATGAAAACTCACATTATAGGTAGTAGGTACAAGGATGAGAGTACGGTTTTAAACGAGTTAAGAGAAGAGATAGAAGTTACGAATGAGATTTTGCTTTCTATTATTATATCTTTTTATTTTATATCACAATGATGTTCTCAGTGGTTGGGAATCCTCAATGGGTGCCTAACAGGCAGCCTATTATAATTTGTGGTCAGCTTTAATTACCCTCCAATGTTGTTGTAAAGTTGTCTAATTAGTAACCACTAAATATTTGAAATAACAAAGTTTGAAAGTTTAATGGTCTTTTATAACATTGAAGTATACAAACTGCTGACAATATAATAGAGATGGACTTATGTCTTTTTTAGTTAACTCTGCGATATAACTTAAATAGTATGTATTAGGTACCACAGCCTTATATTGACATAAATATACTTAATACAATGTGACACATTTACATTATACAGTAAATAAATTTAATTAAATGTAAACTTCTAAAACATTAAAAATAAGTGAGATAATAAACTTAAATGAAAAAGAAATTAATAATAATGAGTAAAATTTTATATTACTTCGGGCCACCAACCAGGTAGACACCGAAGTCTTAAAATCACGCAAAAAAATCAAAATCTTACACCCACTTTTTATCACTTTTCTCGGCGTTTCACATGATTCTAAGTCTAATTAAGCAAAAAAAATTTTGAATATATAAAAATCATGATTTTCATAGCACGTTGGAAAAAATAACGAAAATGTTATTGTAGCTACAATCTTTTTTATTAACATAACCTCGAGTCCAGCTGCCCCTAAAATGGTGCAAGCAGCAGAATCTCCTCTACATTTATTGAAAATCTACTCATATTTTGTATTAATGCTTAGGTATATGAATATAGGGGTGTGTGTTGGGTAACCTCCTCGAGTGTCGTTCTGATTCCGATCCTGCTGCAGTCCGGGGGGAGCGGAATCGGAGCGGCCGGTACACCCTGGGCGGCGGTCAATGGCTTCCCCTTCATGGGGTTGGCATTGATCGTCGGCTAATACCCAACGTGGCGGGAACACATCGCTCTCCGTACTCCTCTGCTTTCAGAGGAGACAGGACGAGCGATGGTGTTAGTGGCTGAGGCCACCATAGGATCCTGTGGGATCCAGGGGCGGGTTGGCCCACTGCTAACGCAGGGGCCGACGGGCACTTGTGCCGCCGCCGGTGAGAGAGGACTAGCCATCCTCTCACGTTCCGTAATCGGTAGGTGATCAGCAACGACCTAACTGGTGGCTCCAGAAGGGTACGCTGTGATCTTGCTGACCGGAGGGCTTGCCTTTATTGGCCGGCCCACGACAAGGAAAAGTCTATAACACCCGACAGCAAAGTCGTGAAAACCTATGGATACCAGCCGACCTCCATAGTATATAGGCTTATCCAGGTGCAGGGGGCACCGCCTGGATGGACCACCTTTCCACCATACTCGTGGGATATGCTATGGACATTAACCAACAAATTAAAAATAAAACGGAGCGATTAAAACACAACACAGACCAAGGCAATGAAAAGGACATCGAGAACGACGGAGTCTGCGCGGAGATCGCGCAGCAAACAAGCGTGGAGGTGACGCCAAATACCTCAGCGGTGTCGGAGAAATTCGACACCGCTAACGAGCGAAGCAGGGCGAGCAGCCCGGTGGGTCTGGGCGTCCAGCGGACCCGGAAGCGCAGGAGGCGCGCAAAGGCTCGGGCGGGGGAGGACGTGTCGGATGAGGACTTTACCCTCACCGGGACGACCTCCTCCTCCAGCAGCGACGAGGCGAAGCCGGCGTCCAAGGTGGCTGCTGGCCGCCGAGGGGCGCGTGGTGGCGTGAGGGCTGGGCAATCCACCCGAGCCCCCTCGGCTATTGGAAGGGCCGTGAGAAACTCACCGCCGAGGCCTTCCACCTCAGTGGTGTCGGTGTCGGAGCCATGAGGGAGGACGCGGTCACTCATGGAGAGACTCCAGAAGGTGACCGCGTCCTTCCAGGGGTCCCCAAACCCTGAGCAGGAGGCGATGTTGCGCATTGTGCTCGACATCGCCTCCGAGAATGAGGGCCTGGCGGCGCAGCTGGCCGAGTCCCGTCGAGAGACGGCTCGACTAGCTGCAGCCGTCGAGGAGCTCAAGAGGGGAATGGTGAGCTCGGCTCAAACGGCGCAACGGGCGCAGCCGGCGGAGCAGGCACGCGTGACTCGCTCGTCCACGAGTCGGTCAGCGCAGCCTGCACAGTCGGTGCGGCTGGCGCAGCCGAGGGCACCGTCGGCGGAGTCCTGGCTCCCCTATGTGGAGGCGCTGGAAGAGCGGATGATGTGTCGGATGGAGGCCCTAATGGACTCCATCCGCCGTCCGCCTCTGGCGCCACCAGCGGCCGGCTACGCGGCTGTAGCCCAAAGGGGCCCTACCCGCCCGGCCGCGGGTGCGGGTGCGACTCTGCCGGTCCCGGCTCCTCAGCCCCCTCCCGCTCAGGGTAAAGGGAAGGGCAAAGGCAAGGGGAAGGGCAAGGGGAAGACGTCCCCAGCCCTGGCCCCAGCCCCAGCCCCAGCCGTGGTTCCGGCTACCTCCACCCCATTGGAAGGGGGCTGGGAGGTGGCTGGAGCCAACAAGAAGAGGCGGAAGGCCGCCAAGAAGGCCGCCAAAAAGGCCAGGAGGGCCGCGGCCGCCGCGAAAGCAGCGCCGGGGAAGCTCCGTGCCCCCCGCACTACGGCGGTCGTCGTCACCCTGACGGCGGAGGCAGCGGGGAGAGGCATGGGGTATGCCGAGGTGTTGGCCAAGGTGAAGGCCAACGTCGACCTCAAGGCCCTCGAGATCCCGGGCGTCCGGTGCAAGAGCATACGGACAGGAGCCCGACTTCTCGAGGTCCCTGGCGCCGCCAGTGGCCCCAAGGCCGACGCCCTAGCGGCTCGGCTGAGGGGGTCGCTGGACGCAGCCGACGTCCGGGTGTCCAGGCCCATTAAATGCGCAGAAGTGCGCATTACGGGCCTGGACGACTCCGTCACGGCTGAGGAGCTCAGGCTCGCCGTGGCGGAGGCCGGGGGCTGCTCCCCGGACACAATTAAGGCCGGAGCTATACGCTTCGGCCGCGGTGGACAGGGGGCAGCAGTTGTCGGCTGCCCTATCGCGGCGGCCCAAAAGGTCGCAGACGGGCGGAGCCTCCTGGTGGGAGGCTTCCTGAGGGCGCAGGCACGGCTCCTGCAGGCCGGACCGGCCAGGTGCTTCAGGTGCCTGTCGGTGGGCCATGTGGGGGTGCACTGCACGGCGGAGGTAACGGCGGGTGACCGCTGCTTCCGCTGTGGCCAGCCCGGTCATAAGGCCGGCACGTGTAGCGCCCCGTTGCACTGTTTCAGATGTGCAGCGGGGGGCAAGCCGGCTGACCATAGGGTTGGCAGCAAGGCCTGCGCCGGAGGGGAGCCGAAGCCGGGAGGCCGGCCTTCCGCCCCTAGTTCGCAGCGGGATGCGGAGATGGGGGTCCCATAATGGATCCTCAACTCCGCGCACTTGGCGCGACGTGTTCAGGGCTGGCGCGTCGTTTTGGGGGAGGACACAAGTTCGGATCACCGATACATTCGGTTTGACGTGTCCCCCCTGCGAGCGACGCGCCGGCTGCACCGGCTCCACCCGAGCCACGTTGGGCGCTTAAGCGACTTGATCGGGAGCTCCTCCTGGAAGCCGCCATCGTACAGGCCTGGGCCCCTGCGCCGGACAGGCCTGTCAGCATAGACGATGAGGCGGAGTGGTTCCGGGAGGCCATGACCCGTGTCTGTGACGCGGCGATGCCTAGGGCTCCGCCCTATAATCCGAGGGGTCAGGTCTACTGGTGGTCGTCGGAGATCGCGCAGCTCAGACGGGGCTGCGTGATCACGCGCCGCCGGTGGGCGTCGTCGCCCCGCAGATGCGGAGGCCCGAGAGGCGGAGTTGTACGAGAGATACAGGGAGGCCAGACGAGCCCTCCGAGCGGAGATAAGGCGTTCCAAACGGGACGCCTTCCGCGAGCTGCTGGAGACGCTGGAGCGGGACCCTTGGGGGCGGCCCTACCGGATGGTGAGGGGCAAGCTGCGCCCCAAGGCCCCGCCGTTAACCCGGTGTCTCCAGCCGGATCTGCTCGGAGGAGTTGTTGGCTCCCTGTTCCCAGCACGGGCGGTGGAACATGTTCCACCGCAGATGACTCCGCCTCGGTTGCGCATGGCGCCCGATGTGGAAGACGACGACGTGCCCGAGGTCACTTGGGTAGAACTAGAGCTGGCGGTGAGAAGGCTAAGAGCCAAACACACCGCCCCGGGTCCCGACGGCATTCCAGGCCGAGCGTGGGTCCTAGCTCTAGTCGACGACGCTCTCGAGCCCCGACTGAGAGGGCTTCTCAGCGCATGTTTGGAGCGGGGCCAGTTTCCGAAATTGTGGAAGACGGGGAAACTGGTCCTCATCCGAAAGGAGGGGCGCCCGGCGGACTCGCCGTCCGCCTACCGGCCCATAGTGTTGCTCGACGAGGTGCAAGCTCTTTGAAAGAGTAATTGCGAAGCGCCTCGTCAAGCACCTCTCAAGAGTGGGGCCGGACCTGGCGGATGGCCAATATGGCTTCCGCCAGAGGCGCTCCACCGTGGATGCCATCATGCGCGTGAGGGCTCTGGCGGAGGATGCAGTAGCCTGGGGTGAGGTGATGTTGGCGGTGTCCCTGGACATAGCCAACGCGTTCAACACCTTGCCCTGGAGTTGCATTAGGGAGGCGCTCGTGTATCACGAAGTGCCTCTCTACCTCCGCCGCATAGTCGGGGCGTATTTGACGGAGAGAGCCGTCATCTACCCAACCATGACCGGTCTCGGTCGGCGTGAAATGTCGTGCGGTGTTCCACAGGGATCGGTCCTGGGGCCGCTCCTGTGGAACATCGGATACGACTGGGTGCTTCGCGTTGAGCTCGTAGGCGGTGCCGCCGTCACGTGCTACGCGGACGACACGCTCGTGACGGCGTGCGGGGCGACGTACCGCGAAGCGACCCGAAAGGCCACGACCGTGGTTGCCCAAGTCGTTAGGCGGATCCGGCGGCTGGGTCTCGAGGTGGCCCTGCATAAAACCGAGGCCCTGTTCTTCCATGGGCCTCGGAGCAAGCCACCCGAGGGATCCAGTCTCATCGTGGGAGGAAATCGCATCGGCATCAAACCCCAAATGAAATATTTGGGGCTCGTGCTCGACGGCCGATTGGACTTCGGAGAGCACATCCGAAGTCTGGCCCCCAAATTGAAGGGCACAGCTCTTGCTCTGGCTCGGCTGTTGCCCAACATGAGGGGGCCCGATGACTCCTGCAGGAGACTCTACGCGGGGATCGTGCGGTCCATGGCCCTGTATGGGTGCCCAATATGGGCGGAGGCCCTGAGGACCAGAACTGTGCAGGACCAGATGCTGCGCGCTCCGCAACGAGTTCTGGCCACCAGGGTCATCCGAGGGTACCGCACGATCTCCTTCGAGGCGGCGAGTCTCCTTGCCGGAACTCCGCCATGGGACCTGGAAGCGAGAGCCCTTTCGTAACTGTATCTGTGGCGAAAGGAGGCGCGGGAGCAGGGATGGAACCCCGAGCCTCGAGAAATCGAGGCCGTGCAGTCCCAGCTCCGCCAGGCCATCGTGGTGGAGTGGAAGGAACGACTTGGGCGACCAAGCGCAGGGCACGCCGCAATAGCGGCGGTAAGGCCCATCATGGAGGATTGGCTGGAGAGGCGACACGGAAGCCTCTCGTACCGACTGACGCAGGTGATCTCCGGGAAGGGGTCCTTCGGGGACCACCTGCATCGGATCAGGAAGGAGCCAACGCCTGAATGTCATCACTGCGACGCGAGCGAGGACTCAGGGCTGCACACGCTGGCGGACTGCCCGGCGTGGGAGGCGCCGAGGCGTTACCTTGTGGCAGCCATCGGGGTGGGAGTCCTCTCGCTCGGCAGCATGATTGCGGCAATGGTGCGGAGCGCGAGCGCGTGGGCCGCCGCCACCTCCTTCTGCGAGCATGTAATGCTCGCGAAGGAGGTGGCGGAGCGCGCCCGGGAGAGACTTAGAACTCTCCCGGTCCGCCGAGCCCCCAACTTGCTCGCCGCGCGTCGCAGGTGACTCAGGCGCCGGAGGTCGCTTAACGACCTCCGTCCTCCATGAGCGCAGGCCTGGGGGTGGCGGGTGAGGCCACCTGTCACCCCAGCAGAAGCAGGCCGGGACGGTGGGGCGACTAGCGCCCCTCCCACAAACCGGGGCAAGACGGGGACACCGTGGTTCCCAAACCCGAGGGGGCCATCTCGAAACCGGAGATGGCCCAGGGTCAGTCGGGGTGCGAGGGATATACTCTATGGGCAACCTTACACCCCGGCGTCTGTAGACCCGAGACGGCGTGCGGTTTTAGTCGGTTCAATCCCGACATAACCGCCCCCG
The DNA here is from genome assembly GCA_946251805.1 of Cybosia mesomella. Lineage (NCBI taxonomy): Eukaryota > Metazoa > Arthropoda > Insecta > Lepidoptera > Erebidae > Cybosia > Cybosia mesomella. The sequence goes on along the minus strand of OX276396.1, from coordinate 13,439,454 downwards.
CTGGCACGCGGGGGGGTATCCGAAGGGATTTCCGCACGATAAAAAAAAAATAAAAAAAAGGTAAATGAATATAGGCGGTAAAATGAACCATCTGTATACCTCATGGCTACTGAAACTAATGCCAACAATCCGTGATCTTGCGATCTTCATATTTAGCTTTTTGAACATAATTCTATTGAAGGCTCTCTTTTAGCTCTTACTGCTAAAGAATTAATTTTATTCAGTGATAAATGCAATATAAACCCAATCAAACTCGACAAACTCATACAGTGAAGGGTGTCATCGTAAACGAGTAATCGAGTGTTCAATTGAGTAAGATCTCGACTATCCAGAAATTGAAATCGAATGCGGCTTGCGAATAGCAAACGAGTTTTCAATGAGTAGTGGTTCTTTTTTTTGAATAGAAAGAAGTTCGTTGATAATAGTAGCAGTATTGGCTTTTGTTCTTTCTATATAAAAGGAAAAGCAATTACCTCCTTTTATTATTTAGGTAGACACTTACTTTGGAAGTATTTTCATAAGAATTGTATAGATATATAGATATATAATTCAATAGAAAGCGTACGTTATTAGCTTCATGTTCATATGTTGTTCCTACAGGATTATAATTAAAACACATGAGAGTAATATCTATTACACAAAGGTGTATTCTGCGAACATAGATTTTTATTCTAAACTAGCTTTGCGCTAGTTATCGCCACCAAGTCTTTTTTAAACTTCAAATTAACTTCCCATATGAAATTTCAACGCCTATTTCACCCGCGTAGAGGTAAGTTTTTCAAAACATCAAATGTTGCTGTAAGTAACATTAGTCCTGCCCGACCAAAAAGGTGTAGGATCTAGATTGAAAAACATATTTATAAAAATATTGTTAAAATTTAATATGGAATCTCCTATTACCTTCCCTAAATAATGTGGCTGGTGAAATAATGGAGTCTTCATTACCACCGATAGAACTGTAAAAGCTTTAGGCTGTTTTAAAAACCAATAGACTTACTTCATCTACCTTTTTTTTTTTTTTTTTTCGTGCGGAAATCCCTTCGGATACCCCCCCGCCGGCCAGCGGGGGCGGTTATGTCGGGCTTGCACCGACTAAAACCGCACGCCGTCTCGGGTCTTCAGACGTCGGGGTGTAAGGTTACCCATAGAGCATATCCCTCGCACCCCGACTGACCCTGGGCCATCTCACCACTAACAGCATCGCTCATCCTGTCTCCTCTGAAAGCAGAGGAGTACAGAGAGCGATGTGTTCCCGCCACGTTGGGTATTGGCCGACGATCAATGCCAACCCTATGAAGGGGAAGCCATTGACCGCCGCCCAGGGTGTACCGGCCGCTCCGATTCCGTTCCCCCCGGACTGCAGCGGGATCGGAATCGGAGCGACACTCGAGGAGGTTACCCAACACACACCCCTTACTTCATCTACCTAGCTTTAGTTTTATATTGGTATTGAAAACTTTCTTATTTATATTAATTTTCTTGTAATCATTACATGAGATTGTCGAAAGTGTAACGCCTGTATCAAATTCCATGTTAACTTTTTGCGTTTAATGTAAATTTTTGTTACGTATTTGTCTGAAATGATAGTAGCTTTCTTCTCCTATACTTATTTGTCCGAAAATTATTATCCATAACATGTCGCTATGAAATTTAGAAACCATAATGTTCAAAAATTCAAATTTTTATTTTACCTTACTTCTAAAACTATTCTGTTATAATATCAAGTACTATAATAATTACATCTCCTAATTTTGTATGAAATAAAGTCATGTGTCATAAGTATTGCATTACATGAAATGTATTATTCCGAATGTTCATTTAACTTTGTAATAGAAGTTGTTAGTGCTAAAACATCTTCCGAAAATTAGGACAGAAACGAATTGCTGTAAATTCGATTTCACGTAGTCTAGTCTGTCCTACCCTTAGAGTGTATTTCAGAATTGTGTAGAAGCGCTGAGGATCAAGGCTGCGAGTAAACTGCTGCGAAAGGCCACAGCCGGAGTTGCACGCCTCAGAGGATACCGCACGGTCTCCTTTGAGGCGACGAGTCTCTTAACCGGGACGCCTCTATGGGACCTGTGTCGAGATTCATAGCTGATTACCGCCGGACCACCGAGGGGTTGAAGAACGCGCGGGCGCAAACGCATACACACTCACTCTTCACCGTTCGCTGTTAGCGTGCACACACGCACATACGTCCTAATTTATATTCGACATTATTATTGTTCATTTTTGCATGTCAGAATTGTAAAGTAATCGTATTAAATTCATTGGAAACGATAAGCTACGTTATTTTTCAAAAATCATTATCAATCCTGAACAAGCCAGTTAACACCTGCAGTGCAAAATTGACGCCAAAGTCTACATGGTCCTTCATCGAGCCAAATATCCAGGAGACCGGAAGCCCTAACTGGAATCCAGCACGTCTAATCAAGCCAGAACAGAAGAGTCAAGAAATCAGCCAAACAAAATACATCGCAAATACATTACGACATCATTAATTACCGTTAAGTGCAAGAAATATCATTACAAAGAATATACAAAAGTGCAACAGATTGGTCGGATTACTATGGAATTTAAGGTCAAAACGGGTGATTAAAAGTGAGTCTGTTCCAATTTGTAACCAAGTTTAATCAAAATACAAACTCGCGTAATTAAACGGTAGTTAACTAAAATTTAGCATTTTAGCGGTAAGTTAGTTAAAATTTAGCATTTTAGCGGTAAGTTAGTTAAAATTTAACTTTAAACGTAAAAAACTCCTAATACGTATTTTAAACGTTAATTTCATCATAAAAGTGCATAATCAAAGCTTAAAATCCATTTGACATAACATAAACTCACGCGTATATCCCCGAAGGGGTAGGCAGAGGTGCTAGCACCCACATTTCGCTAGTTTATGTTTAGGTCCCAATGTAATAGGTGGCGAGCCTATTGCCATTAACCGGGCACTTATAAACCAGCGATAAATACACACATAACTTCGAAAAGCATCGAAAAGTCATTGGTGTGTGCCATGGTAAAACCTGGGATCGAACCCGAGACCTCGTCTCAGCAGTCCATTACCCATACCACTAGGCTACCGCGGTTAATAAAAAAATCCATTTGAAACATTTAGATAATCGTAATTTAACTAATTAGCAACTAGAATTGATAATTAGTGCATTTGCGATAGGTAGATCTTGCATTGGAATGCGAGCATCCTTTGTTCTCACAGCAGCCGGTCGGTAGTGGCTAGACGAATCTCGCCCGTAACATTGCAGATTTGAAGTAAACAAGTTATCTAATGTATTACTTACGTTAAACATCGGATTTGGTTGCAAATTACAATTATATTGATTTGTTTACACGTTTATAACTTATACAAAGCATTTTAGCCATTAATTATTCAATTTTACGATTTATATTTTATTTATACAACGGAATTTGATTATTTTATTATACAATACAGTTTTAATACCATTATTTGTATACAATTATAGGATTTTAAGCCATTATCCCATAGCCCGTCATTATGTCAGCGGAATTAAAAGATTTGATAAGGAAAAGGGGAGTTGTTAAGGGCCGGTTAACGAATTTCATCAATTATGTAGATAAATTAGACACAACGTCAGTAAAAGCTATCGAACTGCAAGTTCGATTCAATAAAATGAATACATTGTTAGATCAATTTGAGGAAATTCAAACCAAAATCGAGATTGCCGTCGATGAAAAGGATTTAATCGTACACTCAGCCGCGTGCACGGAGTTTGAAGAATTATTTTATGCGAATATTGCTGTTGCGCAGGAGATATTAAACGCCAATAAACCTGCACAACGGCAACTCTTCTAGTGCCTCATATGTTTCAGGCGAGCCTGGTGACGAGCGTCGCAGTCGCAAGGACACGGACAAGGCGAGGCACACGAGCACGCGCGGTATCAGACTACCTACTATTCAGATTCCCAAGTTTGAATCACATTTAAATTATTATTTTATTTATTATATATATTTATTATATTTATATATATATTTATTTATATATATTTAATTATTATTTGTGTCACATATAAAACGTGAGCTGGTATCTGATACAACTTTGGCTCATTTCAATTCTGCGGCTCATTTAGTGTTAACGGTTGATGCATCACCGTCTGGTCTAGGTGCTATTTTGTCACAGGTTGAAGATGGTATGGAAAAGCCTATCGCCTATATGTCTCGATCTCTTAATGCAGCAGAAAAACGCTACAGCCAAATACAAAAGGAGGCGACTGCTATTATTTTTGGTATAAAAAAATTTCATCAATATTTATATGCTAACCGATCATAAACCTTTGATTTCTATTTTTAAACCAGATAAAGGTATACCTGAAATATCCGCAAATCGGTTACAGCGTTATGCTATTTTTCTATCGGCATATAATTATATAATTGAATATGTGAGTAGTAGTCATAACTGTGCGGATTTCTTGAGCCGAGCGGTGAATTCGGCGAGCAGCGAACTGCAGTCTAGCGTCGACAGTCCGTCGCAGGAGTGTGATGACTCATTATTGAATAGGTACCTAGATACCTATTTAAATTTTATTTTTGAGGGAGAACAGTTTTTGTCTATATTGGACGTAAAGAGTCATGTTATGAACGATGACACACTGTCAACTGTCCTCAATTGTATTTTAAATGGTTGGCCGTGTAAAATATGTCAATCTAACTTACAAAGTTATTATAGCCATCGTTCAGAATTATCGGTAGAAAATGGTTGTATTTTAAGGGGTCATAAATTGATTATACCAGAAAAGCTTCAATTCAAAGTATTATCTGAATTACATAAAGGTCATTTAGGTACTTCAAAAATGAAAGAAGAAGCGCGAAACAGGTTCTGGTGGCCTGGCATGGGCCTGGCCATTGAACGGTTTGTTGGCGCGTGCACTGTTTGTGTGGCGCTGCGTTCGGCGCCTCCGCACGCTCCTCTCACGCCTTGGCCTTTTCCCACAGAGCCGTGGTCCCGGGTTCATTTAGATTTTTTAGGTCCTATTAGCGGTCGGACTTATTTGATTGTGGTAGATGCATATTCAAAATGGGTAGAATGTTTTGACCTAACGTCAGGATGTAGTTCTCATTCTCATTTCATTCTCATTCTCATTTATTCATTAACAATTTGTTACAATTGTGTCTGAAGTACAAAGTATTAATAATATAAAACACAGTAAATTATTGTAGATTAAAAAAATTACAAAATCTGCGTACCTATCCAGATCACAAATTACATCAATATAGTCAAGAAATACAATAAAATTAAACCTAGATAAACCCAATGCAATGTCCAATAATATCAACAAGTCAATCAATAATTCATAATCAATTAATCAATAAATTTGTAAAATAAAATAAAAACATAAAGAGAAGTCACATTATTACTCATTGCGATAAATTCTTCCAGTGAATAAAAACAATTATTGATTAGAAAGGTCTTAAGTTTTGTGTTAAACAAGTGCGTCTTATAAATATCGTTTTTTAGTTCAAAAGGTAGGCAATTAAATAGTTTAACTGCCTGGTATGATGCACCATGTTTGACAACATTTAATGTGGGAACCAAAGCAGTCTTCAGTGCATTTCGCGGTGTGCTAATTCTTAATTTCCTTTCATCTGCCGTTTCAAATCTATGAATATTTTTGGATAGATTGCTTAAAACAATAAGTATGTAAAGGCTTGGAACAGTGAGTATCGCTAATTCCTTGAAATATTCTCGACAGGAATCCCATTGTGGAATGCGAACGATAATCCTAATTGCCCTTTTTTGTAGAATAAAGGCTCGATTACAATTATATTGGTAACTATTTCCCCAAAACTGAATGCTGCAGCGCAATCTTGATTCTACTACTGCAAAATAAACCGTCTTTAAATTTTTTATGTCCACTTCATCTCGTAAACTTCGCAAGGCGTAACAACTGGATGATATTGAAGCATCATTCCTTTTTCCAGTTGAGATGGGCATCAATATGGACACCTAAAAACTTTGCTGAGCTCACAAGATTTATTTTATCTCCATTAAACGTTATATTCAAAGTATCAGTGCCTCGTGCAGTGGTTTGGAATAATATAATATTTGTCTTTTTTGAGTTTACGATTAATTTATTTGCAGTGAACCATTCCTAAAACATATCGAGTGTCTTATTTACTTTAGTGTTCAATAGGTTAATATCACTTGCACTGACTACTGCGTTTGTATCGTCAGCAAATAAAACCAAATCATCATCAGGATTCTTATGTGCAGCATAGTTAATTAAATCATTTGTAAATATAATAAACATTATAGGACCCAAAATGGACCCTTGTGGAACTCCAGTATTAACGCGAAACATCTGCGATTGATAAGCATTTGGCATTTATTTACATCTATAGCTTTTATTTCAACATACATATTACGATTTTTAAAATAGGAACTAAAAAACTCAAGAACTTTTCCTCTTAGACCATAATGTTCTAGTTTCAATAAAAGTAGATTATGATTGACGGTATCGAAAGCGGAACTCAAGTCTAATAAAATACCAACTACCTTCATTTTATTATTTAATTTCTTTAGAATGTCATTAATTAGAGTATCTATGGCATCTGCAGTTCCTACACCCCTTTGATAACCAAATTGTCTCTGATTTATAATTTTATTCTCAATGAGATGACTGACAAGTCGAGTCTTTATTAATTTCTCAAATATTTTTGATAGAGTTGGTAGTACCGAAATGGGTCTATAATCACCCGGGTCTGAAGGGGAACCTTTTTTGTGTAATGGAACCACTTTATCTAGTTTTAGCTGCTCAGGAAAGATTGACTCCTCAAAACATTTTTAAAAAGGATGATAAAGGACTGGCTAGTAAATTTATGTTTTCCTTTACCACAGAGATTTGCAGTTCATCATATCCACTGGATCTTTTGTTATCCATTCCGCTTACGATTTTCCTAACTTCATGCGGTGTAATAGTAGATAAAGACATTTCGTTTATAACTCTATCAGTGCAATCCTTTAAGTAAGATATCGCCTTATGTGCATGAAGTGAAGTCTCCGAACTTATAAGATTAAATTGTGCAGCAAATACATTGGCAACGTCTTTGGGACTGTCAATACTTTTTTTACAGTGAGTTAAGGTGATTTTTTTGGTATATTGGTTCTACTTACGTTTCTATGCCGATTTACTACTTGCCAGATTTCCCTGCTACAACACTTTGCGCTTTTCAGCTGCCTTGTCACAGCATTTTGTTTAGCTGCCCTAACAACCTTTCTGAACAATCTTATATAATTATTCCTGTATGTTAAAATACTCATGTCAAAACAGTTACCGTTTTTTGCATATAGAAAACGTTTCATTTTGCTGGACACTTTGACACCTTTAGTTATCCATTTTATGCTGTTTTTGTGAATTATAAGACTTCTTTTAGATTTCTTTCTAAAGCTAAGCCTATATGTGTCATAAAACCCACTTAAAAATGTGTTTATACCCATTGAATTCCAGTCATGAGTAAGTAGAAGTGCCCTAAAAGTATCGTGATTACTCTTATTGAATATTCTACGACTTATTGTTATTGTTTGCTTTATGTCTAATTTCGGAGAAAGTAACAATTCACAAAAAAATCCGCCGTGTCCATCTGCTAAACCGTTATGGTCTATGTCAGTACCCTTAATGTAATGATCGTCTAGGTTGGTTACAAAGTTATCGATACATGAGGAGATATTGTTGTGGATAAAAGTGACCTTTTTAACTAGGGGTTTAAAATTATAACACAGTAGGAGACTCAAAAATTCTGTACGCTCATTGCTATCTTTTAAAACGTCGACATTGAAATCACCAGAAATGAGTGCTTTTCTATTGAAAAAATATTCCAAAGCCCTTTCCAATTTTTTTATAAAATCCGCAAAGTTCTCTTTATAAGGGCGTCTATAGCAGCAGCACAAATAGAGACCTGTTTCGACGTCTCTTATACTACACACTTCAAACGAGTCTTCCTTATACAACTTGTTAACTTGAGGGCAGTCAATAAACTCTCTACTACTTTGCCCTAAAATCAAACTACCACCTCTCATTTTAATGGCTCTTGTGTTACATGCAGCCATTGTATAGCCAGTGATATTCAACAAAGGTGCTGATATTTTGTTCAGAAAATGTTCTGTGACACAGATATAATCCGGTTTAGCTACTCGCATATTTATTTACAAATCTAAATCATTTTTTTTATTGCTTATTCCGCATAAGTTCTGATGAAATATATTTAATGTATTATTAATACTGTCAACGAAAAAACTCACTTTCAACATTCTCTAAATTATCGGTTTGAGTAGTTGCGTGTGCCCACAGTAACTTCGAGGTAGCAAAACAAGTCTGTACACTTGCATTACGACAACACTTAGGAGCACATGTTGTTGTAGTTGAACTCACATCATTGCGTATCCTAGTAATATAACTAAAATGGTCATATTTATACTTTAGACGCAGTATTTCTCTATGCAACAATCTGGCCATACTCAATTTAATGAAGTGTCTAGGAGTATAGACTTGAGATTCGATATGAACACTAAAATCAACAATCTGCGCTACATCACAGTTCCTACAAATATGTTTTAACAAGCTATTGAATTCGTACATATTTAAATATATATTATTAAGAATTTCTCCAATTAAGACATTTGTATTTTTTATTTGATTTAACATGTAATATAAATACGATTGCACTTTCATGGGGTCTCGCATAGTCATCAAAAAACTATGTGAAGTTATGGCCAGGTTCGGGCTGTTTCATACGATTTAAGCAGTTCTGTTTACGAAATAATATACAACTTTTAACATCACCAGTTTATAATCCCGCAAGTAATGGTCAGGCAGAAAGTTATGTCAAAATAATTAAAAAGGCGATAAAGGCTAGTTTATTATCAGGAGCAAATTTACGCGATCTAAATATTAGATTGCAAGAATTTTTACTATGTTATAGGAACTCGATTCATGCCACTACAAACAGGTCACCTGCTGAGGTATTATTTGGCCGTAAGTTAAGATGTAGATTAGATTTATTAAAGCCTACCTGTCTAACACCATCCGATCCAACACTTGATGAAATTGTGAAATCCAAACAGTTCTCGCAGAGTAATTCCTACCGTGGCAATCGCAAAGTGTCGTTTAATGTCGGCGAGAAGTTATTAGTCAGACTGTACGGCCAACAAAAACCAAAGTGGGTACGGGGTTCAGTGCTTAACAAAATTGGCAACGCAATTTACTTGGTACGAATTGATAACACAGAATGTTCCGTTAGAAGACACGCAACCAGCTGCTAAAATATAAAGGAGGAGAAGATAAAGCAGAAGATGTTGTAACGGCTTTTACTGTACCAGCGTCTGTTCCAGTGATCAATCCTGTGACTGCTCCAGAAGAAGCAGCTGCTGGACAGTCGGAACAATTTATGGATGCCGAGGAGGGGTGCCCGGTGCCCGAACCTCGTATCTTGCGGAAAAGAGCTCCGAGGAATTACAAAGAGTAAAGGGGGAGGAATGTAGTATGTAGTAGTTTGATCTATGGCCGATCTATGGTCTGATGTCGCGGTTGTCAGGGTGACTGTCAATAAACGAGCTCTCAAACTGGTTATATAGTTATTACTATCCTTCCTCTCATCAGCAGAAATAACAAAAAAACAGGGCTGATTTACTTGAAACATTGCACATGAGTAATAATAATACAAATACTACCACCAGAGCTGAAAAATACAAACCTGCCGAGCATACAAAGGGCTCGCAGCAGTGACACACATACAGCAACCACATGCGACACATATGTACAGCTGCCCCCTGTGCAAGCAAAACCATCGCATATACAGATGTGATCAATTTCTAGGACAATCTGTCAACGAGAGAGCAAAATCGGTGAGAAGGCTCAAGTTATGTGAGAACTGCCTCCGCCCCGGTCATCAGGCTCGCGAAAATGAAATGCTCACAAAAACACCATTCATTGCTGCACCCTGATATTGTGGGCGCGACGTCTTCGCTCTCAGTCGAGCCGACAGGGCGCGTCTTGCTCTCAACTGCCTTAGTTCACATGTATGACAAGGACAACCACCGCCATGAAGTGAGAGCCCTCCTTGATTCGGGAAGCCAGGCTTCCTTCATGACGGATTCCTTGCTTCGTAAATTAAATTGAAATCATACACAAGACCAATCATCCGTCGTAGGGATAAATAACACAGTGTCACAGACAACAAAACGCTGCAATGCATTCATCGAATCATGAACAAATCCATTCAGAACACACACATCGTTCTTGGTTCTGCCGAGCATTGTAACGCTTTGTAGCAACCAAATAAGTGTACCTAAACTAAACATACCTACACATATAGTACTGGCAGACCCAGAATACTATAATCCGTTGAGCATAGATATTCTACTCGGCGCAGACATTTTCTGGGACCTGTTAGAGCATGGTCGATTGCGTTTAGGTGCAAGCTGTCCAACTCTACAGCATACAAAACTCGGATACATAGTTTCTGGGCCTACCAGTGGTCTCAGTCATTCATACAAATATACAAGTTCATTCAAAGTCACATGCAATCTAATCACTCACAACACAGTACAGGAACAGTTAGCTAAATTCTGGACTCTTGAGGAGATACCGGACAATTCTAAGCTGGTGTATTCTGTAGAAGAACGTCTTTGTGAGGAAAACTTTGTTGCAAATCATACTCGAATGGTAGACGGGAGATTCTCTGTAGCAGTACCTCTCAAGGAACCAGAATCTTGCTTAGGTGACTCATTCGAAAGAGCCAAGCAGTGTTTTCTATCACTCGAGCGTAGGTTACAAAAACAACCTCAATTAAAACAAATGTATACAGAGTTCATGTCGGAATATATACAGATGGGTCACTAGACAGAAACAACACAAAACACACAACCTGATACACAACAAACACACAGCCTAGTACACAATCAAACACACAGCCATTTTTTCTTCCACACCACGGAGTGCTAAGACAGAACAGCACGACCACAAAATTACGTGTTGTTTTTAATGCCAGTGCTGCCACAATTTCTGGTGTTTCATACAATGACCTCCAAATGGTCGGACCCACTATACAAAGTGATCTGTTATCAATTCTTATACGTTTTCGACATTATCCATGCATTTTAACCGGTGACATAGAAAAAATGTAACGACAAGTTTTAGTTCACGACAGTCAAAGACATTTACAACAAAATATCTGGCGGGATGATCCAAAGCAACAACTCAAAGCATACACAGTAAATACCGTCACTTACGGGACGGCGCCCTTCTTGGCCATGCATTGGAGTGCAAAGATCCACAGCTGTCACAAATCATCAGCGACGACTTTAACGTTGACGATCTAGCCACTGGTAGTCAAACGAAAGAGCAGTTAATCAAAATCAAAGAAGGCGTTTGCCAAGTATTATCCACTGGTTGTTTTAAGCTACGAAGGATCAGATCAAACATCGAACTTTCTCAGTCAGACACAGATCAGTCATTGAACCTCAGCGACCAAGGTTTGTCAAATACTTTGGGCCTAGGTTGGTCACCACGGGATGACCACTTGTATTATTCTATTAAGCAGCCAGTTGATCACAATCCAACCAAACGGTCTATTCTGTCCGCCATAGGACAGATATACGATCCGTTAGGTCTTCTGAGCGTATGCGTCATTAAAGCTAAAATCATGCTACAAAAACTTTGGTTATTGAAATTGTCATGGGATGAGCCTTTACCTACAAACATTATTAATTCATGGCACAAGTTCATATCCGAAATAAATTCTGTACTTGATTTAAAAATTCCGCGTTGTGTAATCAGCGACAATCCAAACTGTGTGATCGAAATTCACACATTTTGTGATTCGTCTCAGGACGCATAGGCGCATGCTTGTATGTTAAATCGGAATATAACGGGCAAGTGGAAGTCAACCTGCTGTGCGCAAAAAGTAAGGTCGCACCATTGAAACCGACCACCATTCCGCGCCTCGAACTATGCGGCGCTCTAGTCGCAGCTCGTCTGACTGAGAAAGTGCTAAAATCATTTCGTATACCGGTAAGCCAATGCATTTTACGACTTGTCTATTGTTTTAGGTTGGCACCAAACTCAACCTAACAAACTAAAACAATTTGTTAAAAACCGTATTGCTGAGATACAAGAGCTCACGATTATCCACGAATGGCGCCATGTGCCAACAGCTCAAAATCCAGCTGACATATTGTCTCGAGGTGTCAGCAGGACAGGACCAGATTTCTTAAAAGACAATGAATGTAAGTGGACAGAAAGTAAATTCGTAAAAACAACTGATCTTGGAATACCTGAAATGGTTACATCTAGTTTAGCTTCTGTGCAAAAAAATTATAGTTTAATTGACTTTGAACGATTCTCCAAATTATTAAAATTGAAAATGCCAGTAACCTTTGCGCTTCGTTTTATTAACAATTGCCGAAAACAAAATACAAAGAAATCTGGACCGCTCACCACAGACGAAATACAAAGTGCATTCACATTACTCACAAAGTGGTCACAACAACAATCATTTGAAGAGTACAATCATTTATTAAATAATCAACCATTGCCAAACAAAAATAAACTTCTAATTTTATCTCCTTTCATGGACGATTTTAAACTAATTCGAGTTGGCGGCAGATTAGAAAACTCAACGTTTACGTACAACAAAAAGCATCCAATATTACTTTCATCAAAACACACATTAACCAATTTTCTGTCTGCCTCAATTATTGTTGGCATCCATACGAGACCTGTTTTGGCCTTTAGGAGGTCGTAATTTAGCTAGATCTGTCGCACACAAATGCCTGAGGTGTTTCCAAATGAAGGCACAAACAGTTAATCCAATCATGGGCCTCTTGCCTGAACAGCGCCTCGAGCCAGGCTACGTGTTCCAAACCACGGGTGTGGATTACGCGGGACCATTGCTCGCTGCTGACCGCAAAGGACGTGGATGTAAATTAATAAAGGTCTACGTCGTCTTGTTTGTGTGTTTCGCCACCAAGTGTCTGCAGCCCGATCTGGTCACCAGTTTAACCAAAGAAGCTTACATTGCTGCCTTGGACAGGTTTATAGGACGTCGTGGAAAGCTAGATATTATCTTCTCCGACAACGGCACACAATTTGTAGGGTAACGCTTTCTTAAAACAAAATTCTTCATTTATTTCTGAATATATGGCAAATGATCACGTAAATTAGAGTTCATTCCAGCCTATGCGCCACATTTTGGTGGGCTATGGGAAGCAGGCGTAAAGTTATTTAAACACCATTTATCCAGAGTGCTAGGCGACACTCACCTCACATTTGAGGAGTTATACACCGTGCTAGTCAAAATAGAGTCTATTCTGAATTCGCGTCCACTGACACCAATGTCTTCATATCCATCCGATCTCAATCCACTAACGCCAGGTCACTTTTTGGTCAGACGCCCTCTTACCGCTCGGCCAACACGCTCACTAGAAGGAACCAATCCGACAAGGTTGCAACGATGGGATCGTATCGAACAAATCCACCAGCACTTTTGGGTCAGATGGCAAAAGGAATACGTCTCAGAGTTGCAACAAAGGACGAAGTGAAGATCTAGCAAGGGACGTCTCGACACAGGAACGATGGTCGTCATTAAAGAAGACGCAGTACCACCAATGAAGTGGGGTCTTGGCCGCATCTTGAAAGTGTATCCAGGCATCGATGGAGTTAGCAGAGTCGCCGATATACAAACCAGCAAAGGCGTAATCATAAGAGCCTTCAATCGCATCTGTCCTCTCCCTTTGGACAATGAATCTGTTGAAAGCCAGGACTTTCAACGCCGGGGGGCATGTCGAGAATCATAGCTGATCACCGCCGGACCACCGAGGAGTTGAGGGACGCGCGGGCGCAAACGCATACACACTCACTCTTCGCCGTTCGCTGTACACACGAACATACGTCCTAATTTATATTTGACATTATTATTGTTCATTTTTGCATGTCATAATTGTATAGTAATCGTATTAAATTCATAGGAAACGACAAGCTACGTTATTTTTCAAAAATCATCGTCATTATCAATCCCGAACAAGCCAGTTAACACCAGCAGTGCAAAATTGACGCCAAAGTGTACAACCTGGAAGCGAGGGCCCTTGCGCCACTGGTACAGTGCCGCAAGGACCCTGGAGCCCTGGAGCCCTGGGGCGCTGGAACGAGATTTGAGGCCTGCCACACAAAAAATCGAGGTGCTCATGGAGGAATGGAAAGAATGACTTCGGCAACTAAGCGCTGGGCACGCCACGATTGTGGCGGTAAGACCCGTCATGGAGGATTGGCTGAAGAGGCGTCACGGTAGCTAAAATAAGCCATAACAAATTAAAATTGGAAAAGGTGGGATTTCCGCACGAAAAAAAAAATAAAAAAAAATAAAGGGACGAATAGTAAATTTAGCTGACAACATATTTAGAATAATATAACATATACCGCGAAGCAAAATGAATCGCCTTCAAGTTTATTGTGCGCCCATTCATCACAGGTAACATCTGCTAACATAGTGAATAATATCTTTTTAAACGTTGGTAAGGCACGCATGCAGTACTCCAAAAGCCCTCCTTTCCCTAATAGAACTACGTTAACATCTTTTGTGCTATTAGACGCCGACGAAGAGGACGTTTCGTCCATTCTGAAAGCAGGAGATAATATCATTCGCAGTTATATAACTAGTTAGTTTGACTCTCAGAATGGATGTAAGAAGTTTCTAAAATGTAAGCTAACATAGTGATCTGTCTATAGTTTTTGGGGTCCATGGTATTACCAGACTTATAGAGCAGGTTGGTCACGCCTGTAGTCATAAAACTTGGAAGTGATCCTGATTCTAGAACTGATTGGATTTGAAAAGCCAAACGAGCGTGTGAGCTGCGGAGCCATTTTAACCAGAAATTGTGTAGTCCGTGCGGTCCCGCTGACTTCCAATTCGGTAGCGAACGGACTACACCAGCAATATCATTTTTCGATATTGATACTGGCTCCATTGTATCCATTTGTATCGCTTCATACGATCGCTTGATCTTTCGTATCCAAACACCCTCTGTGTGAGTGACGGGAACTTTTTTTTTCTACTAACGTTACTAACTAACTACTAAGTTCTTCCTCTACTAAACACACTAGTATAAATAATTTAATGAGACACATGGAGAATATGTGAAGCTTCCATCTCAAAGCAGAAGATACGCATCTAAGGTTATTTGAAAAGACACTTGCTTAGTTCTGTAATCTATACTATTATGTGTTCTCTTTTTCCGATCTAAATCTTTAGAAAAAAGTAAGCATAAAAAATGCTTAAAAATTTAATTGAACTATTATAAAATTGTAAGTTAGTTGTCTCTGTACATTGGAGATATTAAATAACAAGTTGAATTCCTGAGACGAGCTCAGTCGAATACAAGGGATTTTCGATTTTGCGATTATAATTTTTTTGCGATTTTTTGCGATTTTTTTTTATCTTGCAATGGTTCACCCCAGCACGAATCTATTACCAAAAACAGCAACTCGATAGCTCATCTCCTTCATACCCAAAACCGTGACAGAAAATTGCCAACGACGACGACGTCGACGACAACTCCATAGCAATAGGGCTTTTCTAAAGAAAATCCCTAAAAAAATAGTTGGGTTTTGTTAAATGTTAGGCAACCAAGTGAAGGGCATGCCACGATTGTGGCGGTAAGACCCGTCATGGAGGAATGGCTGGAGAGGCGCAACTGTAGCCTATCGTACCGGCTAACGCAGGTGCTCACTGGACATGGCTATTTCAGTGAGTTCCTGCATCGTATATACCGGGAGCCGACGCCCGAGTGATACCATTGCCGGGGCTGAGGTTTCCTTGAAGCAGCTGTCGGAGTGAGAAGCCTCACGCTGCAGGCCCTGGTGCAGGCTATGGTCAGCAGCGAGAGTGGAACGCCGCCGCCTTCTTTTGTGAGGCAGTGATGCACGCAAAAGCGGCAGCAGAAAAGGTACGCGAGCGGTCTAGTACTCTCCCTTGCTGTAGAAGGCGCATTGGGCCGCGGAAATCGCAGAACGATCTCCGTCCTCCATGAGCGCAGGCTTAGGGTGAAGGTCGGGGCTAGCCATGACCCTAGCAGGAGCAGGCCCAGGGCGGCGGTGCGTCATGTTTCCGCTCGCGCTCTTGTTTAGGGTAGGGGGGATAAGATCCCCAACAAAGCGTCGGGATCGCCAGCGCTGGTGACAGGAGCAGGTTGGGGTCTCTGGGATATCATTTCTAGGGCACACCAAATTCCCCGTATCACATGGCTAACGCAAGAGACACCGTGTGGTTTTAGTCGATTCAAGTCCGACATACCCATCTTACCGTTAGCTCCGGTGGGGTGAATCACGTGTAAGTCAAAAAATGGTCTTGTTCAGACTTAAAATTTGCCGTATGTTTGATTGCAATTGATTAAGTGGAACCGGAGATATGACCAAAAACGATAACCGACCTTCGCGCGGGCGGAGCCGTAGGCATCAGCTAGTAGAGTTTGTGTAGGTTCAACATAATTCCTTTAATAATTCAAATAAGACATTCATACTGTTCGTCGCTAAGTAGTTCCATTGTCTGTCTTCGTAGTCCAAGTCTAGTCCAGTCCAGAACTTCTGCAACCATCGGGGTGCGAGGGATATGCTCTATGGGCAACCTTACACCCCGACGACTTAAGACCCGAGACGGTGTGCGGTTTTAGTCGGTTCAAGCCCGACATAACCACCGTCATTGGCCGGCCGGATATTCGCACGAAAAAAAAAGAAGGTACTCTACTTCATAGGAATGATATAATTATTATTATTTATTTATTATGTAAGTATACACAATAACTTAAATGAAACATTAATGAACTTTAGTCACGTTTTCTTTAAGATTTTAAGGAGTTCCCTGGTGTATCTCCGAAAGCCATCATGCAGCCATCACCAATCAATTTCATACAGGACCTTCTGGGAACTAAATCAAACCCATGAAAAATAATTTTTAAAATAATTTCATGAATGACGGTCATATTATACATGTATACTGAACTTCGAACCCATTTAGACGGTACAGAAGAGATGTTACGTTTTGACAGTAAACTATCTGGCTTATCGTTCCTTCGCGATATGCCTTAATGAAAACCAAATAGGTCAAATATTATGTAAATTAATCAAATTACGTAAAACGTATAATATTGAAGGATCACTGATGTCTTCTCTAATATTTTATTAAAGTACGTTTAATATTTTACCGTTCAAGTATCTTCAGGCTCGTGTGAGCATGTAAATATTTACTAAAGGCATAATTAGCGGTAAAACATCGTTAATTAAAATCATGGCGTATCAAAGTATTAAATTTTGAGTGTATTTCTGATTATATTTTGAGAAATTAAATATTAATTTTCAAAACATTTTTTATTTCTTGCGGATAAAATAAGTTATAATTAAGGAAATTGATTCAATATGAAGACAAAGATACCATTATGCATCGCTAGACGCGACTTTTTCAGTACTGACTGACCATTTTGGACTAAAGGAAGGTCTCACAATTAGTATAAGGGAAGCTCGTAAGGACGGAAGCGAATGCTGAGCTGTTGCCTGCCTAACCCGAAGAGAGAAACGTATAACTAAACTGCCTAACCAAATTTGATACGAACCTACTAGTGCCGCTTTAGACATTCGTCCTAGTAATGAGCTTATTGTAGCTCTCGATAGGCCTAGATCTATAAGTAGGTTATAGAGAGATTTTGCTGGTATACCTCTCGCTCCCACTTCCACTGCATACAAATTAACCACGTAACCGTTTTTGATTAATTCGTTTGTAAGATCATAGTATTTATTTTTCTTTATTGTGTGGTCCTTCGGTATATTTGTTTCCCACGGTACAGTGAATTCCACAAGAACCACATGTTTTAATCTCTTAGAATAAAGGAATATATGTCAGGTCAAGATGACGACCCAACATCCTCCGGAATTTTATAGTGCTTTTCATACGTGTCGATTAGGAGAGTCCAATCTGGGGCAGTATCTAACATTGAATAAGGTTTGTTCCTGGATGTTATGGATGAACCTTCAGACACAAAGTTGATATGACGTCTGTTAGTAGTCAATCCTTTTTGGGCTCTAGCTACTGCCAGACTCATTGCTTCACGTATGATGATAAGCACCTTATCGTGGCGGCGTGAGTATTGGCCTCTATCGAGAAGCACCCTACATCCTACTAATATGTGTCTAGCCGTCCCTATTGCCTCACCACAAGTATAACATTATTTTTCTGTGGCCTTCCCCCACCTTACCAGATTACTCTGGTCTGGGAGGGTCATCTGAAAGGCGTTAAGATAGAATTTTATCAGGGCCGGCGACCAGTCATAGATCAAGGTGCGCCACTTTAAGGCCATCGGTATGCAGAACTCTCCCATTGTCAACCATTCATTTTGGATTTCCAAATTCATCGCGTGCACTCGATATATATCATTTTCGTCTTGTTATAGAAAGGACTTAAGTATATCCTGGTCCCTTTCTGGCTCTCGTACTCCCAACCCCACTCTGTTCGACTGGGCCCCTATCATAAATCGTTTATGGAATAGGAGTCTAGATTCAAGCTCGGACGCGTCATTATCTTTCGGGAGTGCCCTGACTGTGACATCTTGGGATTTACCTAAGATGTGGGCTTTGGTAACTCTAAGGTGTTTATAGAGCTCCGATGGTTTCTTAAGTTTCATCCCAAGATTATTTGGATCCCTAAATAGAGCAGAGGAATCAGCAGAGTGCGCTAGTCCAAGCCACGATTTTAGCGATTTTATGACAATTGCATCTATTTTCGCCAGTAAGGTTTTACCGAATTCACACACCAGAAAAGGCCAAGTCAGACGAGATGTTAAGTAGTTGTTATATATTCAAGCTTTTTTGATATTGTTTAGTGGTAGCTGGTCTATCTTATTTAGGTCATTTATAAACGTATCGACAACTTCATCTAAGGATGGTGTGCGTCCTTTATAGTCTATCTTTCTCCCAAGAAATTTAAATGGCACCGATTCAGCGACTATGGAAACTGGTTTACCCCCAAGGAAGAGTCCCGGGTCGTAGGAGGTAAATTTGGTGTCCCGTCTACCCAGACACAGACAGTGACACTTACTGGGCTTCGTCCTCAGTCCATTTGTCCACGAACAGAACTCATCGACTTCCTTTAATAGTTCCTGACATTGTTTTGGATTACGCGTCAGTATTGCGAGATCGTCAGCAAAAGCTAAGATGGACTCTGAGTATATGTTATTTACTCTAAACCGATAACCCCATTTCTTTTCGTGACGTATTACCTTGGTGATTAAGATATTAATTACTATGTTAAATGCTATTGGCGACAAGCAGCATCCCTGAAACAGTCCCACATTATACCGTAATGGTTCTGTGTGTACTTTTTGGAAGCTTATAGCTAATTTTAGCTGCGAGTTATACGACTCGATTATCTCTATGACCACGGGTGGAAAGTTATACCATTGCATCGCGTATACCATAAGGTAATGTGGAATTGAGCCAAATGCATTTTCAAGGTCTATCCAACATACCGTTATCTGTCTTTCGTATTTTCTGGCATCTTTTAACCTTTCCACTAACAGACTATTGTGTTCCAGACACCCAGAAATGCCGGGTAAAAACCCTTTCTGGTGGTTAGGTCCGAAATACCTATTGTTAATCATATAATGACACATTTTTGTTTGTAGAATTGAGAAAAATATTTTTGAAATTGTGTTAGTTAGTGCTATCGGTCTAGTATCTTTAGGATGGGTCACTTCATGTTTTTTTGGATTGAGATCGAAAACCGCTTCGCCAAATGCGACTGGTATATTCTTTTCTGACCAGATTTTACTGAATATATTTGTGAGATGTTTACGAACTATTGGACATTTTTTATACACTATATATGGAACCCCATCAGGGCCCGGAGCCGATTTAGATGATTTCTTTTTTATTTGTATCTCTATTTCCTCTATGGTAGGTGCATTCCCTTGGAATTGTACTAGAGGGTCGTGGGGTCTTTGGGTTTCTGGTTGATTGTATGGTATTCTGCATTTAAGTATTTCGTAAGTGTTTTTGTAATGTTCGTAAATTTGTTCTTTGGTCAAAAGAAGTTTACCATTTTGGCTTTTAAAGATGTTTTTTGAGTACTGAAAAGGATTTTTATCAAAATTTACTTCATGCCTTGCCCTATCGTAACTATCGCAATTATTTGCTATTTGTTGCGATATACCTTGTATTAGTTTAAGAATTGATCTTAATGCCCTAGACAGTTGGTGACTAAGATGATAATCGCCCAAGGCTTTGGCATCTCGAAGTTTTTTCTTTAGCTCCCTTTTCTTTCTCCGCAATTTAGTTTTAAAAGAGTTTTCTTTAATTTTAGGAGCATGGTAATTCGGAGGAGGATAATGCTCACTAAAATATGTATAAATTGTGTTTTGGAAAGTGTTTACTTGGCTATTTAGATCTTGTTTCTTGCCTGGATGTTCTAGCAGAATAGCCAAATTTTCGTTCTGCACTTTCCAGGTTGAGTTTTGAAGGCTCGGAATGCTAAGACGTGTCCGAATATTTATGGACTCCTGGTTACTTGACACGATGGTTCACCATGGGATGTATGAGGGTCAACTCTATCCGTAGTGACTGATGAAGTTCTTACCGACGGCTGTCGTGTTTCAACACCATGTGTATTCAATTGTTTGATGTACCAAGCTCGCCTCTTGTATTGTTTCCCGCACGTGGGGCATTTCAAATCCGTATTATCGCCAGAGTCGTCGTTTTTTCCTTTCGGTGGACAGATCTTCAGCCCATAGGACTGTCCTGGGGGTGACGAAAAATATGTCAAATGGCGCGAAATCGAAAGAAGTTTTTAAAATAATATACGTGTTCCAAATTCAAAATAATTAAAAAGTTATAAAAGAAACAAAAGTTTAGATGTAACAGTATTTATGGCCTGATTAGTTATATATAAACGAAAAGGACAAAAGCTTAAAAAATAAATGAGGTGCGCAACCTTAGTTTAATTCATGACTCTAAACTTACATATGACAAGCGTACTGACAATATTACCATCATACGGTCAAGGTCTCAGTTTCGCAAAATAAAGGTTACCAAAATTCTATATTGTACATACGTGCGTAGTATCCTTGAGTACCTACTACTCACAAATCTGGAACCCGCAATATAATATTTACATACGTGGGACACTCAGAAAGTTTTGCGAAAATAAAAAAAAGTGTTCTATAGGTAAATATTTTTTTATTAAATCTTTTCAAAGTACTCTCCACCAGCCTCTATACAAAGTTTCATGCGTTTGAACCAGTTTTCAAAACACTTTTTCCAATCCGCCGCAGATACCTCGTTTACAGCCTGCTCAAACGTTGATAGCGCATCTTCCGGCGACGAAAATTGTATCCCTTTGAGCTGATTTTTTATTTTCGGGAATAAAAAGAAGTCGCACGGTGCAAGGTCAGGGCTGTAAGGAGGGTAACCTAGGAGTTTAACCGGAGTGCTGTCCAAGAAGTCCCTCGTTTTAAGCGCGGTGTGTGCGGGCGCGTTGTCATGGTGGAGTAGTATCCCGCGGAGCCCTGTGTTTGGTCGCTTGTAGCTCACTACAGAGAAAACTTCTGCCAAGCATTTGGTAGTGTACCATTCAGCGTTGATGCTTCTTTGATTTCGTAAAGGGATTGATAACAAGTAGCCAGACAAATTGAAAAAACTCGCGATCAAAATCTTCCCTCCGCTTCTAGATCGCTTCACTTTGGTAGGTGTTGATTCGTTTTGAAACACCCAAACCGTCGACTGGCGTTTTGTTTCTGGATCATACTGATAAATCCACGACTCATCACCTGTAATGATGTCATAAACACGCCGAGACGCGCCTGCTTCAAACTTGTTTATCATATCACGACACCATTCCACCCGGGCCTGCTTCTGAGCATCGGTGAGATTGTGCGGCACCCAGCGTGAAACTATCCTTCTCACACGAAGATGCACGTGTAGAATCTCGTGAAGGCTTCCCGATCCAATCTGAAGAATGTGCTGAATCTCTTGATATGTGACTCGTCTATTATCTTGGATTAAATTTTTCACTGCTAGCACGTATTCTTCCGTAACAGCCGTCAAAGGGCGACCACTTCTTTCTTCATCCTCCAAAGTCAGTCGACCGCGCTTGAATTCGTTATAAAAACGATACACGGTCGCCTTGGAAGGGCCTTCATCCATGAATGCCATTTGAAGTCTATCGTACGATTCGTCTGGTTTCAGGCGACACTTGAAATCGTAGAAAATCATAGCGCGAAAATGTTCCCGACGCAGATCCATTTTTCAATGAGACACAATAATTGAAATTATCTTGCAAAAAATGCAGAGAGAAATTTTGAAATTGGAACGTACTTATTTTTACTCATAAATAATCATATTTTAGAAATAGATTATAACTGACCAGTCTCTCATATATAAAAACTTTTTTTCGCAATACTTTCTGAGTGGCCTGGTAAATAGGCTGGAATCAATACAAAATTGGTTTATGAGATTTATACAATTGAAGTGCAGGACTATGGACAATAGGTATGAATCAAGGCAAAAAAAGGCATCATATACTACCTCTTCATGAAAGACGTAAGATCACAGTCGCAGTTTCCTTACTAAAAGCACTACAAGGTCAAATTGACTCCCCAGAACTGTTATCGAGAATAAGTCTGGTAGTACCCACGAGAACCCGTCGGAACCTAAATATTAATAATTTGCACATTCCTCACAGTGGTTTTCCTTACAGCTACAACTCTTTTTTAAATAGTGCCTCAACATTTATATACAACCTAGACTTACCCGATTTTGATTTTTTTCATATTAATTAAGAAATACATTAACAAACGAGTCTTGGCGTGACATCACAGCTAGCGAGCTTAACTTAACTTAATTTCAACTTACTTTTTCTCTTTATTCATAAACATTAATTTAAATTTTATTTTATAACTTTTTAGTATACAACTGTAACAAACCTATAATGTACTATTACATATTATGCCTATATACCTTTCATTTTAATTCGTTGAGCGAATAAGACAGGTAGAGTTTGTAATTCCAGTTATGAAGTGCGAAGACTAATAAATGGTTTTCAGATATTGTATAAAGTACTAATGAGACATACACATACATAGACATACACAAATTAAGAATAAAGAAGAGAGAAAAACAATAATAAAAATAAATAATTAAGATTTATTGAAAATACATTGCCATGTTAGGAGGAGTGTGATCGTGTGAATTGTGGAGTGTGTAAAAGAATTTAAGGTACTTCATAAATTAGTAACTGTTATAAAATAAAGAAAAATAATCGGTAAAATGAACAGATGATACCAGTTCGTTTAATATGCTTATCACAGCAAGAAGAAAATATGTAAGCAACCAAGAAATTAATTAGCTTTATAAAAATGTTTTCTTGGTTTTTAAAACCCCTTCGTGTTATTTAATGGCTGGCAAGTTTCAAGCTGTAACTCTTGGGTAATATAGCAAGTTAGCACGTTTTAATATTTCGTAAAGAGAACATTGTTTAAAGGATATTAAAAGATAAAACACGTGTTGAGATTTGTACAGGAGATGATATTCCAAGAATTTCGTTTTCATTTCTCTTGCGGAACAAGCAGTTTCGCTTTCGCATTGTACATTGTGTCTGTTATGTTTGCTAAGGGCCTAATTACCCTCTGCTTGCGTTTTATTCCCACAACGAATACAAATAATAAAGCGAATACAAATACTGGGATAAGCTTTAAAGTTTACTGAATGTCAATAAGAACTTTTATTTATTTAACACAAACCAATGATTCAAAACAAAGTCAATTAATTGGTGCAAAAAGTTGATCTATCATTCATTACTTAAATGGTCCTCTTTCATTTACAATTGCAACTTTCATTAGTTAGTTAACATTAAGTGGGTTATTTTGCAGCTCAGTTGCCAATAAAGATCGAGAAATCTGAAAGTTTCGCTGAAAATCTATATATTAAGGTAATCAATCTTATTTCTAATGTTGAGTGCGATGGAGGTCAAGATTGATGACCTTTTTAATAGATATGTTGGACACAGCACACACAAGCATAACCATACGAGCGGCGCACACAATATTTAATAAAATATTTAAGGAATCATTTTCAATGAATAGGTAACTTCTCTTATTTTACTGTCCTTAAGCCCCATTCAAAAGTATTCAAATCAGTTTATAGTGAACTGTTACCGGTCTAACTTAGACCGGAAGAGTAATGACATGAGAAAACAAGCAATAAGGCGTGCCAATTGGTTCATGTCGAGCGGGAAAAGTTGTTTCTGCATTTTGCACCGTATAATTGTCTCGAACAGGACTCCTGGAACTGTTTTCTTTCATTTTTGGAACTTTACGGAATAGAACGGTACAATGCAAATATCTGCAAAATTTGTCAATTTCTATATTTGTTTGATAAATGATGGTCTTGTATGATATACATCTTATAATATTATTAGAATCACTGAAATATCATAATATTGTATGTTTTAAAAGTTTATTGAACGAGACTGATACTCAGAACTCAGAGAGAATATTAATTATGAGTAAACTTATTTTTTCACTCTCCAGAATTGATGACTGTCTCCGTCCATTAGAATTGGGTAAAAACAAATACTAAAAAATATTCAAAGTGTATTTGATCATTATTATCAACAAATCTATCTGTGTTGTCTATCTTAATTTCAGAGAATCAGTTTGAAGTACGAAACGGAGGCGTCGTCGACTGGGAATTTGTTAGCGTACGCATTATAAATGATAAAGCAAAGCTTACCTTTTTTTTTTCGTGCGGTAGTCCCTTCGTATATCCCCCTGCCGGCCCGCGGAGGCGGTTATGTCGAGCTTGAACCGACTAAAACCACACGCCGTCTCGGGTCTACAGACGCTGGGGTGTAAGGTTGCCCATAGAGCATCTTGCCCCGGTTTGGGGGAGGGGCGCTAGTCGCCCCACCGTCCCGGCCAGCTTCTGCTGGGGGGACAGGCGGCCTCACCTGCCACCCCCAGGCCTGCGCTCATGGAGGACGGAGGTCGTTAAGCGACCTCCGGCGTCTGAGTCGCTTGCGACGCGCGGCGAGCATGTTGCGGGCTCGGCGGGTCGGGAAGCAAAGCTTACCTAAAAGTAAATGTTTACCTAAGAACATACTCTATTTCAAAATAAGAAAAACATCTCCAGTTCCATGTTTATAAAAATGTTTTGTAAAAAGATAATTAGATTTCTATACGACGATATTACGACATAGATAGATTAGGTTATAAGACCTCGGCAATACCCTTCGTGTTAGGTTACTTTAGATACTACAACAACAGATACCGGCGTTAAATGAAAGCCTAGGCGGCAACATATACATTGTACATTCATAACCCTTCCACATCGGCAGAAGGCTACGGGATGACCTGGGAGGCACCGATTTTATAAATAATTCAAACCTGGGTTTGACTATCATGTTACATGAACTGTCTAAAAACGAATTGTATTATTATTGCAGTCATTATTTACATTTGGAAAAGCAAATGAACCAAGGATGCCAAATTTTGAATATTACTTGGAGCTAGAATATCTTTTCTTCAAATTTTCTACCAAAGCTTCCTTGTGCTTTACCTTTTCCGCCATCTTGAATAATTGTAAAATTCAGTTTTTTTTCATTACACTTCGGTTCTCCGTTTTAATGAAATTAATTTAGTTATCGTTTTCAGGGTTTTCGGAGTTGGTGATGACGAATATATTATCCACTAGCATAGCCACGCGGTTTCACCCGCGTAAGTCTTGATCCCGTGGGAATATCGGGATAAAAAGTAGCCTATGTTACTCAAGGATAATGTCGCATTCTAATGGTGAAAGAATTTTTGGAAACACTCCAGTACTTTTTGAGCCTATTCGTTACAAACATACTTACATACAAATCTTTCCTCTTTATAATATTACTATAGATTTAGTGATAAAGGATGGTGGACTCGAAAGTTTCTATAAAATCAATATGGGTATCATTTTCTAGGTTTTTGGGGGTTGGTGATTACGAATATATTATCCATTTAGCGTTAAAAGATGGCGGACTTGAAATTTTCAATGAAATCAATATGAGTAGCGTGTTGGTCGGTGACTACGAATTAGTCCACTCATTACGGTGGGAAAAACAGGTAAAAAAAATGAACCTAGAAAGCTACATTTTGGATATTTAGTTGGAGGGAGGGGGGGGGGGGGGCAGAAAAGCCCGTATTGTCGCCATCTTTTACCGCTAAATGGATAGTATATTCGTAATCACCAATCCCGAAAACCTAGAAAACGATACCCATATTAATATACATATCCACGTAATATCCAAATTTTTGCTTTCTCGGTTCATTTCCATTTCTTACCTGTTTTTTCCGACGTAATGAGTGGACTAATTCGTAATGACTAGACTATAATAGTCCCCTGGTCATTGAACCAGACGAGAAGTTCAGAAGGTTAATACGTGTAGGAGGACTTCTTTACACCATATTGCTTGCCCAGGCTTACTAATTTACCCGTATATCATTGATAAGTATCATAAAACTTAGATTTTTGGTCAGTAGTATAAATTCCATACTCACAAAAACAAACTCATATACATTGTGAACGAAAATCACGTATCTAACTATACGTGATTTTTGTTTACAATATCGATAAGTTTATTTTTAGTCGAGAGTAGATGATTAATTTCAGTTCTTGAAAATTATTTTTGCCAAAGTAAATCTTTATTCTTTAGTAGAAATCCCATTTAACTACTTAGCGAGTTTACCACCTAGTGGGTAGTATTAAAATATATAAAATTTATAATTTTCATAAACGCTACGTGCATTTTTATAAATCAGATGATAGTATGCTACACTCAATTCATTTAAAACTTAGGGTGGTAATAAGTGGCCCCTATAAGAAAACATAGATCCATTAAGTGAATTGTAGTTCTTCAGGTTATAAAAATTCAAAATAAGTCTGGTTATTTTTATTGCCAAGAACTACTATTAGGGATCCACGAGTATTAGGGAGTAGTATTAAAAACTCCATGTTTATTGTTTTTAAGATCACTTATTATTATTAGGCTGCCATCAGTTTTCTATTTTGTATCTGCCATGTTACAAATTTATCATGGTACAAACCTTATCAATCGGTTCTTCAAAAAAATGAAGTTAAGTTGAGAAGTAACGAAATTGATTTAATTTCAATCTATAATTGTACATGACGCGGATATAAATCTTTGTATCCAAATTTATGCAAATAAATTGAACCATTATGCTTCGTTACACAGTATCAAGCATCTGAGGAGAATTTAAGAAAGTTGGCCGGACAGATATTTGATGGTTGATTTCATTTTTCGGGTACAATTCCAAATCTTGAATTAACAATTCCTTTATTATCTCTATATCCCTATATAGAGAGTTAAGTTATAACTCTCCAAGTAAGAAAAATGTACTACCTGCTCTAGGAAGTTTACATTTATTTCTATAAAAAAAATTCCAAATAATTATTTTCCATTTTTGTTTTACGGGTGCAATGCTGAGCTGGTCATTTTAAAAAGTACTGTGCTTTATGTTACAGCTAAGACTATTAAATTATTATGTAACATAAAAATGAAGAGACAGTATAATATCTAGATGATAATTACAAAATAAAGAGTACCACAATAACATTAGTACAGTAGTAGCAAAGGGCAGTTAAGAATCAGTAGTACAAACAAATTGAAATGTTAAATAACACAATCAATCAGAATCTTTAAACTTACAACTTTATTAAAGGTGTGCGTTTGTGCACAATTTGTGTAATGGTGGGTGTGCGATGGTGTGGTGAGTGCGTGAGAGCGTGTCTGCATTTGCGAGATGAAATATATGTTCACATGTTAGAGTTCAATGTAAAGATTACGTGGATGTGAATACCTCAATGTCATAAACTCTGTAATTAGATTAAGAATCTAATGTCATTTTCACAATACCATGTCAAATGTATATAATCCGTGGAGTTTCTAAATAAAAATAAATCCAGAGGCATCTTGTTATATTACTCGATGAAAGAGTTTCTTTATAGTCAAGACTAAGAAGCCAATCAGTGATAATCTTCCTACATTCAATGCAGTGATATACACGCATTTGCTTTAAGCTACTAGTGTATCATACATTAATAATCATAATAATTCTCATCTATTCGAGTGAATGTTTAGTATTTTATTAATTTTGATAAATAAATAACGTCCTATGAAGTAAAAGAAACTTTCACTAAAAGAAATCCTGTGAGTGTCACTTAGTGTTTTTTTTTTTAGCGTGTGGAAACCCCCACTGGCTTCACCCCATCGGTGCCGACGAAGGGGGGGGCGTGTCGGAATCGGACCGACTAAAACCAGACGGTGTCCTTCCCAAGTGTCCATTGCCGGGCCCCGCATCGGTGAGTTGGCAGGCGTGGTAGGACACACACGACACGCCTCCGCAACGGCCTGCTTTTTTTTTTGTTTTCGTACGGAAATCCCTTCGGATACCCCCCCGCCGGCCAGCGAGGGCGGTTATGTCGGGCTTGAACCGACTAAAACCGCACGCCGTCTCGGGTCTACAAACGCCGGGGTGTAAGGTTGCCCATAGAGCATACCCCTCGCAACTCGACTGACCCTGGGCCATCTCCGGTTTCGAGATGACCCCCTCGGGTTTGGGAACCACGGTGTCCCCGTCTTGCCCCGGTTTGGGGGAGGGGCGCTAGTCGCCCCACCGTCCCAGCCTGCTTTCGCGCGCATTACCTGTTCGCAGAAAGAGGCGGCGGCGTGCCACTTGCTGCCGTCGGAGACCACGGCCCTCACCAAGGTCTCCAACGAGAGAACGTCCACGCCCAGGACCGCAACGAGATCCCGGCGTTGACTCGCCCACGCAGGGCACTCCACCAACGTGTGTCACTTAGTGGTAATGTAAACCTACGTGAATCCCGATTTTGGAAATCAGGCAGAAACGTCATTTGATGTTGTCGTTATGCGTGTTCTCTCTGTTTGCCCCCCCCCCCCCCTTCCCCCCTCTTTCCGGAACGAGACGGGGACACCGTAGTCCTCAAACCGAGGGGGCCATCGTCTGGAGACCCAAAACGGCGTGCTGTTTTAGTCGGTTCGAATCCGACATAACTACTCACGTTGGCTGGCGGGGGGTATCCAGGGGGATTTCCGCACGTGTCTTAGATATTTAAAAATATGTATGTATATTTAAGTTTCCAAACTCTCCCTCTCAATAGATTTATATGGACTACAAAACTTATTTTATGTTATTGTAATAATTATGAATTACGGCAAACTGAATAGAAAGACTTTATTCATTGAATATTTTATATATTTTCTATATATACTTTCAGAGTTTCATAGCATAGGATAGTTGCACATAAACTAAGTGGTGCGCAATATAATACTTAAGGCGAGGGTTGCCACTTTACGTCGTACCGCGACGCGCTGGCCGTCTGCAGCCGGTTTCGCGCGCCAAAGTGTACAAAAATAAGGTTTACTTAAGCTTTTGTGTCATTGTGGTATCATTAAAAATAATTGAACAACTATTAATTACATAGAATATCTTTATTCACTTTTATTATTTTGATATCCGTTTACGTTCCAATATACACGTAGATGCGTTCATTCATAGTTTTAAAATAGAAGGTATTTTTTTTTTCGTAGGTACCTATTATAAAGAAACGGTAGAAAAAAAAACGGACTCCTATGTAGGTATGTTCAAAGAAACATTTTATATACCACTATTATTTTTTCATCGATTTCCAAAAAGAGGTAGGTTTATTGGATTTATTTGAATTGAGCGGGAATCGATCTCGCGTCCCCCGACGTAGCAGTCGAATGTACTGCTGCCACGCCACAGTTTGTTGTTCTGTAGTTATACTACGGTCGTTCAGAGAATGCGTTCCCGACACGTCGCGATTGAACTGACGACGTAACTTTGTAATGGCGTTACAGTTTTAACAATTGATGAGCATTAAAACAACATTATTATATCAATAATCAATGAATGTTATAATTTTGTGCCAAACCGAGTGTCAAATAACTTGTAAACAATATTTTTCTAAATGTATACTGCGCTATTACAAGGTTATGTCAGCGCTTTATATTTGTAGTGCTGTGCTAACAATAACAGGCAATAATAGTAATCTGTTCTTATACAGTTATACTTTATAAAATAATACGTGTTGTTTTTCTTTTTAAGAATTTGAAAATAATGGACTATAAGATAACTTTTATTAAATATAAAAATAAAACTACGACCAAACCGAACGCGCGAAAGAAAGTAGCATTTTATATTTAGGTTGAAAATGGTAACCCCAAATGGCGTTACTAGCATTTTTATACTTAGACTAAAAATGGTAACCCCAAATGGCGTTATGGGCCGCCATTTTGTGACGCTAAAACAGTCGTCTGTTGTCGTTTCGTGCGCATAGACCACGTTCTTCAAGTATTTTCGATCTATTTTTATTTGATTACCCGGCTTTCGTTTAATGGACTGTTTCTGCTTTTCAAACTGACATCGGCGCTAAATCGGACTTCGATTGTGTTTTGTATTGCGTTCTTTTTACTTTTGGTGCATAATAATGCCTAAACGTGGACAAACATTGAAAAGTGGAGCCTGTGAGTTAATCATCAAGCTGCAAGATTACTTTGAGCGGGAGCGGCAAATGGCGGACCCCTGGTACCTGTCGAACAAGTACAAGAACGCGTCTCTCAGGCATTAATAAAGAAAAGCTTGGCTCTACTGGCATGGAAGATAATATTTTACGTACTCCGAAGAAGAAACGTAGAACTAAACCCGTGACAGATACTGACACCTTTGACGCCAATGCAATCAGAAATCATATATATGATTACTATTCCAGAAATGAATATCTCAACAGGAAGAAGCTTTTGGCATCGTTAAGAGAAGCTGGACTGTTTAGCGGGGGTAAAACTGCTTTAACCAAAATCTTAAAAGATATTGGTTTTTCGTATAAAAAAACAGACAAAAGAAAAATTTTATTAGAACGATACGACATAATTTTAAAACGTATAAGTTTTTTGAGAGAAGCAAAAAAAATTGAAAACTGGGATAATGTCGTGTTCATTGACGAGACATGGCTAAACGCCAATCACACGGTTTCCCGTTCTTGGACGGATGATACACAAGCGTCGACGTCGAAAGTACCAATGGCCCGTCTGATAATATGCCACGCAGGTTCTGCAAAATACGGCTTTGTGTGATGGCATTTCAATCAAAAACCACAAATGACTACCACGAGGAAATGAATGCCACTACATTTAAAGAGTGGTTCCAGAACGTGCTTTTGCCCAGCCTACCAGAGCCTTCTGTAATATTCATGAATAATGCCTCCTAGCACTCGGTTCAAATACAGAAACCACCTACCCAAGCTAATAAAAAAGAAGAAATGGTGGCTTGGTTACAAGCAAAAGGCATTGCCGCAAATATGCAGATGCTAAAAGCAGAGCTAATTAAATTAGTTAAAGAAAATGAAGCGGCAAATGTGCGATACGAAATCGATGAACTGGCTCTGGAGTACGGTCATCGCGTTCTAAGAATTCCACCTTATCATTGCCAATATAACGCGATTGAGCTAATCTAGGCTCAAATAAAAGGTTACGCCGCCCGCCACAATACTTCCCCGCCATTCAGCACGAAAAAGATGATGACCCTATTAAAAGAAGCCTGCGGGAAAGTCAAAAGAGATGACTGGGCAAAGGTTGTTGAGAAGACTAAAAACCTGATTGTGGAACATTTTGACCGAGATATCAGGATTGATTCTGTTATTGATAATAATATAATTATACATGTAGGCGAAGATGATGCTGAAGACACCACCTCCTCAAGCGAATTGGAGTCTGATTAATATTCTGTACGCATATTCAATTCAATGTACTTTATTGCATAGAAATACAGATTGTAACTTTGTAACAAAGAATAAATAAAACAATTTTATTATTTTAATATTACCTTTTTTTGGTTTCCACTTAAATAACTAAAATATAAATTTTAAATGATTCCGCCAATTTAAAACGAAAATAATCTTAAAAATAACGCGGCAGTTCATTTTGGAGGAACGGTAACGAACTCAGTGTTATGTTGTACCCATCACTAGTCATGACTAACTGATAGGTGTCAGGAACGCATTCTCTGAACGGCCGAACTTTAGTAGTATTGTGATACGTTACACTCGAACACGTTATGATTGTGACTGAATTGACTAGAGTTACTACTACTACCTAAAGCTTCATTGCAATTGGATGAATGAAAGAAATACATAGAAGACAATAATAATTTCCGATGTAATCACCTTTTCATTGTTAAAAAACAGAATATTCAACGTTACAACAATAAAATGAATACTATGTGCCATCTTATAACACGACTGTGGCACCACCTACGAGTTTCATTTCTGAACATAAAACATGCCCTTAGAAACCCAAAGGCTACCATGATCGTATTAAGTGGAAATATGTTGTCTCTGCCTAACCCAATGAGAAAGAGGCTTGACTATGTATCAAACATACGATGTGTGTGTGTGTGTGTGAAACATACGATATCGTACGTGAAAGGGTGATCATCGCCTTGTTAATAAATACTGAAAGTCCCTGTGTAACAACAAGACACTAACGTGCTAGTTAGGTACTTAGCTTAACTCCTCCTGGAAGCTGCCATCGTACAGGCGTGGGCCCCTGCGCCGGACAGGCCTGTTAACGTAGACGATGAGGCGGAGTGGTTCCGGGAGGCCATGACCCGTGTCTGTGACGCGGCGATGCCTAGGGCTCCGCCCTATAATCCGAGAAGTCAGGTCTACTGGTGGTCGTCGGAGATCGCGAGGCTCAGACGGGCCTGCGTGATCACGCACCGCCGGTGGGCCCGATTCCGTAGGAGGCGTCGCCGCCCCGCAGATGCGGAGGCCCGAGAGGCGGAGTTTCACGAGGGATACAGGGAGGCCAGAGGAGCCCTCCGAGCGGAGATAAGGCAGGCCAAACAGGCCGCCTTCCGCGAGCTGCTGGAGACGCTGGAGCGGGACCCTTGGGGGCGGCCCTACCGGATGGTGAGGGGCAAGCTGCGCCCCAAGGCCCCGCCGTTAACCCGGTATCTCCAGCCGGAGCTGGAGGAGGAGTTGTTTGCTCCCTGTTCCCAGCGCGGGCGGTGGAACATGTTCCACCGCAGATGACTCCGCCTCGGTTGCCCATGGCGCCCGACGTGGATGACGTCGACGTGCCCGAGGTCTCTTGGGTAGAACTAGAGCTGGCGGTGAGAAGGCTGAGAGCCAAAAACACCGCCCTGGGACCCGACGGCATTCCAGGCCGAGCGTGGGTCCTAGCTCTAGTCGACGACGCTCTTGAGCCCCGACTGAGAGGGCTTCTCAGCGCATGTTTGGAGCGGTTCCAGTTTCCAAAATTATGGAAGACGGGGAAACTGGTCCTCATCCGAAAGGAGGGGCGCCCGGCGGACTCACCGTCCGCCTACCGGCCCATAGTGGTGCTCGACGAGGTGTGCAAGCTCTTTGAAAGAGTAATTGCGAAGCGCCTCGTCGAGCACCTCTCAAGAGTGGGGCCGGTCCTGGCGGAGTCTCCAACCGGAGCTACTTCAAGAAGTCATAGGCGCCTTGTTCCTTGCGAGGATGGAGGAGCTCACTCCACCATCAATAGCTTCGTCTTAGCGCTTAATGTGGAAGACGACTTCGTGCCCAAAGCCACTTGGGCAGAGCTAGAGGTTACGGTGTTATGGTTCAAGGCCAAAACCACCGCTCCAGGACCTAACGGCAAACCAGGCCGAGAATGGTGTGAGCGTGGTGGGTGAGGTAGTGTTGGCTTTTTTTTTTTTTTTTTTAAAGAATATTAGTAACCCAAATTACTAATATCCCCCCTAACCCCTCCAGCTAAGCTAAATTGCTTGTGTTAGGAGTGGGTTTACGTCGGTAGTGTAATGGCCAGGATTCGAACCCGGGACCTCTCGATCGTAAGGTTGACTCCTTAACCACTAAGCTACCGAAGCTTATTGACATTGATATTGCCAACGCCTTCAACACATTACCCTGGAGCTCAGAGAGGCGCTCTTGTATCACGAAGTGCCTTTCTACCTCCGCCGCATTGTCGGGGGCTTTCGGAGAGAGCCGTTGTCTGCCCAAATAGAGTACCGGTCGGCGGTACATGTTGACAGGGTTCGGTGTTAGGGCCGCTCCTGTGGAACATCGGTTACCACTGGGTACTTCGTGGTGCTCTTTTTCTCTCTGTTTTCTGTCTTTTTTTCTCTGTTTAGAGGGTGTTGCCGTAACGTGTTACGCCGATGACACCGCGACAGACGCACCGCGAGGCAACCACGCAGGCTACGGCCGGGGTTGCCCAAGTCGTTGGACGTATCCGGCGGCTGGGTCTCGAGTTGGCCCTCCATAAGGCCGAGGCTCTTTTTTGACTTTGCAAACTTGACTTTTTTTGCTCATTTTTGCTCGATATTGATAACGGTAATAGTTAGATGCTTGAAATGTTCATGGAATATTTAGTTCTATATTCACTTTAAAAATAAACAATTAAATTAAATCAAAACAAATATTTAAAGGTGCTGTTATACGACAAACGTGATTTTTTTGCTGTTTTTATAGATAATGGCACGGAACCTTTCGTTCGCTAGTCCGACTCGCACATGGCTGGTTTTAACTGCAGTCGTGTTTTATTGGCAGCAACAAGTATATTTTGTACGTGGTCCAATTTTCAATTGATTAACAAAGTTTTGAGCAGTAGGTATTCTACTTTTAGTTTTACATAATCTTCAAATGAATTTGTCGCAACGTTCCTTTGAAAGAGTGAAATGTATTTTCTTAGGTATCGAATAAAAAGTAAAGATACGAGAAAAAATATTCCTTCGTTGATCTCTTTATTTTTATTGTCAGTTAAGTCGGAGAGATTTAAAAATACAGCACATTTTCCCTCGTAGTAGGGTGGTGTTGGAGCGTATCGTCATAATAAAAATTCGACGATCAAGGTACTATTAGCACATTTTCTTTTTATATTTATCTGTCAGAAAAATCAGTCCTTTTATCGCATGTTATTTTTTGTGTAGCGAGATCAAAACGAATTTAGAATTTAATGTGACGTACGAAGTAACTCAGTAAATTATAGATGAATCACGTACGGGGATGTGTTTTATTCATCCATCGTCGTATTTATATTAGGATCCAGCTTTTCTATTATTCAATCAAACAAGCATTGCTCGATATTTATAGCCTCTTCCCCTAAATGATAGTCCATTCGATTCGATCGATCGCTACACTAAGGGGAAAAACCATGAGTTGTCATTATTATGACAAAGAAACTGAGTTAAGTACTTAGGTTCAACTTGCTATAATATGAAAATTATACGAAGGGTTGCCCCATGCTTGTATTTAGTTTATTTTATTATGGTAAGTATACTACAGTATAGTATAGGTACTATAGGAATTATTAATACTTAATTATTAATAATTACTAATTACTATAGGTATTAAATGAAATATTAATTTAAATGTTGGGGCTACCCGTACGATACATTTTATCTTTTTCTGTGTCATGACAGAAAAAATATTTTTTGAATGTTTCTATATGTTCCTACGTAATAGCAATGTATTACAGTTATATATTTTTTGTATTAACCATATATAAACTACTTTTGAAGATTATATTGTTTTATATCATACTTTCTGTTCCCAAAGGCAGAATAATTTCGATTCGTAAATAAAACTGTTCAAAGGGTTTTACAGTACGAAAGTCAGTTTAAAAAAAAATATCACAAATAAAAATATTGTAGTAACACGTGAATCATTGCGAGGCTCTGATAAACGCTTCCCATGAGACAACCGAATGCTTGTTTGCCAACTTAGGAGTTTAAAAAGACCTATATTAAAATCAATTTGCCATTCAAAAAGTAACGATAAAAATCACGAATCCTATCAAGCGCTGATGAATAGTTAAAAGAAACAATGGGAAGTGATCAGAAAGGAACCTGAGGTGTATCAGTATTTGCACTCTGAGTCATATTGTCTGCTTCCCGTTGGACCCTTGAATAAAATACTTAGAAATTGATTCCGAAGCTTCGTTTACAGAGCTGTCGAAGAGACGACCGATAGCGATCTTCACTGTCCATATGACAAGAGAGTGCTTACCATGGGTTCCATCCTAGAGAGCACTATTGTAATCAGGAACTATTACTGTGTTGGTTTTGGTAAAGAAAATACTATAGTTTCTAAATATATATAATGCTAGTGACAAAATATATCTAATGCGATTCGTTAATAATTGTTTTTCTTTAATTATAAGAGCTGGATTATCTGGCAAAGATTATAACCACTATGCTTTCATACGATAATCAAATACTACACGGCGCGGGCGCCTAGACTTTATACCATGTTAAACGACTTAAGGTTCGTCTTACCCGAGCAAATCTCATACCGTTGGGATTCAAAAAATGTTTCTTGAGGGATTCTCTAAACATTCATTTTGGGGATAACGCTCCTTTTGAATGTAGTAATGTTGCAATTTAATGGTGGAGCCAAGTTTCGAATACCTCTTTTTCTCTTAAAGCTTTATATCTGTTTTTTAGCTTTTAATAAACATATACCTACATTGAATTCTTTTCTTAATAAAAAGTAAGTCAAGTATCGATATTAAAGTATATATATATTAAAGTAGAATATTAAAAAAACTTCACTGTTGAATCATGATAATCTGTAATTGGAATAATACAAAATTTAGTGCCTACAACATTATTCGATAATACATAAAATACTCGTACTAAGACTCCCAGGTGTACGAGTTAACATTCGTTCAACTTAAGAGGATAGAAAAGCCAAAAGCAGGATTAGTCTTGAGGGCCTTTTAAGAAATCTACAGAAATAAAGACATTCCCAACAAATGTTACAGAATGGTGAATTTATTTGCATAATTCAGCAAACCTAAATCCTTTGTCCGCGGCCCGCTGCTGAAATAATAAAATTTACGCCATGTTCTACACCCCAAATGTTCTATCTGAACAAAATTATTTAGCTATTTGAATGTAGCCTCTTTTAAATTATACCTACGTAAAATTTACACGTTGCTTGAGCTTAAACTTCGCCAGCCGTTCCTTTCTTAAATTTCGACAGTACTTAAGTACGGATTTTATTCGAGTGCGCCCTTCATATTTATTTAAGCATCGTAACGCAATAACATACTATTTTTATGTAAGTGGCATTGTAAGTATAAGTCTCTGATATTTCACCCTATCGCATTGAGTATTCCGATCGTACGCTACTCGGGCGATTCTGCCGCGAGCACAATATGTGTAAATTTAGAAAACGTTTTCGGCACATTATTACGTTTAGGGATTTTCAAGAAAATTGCCTTATTACCTTTTTGAGTTCGATTCCGAACTAGGATTTAGTGGGATTTAGTGTAGGCTTTTACAAAATGTTACTAAGTGTTATTACTTACGTTATATCTAATATCATTATCTCAATATTGTCGGTCTTACGACTAAGTACCTAAATTTTAGTACCAAACGTATTAGTATGAATAAAACACGGACATTTTTGTAGATTACTTTCTTCCTATAATGTTGGCTCATTGCCAATCCGGAAAGTCGACTTAGAATATTTTGTTCTACTGTAGTAAGAATTGTTTATACACTGAAGTTTAACGACCCTTTGAACCAAAATGAGGTTACTATGGATATAAACATGATTAGGACCAGTATTAAAATAATTTAAATACAACAAGTTGTAATTTTCATCTTATTCGTTAGGTAAAACTTAATAGGCAGCATGATTGCGGCAATGGTGCGGAGCGCGCCCGGGAGAGACTTAGAACTCTCCCGGTCCGCCGAGCCCGCAACTTTTTCGCCGCGCGTCGCAGGCGACTCAGGCGCCGGAGGTCGCTTAACGACCTCCGTCCTCCATGAGCGCAGGCCTGGGGGTGGCGGGTGAGGCCACCTGTCACCCCAGCAGAAGCAGGCCGGTGGGGCGACTAGCGCCCCTCCCCCAAACCGGGGCAAGACGGAGACACCATGGTTCCCAAACCCGAGGGGGCCATCTCGAAACCGGAGATGGCCCAGGGTCAGTCGGGGAGCGAGGGATATGCTCTATGGGCAACCTTACAACCCGGCGTCTGTAGACCCGAGACGGCGTGCGGTTTTAGTCGGTTCAAGCCCGACATAACCGCCCCCGCTGGCACGCGGGGGGGTATCCGAAGGGATTTCCGCACAATAAAAAAAAAAAAAGGTAATACTTAATAAGAACTTAAGAATAAGAGAAGTTAAAAATCATACGTCGTCTTTTTAAATGTCTTCAAAAATCTTGTATGCTTTGGTTTAAAATATCTACTCACGCCTGATTTAGATAAAATCACTGAACCGTAAACCCCAGTGATGTGATACTGAGGGTACCTTTCAAGAATACTGGTAAGAAAATTTTCTAGTATTTCTGTTACCCCGCCAGAAGGAGGAATGTCTGACTATTAGACGTCAGTCCGTCAGTGACTTCAAATTATTATATTTAAAAATACGTGAAAAAGAATTGGGTTGCTGCGTAAACACGATATCTGATAGAATGCACTAACTACAAAAACGGTTAAGCTTTTAAAAGTCTAGAATCTAATTAATCAATGGACATATTAGCGTCAGTGGCTTAGTGGTTAAGGAGTCGACCCTACGATCGAGAGGCCCTGGTTTCGAATCCTGTAAAAAAGAAGAAAATAAAAACAATTTGGGATCCCAGTATTAAGTTTACTCATGCACGCATCAAATTGATCTAATTTTTAAGAACTGTGTTGACAAAAATTTCAATCAATATCAATTAGATAATTGCTGCTGAACAAGGCCTCTTCCAATGTACGCCAAAGCACCCAATCTTTTCCACCTGGAGCTTCCACATCCAGTCTGTGGCAGTTACCTTATTTAGGTCGTCAGTCCATGTTCCTGGCCTTCGGGCCGATTCGCATTCCTTGCCTTCGCTCTTAAAAAACTAATAATGTTATTTGATGTATGAATATATATTATTAAACACTTGACCGTTATTTGAAGCTTACTTGATGAGAGTAGCGCTTGTCGTATTTCCGGTTTCCTCGGTCTCTTTCACTCCTTATACCTCTTATATATGTGTATCTCGCTTGCACATCCGGCTACCCCACCAGGCCTTCCACACTGTCACAGCGGAGTGTGACAGGTGGGTTTTTGAATCATTGGCGTCTTGTTTTCCGTCGAGTGCAGACGTTCGTCTAGACTACGTTGCACTAGTAATTATTAAATTTGTAATAGTCTTTTATATAATATCACTCTTTTTTAATAAATAAAAAATAAAAAAAATACATGAAATCGTTAGTGTTTTTGTAATATTCTCTTAAAATATACAACCGTGCTATTAAGCAGAGTAATTTTGCGTTAAACGTGCTTCTCATCGGGTACTATAAGTGATAGATTACTTTATTGTATTAATCTGCAATTTTCAATAAGTGGGTACATCTATATATCGGTTTTACTCTTCGTACTCTTATGAGTACGAACAGTAAAACCGTTATATAGATGTACCCATATTATTATTATTCAAATCTTAATATTTGATTTAAATAGTTGACTTTATTTTGTATATACCCACCTTTTTATTGATTATTTATTACTTCACATTTTACTGTGAATTATGTTGTGCTGTGTCTTAGGATGCCCGATCCGAATGATATTACCACGACTCCGGTCGCGGGGCCATCAGGTATACATGGCGGCGAATCCACTAGCAGTGTACCACAGGCAAAAGACAGTTCGTCTCCCTCTAGTGATACCTATAGTGCCACTAGTTCTTCATCGTCTAGTGCAACGATGCGTAAAAGAAAACGCCGTCATCGCCGTCACCATAAAAAGAAGGGGGGCAAACGTAACCGCAAAGCCTTATTACACAAATTATCCTGTGAGGTTAGCGAACTCCGCAAACACTTTTATGATAGTGGTTCTGTCCACCCATGCAACCAACCGGCTGTAACCTTTTGCTGTACAGGCGAGGAGCAGGATAGGGACGATGGGGACGTAATCTCGTTATTGCCTAACGAGGACTTTGGGCCCTTGTTCGATCAAGGCAACGAGGAACTCGCAAAAGAGTCGCATAAATTTAACTTTAACATTCAAGTTAAATTGAAAGAAACCTCTGTGCCCAAAACTCCAGATGAATTCTTGAAAGTGTTAGAAAATATTCAGCACTTTGATAAAGATGAGTGGAGTCAGGTTAGGTATGCCGAAGTTCAAAAATCATACAACCACACTCCCGGCTTTACAGAATTGGAGATAAACGATGAAGTAAAACCTTACGATTCCCAACGCCACTTAGCGTATGCGGATAAAGCGTATGGTGCATTAACCTTTTGCGTCCTGAAGCAGCGTGAGGTTTTACAAAGTAGTATGACCGATTTAATTACCTGGGCCGGAGATAAAGGTAATATATCAGCCCAACAACTCCTCGATAAGATCGCAGATTTGTTTTCTGAAGGAGAATATCACAAGGTATCCTCCGACATGTTGCAGCTCGTCTCTGGTCATCGCGCAGAGACCATTCAAATGCGTAGAGATAGCATTATCAATTTTGCAAGAGACCCATTAATCAAATCGTCCCTGCGAAAAATTCCACCTTCAAGCCAACATATCTTTAATGGGGAAAAACTGACATCATTTTTAGAGAAAAGTGGAGGCGTGAAAAAGGCTTTTTTACCTCCTAATAAAGCTGGCGGCTGTAAAAATAAGAGTGTCACACGCAACCCCTCGCAGGGGTCAGTGAATTACGAAGTACCCTCGCAGGGTACCATTCAGACCTTTCGCACTGGGCCATGTTCTGTCCAGCCCTCGCAGGGCTGCGTACATACTCGACCCAGACAAAGCTGTGGACCCCCACAGGGTCCCGGAAACACTAGCTACGGTAGCTCTCGTGGTGCCAACAATAATACACGAGGATCTTTTCGTCCCCGTAGAGGTAGCCAGCAAACCAATAGACAAGAGCCCGCTAAGAACAGGAAGCGCCCTGCAGCCCCTGATTCCTATTCAGGAACTAACAGAAGGAGGTACTGACTACTTCCGGGCGGGCCAGCTGACACACTATGTCGATCGTTGGAAGAAACCGGGCGCACCAGATACATTGCTTCACCTAATAAAAGGTTATCGCATACCTTTCATTCGAAAACCTCCTCTTGTTTTACCCAAAACATGCAGTCAATTCAGAACAATGGAGTCCAAAGACATGTCAACTATCATCTCACAAATGTTGTCTCAGAGCATACTAGAGATGGCCCCATGGTCCCCGGGTTTATTATCGACAGTGTTCCTGGTTTCGAAAACCGATGGTACCAACCGACCAATTTTCAACCTAAAAAATTTGAACCAATTTGTTCTCACTCCACCATTCAAACTCATAAATGTCTTTCGAGTACCAAGTTTCCTTCAACCAGAAGACTGGCTTTGCAAAGTAGATCTATCGCAGGCCTACTTCAACGTGCCAAATTACCAGTCACACTGGCGATTCCTGCGACTAATTTACAAAGGAAAACTGTTGCAAATGACATGTCTTCCATTTGGCCTAAGTACAGCACCCAGAGTATTTGCGACACTGACAAACTGGGTAGCACAAACGTTAAGACAGGAGGGCATTCGAGTACTGGTCTACTTAGACGATTATTTGGTGACTCATCAAAACCCTCAAACGCTTCGAGTACACATTCAAATAGTGCTAGACCGGTGGCGCTTCCTGGGCTGGCAAATAAATCTCCAAAAATCCGTGACGTCGCCATGCAAAAGCCTGACGTATCTGGGCATTGCATGGGATCCATGGCGAAACGAGAGATCCTTGCCGCACGAAAAAATAACATCTCTAGTACAGAAGATTCAACAATTGTTGAAGAAGGGTGCAACAAATTTAAAAAATCTCCAGAGCTTAGTGGGGACATTGAACTTTGCAAGTTTCGCAGTACCCATGGGCAGACTCAATTTTCGAGAGACACTTATGTTTCTAAACAAAATCCAGAAAAAGGTCATTACCAGCGCGTACACTCTACCATCAGAAGTAAGAGACGACCTGGAGTGGTGGCTTCTGAATTGCCACCGATTCATCTCAATCCACCGTCGCATTTTCTTACCACAGACGCATCAGACATTGCATGGGGAGTTCATTTCGATGGCCAGTCATTGTCAGGACGTTGGACGAACCAAGAACAGGGCCTCCATTGCAATCAAAAGGAAATGCTCGCGATACTGAAAGCCTTAGAAGAACACGGGGCACAAATGTCCAGGTCAACGGTCTTGGTACAATGTGACAACAGAACTGTGGTAGCATATTTACGAAACGAGGGGGGGACCAGATCACCCGCCTTGATGGAACTAACAAAACAAGTTTTCTAATTCTATGCATCTACCAGATCAACCTAAAGATACAACACTTGCCGGGAAAATACAACAGCTATGCAGATCACCTGTCGCGGCACCGGCTTCCTCCGGAGTGGCATCTTCTACCTCGGTGCACGATGATAATATTCAAAAGGTTTGGCGTACCCATGATAGACCTGTTTGCTTCCGAGCGGGCATAGGTAGTGACGAATTATGTAACGCTGGACCAGAACGATTCACAAGCGTTGTACCACGATGCCTTCTCCCACAGCTGGAACTACCCTCTAGCTTGGGTCTTTCCACCACCTTACCTCATACCACAGGTGTTAGAGCACCTCAACTCGGCAACCGGAGTATTCCTCGTGGTAGTCCCGAGATGGGAGCGAGTGTTCTGGCGGCCAGACCTGAAAGCTCGTGCACTAGCAGCTCCGTTCACAATAGAGAAACTACACCTGCACCTGACAGACACAGTGACCGGCCTACCACCCCCCAAAGTTCAAGAAATGACTATGGAAGTGTGGAAATGTGGGGGTGGTAACAGAATGGAATGAAGCTCAAATACAATTGTTACAATCTGCCTGGCGTCCGTCTACCAAAAAGACATATAAAGCAGCATGGAACAGATGTCTTACGTGGACAAGAAAACATGCGCTAAGCCCTTTAACATCTAGAGGTCCAACCTTAGCTCGTTTTCTAGCGGATTTATATGTTATAGATGGGTTAGCGTATAATACTATCTTGCTACATAAATCAGTTATTTCTACCTTAAGTAACTCCGATAATGCAGATAAACTAAGCTCAGATGTTTTAGTTAGGCATATTCTAAAATCTATTGCATTGAAAAAACCTGTATCCATAAGGCATCCGATCTGGAACATAGATAAATTAGCTTCATTTTTAAGTGCGTATTCTGTAAATGAGAGCAGTGCTTTCGCAACTTCTAGACATACAGCAACATTGCTTCTCTTATGTTCGAGCAGGAGAGTGCACGACTTGACCCTGTTAACCGTAGATTCTAACCACCTGATCGATAACGATAACTATTTGATCCTATGGCCTATCTTTGGATCTAAAACAGACACTGCTGTATACAGACAGTCCGGATGGAAACTGTCTTACAATCCTACAAATAAAAATTTGGACCCTGTTTTCTGGGTAAAACATACTATATCTGTACTAGAA
The DNA here is from genome assembly GCA_946251805.1 of Cybosia mesomella. Lineage (NCBI taxonomy): Eukaryota > Metazoa > Arthropoda > Insecta > Lepidoptera > Erebidae > Cybosia > Cybosia mesomella. Next base: position 13,395,904 of record OX276396.1, on the reverse strand, counting down.
GAGAGACGTAGTACAAGTAATTGCAACAACCTGTTTCTTAACATCAGAGGGAAACCAAGAGCTGCTTCTCGGACTGTTATCGCGGGATAGGTCAAATCCTTATTGTTGGAAGCTGGCGTCGTGGCTACACCAGGAAGTATACGGTCGGCCGTTGCGTCCAAGAACTGGGCCGACAATTTTCCCTTAGAAGAAATCCTCTCCAGGGGAAATTGGAGGTCACAGACCACTTTCGCACGCTTCTACTGCAGAGAGGTTATGCCTAAAGAAAAAGAAATGCTGGTATAACTAAAGTGTTTAATCCAATTAATTAAATCAGTTTGTTGATTCGAATTAGGTGATCAATTCAGTAAACCAGTGTTAATCAAATTAACTACTTAAATCTGTTTTATGAAATTCTACTATGTGATCATTATTGCGACCCTTGATGAACATGATTTATTATGTGTAGGAGTATATTGTTACTACCTAATCTCTTAAATTAATTAAGTTAATATAGGATCTTCTTGCACATCCCTTGGTTTTATTATAAATAAAAAAGGGCCTTCGTTATCTCAACCCCGAATATTTGAATAACCTATAGATTAATTATTGTGCTTAGGCACTACTTGCGCTTAGGTACTTATATATCACATTGGCGTCGTCCCACCAGGTGATAACAGACACTTCTCATCGAGTAAGCTTCAAATAACGGTCAAGTGTTTAATAGCAGTGTTTTACCTGAAATAAAACACATATTAAATACTTACCTTATTTGAAGCTTACACTTAAATTCTGCCTGGTGCAGATCTCAGACTCAATGATTCAAAAACCCGCCTGTCACACTCCGCTGTGACAGTAAGGAAGGCCTGGTGGGGTAGCCGGATGTGCAAGCGAGATACACATATATAGGAGGTATAAGGAGTGAAAGAGACCGAAGAAACCGGAAATACGACAAGCACTACTCTCATCAAGTAAGCTTCAAATAAGGTAAGTATTTAATATGTGTTTTATTTCAGGTAAAACACTGCTATTATCATCATTATTTTAGCATAGAACCTGGTTGCAACCGAAGCTTTTACCTCCGTAAAAAAAAAAAATAAAGAAAATGAGTCTTATTTATGTTAGTGCACGGGTGCATAGGTATATCTACTGGCATATAGCAGTCATATTGTTAACTGGTTAAAGAATCTTGATTAACGAATCATGTAGAGTGCAATGTTGAATATGTGACATGAAGGAATTTGTACCGTTCTTTGAGGTAAAGCGGAGTACATAGATTGAACGGTATGTCGTATAATAAAGAATTTGAGCCATTTGAGTTTGTTACGGAATTCGGATACGTGATCATATATTTTAGCATAGAAAAGTATTGAAAGGATTTGCTTTGTCTGACAAATATAAAAAGTTTCGGTCCTTTCAATGCTTCTCATTTATTTATACTTTGTTATTAATAATAGACAATCAATGCAGAACACAATATACTTATTCTAAACACAGGCCATAGAAAACGGTTGCTTAGATAACATTATAATAAACTTGCTCTAAAAACGCAGCGAGTTTATTGATGAGTGTTGAGAGACAACGGTTATGGGGTGTGAAAGCGAAAAGACGTTTGTACTTGTAGTTATGCTAGACACACATTGTGCAAGGTCTGGTTTTATTTTGTTTTTGTTTATGTTTTGCAGCTCATCAATAAAAACATACCTATAAATTTAATCCCTAATAATAAGGTAACAAGCAACGTAGAAGCCTGTATCAGAATTCATAACAATTAACGGACAATGCCACCTTTGTAACAAACAAGCAGACGCAATAAAGCATAGATATAAACGCCTTCAACATACAGACCTTAAGTACCGACCAAAAAAAAAACAATATTCAACATGTGCAGTGATAATGAAGTTACTGTTAAATTGATAGTATATGATATTTCCTACAATATTTTATGTACCTACTAGTATACCACAAAAGTACTGTATTTAAATGCATACCTATTTTTGGAGAATCATACATTCATACAAGACCAATTTTATTAAAAGTTGATAGGAAAAGTTGATCTCCATTAAAATTCTAAGCAGTTATTACTAATTTTGGTGGGTGCCCTAGTTATATCTAGCTTAAAATCCAGAGTCCTCTCACTCCGCAGCATGATTGCAGCAATGGTGTGGAGCACGAACGCGTGGGCCGCCGCCGCCTCCTTCTGCGTGCAAGTAATGCTTAAGCAGAAGACGGCTGAGCAAGCCCGGGAGAGAATAAGAACTCTCCCGGCCCGCCGAGCCCGCAACATGTTCGCCGCGCGTCGCAGGCGATTCAGACGTCGAAGGTAGCTCGACGACCTCCGTCCTCCTTGAGCGCAGGCCTTGGGGTGGCAGGTGAGGCCACCTTTCACCCCAGCAGAAGCAGGCCGGAATGGCAGGACCACTAGCGCCCCCTCCTCCTTTCCGGGGCAACATGGGGACACCGTGGTTCCCAAGCCCGAGGGGGCCATCTCAAAACAGGAGATGGCCCAGGGTCAGTCAGTCGGGGTGCGAGGGAAATGCTTTATGGGCCCCCTTACACTCCAGCGTCTGAAAACCCGAGACGGCGTGCGTTTTTAGTCCGTTCAAACTAAAAATTCTGGGGTATCCGAGAAGATTTCAGCACGAAAAAAAAGGTATGACAACAATATTGTGTGTTACCAGTATGTTTATGCCTACATGAATTTAAAGGAATTCAAAACTAAGTATTTTTCAGTGAATCTAAAAACGAAATCGTTCTTTTATAATAATAGTTTAACAATCTTAGCAGCAATAAAGGCGTACAAATTCGTGATATAACCTAACACATATGACTTGCAAGCAATACTGAACAGTCATCGCATCATAAACCATGTTGGGTCAATTTACAAGTAAGTTACAGTAGGCCTACATATTTTATTAATATTGAAAATTGTCCGTGATAATTTTCAATATATTAATAAATATAGAAAGCTTGCATCTGAATGGGTTGTTTTGCTAAAAAATACATATTTCGCTCTGGGTAAAGGAAGTGACAATGTGAATATTTCCCATATTTAAATTACTTTTGAAAACTGGATATGGTCTGACACAGATCGATGCTCAGTATAAAGTTATAACCGCGTAGAAGAAAACCACGGAATGAGCAACCCAACGAGGTAGTTTATTGTTTCTGCATGTGTGTCCAAGCAGTGTCATGTATGTACAGTAGTTGGTTATCTTTGAAATAGGATTTTAGAGAAATATTTTTTCCTTAACTTTAGAAAATTCTTAGAGATGTAATAATGAAGACTCGAATCCTATACAGAACTAACCCGCCCGCGACTTCGTCCGCGTTAAATTCGGAGTAGATTAAGGTATGTGTACTTCCGCAGTTTAAAATAAATATAAATATTGTACGACAAAGTACACATCGCCATCTAGACCCAAACTAAGCAGAGCTTGTCATATGGGTTCTAGAATGCGGATAAACATACTTAAATACTTTTTTTTTGTAAATAAATACATATTATACATAGAAACACCCAGACCAATGCAAATATACATGTTTGCACTGAGCGGGAATCGAACCCGCGACCTTTGGCTTAGCAGTCGAATGCACTACCGCTACGCCACAGAGGTCGTCAAGAGTTTCGACCCCAACATGTATTAGGTTACCTATTTCATCATTATAATTATGTTCAATCATTTATCATGAAGAAATAGAGGTGTATAGGGAACATCGACATTAATTGTACCCGGTTCCCTAATATAATAGCGTGATGACATTAATTATCAAATCTCTAATCAACTATCTTTTACAAGTAAGTAACTGTAGTTTCGTGATTTCATATTTTACTGTCCATCACTTTTTAGCTACAGCATGATGATTTATAGTCCGAACGTTGACATGTTTGAGTTCTATCGAACTGCAGAATTTAATAATAAAAAAATGATAAATAATTGATTTTATCGATTTTATCATGCTGCTCCTATCACACTTAAAATAGCATGATGATATATAGCGCAGTTTTTGACTATACCCTAGAAAAATGTTCTTGCAAAATTTCAGCTGAATCTGGTCAGCGGTTTTCAAGTGATGCTCGGTCATCGATAATAAAAGCAGACGAATAGACAAGAATTCTAAAAACCAAATTTTTGGCATCGGTATCGTTCCTAGAATACATAGCAATTATTTATTTGACAAAGTATTCAATGTACAGTTTTCACCTAATTACCATTTTATTATATGTATAGAAGATACGAGTAGTATTATTCGTCAAGTAAAAAGTATATAATAGTGTTCAGGCTGAACTGAGTTTTGACACTATATAGAATTTAGTAAATTATTGATTTACTGTTCTTTAACTGCGTGTGCAGAATCCAGTGGGCTGGATTCGTGGCACGTATCAGCGGCTGGTGTATATTGAACAAACTAAACAGTTGTAAGAATACCTCAGCCTGAGTCGTAGGTAAATTGTTTCGCTTGTTATTTATGTTTCCCAGCTTGCTAATACGTGCACGGCCTTTCAAAACTCGTGTATTCGTTTTCACTTGCGTTTTCAAGCGTTTCATTAGTAGAATAAATATTTTCATACACTTGCCCTACACTTTTGAATATGGAAATTGGTATAGGTTCTTGTATCTGTTATTATACGGCACTAACGATGGTTTAAACTTAACATTAAACACAAATTGAAATTTAATGATTAATTATGCATTGTAGTACATTCCTGAATATATTATGCGGTAAGTACGTGAGATACCTCTGATCTTGCAATCGCCCTCCTATTAGCACCTTAATTATGCCTATCATTATATATATATATATATATATATATATATATATTGTAGGACAAAGTACACAACGCTATCTAGACCCAAACTAAGCAGAGCTTGTCATATGGGTTCTAGAATGCGGATAAACATACTTAAATACTTTTTTTTGTAAATAAATAAATATTATAAATAGAAACACCCAGACCAATGCAAATATACATATTTGCATTGAGCAGGAATCGAACCCGCCACCTCTAGCTTATCAGTCGAACGCACTACCGCTACGCCATAGGGGTCGTCAATTATACCGGCCCTCTATACCACTTCAGGGCCTGTAGACAAAGTCACATTCTACTAGTGGAATCGCAACGAAGCGAACCTTCAAAAGACCGAAATGTATGGGAGAGACAACATTTGTCGAAATGTCACGTGTAACAAATAATGTCACTCATACATATTGAACATTTGAAGGTTCGCTTCGAAGCGATTCCACTAGTAGAATGTGATTTTGTCTACAGGCCCAGTGGTATAGAAAATCTCAGTTTTCGAACATGATTAGCCAGAATTCGTTAATCCCTATAATTCACCGCAGTTATGATTTATGATTATGTAATCTTTATGAGAACGTAGTAACAGAAGCCCTAGTATTCTATTAAAGTGAAATAAAACTAACGACCGAGACCCATATTTACGTGAGCTAGAAAGTCATGAAATCAGGGGAGTTGAAAATAATTAGGTGGCTGGCTACTTCGAAAAGCGTGAATGACTGGTGCACACGCGAGCATTTCATATTATTTTGTAGTTAGAGATGTAATTAAACGTAAATTATACCCAAATTATTATCAGATTACCAATATTTTTAGCGGTACGGCACGTTCAAGTGTTTTGTTTTGTGCTGCAAACAATAAAACTATACTGTGAATTGCGTATTGTTTGAGAAACAGCTGTAATTATTATGAAACCTAATGAAAGTTATGGCAAATTGTATGTATATTAGGTTTTAATTATTGCGTAAATATTAGGTTCAACGGTTTGTGTCGACGCTTATATTTGTTTCAGCAGAGATTAAGGACTGCGACCAGCCATGCTATTCTGTAACAACCTTTATGTATCTCGATGCTGAATCCGCGATGAATATCAAATTTCTTATGACGAATATGACATCTCATCATGGATTCAGCTGTCGAGATTTATAAACACTCTTTCAGAATACCACCACAGTACAAACAAGTTGAATTCCTGAGACGAGCTCAGCCGAATACAAGGGATTTTTTTTTTTTTCTTTTTTTTTTTTTTCTTTTTTTTTATCTTGCAATGGTTCACCCCAGCACTAATCTATTACCAAAAAACGGCAACTCGATAGCTCATCTCCTTCATACCCAAAACCGTGACAGAAAATTGGCAACGACGACGTCGACGACAACTCGATAGCAATAGGGCTTTTCTAAAGAAAATCCCTAAAAAGGTAAGAGTTCTAACAATCAGAGACTTACTTTTTTATCGCTGGAAGGCTAAATTCGGTTCTATGATATTCATTCACGTACATCTATTTACTTGGCGACCTCGGCTTAGCGGTAAAGTGATTGATTGCTAAGTTTGGAGGTCGCGGGTTCGAGTTCCTCTCAATGCAACTATTTCTATGCATGAAGTCCGTTGTTCTGGGTGTTTCATTGTTATGTATTTTAATTATGTATTTACAGAACTAAAATCTATCTAAGTATGTTATCCATATTCTAGAACCCATAAAATTAAAATTAAATAGTGTTATGTAGTATATCGTAGAATATTACTTTGAGGTGAGATTGTTGGATGATGTCAGGCTGGTCTGTCCTTTATTACCCTATTAATGGATACATAAGCATAAGCATGAATGAATGAATGAATACCCAATTCATTCAGCACGTGAGTGCTTATAAAGAGAGGAGGCTAATGGTGACCAAGGTTCAAGGGGCTTTACCAGTAATAGGTCTAATATCGGACACATCATGTTCATTGGTTCAACTCCAATATAATTACTTCGACGTCGCCTCGAAGAGTTGGTATCTCCAAGTAGAAGAAGAGGTCCTACAATATCCTGACTTTGAATAACATGTTATAAGAAGTTTTAAAAGCGCTATTATAACTTCCACACCACATTAGACAAATATACTCACGCCTTCCTTTTTTCGCATTTCGGCTAGAGACAACAGACCGTCTATTAAATTAGATTAAAAATTAATTAAAATAATTAAAAGAAATACTTTGAGTTAACGAATAGCTATTGCACCTAATATTCAGCCCCAAGAAGTACTAAGAAAACCCAGTAATTATTTGTCACAATATTTGAACAATAAAAAATTAAAATTTTATACACAACTAGCTGATGCCCACGGCTCCGGCCGCGTAGAATTCTGCTCCCATGAGCCTATGTGTATATGAGTGCCTGTGCCAAATTTCAGCCAGATCCATTCAGCCGTTAGACCGTGATTGAGTAACAAACATCCAAATATCTTCACAAAGTTTCACATTCATAATATTAGTAGGATTTAAAAAAGACTACACCAGCAGGCCTAACATGGGCGCGGGACAAATATCTCTCTCCACCGCTTATGTCAAATTGACAGGGGACAAAGGTGTTTCTCCCCGGTAGCTAGCATGGCGTCAAAGGAGATAACTTATATCCCTCGCTGTGACGTAGACAAGGAACTATTTCTCCACTTGCTTAGCACGGCGGCCGTAAAGTGGAGATAATTTGTCTCTTTTTGACAGATGATAGAGAGATATTAGTCTCCGAACTATTGAGGTGGGGACAAGAGTTGATAAATAAATAAAGATTGCATAATACACAATTAAAAATGTCTCGCGGCTATTTCGTTCTAAGTCAGCTACAAACACAACAAAGGCAACAACGAAAAATTCAGCGGCGTATGCTGCGGGACCAAATGAACGTGTTCGAATTGCCAGAGAGGGAATTCATACGAAATTATAGAATTTCTAAAGATATGGCCCTATATTTATGCAATGCATTGAATAACGCATTACGGCCCTTAAATGAATCAGATTGCATTTCATAATCGCATGTGAATGTGTATAATACCTAGCTATTCTATAAAACTCTTATTTGAGCTGCTGTGCTCCTAATCCTAAAAAATGTATTCTTTGTAAGAAATTGTTTAGAGCGAATTCACAGTATTCACACATTTATTCACAATAACAGTATACTTACAACTTTTTCTTCGTAATTTCACTCATTTTGTACCGGGTCAATAAATAAACATGTCAAAAAGATTATTAATAAAAAAATCAAATAACCCGATTGCTCTAAAAAGACCGAAACAAGTTTGATAGCAGGCGGGACCCATTAATTTTCTTTCGGGTTATGATTTGCATCTGGGTCCCGCCTGCTATCAAACTTGTTTCGGTCTTTTTAGGGCAGTCGGGTTATTTGATTTTTTTATTAATAATTTTATTGTATACTTTTTAGTTATGATATATATATTTTTGAAATCCCCTTTTAAAGTTCTTCATTTTGTTACCCTACTCGATAAGTTTGAGTGAAAATATTTTTTTGAATAACATACATTTTAGCGCCAAAAATCCACCATTTCGTTTTCTTTATTATTTTGATATACCCAGTGTCATACTCACAGTAAATACGAATCTAACGACACCTCTCAAGCTCAGGCTGCAGAGCCTGCCAAACAATTATACATACATACATACTCTCGAAAAACATAACTCTCCTTCTGGCGCAGCCGGGTAAAAAAAACGTTATATGACAGATTGTTTTTCTTTTTCATCAATATGGCTCACTCTTTGAGTATATGCCACAGTCAATAATAATATTCTGCAGCATAATACTGATAATTTTAAAAGTCACTATTGCGCTTATAAAATATGCACGTTGCTAGGTTTTGTCAATTTTGTCGAATATTACTTTGAAAAAATCAGTAATATACGGTAACCATAGATTTGGCATTGAAAAAATTTTTTTCGTATATTGGTAGCATTGAGTGGAGAAACGTTGTCCCCGGTGACAAACTAGTCTCTCCTCGACGCCGTAGTAGCTAAAGGGACAAAAACGGAGGGAGAGACAAATTTTTCTCCACTCCCCTGGGACTTTTTGTCCTCATGCCATGCTAGCCCTGCAGAAGAGTACAACTTTTCATAGATTTAAAATCGGAAAAGTGAAAATCCAGGACAGATTTCAACCCGCGACCTAGATGTTCGTAATTTCTCCGATGACACATTTCGTAGTTCGTAGGAATTACGGTAGATGGATTCCAGATGAATCGGAGAAATTTCGAATATCTAGGACGTGTCTAGGTAGCTCAGTTGGTCAGAGTATTTGTACTACCCCTGTAAGGGACTGGTCACGGGTTCAAGTTGTACTGGATGTTCACTTTTTCCGATTTAAATCTATAGGAAAAGTTAGCACACTAATTACTTCAAAAATCCCAACATTTTAATAAAAAATATACGGGCTCGATGGAAAATATTATGTTTAACTTTAAAAAGAAATAAATGCACAAAATTTTAAATTTTTATATCGCAGGCATGAACTGTAAATTGAGCAAATTCAGTGTTTAAATAAAACATCGTCATCAAAAACGGGTTCAATAAAATACTCGTGTGATTGTACGGAACGTATGTTAAAACAATCACTATGAAAAACGAAATTTAATTTGATTGCGAATTTATAAATATATTTAAGTTACTTTACTATCTACATTAAGTGTACCCTAGTGGACCCTACCAAAAACTTTGGGGCCCAAGCCGACCCCCACTGGTAGTTGGCGCATCTGATAAATAAGGAACGAGCCTTAGGCGCAGGCTTTCTTCTCGGTTGGGAGGTCAGACGTCAGTCGCTTCCAGAAAAGCCGACATACCAATCCAAAGTAATAAACGGATCCCGGGTTCCTAGTGCAACTGGAAAAAGGCGGTATTGGAGGAACAGATGGCAGTTACTCCTGTGATAGCCAGGATAAGCCTAGCAAATTATGGAAATGAAGATAAAGCGGACCCCGGGCTCCAAAGTAAATACCTAAGGAAGCAAACCGGGATCATAGCAAAAATTTAGATTTTTTAAATCTAGATAGATTTAGAGGTTTAGGGGTATTAGGGGTTTATACCTGACGTAATTTACCAATCTCATTGTACCCTTTATCATCTTTTTCTCAAAAAGTGAAAGAGAGTCAGTCAGTCAGTGACTCTCTTTGACGTCATGAATATAATATAATGCTTGCAATTTTTAATAAAAAAAAATTAGGTAAATTTAGCGGATCGGGTTGTTAATTGTAGTCTATTGTTTGAATAAACTCAAATGGGTCTTTGAATGCAAATCCTAATGATCTTTTTGGCAAATTGACAGCTTGCGGCCATCTTCTCGCAATACACTGAGGAAGCTTGTCGGTCTCAAATTCATGAATTTAAAGAACAGTTTTGGTCGTACTCCCACTATTGTCTAATCTGTAGTTTAGTGTTGTTAGTGTGACAGATAATAAAATTATTTTGAGAAGCGCTTTTCAATTCTGCATGTATGCTATGTTCATTACCTTGAATATTTCTATACCATAATTTCATAAACACACCCTAAACACATACTGAGATTGTAAGATTACACGAAGCATACAATTTCATTTTCAGCATTTGCTTTTTTTCTTCGCATGTAGGTAGTTAGTTTTCTTTTTCCTCTTTTCGTTACTTATAGTAGTAATAAATTGTATCATAAATATTGGAAGAGACTAGCCACACGGGATCCCAGTCCAGTGTACTAAACTATTCTAGATAATATTTTTAGGTTTTTTTTTCCAATTACTATTAAATACATATTGCCGGCAATATAGTGTGTACATTAGCTTCATCACCTTGTCTTAGAACAGAAGCGTAAAATGTTTGTTAATGTTCAAAATCGATGTTGAAAATCTTGCAACAGAAAACTAGTCCTTGTACATTGTTTAGTTTTAATCTTTGTTTTATTTTGTTTTGATGTTGGTACCGCGTATTGATAGGACCAACACCAATCATATGTTTTCTTTACATACCCGCGTATTATTGTACGTGAACTATGACGCCTGTAGATGGCGAGTTGAGCGCGTAGTGCAGCTAGTCGTCGCCTCGAAAGGTCCTTTTGGTAGCACGTCGTAAACTCGTGCGAGCGCAATTGTGGTGGATTACTTTTTTCACGCGCGTCGGCGGACCAATTTTGATTTTGTTTGTTGATTATTGATTAAATGGTGAAAATTAATAATCGAGATAGTTATCTCTTCGTATAAACTAAGTTAATGCGCCCATCGCGTTCGTTGGACTTTGTAACCTTGCGGCTGTGGGTCTACAATACTAAGGAAAGTACACATCACATTTTATTTTAATGCATAATTAGTTTATTGTATATCAAATTACAATTACATTCATGTCACATATAGTTAGAAATACCAGACACATTAGACAGGCACTCCTTCCAATCTTTGATACTTTCCCGGCTGAAACCCGGTACAAAGAAGGTCAGTGACTCATTTATTAATATATCTTGTGTATTATCAACGATAATTAACGGATTGGTTTGATTTTGGTTTGCCATTGGAAACTTAACACGCGAGTCAAGTCCGCCATTTTGAGTGTTAACTTATCGGTACTATTTTGCCTTCTGTTGCAATTGAATTTGACTATTCTCACCTTACAAGTTAAAATTGTTATTGTAATTAAAATATTTCCTAGTCGATTTCGATCGGGTGTCAATTGCGGCTTAATTTGATTATCGAAACAAGTACGTGCTAAAAATCTGTTTAACTTTGAATTGTTATTTATTCATTTTGATTGGACCCGCCGAGAGGTCGGAATAAATATTTATTTGTGTTTACTTGCTATAAAATTGAAAGTACCGTATGATTTGATTTGTTTGTATCCGTGAGGTTTTAGTCGGTTCCATTAACCGGTTATTCTAAAATTGCGATATTTTGCAGTTGAACCATTGTATATTCGTGCCGACTTCCTGTGTTTGATGCTTCGTGCGGTTTTAGTCGGTTCGATTAACCGGTTTGAATAGAAGTACGGTATTTTGTTATTGTTGTTTGATTGATGATTTTGTACCGTTTATTGACTGCACATTTGTGTAGATCCGGATCATTAGACACTTTATTTTAGTTAAATATAAAGCTTTAATTTTGTTTGCGTTTCCACTGTCGGCTTTCGATCACGCTTCGGAACGAGGTAGTGATTGCGTGAAAGTGAGTGGTGAGACTACGGCTTGAATACTACCTGCTCGTGGTCTTACTCCTCATCCTTGTCTCCGGGTAAAGGAGACTGGTTTTTGTTATTTTATTGTTTTTTTATTACTGCGCTCGCTACGTTCGCGTACATACATATTTTTATTTGCACATTATAAAAAATGTTGATAGGCACTTTACCTCTAACTTATCATAATGAAAAGCTTTAAAACTATTTTCGTAACATTATAAATAGATAGCATATAAAAATTTGGCATACATGGATGCTAGTAAGAGGGCGTACGGCCTAGTTAAGGTGAAGTAAAGGGCAATACTGATTATGCTAGTTATCAAAAGCCCTATGAATAAAATCAGTCTAAATTGTAGATTCTGTATTTAGATGTTTTAACGTACGTAGGTTGAGAGTCACGTATTTGCAAATATGTCATATTTCATATTAATGTAAAACAACATTCACAAACAGAATATGCTCTATCGTGGCAGCAACTTTCATCCCGAGGGTTTTATTGCACATTGTTATGTTCTCTCCAAAATCGTAGTTTCGGATTGAAAATCCGTTTACTAGTTGTATGATGACAAATTCATTCGTTACTTCTGTACGGTATAAGAGTTTATAAAAGAAATAAAGCTGGATGAATTTTGTGGCAACAGTAGATTTTGTACAATCTGAGCCGATTCATATTCATTCAGAATGAAAGCATAATACAATACATACACCCGGTACGTACAGTACACATTTTAATCCAATCCTACTTGCTACTATCCTACTAATATTATAAATGTGAAAGTTTGTGAAGATATTTGGTTGTTTGGAGGTACTCAATCACGTTGGGGCCATCTCGAAACCGGAGATGGCCCAGGGTCAGTCGGGGTGCGAGGGATATGCTCTATGGGCAACCTTACACCCCGGCGTCTGTAGACCCGAGACGGCGTGCGGTTTTAGTCGGTTCAAACCCGACATAACCGCCCCCGCTGGCCGGCGGGGGGGTATCCGAAGGGATTTCCGCACGAAAAAAAAAAAGGTACTCAATCACGCTCTAACGACAGAACGGATCTGGCTGAAATTTGATACAGGGATAGATCATAGTCTGGAATAATACATAGGCTTTTTATATTTGGAATGGGTTCCCATGGGAAGCGGGAACGGAAACAGAATTCCACGCGGGCGAAGCCACGGGCAAAAGTTAATATACTTGAAAACCAGTATGTATATTTTACACACGGGATTTTTCCCCTTTCACTTGAAATCAAATACACTCGATACGATAGCCTTTTTTTTTTTTTTTTTTTTACGTGCGGAAATCCCTTCGGATACCCCCCCGCTGGCCAGCGGGGGTGGTTATGTCGTGTCTCGACTAAAACCGCACGGTGTCCTCCCCAAGTGTCCGTTGCCGGGCAGCCCGGGTAAGCCCTCGAAAGGATAACCCCAGGGTTGCCGGCGGACTTTGGCCGCCTTCGCGGCCTCGCCTGGTGGGGTCGGGTTTTATCCCGCTTCGGTGAGTTGGCAGGCGTGTGTAGGGCACACACGACACGCCTCCGCCACGGCCTGCTTCTGTAAGGACGGCGAGTCGGCCAACTGCCGTCCTCAGGCCCCGATCATGGAGGTCGGTAGTCCTGGGCGTAGATGAGTCTGCGGCGTCCTCGCCGCAGACTGCGAAACTCGGGGGGCAGGGTTCTTTCCCGCTCCCTCTCCGCCGTCTCTTTCGCGCGCATTACCTGCTCGCAGAAAGAGGCGGCGGCGTGCCACTTGCTCCCGTCGGAGACCACGGCCCTCACCATGGTCTCCAACGAGAGAACGTCCACGCCCAGGACCGCAACGAGATCCCGGCGTTGACTCGCCCACGCAGGGCACTCCACCAACGTGTGGAGCGCCGTGTCTTCGCCAGGATCCTCGCAGTGCTGGCACTGCGGCGTTGTCTCCCGGTGGATGCGCCACAGATACTTACCGAAACACCCGTGTCCGGTAACCATCTGGCACATCCGGTAGGAGAGGTCCCCATGGTCCCTCTCCAACCACTCCTTCATGATCGGTCTCACCGCCGCAATGGTGGATTCCCCCCACCTTGGGTGCTCAAGTCGCACCCTCCATGTCTCCATGAGTTCCTGGCGGAGCAGGGACCGCTGAGCCCTGATTTCTCGGGGTTCCGGCCTATGGCCCCGCTCCAGCGCCTCCTTGCGCCACTGGTACAGCAGCGCAAGGGCTCTCGCTTCCAGGTCCCATGGAGGGGTCCCAGCTAGGAGACATGCCGCCTCGACGGAGATCGTGCGATACCCCCTGATGACTCTGACGGCCATCGCCTTTAACGGGCTGTTAAGAACAGCCACGTTGCGGGCCGCCAGAGTCTCCGCCCATACGGGGGCCCCGTATAGGGCCATACTTCGCACGATCCCCAGGTACAGTCTCCTAGTGGGGGCGTTGGGTCCCTTAACGTTGGGCATCAGCCGCGATAGCGCGGCCGCAGCCCCCCTCAGTTTCGGGACCAGACTTCGGAGATGAGGTCCGAAGTCCCATCGGCTATCGAGTACGAGCCCAAGGTACTTCATCGTGGGCTCGATGCCGATGCTTACGCCCCCTACGGTTATGCTGGTTCCCGCAGGTGGCCCCCTCCGAGGCCCGTGAAAACACATAGCCTCGGATTTGTGGAGAGCCACCTCGAGTCCCAGCCGCCGTATTCGACCCACGACTTGAGCAACCCCTGCCGTGGCCTTCAGTGCCGCGCTTCGGTACGTTGCTCCCCGCGCCATAACGAGGGTGTCGTCAGCATAGCACACTATGCTGACACCCTCGAGCAACGTACCGCGAAGCACCCAGTCGTATCCGATGTTCCACAGGAGTGGCCCTAGGACCGACCCCTGTGGAACACCGCACGACACTTCTCGCCGCCCTGGCCCTAGCCAGCTCGGGTAAACTATGGCCCTCTCGGACGATACGATAGCCTAGAATACATTTATTGAGACCCCACATTTCCGGAACCAACATCCGTTATGTCGATGTTATTCGTATAAAATGTAGTCTATTGTACCCAGAGCTTGATACTGAATCGATTGACATCTCACAGTATTTTGTGAGCCACAGTGAAACATTCATAAATACATACATAGACTGACAAACACATTCATAGCCATACTACAGACATAACCTACGATTATGAAAAAGCAGTAAAGTAGTTGTAAAGGAACCGACTGAAACTGACTAAAACCAATATTACTCCTGTTACCGGAAGAGGTCGCATTGCCTGCGGTGTGTAGGTTTCACCAGCCCTAGTTTCACCTTGGCCATTATTACTGTCGATTTTTGCAGGAAAGTAACTTTTACTGCCTGGTACCAAACTGTACTGTAACCTGGAAACCAAATTTTGCAATAACCAGCAACGCCTCTTACTTGACAAAGAAAAGATAAGGTATTACCACTTCTGTTGCTCAAAGGCAGCTCGCAACATAAAGACTTAAATATTCTTATAAAAGTATCTCAATACCTCCCACTTTTACTTTTTATAATATTTTGTATGAAATTGGTGTCATTTATCCTTATCAGAGTGAAATTAATTTTCTATTCCATCTGGTACTCGGTATTATACATTTTGTGCAAATTTTAGGGAAGGGTTGATTTTTGTGCGATAACATCAAAGTTGATGAGAATTTAAATTATACCTTCTTACAAATTATGCAAATGAAAATTGGTTGTAGGCGATTTTTTAATCAAAAAAATGTCTTTTAAATGCATAACCTTCTTTTTGAAGCGTTTAAGATCAATTTATGTCAAATATTTTTGTCTTTGTAACTGGTTTTTCTTAATTCTGTTACAATGTTAAACTATGTCTTTGTTCTTCTCCAAGGCTCTACACGGTGTTCGCAAGCTGTTAGTTTATATGAATGTGTAACGTTATGACCCAAATTTATAACTTAATAATTTTAACCGAAATGTCCTACTAGGAATGTTTTTATGAACCAAAAGTAAACGAAGAAACCAGCCACAAACACATTAATTATTTAGTTGAAGTTTAAATTACCATTTTCACAGCCTAAGGTTTATCTAATTTTCATAAATGAATCGATTTTTGTCGACAGCCTCAAAGTTAATTCCGATTTAACTTTCATCTAATATATTAATGATTGAGTTGGAACTTTTGTAGTATCTTGATTGAAATATTTCAAGACGTCTTTTTTCAATTTCACTGCCGATTCTTCAGGCAAACATCTAAATAAAAATTCTCATTTTTTTGTTTGTTTTTCCCTTATGCGTTACTAGCGTACGTAGATTACGATACAACTTATGTAAGTGGTTGAGTACATGACTTTAAAATACCAGAGAGGTCCAACAAGACCGAGGTATTAGCGAGAAATAATACTAAAAAGAAGAGTTGTATTAGCTAGAATGAAAAACAAAAAGTTTGCATACAGAATAACCCGAAACGCGACCGACAAGAAATGAAAAAAAAGGAATATCTTTATATTGTTATACACGTAAGAGTATAACAATATAAAGATACATACATTTGTATCAAGTTCGTTATTAGATACAGATATTTATTACGGTTATTCCATACATCAGAGCAACCGATAATTAAATGGACACAGGCGTAATAGAACATATATAGGTACATATCTCTTATTGGCTATGACTTTTAATTAGTTTCCGGTAGTAATTGAAATTCCTATTTTCTTCTTTCATTCGTGGCAATGGCGGCATTGCCACGACTGCCTTTTGCCTTTTGGGTACGTTACCAGTCGACATCGGTGGGGAAAAATTCTTTGACACATTTCAAATTAATAAGGCAAAGAAAAATGATATGAAATGTTAATATTTCTTTGCAGTTTTCATACACTTTTCTGTATGGTTATGACAGCACCCTTTTTTTCGTGCATAAATTGGCATTTTCAATGCACCCCGACTGATTCAGGGCCATCTCCGGTTTCGAGATGGCCCCTAAGGTTTGGGAACCACGGTGTCTTCGTCTCGCCACCGGAAAGAGGGAGGGGGGGGCAATGCGCCACCGCCTCGTTCTGCTTCTGCTGGGGTGACAGGCGGCTCCACTTTTAATCCCCAGGCCTGCGCTTATGGAGAACGGAGGTCGTTTAGTGATTTCTGACGCCTGAGTCGCCTCCGCGCCTCGTGGGCTCTGCGGATCGGGAGATACCTGGGTCTAACTAAAAAAATCTTTTCAAAGTACACTCCACCAGCCTCTATACAAAGTTTCATGCGTTTGAACCAGTTTTCAAAACACTTTTTCCAATCCGCCGCAGATACCTCGTTTACAGCCTGCTCAAACGTTGACAGCGCATCTTCCGGCGACGAAAATTGTATACCTTTGAGCTGATTTTTTCTTTTCGGGAATAAAAAGAAGTCGCACGGTGCAAGGTCAGGGCTGTAAGGAGGGTGACCTAGGAGTTTAACCGGAGTGCTGTCCAGGAAGTCCCTCGTTTTAAGCGCGGTGTGTGCGGGCGCGTTGTCATGGTGGCTCACTACAGAGAAAACTTCTGCCAAGCATTTGGTAGTGTACCATTCAGCGTTGATGCTTCTTTGATTTCGTAAAGGGATTGATAACAAGTAGCCAGATAAATTGAAAAAACTCGCGATCAAAATCTTCCCTCCGCTTCTAGATCGCTTCACTTTGGTAGGTGTTGATTCGTTTTGAAACACCCAAACCGTCGACTGGCGTTTTGTTTCTGGATCATACTGATAAATCCACGACTCATCACCTGTAATGATGTCATAAACGAGCCGAGACGCGCCTGCTTCAAACTTGTTTATCGTATCATGACACCATTCCACCCGGGCCTGCTTCTGAGCATCGGTGAGATTGTGCGGCACCCAGCGTGAAACTATCCTTCTCACACGAAGATGCACGTGTAGAATCTCGTGAAGGCTTCCCGATCCAATCTGAAGAATGTGCTGAATCTCTTGATATTTTTTTTTTTTTTTTTTTTTTTTTTTTTTCAACAATGATGTGATATAATTCTATGATATAATTTGTGACAACAACAACGAACATATACAGTGCCAATTGAAAGATGGTATATTTATTTCTTGTGTTGTGATACAATGTTAAATATGATATGCACTGCAGCCGCCAAAACTGGTCGCTACTCAGCTTGTTGCTGTGATGAGTATTCGGTGAGTACCAAAATTTACATCAAGCGCTGATTTTCGTTCACGGCCATTTTGTGAAGTAACGCACTACGCAAGCGTCGAATCGTTGGTAGAACAATGGCGGTTTTGGAATATATTTTCTAATTTCGGTAAGTAATTACCTACCATACCTTATACCGATCAAACAACAAAAAAAGAAATAGATGTAGTTGCATTACGCCAGACAACGTGGACATTTCCAGAATTACACGCACATTCAATCACAAAGACAACATCTTACTAGTATATACCTACTACCTACTCATGTTAACGAACAGGACGCCATTTGCTACGCTTCTGGCGATCGGCGATACCAGATGATGCACTCCCGCGCAAGCACTCAGTCAAGCCAGCATAATTATCTTGACTTATCTAAGACCTAGTACACGTCTTAATATCCCAGTAGTTTAAGCATAGTCACATATCCATTATATCGACACAGGAGATCGCGAACGGCGCACCCCCCGCCTTTGATCCGGATCCCCGGACAGCATGCCCATCTTTCAACAGTAAAATGTACATACCCTAAGGTAAGGATGAAATTAACAGAATCTATTGCAATAGATGTCAATTGAGTTGAATGAAAGTATGTACAGGTTGGAAGCTTATGTAATATTAGACAATTCAATTATACACTGTTTCAGGTTACAATGAGGGCTAATGATGTCCTGAGGGAGCCAGGATCCCAGCGGCACCGGGTGCGCTTCATTCGCACCTCCCCGCTGTGCCCAGATTTCACCTCTGTGTGAGTATAAACATTAATATTGGAATATTTTAAGAAACATTCCAACTAACTTAGTAATAATAAAAATACTAAAATAACCAACTCAGTTCCAATCCAGACCCATAACAAGCATTACCATAACATAACACAACATAACATAACACAACTTCATGCCTGCATCCCTGAAGGGGTTACCAATCCAGTCTGTTATCATCCAGAATGTGAATGCAAATAACTTAAATACATTATCATTTTTTTTTTATATGAATAAATATATTAACAAAAAGGAGAAATGTACAATCATAAAAAATAAAATAAAAATAAAATAAACAAGTGCAATGTATGAGTGAGAATCAAATATGCCTCTGCTGCTCCATGTAAATCTTTTTCAGCTTTTTTATGAACAGTGGTTTTGATTTCAGCACCCTGATTGGCGGCGGGATATTATTCCAGCAGGAAGTTGCTGCATAAATGAAGCTACCCCTAAAAGCTGTGGTTTTATGCTTGGGCACTGACAGTGGCACTGTTGTATGACGAATACATCCTCCATACCCCCTTCGCCAACTTAGTTTTTCATACAGGTATTTTGGTTTTTTAGTATTAATTACACCGAACAGCAGACTAGCCAAGTGGATCCTTCTCCGAGATTCCATTTTCATTATATTGTTAGCTTATATATATATATTGTTAGTTTATGTGACTCGTCTTTTATCTTGGATTAAAATTTTCACTGTTAGCACGTTTTCTTCCGTAACAGCCGTCAAAGGGCGACCACTTCTTTTTTCATCCTCCAAAGTCAGTCGACCGCGCTTGAATTCGTTATACCAACGATACACGGTCGCCTTGGAAGGGAGTTCATTCATGAATGCCATTTGAAGTCTATCGTACGATTCGTCTGGTTTCAGGCGACACTTGAAATCGTAGAAAATCATAGCGCGAAAATGTTCCCGACGCAGATCCATTTTTCAATGAGACACAATAATTGAAATTATCTTGCAAAAAATGCAGAGAGAAATTTTGAATTTATTCTTCTTTTTCAAGTCGGTTAGAAATAAAAAATATAAAAATGTACATAAATCTACATTAATACGGAAAACTTTATTCCGAAAGTCACAATCACGAATTTTGAAATTCACAATTACATAGTTCCGAATGATTCGAAATTCCGAAGATCAAAAATCCGTTGTATCATAAATCCTATTTATTGAAAATCTAAATTTCAAAATTCCTAATGTTGTTGTTGATGATGATAATGTTTATAATTACGATTGTCCGAATTCCGAATTTCAAGACACCGAACCATATAAATTTCAAATCAATAACAATCCAAAATATCATAAATACGAATTCTGATTATCAAAATCCGAATAAACACTAGCCCGAAGTTACAAGTTATAATGAATTTAAGTGAAATAGAGAAAATGTTCAGTAGATAAAGCAAAACTGATGTACCTACTATGTGATTATCTGAAAGAAAGTCTAATAATTATTTGAGTCACAATAAAATGTGTTATTTATTTTATGGAAACTAGTTAAACTATGGTAAACTAGAGATGGCAACGGAGCCCTGCTTCGCGAGAATCCTATTTGTGCATTATCACAAGTAACCTAAAACGAAGGCTTTTGGCGAAGTTTTCGCAGAGACCCCTTCTAACCTATACCTACCCATGTCGGGGCGTGCGGCATCCACGAGGTCGCTTTGCTTTGCAAATAGATTTTGTGGAATGGAATTTGGTCGTTTCCTATTGTTGGTACAATTTTTTAAGTCTATCAATTAAATCAATCAAATCAATCAATAGGCTATATTGCAGTCCACTGCTGGACATAGGCCTCTCCTATTGTACGCCATAGTCGCGCATCCAGTCTATCCCAGCTACCTTTTTCAGGTCGTCGGTCCATCTTGCTGGGGGACGTCCTATACCTTCCGTTTACCGATTGGTGGTCTCCACTCTAGGACTCGTTTGCTCCATCGGCCATCGGTTCTTCGGCAGATGTGGCCAGCCCATTGCCACTTCAGCTTGCTTATTCTGCGAGCTATGTCGGTGACTTTAGTTCTTTGTCGGATGGCCTCATTTCGAATTTTATCCTTCAAAGAAACCCCAAGCATAGATCGCTCCATAGCCCGCTGCGCGTCTTTTAAGTCGTGGACTAGCCTCACTGCCAATGTCCATGTTTCGGCACCGTAAGTCATGACAGGTAGGACGCACTTGTCGAACACCTTCGTTTTTAGGCATTGCGGTAAAGGAGAGGAGAAATCCCGACGCAGTTTGCCAAACGCTGCCCAACCCAATTGGATCCTTTTGGTGACTTCTTTCTCGAAGTTGTTTCTACCGAGCTGGATAACCTGCCCAAGGTAGACATACTGTTGAACAACTTCGAGTGTCGACCCTTCAACCAATTAAACTTATTACTTTATTAATGAGAGATGTCGATAAAGGCCCGCTTCGCTGAGCCCCTATTTCTTCGTGCATTATTACAAGTAACCTAACACGAAGGGTTTTGGAACATATCTGTCTATGTCGGAGCTCGCCACAAATACAGCGTAATACTAAAATCAGGGACTTACCATACAGATGCACCGTACAACATGGGCCCAGCAATTGAGTTTTATTGTATACTAGCTTTTGCCCACGACTTCGTCCGCGTTAAATTCTGAATAGATCAAGATATGTTTACTTTCAAACCCAGCATGTATTAGGTTACCTATTTCATCGTTATATTTTCAATCATTTATCATGAAGAAATATAGGTTTATATGTAACAACGAAATCAATTTTACTCGGTTCCCTAATATAATAGCGTGATTAAATTTGTTATCAAAGGTTGAGTCTCTAATCAACTATCTTGAAACCATATTTTACTGCTCATAAACCGGCGATAGCCCGGTGGCGTACGTAACGGACTGCTGAGACGAGGTCTCGAGTTCGATCCCCGGTCGCTCCAGGCACACACCTCTGGCTTTTCGTAGTTATGTGTGCATTAAAAAATGTTAATTATCGCTCGCTTAATAATGTGCCCGGTAGATGGCAATAGGCTCGCCCCCTATTACATTGGGACCTCAACATAACTGGCGAATCGTGGGTGTGTAATACACCGCTACCTATCCCTTCGGGAATACAGGCGTGAAGTTATGTGTTATATATGTATGTTATGTTAGACAATAGTAGGTACGCCAGTGACTCGCGCCTCTACATTAGTCGCAGAGAAGTCGCCGTCGAGGAGAGCTCTACGCACTCGTCGGTGCCCGGACCTGACCACTGAAGATGTCGACCGCAGTGATCGACGAATCGTTTGGAACACAAGTTTCATATGGACCACGGCCAAACAGCCCGGAAGCAGTTTATTCTACATGCAACACCGGCCGTGAAAGCCTAAAGATTCATAATAGTAGGTAAATATTATGTATGTTAAATCTATTTACTTAAAATGTTATGCACGAAGAATAACTTGGTTTAGCACTATTTGTATGTTTAGCGCCTAAGGCTGCCGTTTCCATAGATTAATCTATTACAAGGCATTTCATAGGTATTAATTCTTTTACAATATTATTTAACAATAAATGTTATAAAAGGTAAAGAAATTAAATATTTGAACTTAGCTATTTATTCTGGCTCCGTTGGTGAATATCATATTCTTAAAAGATTATCGCTTAGAGGTAACTTATGAATATAGACAATTTTTCCTGATAAAGCGCTTCTAACTTAAAAGTAGCTGTGCCCTGCGGTATTACTCGCGGTAAGGGTAAGGTACTTTTTATCACAGCGAATGCTCCTGATAAAAAGTACCTTCAAAAAACCCTGCTATGTGAAAAAACTTGTTCTTACAAAATTATAAATCTGGAGGTGTTTAAGTTTATTATTATCTCATTTATACCAACATCTATTATCATTTATCATAGCTAATTTAAATAACTTAGGAAAACAGTAATAATTCAAACGGATAAAATTTTAATCGACCTCCACCATGGGACCTGGAGTCGACAACCCTTTCGCATCTATACCAGTGGGGAAAGGAGGCGTGTGAGCAGAGACGGGACCCTGAGCCTCGAAAATATATTCGTGTTAGGTCACTTGTGACAAAGCACGAATATATTTTCTCGACGACCTCTGTGGCGTAGCGGTAGTGCATTCAACTGCTAAGTCAAAGGTTGCGGGTTCGATTCTCGCTCAGTGCAAATATGGATATTTGCATTGGTCTTGGTGTTTCTATATATAAAGTGTATTTATCTACGAAAAAAAAAAATTTAAGTATGTTTATCCGCATTCTAGAACTCATATGACAAGCTCTGCTTAGTTTGGTTCTAGATGGCACTGTGTACTTTGTCCTACAATATTTATTTATTATTTTTTAATTATAATATTTTTTTAATACAATGTTTGAAATAAATATATTCTACCGACCAATGCACCAGTAGTACCAGTACTTTCAATGGTTGGCGACGTGTATTGTAAAAGTTTTTTATTTGTTTAAAAGTCTAAACTAGCCATATGTTATAAAGCTACTTTTGGGCCAAAATTCTTATACTGAGCAGTATAAGAATTTTGGCCCAAAAGTGTTTCGTGTAGCATAACTTAGTGATTCAAAAATTCATTAATTGGGATTCTATATTAGTACATTATAATAAGTACATTAATACTCCTGAGTGCCAATGGTTTTAGTAACTGGAAACTAAATGAATTACAAACTTGCACTATTATAATTGTCAAATTCAGTATTTAATACTGGAGTTACGTCAAGTGGACATATTAATTTATACAACTGAAATAGAACGCTATTGTAAGTTTGAATTGTTAATCGCTATTTCTATTTCTTCTCGTCATCCATACTGCAGTGTTTGAAAACGAAAGTTTTCAATCAGTGCGTCCTACCCGTAATGACTTACGGAGCTGAGACGTGTACTCACGGTAGTGCTGGTCCACCAGTTCAAAGTCGCTCAGCGAGCTATGGAAAGAGCTATGCTCGGAGTTTCTCTGAAGGATAGGATTCGTAACGAATACATCCGACAGAGAACCAAGGTTATCGACATAGCTCAAAGAATTAGCAAGCTGAAGTGGCAGTGGGCCGGCCATATTTCCCGAAGAACCGACAACCGCTGGGGTAAACGTGTTCTTGAGTGGAGACCGCGACTCGGCAAACGTAGTGTAGGACGCCCTCCGGCCAGGTGGGATGACGATCTGCGAAAGACTGCGGGCAGATGCTGGATGCGGCAAGTTGAAGACAGGGCGCTATGGCACTCATTAGGGGAGACCTATGTCCAGCAGTGGACTAGAATAGGTTGATGATGATGATGATTTCTATTTTACTATACTGTAGTACACCGTAATGCCCAGTAGGACAGGATATGTTTATATTAATAAAATACTTTCAAATATAAAATAAAGCAAACAGAATTTGAATTATTGTATACTAACACATCGAGTAGTGACATTAGTTAGACGATCACATTTTAATTTTTGTTTATAGACGACTAGTTGTGTCCATCGACTTCGTCCACAAGTTCGAAATAGGTATGATTTAACTATTATTTCTATAGTTTCGATCACAACTTGTATTAAATTATTTCATCTTTAATTTTTATTATGAATAAAAAAAAAGAAGAAGGAAGCTCTTTCGGGTGACTGACTCAACAACATACCTTCAGCTTACCTACCGCTACATATAGAAGAAAGAGAAATACCAAAATGAGTCTCACTAAAGGCAGGAAATAATGACCATTAAGTATCTGGGTAATTCATTAACTAGTCCTACATACCTTTTTTTTTTTTTTTATCGTGCGGAAATCCCTTCGGATACCCCCCCCGCGTGCCAGCGGGGGCGGTTATATCGGGCTTGCACCGACTAAAACCGCACGCCGTCTCGGGTCTTCAGACGCCGGGGTGTAAGGTTACCCATAGAGCATATCCCTCGCACCCCGACTGACCCTGGGCCATCTCACCACTAACAGCATCGCTCATCCTGTCTCCTCTGAAAGCAGAGAAGTACGGAGAGCGATGTGTTCCCGCCACGTTGGGTATTGGCCGACGATCAATGCCAACCCTATGAAGGGGAAGCCATTGACCGCCGCCCAGGGTGTACCGGCCGCTCCGATTCCTTTCCCCCCGGACTGCAGCGGGATCGGAATCGGAGCGATACTCGAGGAGGTTACCCAACACTCACCCCAAGTCCTACATACCTACGGCCCATTTACGATGACTTGCTGAAAATCAAGGTATCATTAAAGCAGAATTTCTTCGCCCTCTATCAAAAAATTACGGTACCGTTGTAAATAAAATGGACGTACGACTGCCTTTCCACGTAGCAGCGCCATCTATGTGATATTTGAGATACTAATAATAAACGTAGCTTTTTTCTCAGCTCACACAATTTGTATCAAACAAGTTTACGACGACATGCGACGACGAACACAGCCTGCCCGTGTGGTAAATTATTTGTTATTTACGAGATGTCGCTGTAGTTTTTAGTAGAATATAGAGAATGCAGCATCTTATTCGAGCACTCGACTACAAAACTAGTGTAGCCGTAGCGTAGTTACTGCATTCTGGGAATCATTAATCAGAATACAATCAAGTTTGCGTTATCAAATCTTCCATTATTTTTTTATAAATATATGTAATTTTTATTATAGTAACCTTCGGCACTATTAAGTAGTCAATGGTACAACGTCTACGTAAGGAGCTGTGAGAACCAAGTAACTACGATGTTATTTAGAAACACCCATACCAATACAAATGTACATTGAATATGTACATTTACAACATACAAATATTTGTATTGTATCCGCGACTTTTGACGTAGCAGTCGAACGCTCTACCTCCGCGTCATACAGCATATATATAGATATATACACATATATATATATATAAATAATAATATAATAAATATTCTACGACATTCTACACAGCGCTCTCTAGACCCAAAGTAAGCATAGTTTAACTAGCTTGTGTTATGGGTTCCAGAATGCGGATAAACATACTTATATACTTTTTTTTTTTGTAAATACATACATATTATACATAGAAACACTCAGACCAATGCAAATAGACATATTCATGCATACAAATATTTGCACTGAGCGGGAATCGAACCCGCGCCCCCTGTCGTAGCAGTCGAATACACTACCGCTATGCCACAGAGGCCGTCGATATATATATATATAGTATATAGTGTATCTATAGACTCTATACCGTCAGTAACAGTTGTTTATTTATTTCATTAGTTTGCTGATTACATAGCGTTACATTTATTCAAATATCTGTAACTGTGTTAGCACATGCGTATCACTTTAATTCTCTTGTGTAATTGATAAATTTACATACTATTATAGAGACACAATTTTGCTGTTGCTATCTCGATAACTGAAATGTAAACATTGTCTGCTAAGTTGCTGAGTAGTCGTAATAACATAGACTTGCCAAAAATATATATGAGTATATGCTTAGTGTCAAGCTGTGAATATATTGGGTGCGTTTGTAACTATGTACGCCGGAGGTCGCTTAACGACCTCCGTCCTCCATGAGCGCAGGCCTGCGGGTGGCAAGTGAGGCCTCCTGCAGGCCGGGACGGTGCCGGTGAGGCGACTAGCGCCCCTCCCCCAAACCGGGGCAAGACGGGGACACCGTGGTTCCCAAACCCGAGTGGGCCATCTCGAAACCAGACATGGCCCAGGGTCAGTCGGGGTGCGTGGAATATGCTTTGTGGGCAACCTTACACCCCGGCGTGTTAAGACCCGAGACGGCGTGCGGTTTTAGTCGGTTCAAGCCCGACATAACCGCCCCCGCTGGGCGGCGGGGGGTATCCGAAGGGACTTCCGCACGAAAAACAAAAAAGGTACTTTGAAGTGTCAGAATTATTTGGTAATTAGAAACAAACTGCACAGGATTCACTATACAGGTGATTTTTTCAACTGGGTGTAGATGGCTAAATCCGAAACTACGAATATGAGCAACAGCGTAAAATACTTTCAAGTATTTTTCGCTGTAGAGCTGCTGGAGGCTCCTTTGAGTATTTTTCCCGAGTATTTGAGTTTTCTTTTTTAACCCGATTTAGATGAAAACTAAAACTGCATCATTGGATTTTAAAAAATCTACTAGCCAGAAATCGAGCCTATTGTTTTTGAAAGAACATATCCCCTGTATTATTACAGTATTCGATAGTGCCACTAAAAAGGAAAGATTTCTGAGAAGTAATTACATACGGCAAATTAAAAAAAAGGGAGATATTAAAAAAAGGGTTATGTTAACTGAACGATTCAGACTACAAAAATATTTTTATGGAATTATTGTCTGTTTACCCGTTTGTCCATTTGTCCGTTTGTCCGTTTATCTGTTTGTGCATTAGTCCATTTGTGAGTTTGTTTGTTTGTTTATCTGTTCGTCTATTTGTTCACGATGGACGCAAAAACTACTGAACGGATTTTGATGCGTTTTTTTTTGGTCTTAAAATTTTCCGTATGTTTGATTGCGATTGGTTAAGAAGAACTGGAGATATGACCAAAAAGCGACAACCGGCCTCCACGCGGGCAGAGGCCCACGTATCAGTTAGTGTTGTATAACTGCATGCAATGTCGATAGCGTCGGACCGCGAAATACAGTATTCCAAATACAGTATAAAGCGGCGACCGTGTCGGATTGTACGGATATTGGAAATGTGTATTCTGTATTTGCATGCCCATTTCAATATGAAATGAAGAATCTTAGAACTTGTAAAAGGTATCATCTCTGTATATAAATAAAATGTACGAGTCCAGTACTTACTCGTAATAACTTGAAAGGTGTAACTTACAAGGAAAAAATTTAATAACACCTTCACGTTTTGCTAGGTTGCCTGGAAAAATAAGTAGGTAAATATCCCTTGTCACGTTATGACACTTTATTTGTCAATAAACAATGAACTCTAAACAATGCATTCCGAGAACGTCAGAACCTACACTACACAACGCCTGCATGCGAAATGCTATACAACCAAAATGGATGCTCACAAGAATTAGCATTATGGGATGTTGTAAAGTTACATGATAGCGATTCGTTGCTCGCTATTTTTCTCTTCGTATTAACAAAAACTGAGGTTTTAAAAAGAAAACTAGAGGTCGTACAAAAATTGCCTCATTTATAAATGTGTATTTTTGAAAAAAACAAATCGAATAAGCGCCAGTGGACTTCAATCGGTTTCGTAGATTTACGACAAAATTGCGAATACCCGTGTTTTTTGCATGTAAGTATTGAAAAAGTTGAAAAAATAACATCGAAAGGGACATCACATCGGGGGGCAAGATGTGTTTTGTAGTTATTTGATGTCTCAGGAAAAGGATAACAGTGGAAGGAAAGGTGACTACTGAGTGTGCATGAGATCTTGCGTTCGATTTTCTGGTCACTGATTCTTCCTTAAACAATTTCTAAGTAGCAGTAAAGAATTTGAAAACAGCAACAGGCTCGCTCTCTATTATAAATACGATATACCCAATGCACCTTTGCCTACCGCTTGAGTGATATACTGATGTAAGTGTGTAAAAAATTCTATGCTAGGCCGCAAACATACTATTAGGATAATAATCGTTTAATAACTATCGCCTTAGAATAATTTATACCAGTTTCGACCCATAAATATCATTATATTGTTTGCTCTAATAGAGAAATGTATAAACTTTTTTTTTTTTCTCTACCGACCAACACTTAAGTAATCTTAATTAAATGGATTAGACATAATGAGTTGTCAGACGCTATCAATAAATCAGTTTAAGCTAAAACCTTAAATGTAAAATATCATTATCATTATAGGTATCAAGATTTGATTTACGGGTCGGATGTCATTAAATTCTGTCATCATTTGACAAAGTTGAGAAGCATTGTTTATCAAAACTTATAGATGAAATCTTTAGCTTAGATTACTCGTTTGTGTGTTTGTTTGGTTGAACGCGCTAATCTCAGGCATCATTTAGTTGAAAAATTATTTTTGTGCTGGATAGCCCATTTATCGAGGAAGGTTAGCTATTATCATCACGCTACTATTCAGGACTAACTGGCGAATCGTGGGTGCGTTATACACCTCTGCCTACCCTTTCGGGGATACAGGCGTGAAGTTATGTTATGTTATGTTATGTTATGTTACTATTCAGGAGAGCCGACCAGTAATTATAAATATATGGGTTGAATGGGTGCCACGGGGGTGAAGTTGGTCACGGATGAAGCTGCGGGGCACAGCTTGTTATATATTTATATATTTTTTAACATTCTACTAAACAAGCCACCTGGCCGGAAAGTCACAGCACTATAGTAGTAGCCATACTTTTTCAAACATGAATGGGTCGGCTCACCCAGGAATGTACATCCACTCACTTGGTATCCAGTTTATGTAGTGCATTTAAAACGATTTGTGAGTGAGGCCAAGGTTATCTTGCTTTCTTTCCTTTAAAGCATTCTCGACTACCACAACGGGCATGAGAGCAAAGTGGCCCGACATTTATCCAATTTCATCATAAGAACAGAAAAGCACCATCCTAGACCACTTCACATTTGCTTTCTTGTCTACTATACCCTTTCACCTGCACTAGCGAGTATATTTTGCAAAGTGGTCATTTTGTGCCAGAGGGTAGGTACTCATGTATGTCAATGGAAAACGTAGCTATGGCCAAGTTCTGGGCTGACAAAATTTTGAAAATTGGCAGTTATTAGCAAGACGAAGAAGAAGAAAACCTCCCTCTTTTCTACTACAGGTCGCAATGCATGAGTGACCTCTCTGACGTATATTTTTTAAATCATTCTACAGTAACCACCAACTTCTTTCACGAATAGCAAAGAGCTCTAAAACCTTACTAGCTGCAAGACAAAGCACTATTTTGTTCCGATGTTTGGAAGGTCTTTACTCATTCAGGTATGAAGGGATTTCCGCACGATAAAAAAAAAAAAAAAAAAAAAGGTATGCAAATATTTTGTATTGTATATATTGTATAGACATATAATATAATAATGTACATTAAGTATAGATATATAAAAAAATATATAAATATCAGTATATCAAATGATAGATAACTGATGTTTTAATAATTTGTTTATATATCTAGTATATTCATCTATTTACTTCTTTTCTTTTTGTTAGTTATACACTACCCTTATAATCTCTTTTATTCCTATTCATTCAAAGGTTGCCTGAAAGAGATCACTGTTAGCGATAAGGCTATAAGTATAAGTAAGGTAGTAAAGTAAGTAGTGTAATTTTACATACCACTACTTTTATGGTGTACAATAAAGAATATTTTATAATTACCTTATCTCTCGGTAAAAGTGAGGATTGTCTGCGATATCTCTAAAAGGTTGATAGATTAGGGTCCGTAACTTAATTTCGAGAGACATATGGTAGATTATTGGAATATGGACTGAAAGATTGTGCGAATAGGGTTTATTGCGAAACAACTTTTTGTCGCCAAACGCTGCTATCGACTGAACGATTCTTCGAATATTTATCAATCGATGGACTGATGTTTCGAATGTTAAATTCAAAACATTGTTTGTAGACATCATACATAGGAAGCACTGTACACAGAGATCTCTCTTCATAGATAGCACTTCGTGCCATAAACTTTCCGGACTAGTGGATCCGGCGCTTCGCCGGCCGCTACCGCGGCACGCTCGCTACGCTCGCTCGGCTCGCGCTGTTGGGGTCACAGTTCTAACCTTTTTTTTAGTGCCCGACCCTCCGTCTGGCTTTCCCTCAGACGGAGGTGGCAAAGACGCTTGGACGATGGCTTCCTACGCTAATTGGTCCCTGTCGAGACTACCCAAAGTCCACCGCTTAAAGGGTGAGATGCTGCCAACCCTGTGACCCCTACTGGTGTCCTGCGATCGAGACAACTCAAATCGGATATATTGATGATCCGAATTAGTCGTCTCGTCGTTCAGGACACGCCAGTTCCTAACACGTGTGGCAAGCGCGGGAGTAGCGAACGAAAGGTCCACTATCGACCCCCCCCCCCCACGACTTGACACACGTATAGATGGTGCCTCTGTTAAGGAGACAGAGGCCCACCGAATCTACCCACTCCATTACGACGTCGCCGCGAGCTCCACAACCGGAGGATCCCCACGCCGTAGACAAGGCGGTGAAGTCCCCCATCACCAACACTTGACCTGAGGTCACTTGCCGCATCGAGTTCTCCAGTCGAAGGGTGAATTCCTCAAAATCGCTCAACCTCCGGTTGGGGGAGAAGTAAACACCGTGAACGGTGATACCTCCCCACTCGGCAGCAACATATCCCGGACCCTTGTCTCTTGGCGACAAAGGGGGCAAATGAAGCGCCGTGGAGGCGCCGATTGCCACGTTTCCGTCCACCGAAAACGAACCGACCCAATTCGGGCGGTTCGGGACGATGTACGGGTTCGCGGCTACGGCAAGGCCTATTGACCACTGCGCACTGTTTTGCAGGAGGAGGTCCTGCGCACGGCGGCAGTGGTTTAGGTTCACCTGGAGGATGTTGTAATCACGGTCCATTAGTGGATCGCGATTACTACATCCTCCTCCATTCGTGAAGGCGACGACGTCGTCAAGGCGGTGCTGGAACTGGCCTGGACCGACCGACCAGTACCCAGCTGTGGCTTGGAAGCCGAGGCAAGGGGGGTTGCTTACAACTCTCACTGCCCAGCATGTGATTGGCATGCAGCTTGCCCGCGGCACATGCTGGGCAGTGAGGGGCGGCGGAGCATTCCGCTGCTCTGTGTCCGGGTTGACCGCAGCGGAAACACAGCTCGCTGCAGTCAAAGCAACTGGTGTATTTTAGGCGAGCGTGTTCAGGCGCTAAACATTTAAAACATCTCATGGGCCGGCTCGCCAGGACCGTGACCCTGGCAGAGATCCAACCCACGAGCAGCCTACCCGCGTCTGCCAAGACTTTGACTGAGGCGACCGGACAGCTCGCCCACACTGCACCAACGCCTCCAGGGCCGGGGCGGATGGTGCCAACCTTAACACGTTCCGGGCTGCATTTTGTATGATGGTGGTGTTTGTATGGCCTCGTGGTTCGGCTGTCATGAAGCCCGCCAGACCCGATATGCGCACTTCGGCGCATTTGGTGGGTCGGGCGATCTTCACGCCATCCACTCCCTCAAACAATGCCCGCAGCTTCTCTGCCACGACGTCAGCCCTCCTGTAACCCTCTGCCCCCGGGAACTCTAAAATTCGAGCTCCCGTACGGGAAAGGCGTGTTCGGGCGCCAACGCCTCCAAGATCAGAGACGTCGATGCCCTGTCGGGCCCGCTGGAGGACCTGGCTGTAGTTAAGCCCTTGCTCCACTGCCTCCGGCTGCACCGTTATCCCCACGGCGGCAGACTTGAGCGGTGTCAGCTTCGGCTTCCTTGCCTTATTAGCACCGACTTGTGGAGTTGCGGCCGCCTCAGCCGCAGTCTTCTTCTTCTTCTTCCTCTTCTTCCGCTCCACTGTCTGCTAGCTCTCACTGACCGGCTGAGTGGAAGTCGAGGGGACGGGAGCAGAAGGTTCGGGCGTAGGTGCCCTGGGAGGGAGGGCACGTCGGGCTCTGGCAGGGGCCCGTAAGGACGCTTGCACTGGTCGCAAGGGTGGAAAATCCACCCTTGGGCCAACAGTTGCGGGAGCCGAGGGCCACCCAGCAAGGGCACTTTGGCCCTGAGACGGACGCGCAGCTGCTACCACAAAGGAATATAGTTTAATAGGGGGAGGGTCGGTGTTTAGTCCTTAGTGGGGTGACTTCTGCCAGGGAATTTACCTTTAACTTAAATGCTAAGACGACAATAGCGTACGCCTAGGTGAGCGAAGCTAGGCTGTTCGGCGCGCACCGACAAGTGCTTCACATACGTCCCCGCCGCTCCCAGGCTGCCGCCGCGGCCTGGGTGCGGGCTCGCTTGGATACATCCGGGCGGGTCGTCTCCTCTGGGCAATGCTATGGTTTATAACGAGCCTCGCTCATTCCAACTACCTCGGAACTGTAGTAGCTAAATATGATGCACGAGGGCGAATCTCCGGCGCCATAACCGGAACATCTGGCTAGGGCAAGAAAACCCTGATACAAAAATAACCCTTTGTGACTGGGCAGTCACCTGCGTCATGGACCTGCGCAGTTGAGCGCCGTACGCAAGGATGAAGGGATCCTGGGGGGTTGAGCCAAACGGCGCTGGCGGTTATGCGTCCGCGAGGCAACACGCCCTCTTTGGCCTGGATTTCAGGCTAAACGGTAGCCCCAAACACTAGCCATGGTTGGGGAAATTAGGTCAAGGTGTCCCATTAGTGGGCCACCGGCGAGGAGTGTAGGGTCCACGATAGCCGTCTTTGGACGACTATCGTGGTGGGTAAAGGTCATGCTGATGGGGTAAGTGAGGGTTGATCAGCCGTTGGGGGTAGGCCATTTCATGCCCCCTACGCCAACCCGATCGAGCCGTCGATTTCGCACTGTAAACCAGCCTTGCACTCCTATATCTCTTTGGTAGTCCTAGTGCCCCTCGAATTAAGTCGAGTAAGGCACTCCCAGTTGCGGGCTCCGTGGAGGGTGGGAAACCAAAGGGACGAAATTTTAAAAACTCACAATAACATGGATAGGCCAAATAATAAAACGAACACTACAAATCCCAAGACTGGCAGCTCAGTGGTCCAGACTGCAGGTACCAGTCAAGGGAATGACTGCACACGCGCCTTCAGCGCACACTTGGCCCGAACCGGCAGCTCAGCGGCCACGGCTGCAGGCACCGGGAAAGGCACCCACACAACTCACCACACCGCCCAAACTGGCAGCTCAGTGGTTAAAACTACGGGTACCAGGGAGGGCGAAAGCACCACACGCGCCCTCAGCGCACACTTGACCAAAACCGGAAGCTTAGTGGCCTCGGCTGCAGGTACCGGTGGAGGCAAACACACTAAACAGAAACTCACAACAACCACAGCCCAAACTGGAAGCTCAGTGGTTTTATCTACGGGTACCAGTGCGGGCACCGAAACTACCTTCACGGGAAGCTCAGTGGTTCCATCTACGGGTTCCCGCGAAGGTAACGACACACATAAGGGGGAAACCCCTTTGTCACACAAACCTCCCCCAGGGGAAGGCCCCAGTAGCGTCAGCCCGGTGGCTTCTTGCCAACCGGAGGACGCTTTCTCGGAAGGCTGGCAACTGCCTAAGAGAAAGGGGTCAAACAGGACCAGGGCACGTACCCAACCGACAGGCGTGGATGGCAAGGCAGCTGCCGAACCATTCAAACCGAAAAAGCGGAGGGTCCGAAAAACGAAGGAGAGGCGTACGGCGGCCATCGCGGCCAAGTCTCTGCCTTCTTCCGCACAACCCTCTGTCTCGGCAACGAAGACAGAGGCAATCGGCACCCTCAACTTCGCCGCTGGTGGACGGAATATTCCGCCTACCAGTAACAAAGCGAAGGGGGCCAAACAGCGGCCGACTGGGAACGGTAACTCCTCTGCCAAACGTGCTCTCAACGAGACGACTTCGCCTCGCGGGGAGTACAAAAGGCAGAGGTTGGACCTAACCAAAAAGGTCGCCAGGCCAACCTACGCCCAAGCCACGAGTACGCCTCTTGACGTCGCAATCACATGCGCACGCACGGGGCGTATCGGCAAGGACGTATCCGAGGAAGTACTCACCGGGATACAAACTCGTATCTTCGGTGATGCCTTGGCTCGGAGGGAAACTCAGCCTCCGAAGTTTAGAGCCAAACCGCTCTATGCTGAGGGGGTCCTAAAACTGTGGTGTGCGGATGAATATACACGCACATGGCTACAGCGTGCCGTAAGCGACATGGCTCTCACGCCCAACGTCAAGTTGGTCGTGAAGAGCCAGACTGAGATCCCTCAGCGGGCACGTTGTGGCATACTGGTCCCTGATCCACAAGGGCTTCTGGAGGACGCGCGCAAAATTGGGCGAGTTCTGTCCTTCCAGAACCCCGAAGTGGAGGTCGCAAAGTGGACCTTGGTCAACGCGACCAAGCAAAACGCCGCGTGGTTCCTGGTGGTCGGAATCCCAGAGGACCAAGTACCGACCCTAATGAAGGCCGGACGCCGTATCGCTTTTGGAGTGGGGACGGTGTACGTTAAGTTCCAGGGTCGGTCCGGCAGGTTTGCCGACGTCCCTCTGGGATGGGACCCATCCACGGCCACCATAAACCAGGAGCTCAAGCACCTGCCTGCGACAGAGGAGTCCAATCCTCTCCCAAACGCCCCCGAATCAAGCGGGGAGGTGCCTGCAAACGCACCACCAACATCCCCCACCAGTGTCGGACAGGAGGGCGCACCCATGGAGGCAGAGGATGCGGAGGACGTTTTGGCATCAATCTCCGGCCTCCTGGGGGACGATGTCGAACCGGGCGACTTGTTTGCGGGGCTTAAACTTGGGGAGGACGAAGTGGGAACGACCAATGATGGCGT
This sequence comes from Cybosia mesomella, assembly GCA_946251805.1. NCBI lineage: Eukaryota > Metazoa > Arthropoda > Insecta > Lepidoptera > Erebidae > Cybosia > Cybosia mesomella. The sequence goes on along the minus strand of OX276396.1, from coordinate 13,360,732 downwards.
CCCCTTCGTCGAAGACTAAAGTCCTCCAAGTGAACCTCCAGCACAGCCGTGATGGGACGGCTCAGTTACGTAAATGGCAGGAGGTTCAACAAACGGCCATTGCCCTGATCCAAGAGCCTTGGATCAGAGGGGGCCACATCCAGGGGCTCTCCAACTTAGGAGGTAAGCTTATCGTGACTGGCGAACATGATCTCCCCAGATCGTGTATATATGTCACAAAAAACTTAAAAACACAGGTCCTCACAGAGTTCTGTTGCAGAGATCTCACTGCCATAAGGCTGCATACACAGCTGGACGTCGAGGACAACGTGGTCATCCTCGCCTCAGCCTACATGCCCGAAAAGGAGGAGCTGCCCCCGCAAGACCTCACCCGGCTGGTGGACCACTGCGAAAGGGAAAGGGCAGAGGTCATAATTGGGGCCGACACCAATGCTCATCATCCGCTATGGGGCATGAGCACTCAAAACGACAGAGGTAAGTCCCTTGTTGAATATCTTTTCACTACTAACCTTACCTTACTAAACACCGGCTCTGAACCGACCTTCGTCACCAAAAAGAGCCGTACGATTATTGATTTAACACTAGCTACTGAAAATGCAGCGGAAGCCATCATGGGCTGGCACGTCTCCAAGGAGGCATCCTGCTCAGACCACAGGTGGATTCGCTTTGATCTACAGGCGGGGACACTACAAACTCTGCCAAAACGCAACCCGAGAAAAACCGACAAGGTCAAATTTGAGCAGCACCTAGCAAATAGACTTGCTCAACAGCGCTCCCCACTGACCCTCGACAACATCATACAGATTGAGGAACAGGTAAACCACCTAACCAAATCTATAATAGACAGCTACCACATAGCATGCCCAGAAACCCTACCTCCCAAAACCCCAGGCAAACAGCCATGGTGGGGCCCAGAGCTAGAGCGCAAGCGAAGGAAGGTTAGAAGGGCTTTCAACAGGGCTATGAATACTTGTGCAGATGAAGACTGGGACGCCTATCGTTCAGCCAAATCCAGCTACAAAAAATGTATTAGATACCGAAGCAAACAGGGATGGCGAAAATTCTGTGGGAACATAGAATCATGCCAACAAGCAAACAGGGTAAGGAAAGTCCTAGCACAGACAAAACCGATGACACTGACCGCCCTTAGAAAACAGGACAACACACTCACAACATCACCAGAAGAATCTAGACGCGTACTCATTGAGACCCACTTCCCTGGATGCATCTTCACGACGACAATCAACTGATGATGAAACCATAACACCTACTGCCCGAGACTGGCAGTACGCAAACAAAGTGGTCACACTGGAAAAAGTCCAGTGGGCCATCAGTAGTTTTCACCCTTATAAGGCAGCTGGCCCCGACCGAATCATCCCTGCTATGCTACAGTGGGGCGACAAATTAGTCGCAAGCAGACTGGAGCGTATCTTTAAAGCCTGTCTGGCACACAGATACGTTCCGAAGGGATGGCGGGAAGTAGAAGTAATTTTCATCCCGAAGCCAGGAAAGGGTGATTACACGAATCCCAAAGCACATCGACCAATCAGTCTGACCTCCTTCATGCTAAAGGCCATGGAACGCCTATGCGAGAGGGAGCTGAGAGATGGTGTACTAAAACAGCTACCCCTACATGCAAACCAGCACGCATACAGCTCCGGTAAGTCTACGGAATCAGCCCTCCATCTGGTAGTCAGCCGGATAGAGGAAGCGATCGAACAAAAAGGCTTCTGCCTAGGAACGTTCATTGACATCGAAGGAGCTTTCGACAAAACCAGCTTCACCAGTATTAAGGCCGCCCTGTCAAAACATGGAGCGGAGCCGGTACTATCAGACTGGATAACAAACATGCTCAGCAAAAGAGTAGTTCGCCTTGGGGAAGAAGATCAGACGGCTCTGATAGCCAAAGGCTGCCCGCAGGGTGGAGTTATCTCTCCTTCTGTGGAATTTAGTGATAGATGACCTAATCACAAGGCTGAACAAAAACCGCGACTACACAATAGGCTACGCAGACGACCTAACAATCCTCATCTCAGGGAAGGTAGCGGGAACGGTCTGTAACCTAACCCAACAAGCCTTACGCATCGTAGAAAAATGGTGCGGGGAATTCGAACTATCGGTGAATCCGAACAAAACCGAGTTAGTCATGTTTACGAACAAAAGGGTATTAGGCGAATACCGATTACCCAAACTCTTTGACACGGAACTCCAACTGTCGAAAGAGGTCAAATACCTTGGCGTTATTCTTGACAGCAAGTTAAAATGGAGTAGCCACCTAGACAATAAATTACAAAAGGCTGGGATTACCTTCTGGCAGTGCAGAAGAATGATTGGTAAAAAATGGGGGCTATCACCGAAAATCATCCTATGGCTTTACGAAACAGTAATCCGCCCAATGATAGCGTATGGTGCTATCGTCTGGTGGCCAAGGACCGAAAACAGCACAGTAGCGGCTAAACTACAACGGACCCAAAGACTAGCCTGCATGGCAACCACTGGATGCATGAAATCTACCCCCACCGCGGCAATGGAAGCCATGCTCGGACTCCCACCCTTGGATCTGTTCATCCGCCAAGAAGCAACAGCTGCGGCTATACGCCTAAGGGCACTCAACCTATGGAGCGAGAGAAACACGCGACACACCTCACTACTCACAGATCTCATAAAGGAGATACCCATGATAGGAGCAATGAATGACCGTGTGCCCAAACAACACGTATTCGACAAAAAATACAAGATCCAAATTCATGAGGACCACCGCTGTGAGGCTTTATGCCCAACGGAACTACGCATCTTCACAGATGGATCAAAGACTGGCACAGGCACCGGGGCCGGCGTTTTCTCGGAGGACCTTAATATATCCATATCAACACCGCTGGGGACCCACAACACAGTATTTCAAGCTGAATGCATGGGGATTACCCTGGCAGCTTCAGCGGTAATGGCCAGGAGAGTGGAAGGCCACTCAATACGCATACTCTCCGACAGCATGGCCGTGCTGCAAGCTTTAAACAGCCACACTATAAACTCGGGACTAATACTGGAGTGCCATCGTAAACTGAACCAAATAGGCCATTTCAATAACATAACCTTGCAATGGATTAAGGGCCACAGCGGCTCGCGCGGCAATGATGCAGCGGATGAGCTTGCCAGGAGAGGATCTGACATGGTGGTAATGGGACCTGAGCCCATAATACCGATCCCCTTTGCATACCTACGAACCATGGTAAACAAACGAACGAGAGATCAACACAACAGCTATTGAATAAATCTGGAAGTTTGCAGACAGGCGAGGGAAGCACTCCCCGTGCTTGAAAATAGACTGACCAGGCGTCTTCGACAACTGACCAAACAGCAACTGCGCACGGCCACAGCTGCCATCACGGGGCACGGCTCCTTCAATAAACACCTTTATATTTTAGGAATCACCGACAGCCCTCTCTGTAGAGCCTGCATGAAAGAGGAAGAAACAGCGGCACACGTGCTCCTACACTGCCCTGTAACCGCCACATACAGGGTAAAGTACTTCGGAAATACAGGTACGCTCCGGGAGATCGCCAGCAGCGTGAATAGCCTGCTGGCGTTCTTCAATGAGTTGGGGTGGATCGAGTGAAATGCCCACCCTCACGCAAAAACCGCGCCCTGTCGTGGAGTTGCGGATACCAGCTCGCGAAACCATACCATACCATACCATACCGCAAAGGAAGGCATCGGTGCCGCCAGAGTGTGTCTCATCGCCGCAGTCATGAGGCAACGCGGCTTGGGAGGTAATCTCACCTCCAACGCCTTGAGTCTCGCGTCGACCATAAAGCCGACACTAATCATTATCTCCCTCAGTAGGTCCTGCGAGAGCAGGCCTGAGGGGGGTGCCGAGGAAGCCAAGGGTATTGAGCCCGGCTCTAAAGGGGCTGACGCTGCTGGCGCTGCAGGCGGAGCCACCGGCACTGACGAAGACTGCGTCAGACGTCGGATCTCCGCCTCCATCTGGCGTATCTTCTCCTGCTGATTGTGGGGCTCGGTGGCTTGGCGCTTGTTAGCCTCTAAAAGCCGCCGCGTCTCGTCAGAGACAGTGCGGCTCTGGAGAATCTCCACGTGCTTCAAAAGCCCAGAGGCGGCCTCCTTGAGCATCTTTTGGTAGGTGCCCTTTAAGTTTAAGGACTTAGTGGCCACCTCCAGGATGATGGCCGCACTCGTCTCGGACCTTCGCAGCAGCTCTGCTGCAGTATGCGGATTTCCGTCAACCCTTGGGACGATCTCGGCTGCAAGCTGTTCTAGATGCACTAGCGCAGCCTGTTCCTCCTCGTTGCGGCGTCTTGCCAACTCTAACTTGCTGGTGGCACCCGCTCTTGGAACAGGGGTACCCGGCCTAGAGCGGCCCCTTCCGGCACTGGAGAGCTTGTATGGAGGCAGAACTGCATCGTCAAACTCGACGGAGTCGCTCAGTCCTTCCATTGATCTCTCCAATGGGCGTTTCTGCGCCTTCCAAAACTTATAAGAAAGGTTCAACGATGACGTTGAACCCCTCGCTGAAGTGGCGGCACTTGATGTCTCCTCCGCCTCGCCAACAGAGATGGAATGAACGCTGGTTGACCGTTGTAAGGTGACCACCGGCTGCCAATAGGCCGATCCCACCTGACTGCTCCCAGATGAGTGGCCTCTGAGAGCTCAGCGTCGCATTGTGCGACCTTTTCTACAACTGTGCTCGCTGTGGAGCTCTTCTTTTTGGGTTTTGAGTTTTTGAATTTTGTATCATCCATTTAGATCCCACGAGTTGAGACGATATAAGTACACTTCCCGGGTGACGCTCATTCCGGGAAGCGGGGTACATACTGTGGAGGTTCCCAGGTGTCCACAGGTTTTTACGACTTCGCTGTCGGGTGTTATAGACTTTTCCTTGTCGCGGGCCGGCCAATCAAGGCAAGCCCCGCGTCCTCCAAGTTCACATCTTCCCGCATGTGGCTAGTATGCAGGTCTTTGACGATCACCCGGAGATTACGCGACGCGGGAGGCCAGCCATTCCCCCCATCACCGACGGCGGCACGAATGCCTGTCAGCCCCTGCGCGAGCAGTGGGCTGACCCGTCCTCAATCCTCTCAGATCTGGGATCCTTACGGATCCCTCGCGGGCCTAGCATGCCCGACATACTACGACCCCCTCGTGCAATGGGGTCAGCTAGCCCTGAAAAGGGCTGGAATCTTAGCCGCCGACGTTGACGCCAGCTACTCCAGAGGAGCAATCAATGATGCGTCATCGCCCACGTTGCCCTGGGTGCACCGCGAGGAGGTGTTCCGTAGCACCCCTCACAGTTCTAACCTAACCTAACCCATTTTACTTATTTTTGGAATATAAGCCGAGCGAGGCAAGAAGTGCGAAACATCAGTCCATCGATTGACAAATATTCTAAGAATCGTTCAGTCGAAGCAGCGTTTGGCGACAAAAAGTTGTTTCGCAATATACTCTATTCGCACAATATTTCAGTCGATATTCCAATAATCTAACATATGTCTCTCGAAATTAAGTTACGGACCTGATAGATTAGCATGCAAATGTGTAATAAATAATGTCACGTATAATCAAGACCAGTAGGAGTTCAGTGAACCTTCGTTGCTATGGGTATCAGTTATGAGAAATTAAGGAAATGCTCATGGATCGAATTTGGCTTTTAATATAATTTATCTTACAGTTGATTGGGCTGTCTTGATTTGTTTGTTTTCAGTGGGTATATAGTTCTTACAATTTAATACATTTACGTAATGTGTAAATAATAATGCTGCAAAGCAAAAATTGTACAAAAAATTCTATTGCTGATAACTGATTACGGATTTTTATATTATTATTTATTATACTGATATAGATACGGATTTCAAGACAGTTTAACTTTTGCTGGGACTTTCCAAGTGTCAATACTCGTATTTTGTGGTCCTTACTGTTGATCTTGGTATTCAGGAGTTACAGTAGCGGGAATTTGCGTAGAAATAAGCGGAGCGGAGCGATAATGCGATAATGCGAAACCGCGCTCCCTGAAATAGTATATAGCATTCGAATGCAAAACCGCCACGTCACAGAGGTCATCTCGAAGAATTAGTTAAATTAATTCAGTTCTTGTATTTTTCTGTAAACCGTTTAGCGTTCACTATTGTAACTTTATAGTAGCATTGGTAAATGAAAATAGTTGTAAGTACACCAAATGAATATATGTTTATAGCAAATTATTCAATGACAATTTATCGTTCCTGCCTCGTCAAATGAACTGTTATTGTTTCGAAGCCAATAATAATAGCTACTTAAGTAACTTTATGGGCTAGTGTGAAGTTCAACAATATTTCAAAGTATTTAAAAGAAGTACATACGTTTGCAGATATTAAAATGATTGAATGCTAGTCCGTGTGGACTTAGATATGGGTGTTTTTTTTTTTGCGCGTGGCCGTAATACTAATTCTAAAATAAAAGTTGCTTAAGTTACACCTTATAACATCAGCTAACTAGTATAATTATTTATTATATTCCTTTTTTCCGTTTAAGAGGATTGCCATTTGACTACTATTTTTTAATTTAGATTTGTTTACCATAAGCCACATGTAACGCCACTCTCAAGAATGATAATTTATTAATGCAAATAATTCATCCCATTTATGCTCCCGTATATCGGCACCGCGTTTACTCAGGTTTAAATAGAACATTCAGTGATAACACTGGTCGGCATACAAATTCCACTATCTTAACACAGAGGACAGATAAACACTAAAGCTCCGTAAATTTTTCCGTATTTTCATCTCAATATTATTTTCTCAATATTTTAAAAATATTTCATTCCACATCTACACCAATATCATGAAAGAAAAAGCAATTAAAACACCGAGAAGTGTCAATAATAAGATAATCCAAAAGCGATAAAATCCAATTTTCAATAAAATATTCATTAATATTTTTGTGCCAGTAACAGAAAGGCTAACATTTAGGATAAATAAGTAGAAGGATTGGGCATTGCTCAAATATAATCTGTTGATTAACAACACAGTCAGCAGCAAATTTGTTCGTTTGTACAGTTAATGGCTTCAACACGTAGGTATGCTACAGGTGTATGTAGGTATTGTTTGCAATATTTTCCTACATCAATATAATAATGGTAGGCCTACTCTGTTTATGGCGGGTGCGAATCGAACATATTGGTTTTATCACTTATTATGCTTGTAATATATAATTCTTAAATGTACATGACCCCGACATTGGCTTCACCTACGGTCAGGGGCACTGAGGTAGGTATTTCAAAGTTTACGTAACATTAAAATTCTGTATCATGACCTTCAACCATCGTGTGCACATATCTTAATATATTTAATATTTACTATTCTATTTTATTGTACTAAAAGCTGTTGATATAGCTAATATGCCGCATGACGTCTTAAAGTAATTATTAGTTTAGAAACTGTATGATTTTCCACTCTTGATCTTATGCGTATATTTGTTAGGTAAACAAGTCTATGCTATATGGTATGAAATTATATGCACACCGGCTGATTTTGACGTGTAAATATTGAAATTCAAATTAGGATAACGGAACCTTCCAGTTTAAAGGAAATGTGTCATAGTCCGTGACCACTATTATTGAAAGGTTCCGAATATTTAAATATCTATAAACTAAAATGCTTGGATACAATTAAATTATAGACATCTATGTTGATTACATGAAGAAAATGAGGTCATAATTTATTTCGTATCATTTTGTAATGATTAGTAATAAAAGGTTTTGACGGTGGTTGAAAGGTTTTGTAGTCTCAGTAGTTAAAAACGCCTAAAGTGGAGGTCGCAATTTTTTATCTGTCGGCGCCAGAAGGAGGGTTATGTTTTTCGAGAGTATGTATGTATGCATAATTGTTTGTCAAGCTCTGCTACCCGAACGACTCGATGGATTTTAGCTTGAGAGTCGTCGTTAGATTCGTATTTACTGTGAGCATACATTTTAGCGCCACAACTCCTTGTGACGCTAAAATGTATGCTAGTAAAAAATATTTCCACTCAAACTTTTCGAGTATGGTAGTAAACTGATAAGCTTTAAAAGGTGATTTAAAAAAAATATATCATAACTAAAAAGTATACAATAAAATTATTAAATGTTATTGTTTACTTTTTAGTTATGATATATTTATATTATTTTAAAGATTTACATCGGGAAAAGAGAACATACAGAACGGGACTAAATCTAAATCTATCTATCTAAATCTATATAAAAATAAAAGGGGATCTAAATCTTTAGAAAAAGTAAGCATACAAAATGCTTAAAAATTTAATTGAATTATATTATTTTAATTTAAATTTTTCCTTTTTATCCAGGCAGTCCTTTATGATGGTCCTACTGCTACGATTCTGACGTTCTCTTCATTTGGTCATCGTAACTACTTCACTGCCGAGGTACTAGTACCTTTTTTTTTTTTTTCGTGCGGAAATCCCTTCGGATACCCCCCCGCCGGCCAGCGGGGGCGGTTATGTCGGGCTTGCACCGACTAAAACCGCACGCCGTCTCGGGTCTTCAGACGCCGGGGTGTAAGGTTACCCATAGAGCATATCCCTCGCACCCCGACTGACCCTGGGCCATCTCACCACTAACAGCATCGCTCATCCTGTCTCCTCTGAAAACAGAGGAGTACGGAGAGCGATGTGTTCCCGCCACGTTGGGTATTGGCCGACGATCAATGCCAACCCTATGAAGGGGTAGCCATTGACCGCCGCCCAGGGTGTACCGGCCACTCCGATTCCGTTCCCCCCGGAATGCAGCGGGATCGGAATCGGAGCGACACTCGAGGAGGTTACCCAACACACACCCCGAGGTACTAGTACCTTGGCAGGAAATTAGTTGAACGGAGTCTAATATTCTATATATTATAAACATAATAATAAACTTATTTCCTAAATTCGTGAACTTAGACATTACAAGATTTTCGTAAAATTTATTGCATACTGTATTATAAACACATGTTTTTTATCATGCTGACCTTCACCCCTAATCATGTGATAATTGACTTCTAACACGCACATGAACTTATAAAGTCAGAGGTGCGTGACCGCAGATCGAACTCCAGCTCGTTAATATTAATGAAAAGTCTGTGTATGTTTTGGTTTCTACTTTCTTTTTATTAACTGGTGAATTGGCGTGAATTAAGCTAAATATTATTCAATAGTGTCTTCTGTACCCGATATACAACCGTCGGGTGTAATTATAGCCTTTTAATGACACGTATTCACTAACTCCTTTCCTTTGTTCACGTACGTAACGGCATGATGGGAAATCTTGTAAGTTGTTATTAAATTGCAGTGAATGGGTGATTAAACAAAATTGCAAGCTACATGCAAAAACAAAGTCAACAAGACGGAATTTGTTTTAGCAATCAGTCGCAACATATATATTCTTTCATATAATGAACTGACAGTTTTAACTTATATATAAACTAATTAATTCATGATATATATAATATACTTGATTATCATTATTAAATTTCTTTTTGAAATTTAATACTGTATTATAATACGGGTGCAAAATTAAGTTTTGTATTAGAATTGAATATTAGGTAAACATTGGGTGAAATGGCATTAAAAACTGTTTATATTTAGAAATATTTATTACAATATAAATATAATCTATCTAAACAACAACACGCATACACACTGCTAATACTAGAAGGCCAATTTCGAAAGCTTCACAACTTTTACATGAAATCACCACCTTCACAATTCTTGCTATATAACATTTATTAATAAGGAGAGAGACTTACTTTTTTAAGTTCCTTGTAAAACCAAGGAATAACAATACTATTTACATGGTTCCGAAATTCTGCCCCGCAGTTTCGAATAATCAGTCGAGTAACACAACTGTCACAATAATTTATCAACAATACTGCTATATGACTGTCCTTTAAATAAGGTCATCTTAAACGTATAGGGTGCCAAATCTTACTTGAGGTTTTTTGAAAAGATTGGAGGCAGTCTTGATGATGCTGAGAATAGGCCTAAAGGTGGACTTTTCAGTCTGGTAGTATGTGTTAGATTGTGGATATTTATATTGATATTGATTATTAAATTGGTTGTAGTACTGGTTGCTGTATCGGTAGTTGTAGCTCTGTGTGTCGCCGGAGCTATCTGGGATAGCATTAGAGATGTAGCTGTTGCTGTTTTCAACCGTTGTCTGATATGACGATGAAGCCGTGTAACTAGCAGCTGTAATAAAAAAGAAATATAATTAGGACTTACTAATAAATACTTGTAAAAATAGTAAATAATAAGCAACGATATTTACCGCATAGGCCGGAATATTTGCTTGACTGAGTGAGGCCAAAATTGGTGCAAGATGGATAACCCTTTTCATACGGCTTGGACCCAATGACGTTGCCCCCAGGACCATAGTTGCAGACGTAGAGTTTGGTGTAGCCTCGAACGGGGTCGTAGTAGAACGTGAAACCGCAGCCTACGTGAGATGTCTCGCCCCAAACCAACTAAAATAATAATTTAAAACTTGAAATCTGTCTTAATAATTTGCTATTATATAGTATGCCAAAACTGGAAATCCTTTTGAAAATGCTTGTGTAATAAATACAGTGACTTAAATATTTAAATTATCGACATGAAATTGCGAATTACTTGTGAATAATGTCCAGTTCCGTGCCCTCCGGTGATAGGTTTGAAGCCATAAATGTGAACTTCGTTGAACCATGCGTTGATTTGCTTATCGAAATCAGGTTCAGAATCAGATTGTTCGCTTGGAGGCCGAGTTGTCCAGGTGGCGGCGAGGTTCTGACCCACGGGAAACCGCCCATCATAGCGCTGTCCAGCAGGGTCATGAGCAGTGATGCATTCGTCAGACCAACGCTGAGCTCCAGCGGCTAATTCGTCATCCCATACCTTTAGAACAAAATGATTCATTGGTTAGTTTCAACGTTATCTAAATTTACATAATATGTAAAATGAAAGGCGGGCGATGAACTTTAAATTGAGACTTTAGTGTGACTTTTATAATATGTGATTTCAAATCTGTGTTAGACAAGATGGCCCAGGGTTAGTCGGGGTGCGAGTGAAATGCCTTATGGGCAACCTTACACCACGGCCTCTGAAGACGCGAGACGGCGTGCGGTTTTAGTCGGTTCAAGCCCGACGTAACCGGAGGGATTTCCACACGAAAAAAAAAGCTAATATATTGGGAATATTATATGAATGATTCAAAAGTCTCAATTATATACCTACATAAAATTCTAATTAACTAAGTCAGAAATACGCTTCGATATACTTAATGCATTTTTTTATTATTATAATATGATATTATTAAATTTTAATTTTTTATTAACAAAAAAGTTATTGTATTTTACTTGATTATTTGTATTTGAACGATATTAGTCTAATAAGATGTATTTAAATTAAATTAGTATTTATTAAATCAATCTTGAACATTTGAATTTATATCCAAAATCTGGTTGAGATAATAGGAAAATATCTTTTGCTGTGGACATTTACAGTGTCTCTTACACTATTAAATAGTATATATCGGTGATGTCGAGTGAGTTCTGGTAACATACCATTTCCATCATGTTAGCTGCAGGTGGTTGGCTGGAGACCTGTCCAAGTGCAATGGATTGCCTGAGGCGATTGTGCGCGTCGACTATCGCTTGTTTTTCGTACGCAGTCAGTCCTCCAGATCCTTAGGAAGAAAAAAAACACGTTAAATTAAAGTAATTCTCATAAGTCTTCTAAAGTTAACAAACCAAACTTAACCTATATTTTTCACCAAGTTAAATGGCTATAGTTAAGAGACAATTGCTATTGTGATTCTGTAATGTGTTGGATTTATCTGATTTATTAGACCGGTGCCTGCTAACACAGGTGTCAATGTCAATAAAATTTTACGATCTCGATCCAAAACAGTATGTAAAATAGGGGACCACCTTTTTGGATATAAACTCGTTTACAAAATCTAGACTAGGTGGCGGCGATATAATTCATGAATATTTAATATGATTACAAAAGTTGTAGGTAAATAGAACATACCCATATTATTATGGCGAATAGATTATCGTCATTATAAATATAGAGTGCAAATTCAAGGCGTAAAATATTAGTTAAAAATAATATGGCACTCATCGAACAACATTGCTTTTATGATTTAAATTCAGAATATGAATTTTTTCAGTACTGTTTTCTTCTGTGAATTCAATTTCGTAATAATTATATTCAATTATAGCGTTTCTAACTTTTATAACAATAAAATATAAATTATTAAAAAAACTTACTAAGCATTTGCTTTCCAGCACCACAGCCTTCTGTTGATGTGAGGAGAGCTCCCAAAACAAACAACACTAAGGGCATCATCTTGATTTTTTTTTATTACTTCACTACACTTTGAGACTGAAAAATTACACGCGAATATTTGAGATTCGTAACTAAAGATATATTCACTTATATTTACGAAACTTCAAACTTAGTTATATTTGCCGGTGATCCGCTGCACTACGTGCTGCGCGCTCAACGGGCTATAACGATCTGTGCGGCTGCTGCCCACGCGATCGTTTAAGTACCCGACGCTACGTTACCATGGAGACTGAGCGACGCCCTGCGTCAATTGCGTCTACGCACCGCAGACCGCGCCGCTCCGACATCACCGCAATCATCCTCTCAACAATTTCATTTTCTACAATAAAACCTGAATTTTTCATTAAAGTATTGTAATAATAACTAGATTCAAATTTTAAATATAATCTGAACTTTTGTTTCGTATACTATAGAGTATTGTAGCTGCTCGAGTAGTGTCTTATTATAATGATAAGAAGACACGATGTGCGTACATCGGCCGGTTACTTTTTATCTACAGTAATAACTTAAAACTCATTATGCTGCACACGGTGGTTGTCAATGAAATCAAGTTCTTGTGATGCGTCCAAGCCGAACGTGGAAATATGTTGACAGATATTGGTCGAAACGGAAGTAGTCTTTAAGAAATTATATGCAACTAAAAACGAGGAAAGAATAATGTATAATCACCCTTTTTTTTGTCAAAGGCTGCTTTACATTTTCGCAAGGAATTAAATTATTTGGTTAAAAAAAAGAGTTTTCATGTTTATTCAGGGTGCAGAAACTTTCAATAAAGGCATTTCTGTAAAAATTGGATGAATTGGTTTTTCCCAAAATTATGATCATAATTTATTTATTTTAATGTGCTATTTCGTAATTTTAAATCCTGTTTGTGAAATATGTAGAAAAATTACATTATGGTTGAATATAAAAGGTAAAATTTTATGAATAGAGCCGGTACATTTATTAGTTGAGATTATAATTTCATCAATAGCTTTTTTTTTGTGTGGAAGAGTCGTTAATTAGAACGGAATAATGAAAATTTAGGAGATGACAACTTGTCTGTTAGCAACAAATCCGGTTTACCACCTGAGGAGAAGATTGGCACGATGCTTCGATATTTACATATTAATGATATTGTTTTATTGACTTTTTATTTTACGACAATTTAGTCAAGCTTTTAACCTTTAATTAATGTTCCTTATCATAATAGGTACTTTAGTTTTGATCATTTCACAAAACTTCTTTAGTAAACGAACTTTTCCTTAAGTTGTTACATACATGCTAGTGTAGAATTTGAGGATGTCAAAGTACAGTTAAATGTCTTCATAAATTGTATAATATTATAAAATTGAAAATTAGTTGTATCTGAACATTGGAGATATTTAAAAACTGTTATGTAAAATGAACGATTCTGAACAAAACATATTTTTTTAATATTCTTGTCTGTTTGTTCGTGATGGACGCAAAAACTACCAATCGGATATTGATTCGGTTTTTACCACTAGAAAGGTCTTGGCCATACTTTAAATCTGCCGTATGTATGATTGCAATTATGAAGCCATCCAATTATGAAGTCTAATTTATGACAATTTTATTACACATGCAAGTTTTGATATATTCATAATACTTAACATATTTTATTTTCATAATATTTCTTGTGCCCTTATCATATTATTAAATATTTGGAAAGAGTCATGCTTTAATACTTATTATGGTTTAAAATATATAACTGAGGAGTTTAACGAAATTAATATATAAAAATAAGCACAAGCTAACCTCAACCATGTAGAATAAGTTATATATGATTATAATTATATAATTTTAAGCTAAGTCCAGTGCGTTGTAAAGTATATAAAAAATAAATAACGTAATGCTAGTGAAATTAATAAGATTTCGTGTAGAGGTGGACGAAAATTTGCAAGTCTAAACATCTTCGAATTTTAGGAACTTGGCAATAGTTTTTTTTTACCTTCTGCAAGGATATCACTTTATGCTAATACAAATATATAATATAATATTTGACTGATGAACAGATATCAGTGTATGTTTAAAAAAAGTTTTGTGATGTACATTTGTTTGTGAAAGAATTGTAAATAAGTGACTAATTGTTAAATGTACACCTACATCACTAATTAATAAAATGTTGTGTTAAGTAAGATTTAGTAAAAAGAAATCAGAAATTAAATATTTTTGTCATAGATACCAGATTGTTAATGCTTATTATTATGTATTCTACATTATCTTGCTTTCAGTCTTATAAACAGCACTTCAGCCACTTCATATTAAAATATCAAACCCTTTCTAAATCGAACCATAATAAAATTCTCATCAAAAATCTTTTGAAAACTGTTCATACATAAGAAGCAAAAGCCAAATTGTTTTAGCGTAATTTAAAACAAAATTAAGTTATTATAATTACTCTATGAACAATATTGTGTAGAATTCAATCAGTACGTATGTTTAAACCGTCACGTACACGTTTTATCTGTGATAGTAATAGCCCATAAAATTCTGTCGAACCCATCTTGAAAGTCAGAGCCAGTTCATTTGACCTTTAAATAAATAGCCTTATTAATATTACTACAGTGAAAACGTCATTATCGACCATCCTCTGGAGATAATACTCGCACAGTTTATTGTGTCAAATTTGTCTGCTCAATTTAAATAAAAGTTTTTGAGACTTATCTCCAAGTTATGAAAATATATTAAGCAATTCTTTTCCTTCACCATACCGTGTGTGTATATTCTATGTCATTTCCCTATGCAACCTGGTAACAAATTTTAATAGATGACTAATTATAACAATCATGATTTCACAGTTTTGTTAACTTTTCGTCATGTAATAAATATTTCTCAAAATTGATAGACCATGAGACCGATACTCTTAGCAATCCATCGATTCTCCGTGCGGGTGCCGGGTCCATCGCGTTGCTGAGTTGGGAACTCGGGACAGTGCTTGGAACTTGCGACCCAAGTGTAGGTTAATAACTGACTTAATATTTCGAATCTTGGAGGTTACTAGTGACCTAAATAAAAGATTATGTGTTGTGTGTGCGTATGTTACATAGATCACTAAATGTATTTTTATTAAATTAATTTGTAATTCAATATTCTCTCAGTGGTTGGGCGACTATGTAGAGGCAACTTTCTGACGCTGATGTATAGGTATTGGGCAGACTCCGCTCTGGCAGACAAAGCGTCGGCCGCGCAGACGTAAGTTTTATTGTATGAATCAAACACTTGTAGTATATGATCGTAATTGTGCATGCATTGTCAATGAAGCTCAATGTCAAAACAGGTGATTCGACATAATGCAGTGCTTTGAGTTCCGGATAGTTATAAAATGTAATATTAACGTTGACTTAATAAATCATTTCTCTTATTGTAAAATATTCCAGTTATAGGGAAATTATTTGGGTTGTAATCTTCTGTAAGAAACGGGGATTATTTTGGCTATGCAGTTTAATGTGAGTAGGAATTTTACTTGTGACAACTCTTTAATATAGTATAATAGTAGAACAGCTGAAATTATTTATCGAAGCCAGATTAACTCCTGAAATATCTTTTCGTTCAAGACGATATATCGTGTTGAACGCTAAAGTGTCGGGGAATTAGATGTAATGAAACAAACCGGTTTAATAATATGGTAATTTATTTTAAAAAAGCTATTACCTATACATTCGGTAAACATTTATTGGAATATTAAATTCTCTTCATTGAATCGCGAGAATGTGTTGCTCATTTTGGCAATAATATTGAATTAGCATTAATTTAAAATGTCGATGATCATATAATTTAATTCACAACATGACATATTAAACTTAAGAATGAAACTATTGTTAGATTCTAGACTCTTAAGTCTATAATATTCAGAAGAAATAATTAAGTCACTTACTAAAATTGTATTCCCAATACCAAGCATTTAATGGTTGTCTTGCTGAACACGTATTTGCCCTAACAAAGTTTGTGCTAGGCTAACAGAGTACATCCTGCTAACATCACATTAACATGAGAAAACATTACAACACAAAAATTTAAAAATATATTTTAAAACACCACTTCCCGTTCTTTTAACGTTTAAGTGATCTTGAATTTGAACTTCTTCCCGATTAATTCATCTGATATAATTATTCGTATGTAAGAGACAAGAATTGCTTGTCTGTTATGTCTTTCACACTCTTGGAAATTCAAGAATCTATGATCAGCGGTTACCGCCGAAGTCAGCGGTTACCACTGGTGCCAAATGATACTTATGATGGCAAAAATTTACAATCAAAGTTACTTAATACCTGGTTTCCAATGCAACAGGCAAAGCGGTGATAAAAGTCTTCTGTAGTAATCAACAAACTAGAATCCGTTTTATCAAATCCGACAAATTAAGAAGCTGCAAGCACTACACGGAACATCGAGATGGTAATAATATTAGCGTGGGAGCAAGTACAGGAGAGAAAAGGCACAAATTGATAAAATTGTGGTCTCTTCTTGTCTAAAAATATTTGAAAATAGTTATGTCATTTCATTTATTTAATAGAGACAGCGTATTTTAAAATAATACGCTGTATAGTTTAAATACAAAAAAGCACATGTCTAAGTGATTTTCATTGAGTTTTAATCAATATGTAACACATTAATTTTTTGATCGGATCTACTCCATAATGTTTTATGATTAGTAAAATTTAAGGACTATTGTAATAAATTAACACGTTTACGCTTTATCGAATATCATTCTCACGAGATATTGATTTAATAAAATGTTATATCGCACACTACCGCACACTCAAATAGATGCAGACAGCCGCGGCATTGCGGTTGACCATAAATACAATTTTTACCAAGAAATTGAATGTCCAAGTGCGTGATATAATTGCTTCCTCTTTAGTAAATTGACTTGTGATTGATATAAACATAATAAACATGTTAAATGCCAAAACAGCAAGTTTGTAAATAGGAAATTGTAAGAATATGAAGAGGCTGCTTTTATTTGAAGATTGATATCAGTTTTGAATATAATTTAGTTGTGTATTAAATTATAAGAATCAATAAAAATTAAATGTAATTATTAATGACTTAATGTCGTAGAGCATTCTTATAAAAAAAAAATAGGTGAAGAAAGCGGCGGCGGCTAACCAATTGCAATCAAACATACGGTAGATTTTCACTAATTTATAATAGTATAGATAGATGTCCAATATCTAAGAGACCTAGAGCCTAGTATCACAGTCGTATCTACTGTGCTATTATCGTAAAGATTTACTATTCAGTAGAATCACAGTACTTCATGGTTTTTATTCAGTGAAGGTATTTAAATTAGTCAACAGCAGCTGTAAATCAAATGCCAATGCCAGCACACTCTGTTATTTCTTAATTAATTTCATTCGGTTTGCAGCAATTTATTAGCCTAATATTTTAGGTTGACCGATAACTGGCTTGCTTTTGTTATTTTTTTACATTACCAAATTTTTGATTATGATTAGAAATTGGAATGAAATAATGCTAATCTCCCGAAAATAATTTGATAATTTATATATATACTTTGAAATGTTATTTGTTACCTAATCATTTTTAATTGCTCAGATAAACATAGGTCATCAAATAATACCTGTTTTATAGTTTTCTGTTTTACAGTTTTATTATGATTTCCTCTGAATAACTCGATGACCTGGGCCTTCTTTATTATCTAATAATACTTAATGAATATGCATTATAAGTCCTTAAGATGTCATGGTATATGGAAGTTACATTACAGGATGTAGCGATTTTATGACATATTTTATTATATTGGCGGTTAGCACTCAAAGTCCTTCAAGATCTTACTGGAGTTTGCTTACACAGTTTAACCACGAAAGAAAGCAAATTCAAAATTGTTACATTGATAGATGATGTTCTGAGGCCGCGGTGGCGGCCAAATTACGCCGGTAACCCTGGGGTTATCCTTTCGAGGGCTTACCCGTGGTGGAGGATGCCGTGTGGTTTTAGTCGGTCCGATTCCGACACGCCCACCCCATCATCGGCACCGATTGGGTGAAGCCCGTGGGGTTTTCCATACGTTAAAAAAAAGGCGACTTCCCCATTAGGTATTTACCATCATCATTATCTCAGCTTTTTGTCCCGATTGCATCTGAGGCATATACCTCGGAGCCCGGGGTCCAACTTCCTGCTTTTCCTTCTCCATTTCGCACGATCTGTCCGTCTTGGGTCTCCCTCTTCTACCAGGGCCCGGCCGTAGTGCCATAGTTAGACATTTTTTACCTTCGTAGTTGAGTGGCTACCGCAAGCCGAGGCCGCACCAGCGAAGGTGGTTCCCGCGAATGCAGAAGTCCCTCACGCGATCGTGACTTCGCACATCCATCGCAGCGTATTCATCTTCATGACTCGCAGCTCCTGCTTATGTCGCTCTAGCAATGGCCATGCTGCGCAGCCGCGTAAAAGGACAGGCCTAATTAAGGTTTTACAGACCTGCCCCTTCGACCTAACCAGCATTTTGGACCCATAGATGACACCAGTCATCTCACGCCACTTGGCCCATGCAGCAGCAATGCGTGCCTTGACTTCGCAATCGATGTCACCAGTCGCGTGAAGTACAGATCGTAAGTACTTAACTTGGTCCGTGCATTCGACCAAGTCATCGCCAATGCAGACAGGTGTGGGATCTGTTGAGTTCAACGCCAAGTACTCAGGCTTCATAACATTAAGCGTCAGACCGCCGTTCTCAAGCACCTCGCCAGCGTGATATCATGAGTTTCTGATACTGTCTGATAGAACGTTTAATATCACGCTAAGCAGAATCGGACTAAGAATGTTCCCTGCTGTGCCTCGACTGTGACAGTCACCAGTTTCGTGTCGTCAACAGCGGTCCAAATCACGGAATCGGGATCATGGTACATGTCTCGGATGATGTCAGTATAAGATTCTGGAACCCCTGTGGACCGCAAACCTTCTGCATATTCAGAAATAGGCAATGTAGAGACATATTCTTCGTCCTGTTTTTCTCCGCAACGATCCTTAATGCAAAAACAGGATCCAAGGTCCCATGGCCTGAATGGCCAAAGGTGAATGGCCAATGGCAAAGACCATATTAACACTCCCAGAGTGCACACTACTTTCGGATCCGGATTAGTTATTATCCGGATTAGTATTAGATTAGCTTCAGTTGCAGACGTTGATGGCCTACCAGAGCGAAGCAAATCTTCCATCATATCTCGACCGCTTTTTAACGCTTTGTACTGTAGCGTCGGGGCCTGACGCCACAATACCTCGTGATAACGAAATGATAAAACACAAGGATTAATATTTATATTGGCATTTATTTTCACCAAAAAACTTCCTATATCGAGTTTTAGGGGGGATTTACACGAATATATTTATATTTTAAACGAACTGTAGGGAATCGCGGAACTTTCTTCGGACGGCGGGTTGAGGCCGGAGCCCTCGGTCACCCGCTGTCAGCAACTTGTCCGCCAAGGCAATTGTTTTTCTTCCCTAAACTCATTTCAATTCAAAAACAATTTATTTTTAATCTCTGACACATGATGGCCAGGTAAACGAACTGTAGTGCTCGAACGAGGTCCGAACGCTACAGTACCACACATAAGTACGTGTTTTTGATAAATTCGATTCACCGTAAGCCTTCTGTAACATTTTCAGTGACTCCGAACACGAAATTCCATTGGCGATGCAAAATTTAAGACAAATTTTTTGCTCGACCTTTTTGCCATTGTGAAATTCGCTATACACACTAGATATGATATAACTAAAAACAGCACTGTATTTAATATAAATAACAGATCTATGCAACTCAAACTCCGCGCCAAAATGGAAAACAGTTGTGCCAATCTAACAAAAAAAAAAATTGAAATTGGAACCATAAACAAATCATACATTCCCGATACTTTTTTGACTGAATGTATCACTAAAGCGAGGTAACGTCTCACAGACGGACACAATTTCAAAAATTATAAACAATACATCAAACTTGATGATGTTCCCGTAGCTTTTACTATGGGTAGACACATATTTATTTACTAGTTATATTTATTTATTACAAGAATTTTAAAAAACATGCCTTATCGTTCAATTTTAAGAATAATCAACATTTATTCATAGGATCACTATATCGTCTTGCTTAATTTTGGGAACTTACTTCAGTTTCCATTTTTGTTAAACTGACATAAAAATCAACAAAGAAACTTAAAATTCCTATTGTTAATATTATGGTTATCAAAATTGAACAAAACTAACCAATTTAATTTCAAAAGAAAAATACTGAAAATTTTTGATACATTTGATACATTTTGGTTCATGACGTACTTTATTACGCAGTCACTACACACTTGATGACAGTAAGTAAAGCACAGTGTATTTTTGCATTGATAGCAAAAATACTTAGTTCCCCTTTTTAGGCAACTTGGACAGATCGTGCAGTTGTTGTTGAGATCACATATATCAGATGTTGCAAGTGTTACCGAGGTATCTTTGGTGCTATGGAAACCAAATTTTCGTCATAGGGAATACACCGCTTCTTGTAATGTTATTTCTTCTCCTAAGGAATTTATAAAATTGCTAAACTACAACTACAATACATACGCAAATACTGAGATGGCGTCTTACAGACTTTTTACTTTTACTTTTTAGTACATAAACACCGTGCTTACGTCTGTGAGACGTCAATCGCCCCTGTGCAGACACCTATGCACTTGTAGCACTTACTGTGTTGACTACCGACAAGAAGAAGGTCAACGAGGTAGGTAGCGAGAGGGTTAACAACGCGCGATGCGTGGGTAAAAAGATATTTCATTAATAAAAGTGATGACGCCTGTGAGACGGACAGGGCGGTATGTAAAGGTATACCTTTAGTATGAAGGTAATATCAAATATCTCGCTCAGAGCAGTCAAAAGAAAGAATGTGAAACTTAGAGCCAAGTTTTACATAATCATCTGATGTATATTTTATTTTCAACCGGTAGCATAAACTATCTACTTAATTTTTTTTTGTATATTTTCTATACGGGTGATATATATGATATTATAGGTATATATATATAGAATATTACGTACAAATGTACAGTAAAATATTTTCATGGTTTCAGCCTCTTTAAAACTATTCGAGGTATCAATTACGAATCCTACGGCCCCATATGCCATATTAGTAATGTGGTCAAAGTGATAGTTAAATAATAATTAAGAATCGTGAACACGCCTGGGTCCCGGACATTATTGCAGCGTTGGATTTCACACCCCTTTTAATAATAGTCCGATACTATATTATTTATCTTCTACATACAGTAATGTTACTACTGAACACTTAGAAAGGGTTAAATCTGACTTATTTCTTATGCAATAGTCATCCAAATCGCGCTGAATCGTTTTGGCGTGTAACAAAATCAGCAGGAGTTGATCAAAACTTAACAGATGAGAGTGAAAAAAGCATTTATCGATGTCATGTACACAAAATAAAAACAATAAGGGCCCGAGCAGAGAGCCTTGGAGCACGACACTAGGTACTATAACCAAACTGAAAATTTAATTTTCAAATACATCGGCTTGGGAACGGTATTATATAATACGGTATAATACGGTAGTATATAAGTTGAAAA
This sequence comes from Cybosia mesomella, assembly GCA_946251805.1. Classification (NCBI taxonomy): domain Eukaryota; kingdom Metazoa; phylum Arthropoda; class Insecta; order Lepidoptera; family Erebidae; genus Cybosia; species Cybosia mesomella. Next base: position 13,338,809 of record OX276396.1, on the reverse strand, counting down.
CCACCTAAGCAAAGCACCTCTTACGCCCATATGCTTCAGCTTGGAAAGTGGTATGATGTATGGTTATACAGCTTTTATGAAAGTGACTGCCATCTGACCTGCCAACTCCGAGAGGAAAACCTGCACCAGAACCTTCTCCATCAATCAGTAGGAGTACCAACTTGCAGGTGATGTTAACTTTCTAACTTAGTGCTTTCTAGCGCAGGGCTCCTATTTCTTCGTGCTTTGCCATAAGTAACCTAACACTCCACTCTACTGTCCACTCTTTCCTCCACTTCACTATCCATTATCGTGATGAAAGTGACGATAGTGGATAGTGGAGTTGAATTGAATTGGCAAAATTTACGTCAAGTTAGTGAACTGCTTACTGTTTATGAACAAAAAGCATAGGAGTGTCTACGCTGCGTATGGATTTATCAATGATTATTTTGTAATTGTGTAGTAATTTCTGTAGTTTTTTTTTTAATTACTATTGAAGGTCTATTTTGGTAATTTAATTCACTATGCTATAGGATTTAAAATGTAAATAAAATTATAACATGAAATAAAACATTACAACTTCTTATTGCCAATATTAACACTCCTGCGACACCAACGGTGTGTACAGTGAATCATGATATGACCAACCAATTCATCCAAATTACCATATTTTATCATTTCTAGCCACATATTATACATAGTCAAATACTACACATATATGCAAAGTCACACAAATTCTCTTGATTATATTTTTACAACGTCGTTTATGGGATTGAAACAGATTTTAATTTAGAGTTAAAAATCAATGGTTACTTATAAATCATTAAAAATAGTTCGATGATCTTATCTCAAGATGGCAGCTGTGTTTCTAGAGTTCTAAAATGTTTGAGGCTAATTAACGGCTTCCATTAGTGTATAAATTTATATTGATTTATTTTTGTTGGTTACTAAAACAGCTGTTGAAAAGTTGTTGTTGGCTTGTTGCTTTCAATGGAGTTGCCGAAACTTGTAAAGGAAAAAAATGTACAGAATTTATATAACACCTATTAGTAACTGAGGCTAAGATATCTAGGAAAGAATTAGCCAGCTTATACCCGGAATGAATTCGACTAACTGCTGAACACTGAAATTGATCTAAAAATACAGTTTTGTATTAAATTAACCCCCAATCAAAGCTGCTTCATACAGGGAAATACAGCTTATAAGTTTTGGTAGTGTTTAACCCGTAAATTAAAAGAATGCTCAAATAGACGTACCTTTTTTTTTGTGCGGAAATCCCCGCCGACCAGCGGGGGCGGTTATGTCGGACTTGAACTGACTAAAACCGCACGCCGTCTCGGGTCTACAGGGGTGTAAGGTTACCCATAGAGCATATCCCTCGCACTCCGACTGACCCTGGGCCATTCGCAGTGTCCCCTCTGATAAGAGCAGAGGTGTACATGGAGCGACCACCCCCCCCCGCGGGCCTTGCAGGCCCGCCATACCCCGACCCCCTCGTGTAATGGGGTCAGCTGGCCCTGAAAAGGGCCGGTTGGTTAGACTCTTGGCCGTTGACGTTGACGCCAGCTACTCCAGAGGAGCAATCAATAATGCGTCATCGCCCACGTTGCCCAGGGTGCACCAAACTTGGAGATGATCCAACCAGTCGCACCCCTCAAATAGACGTACCTGTACAATATTAGGATTAAGAAATTACAAACTTGCTATGAGCTAATATAAGGTGATAAAAATATACATCAGAGAAAAAAAGGCCTCTAACTAAACTCTAAACCATAAACATCCTCTACCTTTGTAGAGGATGTTTATGGTTTTACATGAATTAGTATTATTCTTCGAGTTTATTCGATTTGAAAACGAATCATATTAATCCAATGTCCATCTAGAAAAGGGAACTGAAGAATTGTGTTTATTGCATAATAAAAGTTTTACATTGAGGTACCTAATACATAACCGCCCTCGCTGGCCGGCGGGGTATCCGAAGGGATTTCCGCATATCGTCTGAAAGCATAGAGTAATTAAAATATGCTATTTGAAAGAGACCGGAAACATTAATTGCTAATTTTCACACCTAACGTTAACTTCCCGTTATTTTAACTTCGATTACCTTCAATAACATCAACGTGTTACTTCCTATCTTTAGTGTAATTATTTAGGATTTAGTGTAATTATTTAGGATAACTTTTAATCCGAGTTTAATCATTAATTTTTCGAAGTGTCATCGAGTTTAGACTAAGTATGAATAGCGAGGATGGGTTATTTGATGAAGGGAATATTACGCAGAATATTAATTTATGGTAGGGGCGATACAAAAATCATCATCATCAATAGCTGTAAAAGATTTTTTACTATGCAGATTATAATTTACATTAGTTACATTCTTAGTTATATAGACAAAGTTTAACATTACATACGGTTACGATTTTGTGAAATTATTCGAATAGATTATTCTTAAAATTTCAATGCATTTTGTCAATGCTTCCAAAAATCATAGAGTTCCAAATCCTATCCAATACTTACAAACAAGTTAAAGTATAGATCTAATGTTTATTATGCATTAATTTCTTTGTACTACTTGCTTATAACATTATGTGTACTGGAAAAATTATAAGTTACTGATACCTTGAAACAGAAATACGTTGACCAAATTAGTTATGTTCTGAAAAAGGGTCTGAACAGGAGAAGAGAGCCCATAATTTTAAAAGTTTTAAAGATGAAAGAGGATACACTTGAGGCACGGAAAGACAAATGCTAATCGAGGCTATACTTATTGGCAAATACCTGGTTACTTTTTCTTTTAAAATTTATATAATTAATAATGAAACAGCTGGTCAAAACGTAATAATGATTAAACTGTCACCAGAGCTAAATAATGGTAATTAATTACAAGGCGAACAATATTTTTTACTTAGCAATCGATTGGTAATTTTTAATACAAAATGTCATCTAAGGGATGTTTGTATAAAATAGCGGGAAATTATAAAAATATATGAATCTAGAACACTTTTTCGACGACATTACTTACTACTCATTATTTTGTTTTTATTAGCTCAATTATGAATAATAATTTTATTTTAATAACAATGAAAACACATACCTTATATCTAACTTATCTTCTATGTAGGTATTATTCATAATTTTGATAGTATTAAGGAAATATTTATACATTTTGTAATAATACACTCTTCACAAAAATATATATTCACTATTTCAATTATATAAAATTCTTTGTTTATTAGTGAGAAGTCTGATAACGAAATTTGTTAGGAAACTGATTAATTTTGACCAGAATAACCAGAATATAATTGAATGATTTTTGGACCAAAAACAACATCGCAATCATGCCTCAGCTACCATATTCACTGGATGTTCCAAAAACTGAAGAAACCCATAAAAGGACATAGATTTCCTAAATTGGAGGAGATAAAAACTACATTACTTGAAGAACTCAAGGATAGGTATACCAAAAAGTGCTCATCAGAAGTGCTTTGAAGATCGGAAAAACATATACATACATAAGTTCACGCCTGTATCCCCGAAGGGGTAGGCAGAGGTGTATTGCACACCCACGATTCGCCAGTCATGTTTAGGTCCCAATGTAATAGGGGGCGAGCCTATTGCCATCTACCGGGCACATTACTAAGCGAGCGATAATCAACATTTTTAATATACACATAATTTCGAAAAGTTAGAGGTGTGTGCCTGGGGCGACTGGGGATCGAACTCGAGACCTCGTCTCGGAAGTCCGTTACATAAACCACTGGGCTATCGCCGCTTCGATCGGAAAAAGCGTCGACACAAATGTACTCGTATTATATCTGAAAGGGTTTACTTTAAAGGGGACAATATAAATATTGATGAATAAATAGGTAAAAAGTATTTGATCACTTTACTTTTTGAACACACTGTGTACATCGTGAAAAGACAAATCAGATAGATCCGCAGTTATAATAGGTAAAATAAATAATGGTTCCTTATATGCCTAGGTACAATTGTAAATGATATAATGTCTATTGGTTTTGTAGTCAATACCAATTGGACTATATACCATATAATACTATAATCTTGTAATATCTGGGTGACCCAGCTGTAACCGGTTTATTTTTCGACATTTTATAAAAATGACACCTAGCTAGATCGATTTTTCGCCCCAGGCACGCCCTGTTTACTAAATTACTTGAAAATCTTTGGATACGTTCCCGAGATTCAGATTATATAAGGTGTCCCAAAATTAGGTCTCTGAATTTGGTGAGATGACTTGGTATCGACAAAATATGTATTTGAAACAAAAAAAAATTCTGGTAAAAAAAAAAGCACCGCCCGCGACCAGCGTCACGTGACGCGACGGGCATACGTGACACTGGTCGCGATTTAGGTATTTCCCACACATCCGCTTGGAGATTACTGCGAGGAGAAGGACTACACGCCTACCACGTGCGTCACGGGCTCGTCGCGTCGCTGGTGGTGTTTTTTTTTTTTCATTTTTATATATATATTTTTTTTTTTTTTCAAATACATATTTTGTCGATACCAAGTCATCTCACCAAATCCGGAGACCTAATTTTGTGACACCTTATATATACATATAATATATATATATATAAACAAGGATTGCTCGTTTAAAGGTATTAGATAGATATATAAGTGCGATATTTTTGCAATATGATAACAATATTTATAACTGATGTTTATTTTAACAAACTGCAAGGGCTGTGCTGATTTCAAAAGCTTGTAGCGCAAATAGAAAATAGATAAATTACTCGCGATACAAGCTTTTGAAATCAGCACAGGCCTTTTTTTTTACGTGATAAACTTTTTGTCTAAGAGAGGACGAAGCCCCTGATTATAAGGAGTTATAATCAGGGGCTTCGTCCTCTCTTAGACAAAAAGTAGAGTCTTAGAGACTATCATTTATTACTATTATTACAAATGTATGGCCCTCCGGCCATAATAAATTAAGTTAAAAAGTATAAAATCATATATCTTACTTTTTTAAATGAATTCTCTATAAAAAAGATGCGTTTAACGGAAAAAGCTACCAGCTTTGAACGTTTTTTTATGTAACCATTTCCTTAACTGTATGACTATGTGAAGTATAATAAAATAATTATTAAAAAAATGATTTTTAAAAATAACCTTTTATTCAAAATGAGACCGTAATCTTAGCAATCCATGGATTCTCCGTGCGGGTGCCGGGTCCATCGCGTTGCTGAGTTGGGAACTCGGGACAGTGCCTGGGACTTGCGACCCAAGTGTAGGTTTAGAAGGGGCCCCTTTTGTTGATGTACATCAACACTCACCTTCACTACCCAAGTTCCCCTCCCTGCCTAACCAAATTTGATACGAACCTACTAGTGCCGCTTTAGACATTCGTCCTAGTAATGAGCTTATTGTAGCTCTCGATAGGCCTAGATCTTTAAGTGGGTTATAGAGAGATTTTGCTGGTATACCTCTCGCTCCCACTTCCACTGCATACAAATTAACCACGTAACCGTTTTTGATTAATTCGTTTGTAAGATCATAGTATTTATTTTTCTTTATTGTGTGGTCCTTCGGTATATTTGTTTCCCACGGTACAGTAAGTTCCACAAGAACCACATGTTTTAACCTCTTAGAATATAGGAATATGTCAGGTCTAGATGACGAAACCCCAACATCCTCCGGAATTTGGTAGTGCTTTTCATACGTGTCGATTAGGAGAGTCCAATCTGGGGCAGTATCTAAGATTGAATAAGGTTAGTTAGTTAGTTAGTTTACCTGGGCTGTTCCGCACTTAGCCTCTTGATTGGGCCATTGTGCGTAGCATCTTACCTCTCACTCCAACCAACCCAGATCTTCCCAAAAAGCCAGCAGCCTTTTCAGGTTTCCACATGCTTCCCGGAGAGACGCTGGTGACTGGAGGAATTTCGCCCGTTGTTCGGCCACGCTCATGCACTCTGTAAGCACATGATGTGGCGTTTCTTCTGCCCCCATGCAGCCTCTGCACAGGGGGCTGTCCGTCACACCTATTGTAAATAGATGCTTGTTTAGAGGACAGTGACCGGTCAAGATGCCTATGACCTTGCGGATCTGGTCCCTTTTTAATCGAATCGAATCGAATTGAATAAGGTTTGTTCCTGGGTGTTATGGATGAACCTTCAGACACAAAGTTGATATGACGTCTGTTAGTAGTCAATCCTTTTTGGGCTCTAGCTACTGCCAGACTCATTGCTTCACGTATGATGATAAGCACCTTATCGTGGCGGCGTGAGTAATGGCCTCTATCGAGAAGCACCCTACATCCTACTAATATGTGTCTAGCCGTCCCTATTGCCCCACCACAAGTATAACATTGTTTTTCTGTGGCCTTCCCCCACCTTACCAGATTACTCTGGTCTGGGAGGGTCATCTGAAAGGCGTTAAGATAAAATTTTAACAGGGCCGGCGACCAGTCATAGATCAAGGTGCGCCACTTTAAGGCCATCGGTATGCAGAACTCTCCCATTGTCAACCATTCATTTTGGATTTCCAAATTCATCGCGTGCACTCGATATTTATCATTTTCGTCTTGTTTTAGAAAGGACTTAAGTATATCCTGGTCCCTTTCTGGCTCTCGTACTCCCAACCCCACTCTGTTTGACTGGGCCCCTATCATAAATCGTTTATGGAATAGAAGTCTAGATTCAAGCTCGGACGCGTTATTATCTTTCGGGAGTGCCCTGATTGTGACATCTTGGGATTTTCCTAAGATGTGGGCTTTGGTAACTCTAAGATGTTTATAGAGCTCCGATGGTTTCTTAAGTTTCATCCCAAAATTATTTTGATCCCTAAATAGAGCAGAGGAATCAGCAGAGTGCGCTAGTCCAAGCCACGATTTTAGCGATTTTATGACAGTTGCATCTATTTTCGCCAGTAAGGTTTTACCGAATTCATACACCAGAAAAGGCCAAGTCAGACGTGATGTTAAGTAGTTGTCATATATCCAAGCTTTTTTGATATTGTTTAGTGGTATCTGATCTATCTTATTTAGGTCATTTATAAACGTATCGACAACTTCATCTAAGGATGGTGTGCGTCCTTTATAGTCTATCTTTCTCCCAAGAAATTTAAATGGCACCGATTCAGCGACTATGGAAACTGGTTTACCCCCAATGAAGAGTCCCGGGTCGTAAGAGGTAAATTTGGTGTCCCGTCTACCCAGACATAGACAGTGACACTTACTGGGCTTCGTCCTCAGCCCATTTGTCCACGAACAGAACTCATCGACTTCCTTTAATAGTTCCTGACATTGTTTTGGATTGCGCGTCAGTATTGCGAGATCGTCAGCAAAAGCTAAGATGGACTCTGAGTATATGTTATTTACTTTAAACCGATAACCCCTTCATTGCCTTTTAGTTGCACTAAAACGCAATGGACACTTGGGCAGGACACCGTGCGGTTTTAGTCGGTTCATTCATGACATAACTGCCCCCGCTGGCCGCCGGGGGGGTATCCGAAGGGATTTCCACACGTAAAAAAAAGGCCTGTGCTGATTTCAAAAGCTTGTATCGCGCAAGTAATTTATCTATTTTCTATTTGCGCTACAAGCTTTTGAAATCAGCACAGCCCTTGCAGTTTGTTAAAATAAACATCAGTTATAAATATTGTTATCATATTGCAAAAATATCGCACTTATATATCTATCTAATACCTTTAAACGAGCAATCCTTGTTTATATATATATATTATATGTATATATAAGGTGTCACAAAATTAGGTCTCCGGATTTGGTGAGATGACTTGGTATCGACAAAATATGTATTCGAAAAAAAAAAAAAATATATATATAAAAATGAAAAAAAAAAAACACCACCAGCGACGCGACGAGCCCGTGACGCACGTGGTAGGCGTGAAGTCCTTCTCCTCGCAGTAATCTCCAAGCGGATGTGTGGGAAATACCTAAATCGCGACCAGTGTCACGTATGCCCGTCGCGTCACGTGACGCTGGTCGCGGGCGGTGCTTTTTTTTTTACCAGATATTTTTTTTGTTTCAAATACATATTTTGTCGATACCAAGTCATCTCACCAAATTCAGAGACCTAATTTTGGGACACCTTATATAATCTAAATCTCGGGAACGTCTCCAAAGATTTTCAAGTAATTTAGTAAACAGGGCGTGCCTGGGGCGAAAAATCGATCTAGCTAGGTGTCATTTTTATAAAATGTCGAAAAATAAACCGGTCACAGCTGGGTCACCCAGATATTACAAGATTATAGTATTATATGGTATATAGTCCAATTGGTATTGACTACAAAACCAATAGACATTATATCATTTACAATTGTACCTAGGCATATAAGGAACCATTATTTATTTTACCTATTATAACTGCGGATCTATCTGATTTGTCTTTTCACGATGTACACAGTGTGTTCAAAAAGTAAAGTGATCAAATACTTTTTACCTATTTATTCATCAATATTTATATTGTCCCCTTTAAAGTAAACCCTTTCAGATATAATACGAGTACATTTGTGTCGACGCTTTTTCCGATCGAAGCGGCGATAGCCCAGTGGTTTACGTAACGGACTGCCGAGACGAGGTTTCGAGTTCGATCCCCAGTCGCCCCAGGCACACACCTCTAACTTTTCGAAATTATGTGTATATTAAAAATGTTGATTATCGCTCGCTTAGTAATGTGCCCGGTAGATGGCAATAGGCTCGCCCCCTATTACATTGGGACCTAAACATGACTGGCGAATCGTGGGTGTGCAATACACCTCTGCCTACCCCTTCGGGGATACAGGCGTGAACTTATGTATGTATATGTTTTTCCGATCTTCAAAGCACTTCTGATGAGCACTTTTTGGTATACCTATCCTTGAGTTCTTCAAGTAATGTAGTTTTTATCTCCTCCATTTTAGGAAATCTATGTCCTTTTATGGGTTTCTTCAGTTTTTGGAACATCCAGTGAATATGGTAGCTGAGGCATGATTGCGATGTTTTTTTGGTCCAAAAATCATTCAATTATATTCTGGTTATTCTGGTCAAAATTAATCAGTTTCCTAACAAATTTCGTTATCAGACTTCTCACAAATAAACAAAGAATTTTATATAATTGAAATAGTGAATATATATTTTTGTGAAGAGTGTACCAACACAACGAATCAAAAAAATAGAGAATCGGATGTACGTAGTCCGCGAAATTTGAAATGTCACCTTACTTTTTGAACTTACCTCGTATTATATATAGAAATGCTCTTAATCTGTTCATACAAAGGTATGGATAAAAACACCGTGATCCTTACGTAAATAATTGTATACACAGGTGTTTGTTGATGTGAATTAGCATACCCACGCGAACATCTGAACATCTCATTAAATAATCAATAAAGAAATTTGCTAGAAAAAGGTACAAATCAACTTAGTACAAATAACTCGTTTTTATCTTTTGGCTTTTAAATTACATCTAGGCCTACAGGGTCCTGCCCACATTTTTGGGGCCCAAGTCAACCTCACCTGCTATATAATGGACGAGGCTCTAACGCAGACTTTGCTCTCAAGGTTGAGGTCACTCCCGAAAAAGCCGACATACCAATAATAAACAATACCTAAGCGTACCTCGGGCTTTAAAGTGCAAACTTTGGACGCAACTCGGAAATCGCAATAAGGATGATAATAACATCTAGATCCACAGACCGCATTCTTGCATTCGTACTATTTATTAGAATATTTTTAGATTTTTGAAGTGAAAACTTCTTTAGCGGCGTTGTGCACTTTTTTGTAATGGGTAAAAAAGGTAAAACTCGCGTCAGTAAACACGTGACCTGAATGTAAGACAACAAATATAGAAGCGCTAATTTCACACTGTACTTAACAACCTTGGTGGCGCGTTCGTCTAATGAGTGGTCGTTGACTTCGTCAAGACTGAGATCGATTCCGACCGAGGCCCAAGAAATACTTTTTGTCATCATATAACTTTTTGTAATATTTATTCTATCTTGTGCCATAAATCTATGGATATAAAATGGAAATTAAACAAAGTGCATTTATTAATGAAAAAAGTGACGAAGAAATAGCGAAAGAAAATGAGTAAGTACTTTATAAATATATTGGCGATGATGGTTCTGGTAATAAATGGTGAAAAAGTCGTTGAAATTATGGATGGAAGTTGGTTTTTCTGATAGATAAACTTTTTAATGTAAAGTAATTGTAATAGTTCTGAAGTGTTAAATTTTTAATCTAATATAAATTGTCATGTTTGTGTACGATAACGCAATAAATGAATATTGCATGTTACCACATAAATGATAGTACTTTTATACTGATAATTAAAGCAATTCGTGCAAAATTATTCCCTAACCATTCCAAAATATCAAAAATGCACGACGCAAATATTCAAGTTTTCACTTCTGCCGGCACTTCCGGAGTGCAACCCGTCGTTTTTTTTTATTTCTGTCTTTTTGGCTACATATAAATTATAATATTAAAAATATTTGTCTTTGTAGTATCTTACATTTTTTTGATACCCATGAAAGGATATTTGCTGAGGTAAAAACATACATTATAGTGCACTTCCAAAAATGCACTACTTAGATCTTTTTAGTGACACTCGTGCCATCGATACGCCGGATCTATAGGATTTAATGACATGTCATTTAGCAAAATTGGTTGAGCGTTGAGTAATTACGAACGCATACATGAACGGAAATATATATATACAGGTCAAACGCATAACCCTCATTTTGGGTTTTACTGCCGTACATAGGAAACGTAATGTGATCGGTCTGAACACATTACACATTACATTAGTGCACAATTATTGAATATGTTTGTCCGATTTTATATGAATAGTATGCCAAACTTTCAAAATAATCTTCGTCTACATATGTACTTTATCTCAGACACATGACACTTCAAATACGGTTCTATGTTCCAATACTTATTTAACTTTCTCTGTTTGTTTGTGTGAAATCCTGAGTACGATATGAGCTTTAGCCAAGAAAGTAGTAGACAAGCAAAAAAAAAGATTTGATAATTTAATGATATTTACGGAAATATAAGTTGTGGGAAAAGGAAGGTGAAACAGAGGTGTAATTGATTGCTTAAAGGCTGATTGAAGTCTACCGCCCGAAGTAAGGATTAAAATATTACTTTAAACCAGTAATTGTATACGTGTGTAGTTCTTATTGTATAGTACTCGTATTTTTAGTTTTCAGATCATGCGTTATTGGAGCTTATAATGTATTTTGTGGAAATGTTACTTTACAATGTATTATATTTTGCTGTGATGTCAGCTGCCTGTATATTATCTAACAGTCGAATTATACGTTATATACAATCAATATAATGTGTTAGTTACTTTTTCCATAAATCGTTCAGACTTTTTTTTTAAAGAATATTAGTAACCGGAATTACTAATATTCCCCCTAACCCCTTCAGCTAAGCTAAATTTGCTTAATGGCCAGGATTCAAACCCGGGACCTCTCTCGATCGTAGGGTCACCTTAACCACTAAGCTACCGACGCTTCTACACTTCTGTACACAATATGCTAAAGACTCCTCGAATAGAATATAAGCGAACATGTCAATCATAGTCCATACTCATTGATAATTTCATCAATCGAAATAGGTAGTCGTGGCCGAATTTGCTTTGTTAATTTTAGTCGCGGAGGATACATTTCAGTTTCTCTATGAAAAAAATGTTTAAATGAAACAGAATTTAATATCAGTAGTACCCGAACATTCAAACCTTATGAGTTTCGGTTTATTTCTTTGCGGAAGAAACACAGTGAGGCAATATGAGAAGAGTTCTCCATAATGTTGCCTGCACTAGGCAGCTGAAGGACATTGGCTAACTACTTTCAAACTGTGAGGAGGCAAATGCCGAGTAGCAGGATATGTAAGGAACTGGACTGCTCACCAAATAATAGTTGGAACTAAATTGCAGCAACGAGTGCGTAATCCTTTAAGTTTCGTAAAGTTTTTTAAACAACCAGTTTTCTGGTATTGACGCATCACTTTTTAACTCAATGCCATTTTTAATTACTGCTTATAATAATTCAACACTCATAAGTCGTTACGTTTAAAAAGTTAATGTCAAAAGCAATCAACAAAACACTGCATAACATTTTTATATAAATTCGGTTAAATAATAACAATAATATTGTGATAAAAAGTTATTTCTAGGAAGAAATTACCATAAGGTATATCTTTAGGATACAAGTTGAATTTAAAAGCAATGACTGCTTCAAACAGTATAAAAATGAACTAAAAAAACAAGTTCAAACACATTGTCTCGTGTTAGCACAGGATGAATCACGGTAAGAAAAGTGCTTCGGGTAAAAAAACTAACGAGGTCACCGACCGGGCTTTGCGAAAGTTCAATCTGCAGTCACAACTTGTAATCACAGCGGTATGTCTCCAATTGAACATGATGATTCTGAGAATATAAATATATGGGTAAGTATGTCCTATAACTGTTATTCATTAACAAACGAAGGTCGAGTCAGATAGATAAATCATAAAGTATTTATTAAAAACTAAAAGAACTTCGTTACTGTTTTATAAGTTACGCGTGCAGTTTTAATTTTTGTGTCACGAACTTGAAATTTATAATCTATATTCTTTCAAGGATACGTCGACAATATGGATTAGAGGTCATCTTTATCAGTATGTGGAAACACTGGAAATGCAAGATAAGTTATAAGGACCATATCTTCTTAAATGTTCGTCTATATCTTTATCTATACATACAATAAAATCGTAACGAAATGAAAACTGTACATTGAATATTTTTCCAAAAAATAATTGGTGTGTGTTCTAGGAGCAATACAGAAGCCGAAAATGTGATATTTAGAATTTTTGTCTGTCGGTTTATCTGCTTTTTATTATCGATGTCCGAGCATCACTTGAAAACCGCTGAACAGATTTGGCTGAAATTTTCCCTGAAAATTCTTCTAGGGCATGGCCATAAACTGCTCTATATATCATCACTCTATGACAGGTATGATAGGAGCAGTAGAGCAAAATCGGTCTAAAGTATTATTGATGACAACTTTATTATTATATGGTAGATTTTGACGAAAACTTTGTATGTAGAATAAACTGCTTCCGGGCGGTTTGGCCGTGGTCCATAGGAAACATGTGTTCCAAACGTTTCGTCGATCACTGCGGTCGACATCTTCAGGGGACAGGTCCGGGCGCCGACGAGTGCGGAGAACTCTCCTCGGCGGCGACTTCACTGCGACTGATGTAGAGGCTCGAGTCACTGTCGTATTAATAGGTGCATTGGAGGGGGGAAACGACGTGATCGATCCTGATTGGTCGAGAGCTGCGGAACCGATGCGCTCGATCATGATTGTTCGAGGCTAAGCAAGGGGGCGTGGCCTCCCGATACCGGGGATGGTATGGCATCACGGGCTGGTATCCGCAACTCTACGGGGCATTTTATTCGATCCACCCCAGCTCATTGAAGAACGCTAGCAAGCTATTCACGCTGCCGGCGATCTCCCGGAGCGTACCTGTGTTTCCGAAGTACTTAACCCTGTATGTGGCGGTTGCAGGGCAGTGTAGGAGCACGTGTGCCGCTGTTTCTTCCTCTCTCATGCAGACTCTGCAGAGAGGGCTGTCGGTGATTCCTAAAATAAAAAAGTGTTTATTGAAGGAGCCATGCCCCATGATTGCAGCTGTGGCCGTGCGCAGTTGCCGTTTGGTCAGTTGTCGAAGACGCCTGGTCAGTCTATTTTCAAGCACAGGGAGTGCTTCCCTCGCCTGTCTGCAAACTTCCAGATTTATCCAATAGCTGTTGTGTTGATCTCTCGTTCGTTTGTTTACTATGGTTCGTAGGTATGCAAAGGGGATCGGTATTATGGGCTCAGGTCCCATTATCACCATGTCAGATCCTCTCCTGGCAAGCTCATCTGCCGCATTATTGCCGCGCGAGCCGCTGTGGCCCTTGATCCATTGCAGGGTTATGTTGCTGAAGTGGCCTTTTTGGTTCAATTTAAGATGGCACTCCAGTATTAGTCCCGAGTTTATAGTGTGACTGTTTAAAGCTTGCAGCACGGCCATGCTGTCGGAGAGCATGCGTATTGAGTGGCCTTCCACTCTCCTGGCCATTACCGCTGAAGCTGCCAAGGTAATCCCCATGCACTCAGCTTGAAATACTGTGTTATGGGTCCCCAGCGGTGTTGAGATGGATATATTAAGGTCCTCCGAGAAGACGCCAGCCCCGGTGCCTGTACCAGTTGGGCGTAAAGCCTCCCAGCGGTGGTCCTCATGAAGTTGGATCTTGTATTTTTTATCGCATACGTGTTGTTTGGGTACACGATCATTTATTGCTCCTATCATAGGTATCTCTTTTGTGAGATCTGTGAGCAGTGAGGTATGTCGTGTGTTTCTCTCGCCCCATAGGTTGAGTGCCCTTAGGCGTATAGCCGCAGCTGTTGCTTCTTGGCGGATGAACAGATTCAAGGGTGGGAGTCCGAGTACCGGGGATGGTGTTGGCTTCGTCATGTTTGAACCACGATGACGAGCGACTCTCAGTGCTGGGTACCAATCTTTTTGAAGATGAAAACCTTCGCTTTTTCTATTAAAATTGTTGGGAACCTTTTTTTTTTAATATTCGTTCCGTTTATTGACTGCATCCCGCTGGATGGTTAGAAGCTAGGGTGAATATTTCAATAGCTTCTCGAAGTAGAAATATGAAGTGGTGTCTAAAACCTTCGTGTTTTGAAATTTGATGGTATGATTACCATCCTCCTGGGTGTGTTCTGTGACCGCTGACTTGTCGAAGTGGCCGAGGCGGCAATTTCGTTCATGTTCCGAAAAGCGGATCTTGATGCTTCTGTGAGTAGTGCCCACGTATACAGAGCCACATGAGCAGGGGATCCGGTAAACCCCAGCTGAAGATAGTGGGTCACGACGATCCTTGACCGACCGGTGAAGATTACGTAACTGCGTCGTGGGCTTGAAGATTGGCTTGTAAGCTTCTAGCAGTCTCCCGATACGATCCGTTGTGCCACGAATGCATATCAATGAAAAAGAGGGCCTTCCCTAAAGGGGCAGGTTTTTCCTCGTCCTGGTTCGTTAGAGAAGATTTCCTCGGATGAAGAGCTCTCCGTATCTCCTTGGAAGGGAATCCATTGGCTCAGAAGACCGAGTCCAGCCCGGAAGCAGTATATTCTACATGCAACGCCGGCCGTGGAAGCCTTAAGAAAATTTACAAAATTTTGAAAGAACATGGTCAAAATCCGGACTATAACTCATTACGCTATATCTGAAAGGTAATGAGCAGTAAAATGTAACTTTTCCAAACTCCACAGAATTACCCACGTATAAAAGATAGTTGAGAGACGCATAAATATTTCATAATGAATAGCCTCACGGTATTATATTAAGGAATTGGGCAGAATTGATTTCATTGTTACATATTTCTCTATCTATTTCGAATGAATTGTTCATGTAGAACGATTGCACCATATCACCCCATCCGGCCAGTTAAATAAAATAACTTAATACTTACGTGTTAGTATCGAGACTTCAGAAATAAACATACCTTTTTTTTCGTGCGGAAATCCCTTCGGAAATCCCTTCCCCGCCAGCCAGCGGGGGCGGTTATGTCGGGCTTGAACCAACTAAACCCGCACGCCGTCTCAGGTCTTCAGACGCCGGGGTGTAAGGTTGCCCATAGAGCATATCCCTCGCACCCCGACTGACCCTGGGCCATCTCCGGTTTCGAGATGACCCCCTCGGGTTTGGAAACCACGGTGTCCACGGTTTGGGGGAGGGGCGCTAGTCGCCCCACCGTCCCGGCCTGCTTCTGCTGGGGTGACAGGCGGCTTCACCTGCCACCCCCAGGCCTGCGCTCATGGAGGACGGAGGTCGTTAAGCGATCTCCGGCGCCTGAGTCGCCTGCGACGCGTGGCGAGCATGTTGCGGGCCGGGAGCGTTCTGAACCTCTCCCGGGCGCGCTCGCGCATTACATGCTCGCAGAAGGAGGTGGCGGCGGCCAAGCGCTCGGGCTCTGTTCTTTTCCGATCTTAACGCATACAAAGTCGCGGGCAACAGCTAGTTCTAAATATAACTACTCTTTTTTCTGTTTGTAAGAAGTAATATGACAGTAATAAATAATATTACAAAATGGGAAGGCTTCTAAGTTAGTATGGATTTTCATAGGTTAAATTCAGGCATAATAATTTTAAATTTTAGTTAAATAACGAGATTTAACATTCTTACTCTAGGTAATTTTCAATAATGTTTTTTTTACAGTGTCGGTATTATAACTAGTTTAATATTTAATTGTGCTCGTAGTAAATGATTTTGTGATTATAATTTTCCTATAACATACAGTATTTCATCTCTAATCAGTTTTAGAAATGTATAGGTCTATATTCTAATTTGACGGCTTCTGTGGCGTAGCGGTAGTGCATTCGACTGCTACGACAGGGGGCGCGGGTTCGATTCCGGCTCAGTGCAAATATTTGTATGCATGAATATGTCTATTTGCATTGGTCTGGGTGTTTCTATGTATAATATGTATGTATTTACAAAAAAAAAGTATATAAGTATGTTTATCCGCATTCCAGAACCCATAACACGAGCTAGTTAAACTATGCTTACTTTGGGTCTAGAAAGCGTTGTGTAGATTGTCGTAGAATATTTATTTTATTTTTATTATTTTTATTTATGGTTATAAATATAAATAACAAATATTATACGTTCTATACAGCGCTTTCTAGACCCAAAGGTTGTGTTATGGGTCCCAGAATACGGATAAACATAGTTATATACTTTTTTTGTAAATACATACATAATATACATTTTATGTGAAGCTTTAACCAAAAGAAACAAATTTTGAAAAATGAATCTCATTTTAGTTAGCTCCCACGCAAAATCCTCTGCTACCTTTATTTTAATGGCAGAATAATTGAAATTATTAAAATTCTATTATTTTATTTACATACCTGGATATCAAAATGAATTACTGATACACTCTGACATCAATTGAAAAAGTAAGACAATAAGTATTTAGTATATTTATTTCTAGTCTAGGATGTTTACTTCTCTTACTTCCTTCCTCCGTTAGATAAAACGACTGTATGAGCGGTCTACTGATTTTATAAAATCTAAATAGACTTGTACAAAGGTAGTAGTTAATGTGACCTTCGTAGTCACAGTGCCAGCTGCTTTTCTGTGATGGCACTGAAACATAGTAGGTCAAAGGTTTTATGATAACTGTTTTACGAATGCTTAAAAGATTCAAATGACCGTACGTGACGATGCATGTAATCATTGTATAACTGCTATTTTACTAGTAAATATAGGTATACTAAAAACAGCCCACACAAAGAGTACCGGCAAAATACGTACACGATAATGATATTATATGCAGCTTCAATTAATATAATTGGTAAGCAATGTCGTCGAAATTAGACAGGTATCGATAATAGGTACGTAATAATATTACGTTAGTACATACATTCGCACTGTGGGGTGAATACAGGACGTCGGAATCGATTTATAAATAATTGTAAGTTTAACTCTAATTAGGGTCTTTTTTTTATGTGCGGCAGCCCTTTCGGGCTAAATTCACCTTACCGGAGTTAACGATGAGGTAGGTATACGATTGGTAACTAAACCGACTGAATCCACTCGTTTCGTTGTTTCGTCACATCGGCATGTGTAGTTGGGGAACCAGTTGTACCCTAGAAACAATATCCATGAGACCCCGACATCCCAACATGTTGTTGGTGATCAAATCATACAAAAAAAAGCAATACGACGCGCCGCCAGCCTCAGCCTGCTTCTGCTAACGGTCTACAACCCCAAACCGTCGCCCCCAAGCCCGCATGGGAACTGCAATTATGCAGAACAAAAATCGTTTTGTGATGTCCACCACACGGGTGCATCTTCAGAGGTACGAAAGATTGCTTAACCTCTCCCGTTCCTTTTCCGCCGCCTACTTGGCGCCTATCACTACCTCGCAAAAAAGGGCGCCGGCATTTCACGCACTCTCACTGCCAACTAGCACCAGGGCCTGCATTGTGAGGTTTCCTACTCCAATGGCTGTTACGAGGACACGGCCCCACTCCATCCATATTGAGTTCTCTGCAAGTGTGTTAAGCGGCATGATCAAGGGACAGCCCCAGCGGTGCTTGCACTCGGGTGTCGCGTTGTCGCTTTGGAGCCTTGAGTTGTTAGTAATATTGAAAAATATATAAATATTTTGTTAATAGGTAGCTATAATTATATTGTATTTGTATTAATACAATAGTAATTATATTATTTTTTGAAGTGAAAACTTCTTTAGCGGCGTTGTGCACTTTTTTATAATGAATAAAAAAGGTTGAACTCGCATCAGTAAACATGTGACCTGATCGTAAGACAACAAATATAGAAGCGCTAATTTCACACTGTACTTAACAACCTTGGTGGCGCGTTCGTCTATTGAGTGGTCGTTGACTTCGTCAAGACTGAGATCGATTCCGACCGAGGCCCAAGAAACACTTTTTGTCATCATGATATAACTTTTTGTAATATTTATTCTATTTTGTGCAATAAATCTATTGATATAAAATGGAAATTAAACAAAGTGCAGCTATTAATGAAAAAAGTGACGAAGAAATAGCGAAAGATAATGAGTGAGTACCTACTTTATACATATATTGGCGATGATGGTTCTGGGAATAATGATGGTGAAAAAGTCGTTGAAATTATGAATGGAAGTTGATTTTTCTGAGAGATAAACTTTTTAATGTAAATTAATTGTAATAGTTCTGAAGTGTTAAATTTTTAATGTAGGTATATTAGATATAAATTGTCATGTTTGTGTACGATAGCGCAATAAATGAATATTGTATGTTACCACATAAATGATAGTACTTTTATACTGATAATTAAAGCAATTCGAGCAAAATTATTCTCTAATTATTCCAAAATATCAAAAATGCACAACGTTTTAATATTCAAGTTTTCATTTCTGCCGGCACCCCCGGAGTGCAACACTCCGTTTTTTTTTAAATCAAATTTATATGCAGCACCGTAATGTGAAGTAACTCCTTGCTTTAAATAATAGTGAGCTTACTATTTTTAGGCAATATAAATGAAAATTGTGGTGTTTCTAATTCGAACTTTTTAAGTCACTTTCCTTATAAAATTGCTAATAAAATATTTATGATTTGATATTTGTATACATTTATTACAATTATTATTAATACAAAAATACAATTATTTTTACAAATAAAAAAAAAGCCGCGGTAGCCTAGTGGTATGGGTAATGGACTGCTGAGACGAGGTCTCGGGTTCGATCCCAGGTTTTACCATGGCACACACCAATGACTTTTCGATGCTTTTCGAAGTTATGTGTGTATTTATCGCAGGTTTATAAGTGCCCGGTTAATGGCAATAGGCTCGCCACCTATTACATTGGGACCTAAACATAAACTGGCAAAATGTGGGTGCTAGCACCTCTGCCTACCCCTTCGGGGATATAGGCGTGAGTTTATGTTATGTTATGTTCTAACTCGAACTTTTTAAGTCACTTTCCTTATAAAATTGTTAATAAAATATTTATGATTTGATATTTGTATACATTTTGATTTTAATTTTTTATTTTGAAGAGAATTTACTGACAAAGTGAATATGTCATAGGGGCTACATTACATTACATATCAATCAATCAATCATCTATTTTGTTAAACATGGGTACAAGAACTGTGGTTGTCCAAATCCATGTTTTACCATGTTGGTGTGCAAAAGTGTTATGGTTATTGTGTTAATTATGGATACTTATACAAAATTTATTAACATTATCATGCAAGACTAATTAGCATTACACTTAGCTTACACTTACAACACAATGAATTAATAACAATAAATATAGAAAATAAAGACTGTTAGTTATGTCACAGTTTAAGTATTTAATCACCACTAACATCTAAATTCAGAAAAATCAATAAAATCATGTCATTATTTAAAAAAAAATTGAATGTATGTATGTATATATTTATATATGTAATATAAATGTAGCAAAATTTTTGCAAGGGAAAGTAAAATTCATTGTCAACTTTGGATAGTTATTGGTTAAATGTCAAGTATTACAATAATAGATAAATGATGTATAAGAATATTCTTTTTAGTGTCATTTTCAATTCATATTATCAATAAATTCATTAATTGATGATCACTCTATCTATTAACACTTCTCGGAGTCTATTTTTTTAAATATTTATGGATTCTGCGCTTATAACAGAATTTGGTAGCTTATTATATATCCTTAGACTCATTCCAAATATGCTACTGCGAAATTGTGTTGTTCTACTTTTGTCAAAACAAAGTGTACATACAACTAATAATCTACGCATAATACCTAAATTTACTAATCTGTAAAGAATTCCTGCCGCCCGACTGGCCGGGAAGGCAAGAATACTATTACATGAACCTAAAATATGGACATCTATATCAAATTGATATTTAATTATAATTCACTCTGCCTCATTCCGTACATATTCCACTAAAATATGGTACACGTCCTCTGAAATATTGCACTCGCCACAATTTGGCGAAGGCAATACTCGTACAATAAGAAATAAATGATCAATACTATGTATGATCAGTATGGCCAGTAATAACATTGTAATTAGAAATCTTTAACATCATATGTAGCATTATTTTTCCTTATTTGTAGCCAACGGCCCTGATGACAGAATAGACCCTTATCATGGCCTTCCATTAGAATTTTACCTATTGAATCGATTTGAAACATATTTCCTGTTACAACAACGTTCGCGTCACATAAATCAAAATTTTATTTTTTAATTGTATTTCTTTGGTTGTCAAGATAATAATAGTATTGATAGATTTATGTATTGGTGATAAAGGAATTCTATAAAATGGTATTCTAATCTTGAATTGAACACTATTTAACAAAATGTGGGCGTAATAGCTCATTAATTTGTTAAGAAACGAGTCATCGAGCCTTGATTGATTTTAATCATCATCATTATCTTTGCATTAGTCCCGGTTGTATCCGAGGCTCTCATCTCGCCGATCGTGTTGCTCGACGAGGTGTGCAAGCTCTTTGAGCGGATTATTGCAGAGCGCCTCGTCGAGCATCTCACGAACGTGGGCCAGACCTGGCGGACAACCAGTTCGGTTTCCGCCGGGGGCGCTCCACCGTGGAAGCGATCATGCGCGTTAGGCACCTGGCGGTGGAAGTAGTCTCGCGGGGTGGAGTGGTGGTGGCGGTGTCTCTGGACATCGCCAACGCCTTCAACACCCTACCCTGAAGCTGCGTTAGGGAGGCGCTCGCGTATCACGGAGTGCCTCCTTACCTCCGCCGCATTGTCGAGGCATACCTATCCGAGAGGGCCATAGTTTACCCGAGCTGGCTAGGACCAGGGCGGCGAGAAGTGTCGTGCGGTGTTCCGCAGGGGTCTTTTTTTTTTTCTTTTTTTTTTTTTTTTTTTTTTTTTTAATGGAAGTCCGCTAGAATATTATATTGTAGCAAGACCCCCCTTGTGTACCCATGCGTTAGGTTCGCATGGTCCTTGTTTACAGATAATTTGTATAACGGTTATGAGTTTTATAAGTTAAATGAAAAGAAGAAAATAACTAAAGGTTTTATACTACTATGTGGAACTAAAA
Source organism: Cybosia mesomella (assembly GCA_946251805.1). NCBI lineage: Eukaryota > Metazoa > Arthropoda > Insecta > Lepidoptera > Erebidae > Cybosia > Cybosia mesomella. The sequence continues at coordinate 13,317,226 of OX276396.1, read as the reverse complement.
TTTTTACGGAATGAAATAGGAGGTGATTGAATTATCTGAAGTTATTAAGAACTGAGCTTTAATAATCATGTAATATGTTTAATTTTTTGAGCCATTTGGGCTATTCTATTGGGACAATTTTGTAGGATTCCAAAATATATTTGTTGAAGTCGAAAAGGGGTTTTATTGTCTCGAATTGTGTCGAGTTGTGTAAGTTTGTGTTCTATGTATGCTTATTGTTCTATCGGTTTATTGAGCGGTTTATTATATAATAAACTACAAAATGCCCGGTGTGTTAAAATGTACGTGTGTCTTATTCATGTAGTGTAGCTGTTGGTGTGTGTGTGGCATATAACTATATATATATATATATTATTATTATATATACTATTTTAGTACCGAGAATTGTGTCTTAATGCTTGTATTTCGTAGTGATATTTTGTTGTGTATTGTATAGTATTTTTGTGTCGTAGTGTATTTTTTATTTCTTTATTTAATTGCCAAAATTCTTTGATTTAGGAAGTACAAGTTTAGTTTTATATGGTTTTAAATTAAATGATTTATTTATTTCTGTTGTTTTATTTTTCTATTTGAATGCTACAATGCATATTTTAACAAAATATCATTATAGCATATCAATTTATATTGTGAAGCCTAAAGAGAATTTATTTATGACTGAATTTGGTTATTAGGTTTGGTAACTTGTACTCCTATGGAGTGCGGCGCGTTGTCTCGATCACTCTAGCAATAGGCTACAGCAGCTCGAGCCATCGCGTCCCACTTCTTCCTAATAGGGCAGTCGCTAGCGAACGCATTATGCTGTACGAGCGGCAGTTTGGCACGTGCGCAGTTAACGCAGTGCAAGTGCTCTGGTGCGTTTGTATTGGGACACTCCTTCTGGAGGTGCTTATCCCCGCATCCGCTGCATAGGTCACTGGTTTCCGAGCAAAACTTCCGCGTGTGACCGTAACCCAGGCAGCGGGTGCATTGGATTAGGGGCGATTGGTCCTCCACAGAGACTCTTTGGAGGTCTACGTGGAGTTTCCTCGCTTCAATCGCCCTTTTCCAAATTGTTGGTGATACGCTCAAAACGTAGTGGGTGGTGAGCGGGTTCCGGGCCTTCTTCTTATACTTCATCGTCATCCTGTTGTCCTCGTCCCTGAGGTCGCCAAACACCCCCCGGTTCTGGTTTCGAAGGGCTGCTAGGACTTCGGTATCACTGTGTACCAACAGCACTCCCTTCAAGACCAGAAGCGGGTCCTTATTTTTGACAACCTCGACGACAAGGCAATCCCCAGCTTCCTCTATTATCCTCTTCTGAACTTTGTTCCTTTCCTCTTGGGTTCTACAACTCATGATGATTTTCCTATCTCTACCCTTCCGGATTCGCTCCACCGTCACCCAACCCTCATTTGCCTTCATGACTTTCCTTATTTTGTCTAATACTCTGTCCCCAGTATCTATTTCATCCCTCGAGGAGACAACTACGGAGTGCAGGGCCGCAGGTTCCGGTGACTCAACCCTAGTTTTGACTCCGGCCGCCACACTCGCGTATGTTGCCCTCTCGAGGGTTTCATTTTGCCTTTCTATGGCGTCCTTCAGTGCCGATAATCTACTGTCGCATTCCTGCCGCCCCTCCATTAGCTCTCTCATTTCGCTCAACCTTTTCCCATTATCTTTTATGAGGTTCATCTGCTCCTCAAGTTTCGCCAGTAGGATGTTGCTACATGCAACTCCTTCGTGCGCTACTGGTTCAGTTTCCCCACCCTTTACCAGCTTCACACGCTCTATCTTCTTCCTAGTTTTGTTTAGAGGCATAGGGGGAGGAGTGGACGATTTCGAAAACTCTGCCCCTTTCACCAGGTAGTAAAGGTCCTTTACAGCCGAGGTGACCGCAATTTTGATCTCGGTCTTTAAATTTCGTGCGCTATTGAGCTGAGCTAGAGCCCTTTGCAAGCACCGCTTCGCCTCCCTCACTCGATGCTGCGGAGTACCAGGCATCGCATCCGGGGACGCCCCCGTAGTTTCTGCCGAAGCCTGAGGTACACTACTACCTAGAGAGGTATCAGAGTTCGACGTCTGCTGCGAGGGATCCGCCAGGAATGCCGCGGTGGGCGAGGAAAGCGGTGACTGCCGAGTTCTGTGCTCGCGCAGTTCCTCGGATATGTAGATCGCGTTGGGTATGTGGTTGTAATCACCCAAGTCGCGATCTTCTGTGTCCTCGGCGAAGGTTAGTTTCCTAACCAGTACGCGGGGTGATTTGATAGTCGCCATATTATGCGCAGAAAGCGGAAGAGCCAAACAACAGTATGTATCTGCAATAGCAGGTAGCACGAAATAATTTGAGACTAAAACTACGGTAAATGTAAAATGTGTTCCGCAGGGATCGGTCCTAGGGCCACTCCTGTGGCACATCGGATACGACTGGGTGCTGCGCGGTACGTTGCTCGAGACCCTCGTTATGGCGCGGGGAGTAACGTACCGAAGCGCGGCACTGAAGGCCACGGCAGGGGTTGCTCAAGTCGTGGGTCGAATACGGCGGCTGGTACTCGAGGTGGCTCTCCACAAATCCGAGGCTATGTGTTTTAACGGGCCTCGGAGGGGGCCACCTGCGGGAACCAGCATAACCGTAGGGGGCGTGAGCATCGGCATCGAGCCCACCTTGGGCTCGTACTCGATAGCCGATGTGACTTCGGACCTCATCTCCGAAGTCTGGACCCGAAACTGAGGGGGCTGCGGCCGCGCTATCACGGCTGATGCCCAACGTTAAGGGACCCAACGCCCCCACTAGGAGAGTGTACCTGGGGATCGTGCGAAGCATGGCCCTATACGGGGACCATGGTGAGGGCCGTGGTCTCCGACGGGAGCAAGTGGCACGCCGCCGCCTCTTTCTGCGAGCAGGTAATGTGCGCGAAAAAGACGGCGGAGAGGGAGCGGGAGAGAACCCTGCCCCCTGAGTTTCGCAGTCTGTGGTGAGGACGCCGCAGACTCATCTACGCCCGGGACTACTGACCTCCATGATCGGGGCCTGAGGACGGCAGTTGGCCGACTCGCCGTCCTTACAGAAGCAGGGCGTGTCGTGTGTGCCCTACACCCGCCTGCCAACTCACCGAAGCGGGATAAAACCCGACCCCACCAGGCGAGGCCGCGGTGGCGGCCGAAGTCCGCCGGCAACCCTGGGGTTATCCTTTCGAGGGCTTACCCGGGGTGCCCGGCAACGGACACTTGGGGAGGACACCGTGCGGTTTTAATCGAGACACGACATAACCACCCCCGCGCCAGCGGGGGGGTATCCGAAGGGATTTCCGCACGTAAAAAAAAAAAAAGAAGGCTCGCATCTCGGTTGCTACTTTTACTTCTCCACTTCACACGGTCTTGGTCATTCATGGTAGTGTAACCATTGGTAGACAAGTCATGACATGACAGTCTATGACACGAAGCCAGCACTTCTTGGGTCTGCCCCTCCTATCGGGGCCCGGCGGGCCCATGGCCATGCCCAGACATTTGCTATCCACGAAGCCTGGCAAACCCCGCAGAACTTGGCCACATCAGTGAAGGCGACTCTCCTGCATTTTATCCACGATTTCCTCACGCGATCCTTACGCGTGACTCCGCATATCTTCCGCAGTATATTCATCTCCGTAACACGCAGCTCCGGCTTGTGTCGTTCTAGCAACGGCCACGCTTCGAAGCCGTATAAAAGGACAGGCCTTATGATGGTTTTATAGAGCTCTTCAACCTAACCGGTATTTTGGGGACACAAATAACACCAGTCATCTAACGCCACTTGGCCCATACACCGGTAATGCGTGCCTTCACGTCGCTATCGGCGTCACCAGTTACGTGATACAGATCCTAGGTAATTAACAAAGATCGGAATAGGTAGAGTATATTTACCTTTTTTTTTTTTTTTTTTTTTTTTTATCGTGCGGAAATCCCTTCGGATACCCCCCCGCCGGCCAGCGGGGGCGGTTATGTCGGGCTTGCACCGACTAAAACCGCACGCCGTCTCGGGTCTTCAGACGCCGGGGTGTAAGGTTACCCATAGAGCATATCCCTCGCACCCCGGCTGACCCTGGGCCATCTCACCACTAACAGCATCGCTCATCCTGTCTCCTCTGAAAGCAGAGGAGTACGGAGAGCGATGTGTTCGCGCCACGTTGGGTATTGGCCGACGATCAATGCCAACCCTATGAAGGGGTGAAGGGGAAGCCATTGACCGCCGCCCAGGGTGTACCGGCCGCTCCGATTCCGTTCCCCCCGGACTGCAGCGGGATCGGAATCGGAGCGACACTCGAGGAGGTTACCCAACACACACCCCAGAGTATATTTACCTAAAGTTCGCGGAAGGAAGTAACATAGAGTTGATATGAAGATTAAATCCCGGGATTTAAGAAACTGCAAATTACTTATTGCGCTTTGAATACATTTGAGCTAAATTATTATATGGAAGAATATCTTTATATTTTTAGAGTTCCGTACTAAAAGTGTTAAATTAAAAATCTTTGTTTTTTTCGCCTGTTATTTACCTGATTATATTGTGATAAAAAGGGTCTCAAAGGTTATGCCACGCTTACCTCATTTGATACATGGATGGGTTAGTTGGATTACGATAGTCATTAAGAAAAGTCTCACAAAAGCTGGCCTAACTAAGAATCATACTCGTTAAATATACTGGGTTATGAAGGTCTGATGGCAGTTGCTTTATTTAAAATACTGATATTTAAGTCGACCCCAATGTAATTAGGAAATGGTTAGGAAGATGACGATGCTTTTAAAAAGGAAACCAAAAAAAAAATCCAAGCAAAGCAATACACATTATATTTACATACAAAACTTTAACTTAACTTTAACTTCTTAAACTTAACATAGGACCACAATGAAGTTTTTGTAATTTTTTTCAAGAATATAGAACATAAAAACTTTTTAACAAAAAATTAAACCGCTGAAAAAACTGAAAGGCAAAAAATAATAAACCTTTTTTATTTAACCTTAGTAACTAACTTCTTAAAGTAATGAAACTATATCTAAGTATATATTTTTGTACATAGTTGACTTTTTAATTAACCTTATTATCTAAGTTCTTAAACTAATGTAAGTATAGCTAAGTAATTTTGAGTCAGCGCCAAACAAGCTATGTAATTGATTAATTACGTAAAGCGACACGCCCCTTTCGCCGGAAAATGACGAGCGTTCACGAAGATAATGTCAGCGAGACAACAACCCGAACGGGCATACGTCGTTGCGAGTGGTCGTGCGGAGAGCGTATTTATTAGAATGTTAATGTTTATCGCTGGAGATTTCATGTTGCATTGTTAATTAGATTTGATTATTTCGTTAAATTTAAGGTAATTTAGTGATCTTTGTACATTGATTATTTGGCGCCGACTCCAAATGACTTAGCTATACATACATTAGTTTAAGAACTTAGTTATTAAGGTTAATTAAAAAGTCAACTATTTACAAAAATATATACTTAGATATAGCTTCATTACTTTAGGAAGTTAGTTATTAAGGTTAAATAAAAAAGTTTTATTATTTTTTTGCGTTCAGTATTTTCGGCGGTTGATTTTTTTGTTAAAAAGTTTTTGTTATAATTTTTTTTTTCGGCTATAATCCTCTAATTACTACTACAATCAGTGAGTGAATACTCAATCATCCCCGATTTTCCTACCCTTAGGGTTGGGTTTTTATTTTCAAATGTATATGGGACCAACTTCGGGGTATACTCTTCCAATAAAAAAGAATTATCAAAATTGGACTACTCTATAAAAAGTTATGCGTGGTCATACATATAAAAAATATACGCGTCGACTTGAGAACCTCCTCCATTTTTTCGTCGGTTAAAAATAACTCTGTTTTTGCCGTCATGCCGTCTATTGGATTAGAGATAGCTTCATCGCTATTAAGAGAATTCAAAACATTTAGTATTGGATCCAAATAATTTGTATGTTGCTGCCTTCAACCACGTACCCCATCTAGTTATCACCTGATCTTACTTCTGTGGATGTTGAGAGATCTTTTTCTACGTACAAATGGGTTTTTAGTTTTCAAAGAAACAACAATATATAAAATATATATTTCGGAAGCGAGCAAAACTCGCTTCCGAAATAGAGACGCTTCTCTTGCTCGGTCAATTATATACACTTATGTAATGAATCTGCGCCCACGCAGTTTAATTAGGAAACATAAATTGTGAGCACTGTATAACAGAAACTGGTGGCCATAAACAATAAACTTTATTAATCTTCCTTGTTACTGGGAGCTCGATGATCTTCAATTACATTACTGTTTAGCCCTGACTATATATGTGTTAATTAATAATAAATATGTTATGTATTTTGAAAATAATAAAATTTTAAAAACAAATACGAAAACCTGTTATTATCTCTTATCATTTATTATAGTCGTGATAGTTGTTAATATTTACGCGTCCGATAAGAATAATAAGATTTTAGTAAAAACTTTTCCTCGCCTCGTATTTATTTTTGAGCTCGATTGATATTATGTATTACATCACTTAAAAATTTATGTAATTATTAAGAAATCAGTGATAATGGTTTTGAATTTTGTTTATATATTCATTCGTAATACTGTAATCTACAAATTATTGTAATCTGTCAGTATCTCAGGTGTTAGCTACTGTGTAGATTAAATTAAATTTATATTCCTCTATGGCGTAGCGGTAGTGCATTCGACAGGGTTCGAATCCCGCTGATTGCAAATATTTATATACATGAAATCTATTTGCATTGATCTGGGTAGTTTCTATGTATAATATGTATTTATTTACAAAAAAAAAAGTATATACGTATGTTTATCCGCCTTCTGAAACCCATAACACAAGCTAGTTAAACTATGCTTACTTTGGGTCAAGAAAGCGTTGTGTAGAATTTCGTAAAATATTTATCATTATTATTTATATAAGAGCATCTCGGCCAGGTTTCATAAACCGAATATGACATTTAAAAAGTATTTTGAAATATATTTTTTTATGGATGAAAAGTATTTTTATGAATTTGTAACTTATACTAAACTTATACGTTTCAGTACAAAAATCTTATGATGCTACATAAACTCATTCCAATTTTTCTGAGCAAGACATTTTCATCGACAATCAGTTTAGTAGTTAGAACATTCCACAAAATAATTAAATTTGTAGTGGGTAGGTTACAATAAAAAAAAGGCACTGCCTTGCACGTCCACAGCCCGCCAGCCAATCAACTATTTTTTACTGCACTCTGAGTGTATCACAGCATCTACAGTATGATGTTTTGTTTATAAGGTTTAATGGTGTCTGTTGCTTATAAAGTATATGTTCTGAAAATTGTAATAGTATTGGGAATGTGTATTGTGTGTGTAAGTGTAATGTAATGCTCGGGAAGGAGATGGCGGAGCGCGCCCGGGAGAGGTTTAGAACTCTACCGGCCCGCCGAGCCCGCAACATGCTCGCCGCGCGTCGCAGGCGACTCAAGCGCCGGAGGTCGCTTAACGACCTCCGTCCTCCATGAGTGCAGGCCTAGGGTTTTTTTTTGCCTACCTCCGCTATGGAGCGGGCCTATTTTTACAGTTGAAATTAAAACACTGTCCTATATAAATCTAAGCTTTCCTCTTTCATTCCGAGCCTCATTGTCATACCAGTTCTCGCAATTATTCCTCTCGCACTTTCATACAACCTTTCATTCTCTGTGGGGATAAGGGGGCATCCGGGATTTGTGTACCTACATTAAAACTATTCTTTTTTATTTTCTTTTATTTATTTTATTATACAAGTTCTTTACATTTATATCTTACAGCTACTTATTATTATTAATACATGTTCTTAGTGGCATTCATTTCTTAATTGCTAAGACAGTTTTTACTCAAATCTAATACTATGTGGAGCGACAACAAGTGTCCATTGCCGGGCACCCCGGGTAAGCCCTCGAAAGGATAACCCCAGGGTAACCGGTGGACTTTGGCCGCCACCGCGGCCTCGCCAGGTGGGGTCGGGTTTTATCCCGCGTCGATGAGTTGGCAGGCGTGTTTAGGACACACACGACACGCCTCCGCCACGGCCTACTTTCGTAAGGACGGCGAGTCGGCTAACTGCCGTCCACAGGCCCCGATCATGGAGGTCGGTAGTCCCGGGCGTAGACGAGTCTGAGGGTTCTCTCCCGCTCCACCGTCTCTTTCGCGCGCATTACCTGCTCGCAGAAAGAGGCGGCGGCGTGCCACTTGCTCCCGTCGGAGACCACGCCACTCAACATGGTCTCCAACGAGAGCAGCATGAGCTAGCATAGTTTCTACACCTTGTTTCTTCCATTTACTATCCTTGCTATTTTAGTAGCAAATTTTAAAGTCAGCTCGGTATGCTTGCTAATTAATGTTTTTATGCCTTGTTTGTCCATTTTTACTCCAGTAGCTATCTCCAGTTCGAGCCTATCTCTGTCGTGTATCGGGCAGACCATCAGGAGGTGAACAACCGACTCCGAGACCCCAGGCTCACAGGCGCACGATGGATCCACCTTGAATCGCGTCAAGTATTCGGAGAACGGTGCCCCGTGAGATTTTGGGTCATAGGACCCTCGATGGCAATCCTCCTGAAGAACAACTTGGTAGTTGAGGCAGTCTCACCTTCCCGATAGCGCCTGTTCCATTCGTCAAGAGAGCCCTGTCTTAGGACTCTCTTGACGAACGAGACAGGTTTTTTTAGCCTCAACGCGGCCTCCTTGGCGAGGCAATCTGCCCTCTCGTTCCCCTCAAGACCAACATGGGCCTTGATCCAGTAGATAGAGACGCTCTTGCCGTGCTGCTTACAGCGGCCAAGAGCGACCCTGCGGAAGAGTGGGTGAAGAGAATGCGGATTCACTACGCTGAGGAGCGCCGCCCTGCTGTCACTGAACACCCCGAACGCGGCAATGTCATGTCGCTCTACCTCGCAAGGGGTTGCAGGTGAAGCCGCCTGTCACCCTAGCAGAAGCAGGTCGGGACGGTGGGGCAACTAGCCCTCCCCCTCCCCCAAACCGGGGCAAGACGGGGACACCGTGGTTCCCAAACCCGAGGGGGCCATCTCGAAACCGGAGATGCCCAGGGGATATGCTCTATGGGCAACCTTACACCTGTAGACCCGAGACGGCGTGCGGTTTTAGTCCGCACAAAAAAAAAAGAGGTAGATACATAACGGATACGAAGTGAACGGACGACGGAATCGGCAGACATTGAGGCGGAGGCATCCAGAGGTGAGCAGACAGCCAGCCTATATGCCCTATGTCAAGGGAGTAACGAATAAAACCGGTTCCGTGTTAAAAAAGTACTCCATACCGACAGTTTACATACCAGGCATAAAAGTAAACAACTTCGTGGGCACACCGAAGGATTTTTGTCATCTAATCATTTATCATATATTATCGATATTTACTTTTCCCGCCCTATAAAGGTGCAGTGGGTGTACGGGTAAACCGAAATTCCCCTTGCACCCACCAGTGGAAGAAGTTGGTGGGTGAACGGGTCGCGGTGGCTACAAACTTCAGGTGTCTACAGAATAAATTGCAGCTGCGACAGTTCATATATAGGCCAAACAAAGCGGACTATTGCTGAGAGGGTCAAGGAACATATTGCAGCTGTAAATAATTTCTTTACAGCTGCAATATGTACCTTGACCTTCCTGACCTTATGTTCCTTGAACGAGCAGTGTAGACTTCTAGCCAGAAAGCTGTGAAGTTGAAGAGGTAATACAGTTCTCCAGCTTCTTACAAGTGTCTTCAGTCACTTCAGTTTTTGTAGGGTAAAGAGGTAATAGAGTTCAAGCTTCTTAGGAGTGCTTCAATTTCTTCACTCACTTAGTTTTGGCTTCGTAGAACTAGTTATGGTGGCAGCTGTAGCAAGACTCAAGGCTGTCACTAGAATGAGTACTCGTCGGAATCCAGGCCGTCGCTAAAATTAGTACTAGTCGGAATCAAGGCCGTCGCTAGTCGGATTGAGAGCAGATGCTAGAATTGTAGCCCTAGTACTCAGGCTCATAGCTGACGCTAGAATCGTACCAGATCGGCTAGATTTTACAGTACTAGTCGGAGAGCAGAGGCTAGAATCAGTACTATTCGGACTGAAACCCGGCGCTAGAATCTATAGTACTAGTCGGAATCAGAGCTGGTGCTAGAATGCCCTTGACGAAGAAGTCGATTAATAATAACACCTCGGGAGGTTCGATTCTAAAAATTACAAGTAAAATTTGAAAATTCAAAATTTAGATACAAATAGGTATAAAATTTACTAGGTTTTATTACAAAAAATAATAAAACCTTTAAAAACTTTTCAGAGAAAATTAGAAAATTGCTTAGGTGACATGACATTTGTCACTTAAAAATTGTCAACAAATTAATTTTTATATTTACGTTCAAAACTAAGTGAAAAGGACAAGTAAATATGAAAATAATTACTAGGACATGAAGAGAAAATTATCCTATGCGATATAATAACAGTCAAGACATAAAAATCGATAAAAATTATGATTAATTATGAAAGGTGAGTCAGTAATGATATGATACATTACAATCTTTGATTATATAAATGTCAATCAAAGATTACAATATAGATAACTTAATATAAATATATTATAGATTTATTTGGAAAAAACTGAACATCCAGGACGGGACTTGAATATGCTCATCAGAAAGTTAGTTTAACTTCGATTAAAAAACTAAACTGAAGCCATCGAATTCAAATGCATAGAATAGGAATAGTTCGTTCGACTGTGCCAATACTCGTAGTATGTAGCAACTGATTAATATTTACATTACATGACCATTTAGCTTTTAGTTTAATTATAATAATATAATTCAATTTTAATTATGGTTTAAAAAAATATAGATTCATTATACTTGATTCAATATTTAATATAAGTGTAAATTATAGCATTAAATTTTTTAAATGTTAATCGATTTTTAATTGATCCAAATTAAATAATATCCTGTACAAATCTTAAATACCATATGATCTTGTTTCACTCATACTAGTGTGAATATTTTAATATAATGTGTTAAAATAATATACTAATATCAGAAATGTACATATATTACATTCAATATAGTACAAAAAATACTACAAAAACTTCTCTTGAAATGTCAATATGCAAATATTACTAAATTGGGCTATCATCTAAAACATAATTGTGTATTATTTATTGGCTATGCTTAATTAATAGACATCGTTGTCGGAACACGAAACATAGCGCTATTCATCACATCAACTCCTTCCTAATTCTTTAACAAATATACAATAATTTAATAACATGAATGTTTATTTAATCATGTTTCTGAATTGTAATTAAAGATTACGTTATATTATAATATTACTAGCTGTTGCCAGCAGCACCACCCATTGCCGAAACAAAAAATTTAACCGCATTAAAATAGTGGTTTTTTTTGTAGGACAGTCGTTATTTATTAATGAAGAAACGACTACATTGACTAAGCCAACGTATAACACAAACCTTAATCCTAATATTAGAGAGAATAACGAGATAATGTGTAGACTGTAATCTACATTAGGTATATAAAACCCGGGAGAGTGGCGGAGCGCGCCCGGGAGAGACTTAGAACTCTCCCGGTCCGCCGAGCCCGCAACTTGCTCGCCGCGCGTCGCAGGCAACTCAGGCGCCGGAGGTCGCTTAACGACCTCCGTCCTCCATGAGCGCAGGCCTGGGGGTGGCGGGTGAGGCCACCTGTCACCCCAGCAGAAGCAGGCCGGGACGGTGGGGCGACAAGCGCCCCTCCCCCAAACCGGGGCAAGACGGGGACACCGTGGTTCCCAAACCCGAGGGGGCCATCTCGAAACCGGAGATGGCCCAGGGTCAGTTGGGGTGCGAGGGATATGCTCTATGGGCAACCTTACACCCCGGCGTCTGTAGACCCGAGACGGCGTGCGGTTTTAGTCGGTTCAAGCCCGACATAACCGCCCCCGCTGGCACGCGGGGGGGTATCCGAAGGGATTTCCGCACGAAAAAAAAAAAAAAAAAAAAAAGGTATATAAAATGAACACCTTTTTTCCTTGGTGACACCATTACTTGAGAACGACTTTGCCGGTTTCATACATCTTTTTCTAGTACATTGTAGGAAGTTCTAAAGGAAAATTAAGAAACTTGTAGAGAATATTGAAAAGTAAAAATAAAACTTTTTTTCTTTAAAGTCGTCCACGTGGGTACATAATAATGATACTCATGACTATACATCTCCGATGGGCTTACATTCTCATTTTGCCAACTATAATTATAACCTACGACACACTAAGCAGCGCTATCTAGACCTTTTTTTTAACGTATGGAAACCCCCACGGGCTTCACCCCATCGGTGCCAACGATGGGGTGGGCGTATCGGAATCGGATCGACTAAAACCACACGGTGTCCTCCCCAAGCGTCCATTGCCGGGCACTCCGGGTAAGCCCTCGAAAGGATAACCCCAGGGTTACCAGCAGGACTTTGGCCGCCGCCGCGGCCTCGCCTGGTGGGGTCGGGTTTTATTGGTCGGTGAGTAGCAGGCATGTGTAGAACACACACGATACGCCTCCGTCTTGGCCTGCTTCTGTAAGGATGGCGAGTCGGTTGACTGCTGTCCTCAGGCCCCGATCATGGAGGTCGGTAGTCCCGGGCGTAGACGAGTCTGCGGCGAGGACTCCGAACTGCGAACTCTGGGCGCAGGGTTCTCTCCCGCTCCTTCTCCGCCGCTTCTTTCGCACGCATTCCATGCTCGCAGAAAGAGGCGGCGGCGTACCACTTGTTCCCGTCGGAGACCACGGATCTCACCCTGGTCTCCAGCGACAGGACGTCCACGCCCAGGACCGCAACGAGATCCCGGCGTTAACTCATCCACGCAGGGCACTCTACCAACGTGTGGAGCCCTGCCCCTGATGACCCTGACGGCCATCGCTTTTAATGGGCTGTTTAGAACAGTCACGTTGCGTGCCGCCAGAGTCTCCGCCCATACGGGGGCCCCGTACAGGGTCATGCTTTGCACGATCCCCAAGTATAGTGTCCTAGTGGGGGCGTTGGGTCCCTTAACCCTTAACCCTGATCGATGGATGGACGTTTGTTACTCTTTCACGCAAATACTGCTGAACGGATTTGCCCGAAATCTGGTACAGATTATATACTAGCTACTAGATTATAGTTTGTTATAATACATAGACTACTTTTAATCCCTGGAATAAGTTCCCATGGGAAGCGGGTAGGGGTACAGACTTCTACGCGGGCGGAGGATATTCTACAAAGTTTAAGTAAATATATAAATGGCTCCACCACCTAGACATTCAGATAAATGTAATGATTATAAATGTACTGATCATGATCGATCTCGCAACACACATTTCTGGGAAATAATTTCCAGACTATAATCTATTTACATGCCCTGAATAAATATGTAATAATAAAAATAAAAACTAGTATTAACTTATCTAAATTCGTTCAGTCGTTCTGGAGTGATTGAATAACAAACATCGCATTTATTATAGTGAGATTGTCCACTTACAGTCTTATTCATAAAAAGTTATGGGAGGTTTATAAGACTGCTATAAGGTGATCGTCGAAAATTTGTATTCATAACAGCATTTTAGCACTAATATGCTCTATAAACTCTCGATAAACTTCATATAACTTATGGAAGGCAGGAACCTACTATAGCCGTGCCATAAACCAATATTAGGAGAAAAGATGGCCGACCTGCGCAACAGCTGATGTGTTTGACAGCTCTGATTAGCATCGTTAGATACTTTGTTCGTATTAGTTTGGTGAATTATTGACATAACATAACATAACATAAACTCACGCCTATATCCTCGAAGGGGTAGGCAGAGGTGCTAGCACCCACATTTCGCCAGTTTATGTTTAGGTCCCAATGTAATAGGTGGCGAGCCTATTGCCATTAACCGGGCACTTATAAGCCTGCGATAAATACACACATAACTTCGAAAAGCATCGAAAAGTCATTGGTGTGTGCCATGGTAAAACCTGGGATCGAACCCGAGACCTCGTCTCAGCAGTCCATTACCCATACCACTAGGCTGCCGCGGCTTTCATATATCTCTAATATCTCTGATTTGTTTCCAGACAATCACAAGCCTTTATTATTATTATTATTACTTATCTAGGTTAGTTACTTTGTGGAGTTTGTGGTAAATTTATTGCGGCAGAGTGTTTATCAGTGTCTAGTGCCTAGATGTACTTGAAGCTATTGAAAATATTAGGAATCCGCGACCAAAAGTTTATCGACTATAAATTTATTAGGGAGCCATGAACTTATGTCTTCACTGTCTATTTTGGTAGGAGGTGGTGGACCACCACCCGTTTTAATTGGGCAAGGGTGCGCGGGGCCCCAAGCCCCAACACATTTTCGTCTATTAATCTCTTATAGCGACACTATAGTTATCGAAGGCTTATAGAACAGTTATGAATACAATATTTTAAAATACGTATGATAGCGTTATGAGACGTTTTAACTAAAGTACGCTATAAACCTTCGATAAGCATTTTTTATGAATAAGACTGTTAGTCTTTAGGAGACAAACAGCTGTATCGTAATATGTTTTTTGTTATTGTATTGAATTACAACAACTTGTAATATAATATTTTGATTGACATTACCTGATTATTATCATTGCTTATAAATATTTGTTTTTTATGTAAAGCTAGTTATTGTGTTCCTTATGACCCTATTGACTTTGATACCTTGTGGCCATGACCGAATCATTAACAAGTTAAAGTTTATGCGGATACAGGTCAAAGTTGGGTAAAATAGCCAATACAAAATCGAACTACTTAAAAATATATTTTATGACTCAAATTATGCAAGTTATTTAAAGGTGAATATGGATATTGATACTTGCATGTAAATGGTATATTACCATGATGATTGACGGCCGATAAAAAATAACTGAAAAATATTTAATCTTAACTGCCGACTTGTTTGAATTTAGTCATAGATAGTGATGGGAAGTAGCCTTTTTTACACGGGTCGCTTTTTTGCCGTGCGGCTAGTCACTTCACAAATCGCCTCATCAAGCCTTATAGCTAGCCCATGTACATAGGTGACTCAAATCGCATGCACCTCGGTCATTTCCTCTGAAAATGTTGTGTAGAATAGGTTGTGCGATTACATGCAATTAATCGTTGGACGGTCGATTTTGGTCACCGGCCGCATGCCACACGCGCGGATACAGTCGGATGCTACCTAACTTTGGGGCTTGCGGCTTTAGTCACTTGCGACCTAGCCGAATTGCCATTTTGACGATTAAGTCACCCGTGGTAGTCAGACGTTCACGAAGTTATAAACTAAGTGACATAAGTATAGACGCTATAAACATTGATAATTATTAAAAAAATATGAAATAAAAACATCACAATAACTTTACATTGTGTCAAATAGCTTAAGGCTTTGTGAATCAGTAAATGTTCTCGCCTCGACTCGTCAAGGTGTATGGACAGTATTATGACCTAAAGTACTGCTAGATCTTGTAATAGGTTTCTCAACTGGCCACATTTCTGCCATAATAATAAGTACTTCTGGTGCCCAGGCAAGATATACTAAAGATCTTGAAGTCATGTTGACATCAATGAAATGAAAAAAGACGGTGTTTGGTCTATTTTGTAGCTGATTGTCATTTCAAAAGGCTTTAACAAAGGAGGAGCTTATTAATTCGGATGTTTATATTTTTATCAGTATGATCGGGATATTTTCACGGATACGCAAAATGATTATTTTTTTGAATTTTTTTTATTCCGAAATGGTCCAGTTTAAATTTCATAAAAATCTGATGACGAGTTTCGGAGACAGATAACGGAACTTTTCAATAAATGTCGTCAAATCAACCGCTATTGCTGCTATCGTATATGTATGCATTGTTTACAATTACAGAATATAATATATAAATGGGTTCGCAGATCTGTTCAGTATATATATTCGGCGATATTTCCGTCTTTTATGAACTCACATGAAAAAATATTTTTACATTGGGTTTGGTTTACCGTCAAAGTGTAAATTTTGACACCAGGGAACTCCTTAAATACAAATATAAATGTGATTAATCAAGGTCTTGTTGTTAGGTCGGTTATTTTTCACTTTTCAGTGTGGTTTTGGTTTTTGAACCTGGTTTATTTTTTAATTATAATTTTATTTTCTTCATCCATTTTATCTTCCAACTGCTTCCACTTCGGAATTTAAATGTTAGTCATGAACGTTGCTGAAATCACCAATTTTTTTCTTCAACCATGATAGCTGAGTAGCTTCGAGGTTTAGTTTATTTCAATGATTAATTATCTTTCCGATTCGACAGGGGTTTTGTTACATATTATATGTAGAGATATACTTCTTTATTTTGTTTTTCCTTTATGTTATATAATATAGTTATATATGCAAATATGTAGATCTGTAACATGAGTTAGTTATTTTATAACATTCTTACTTCTTTATAGCAATAATACTATAGTTTTAATTGCCACGATATCATATTATATAAATTCCAAATTCTTATGAAATATTAGCATATTATCAGTCTTTAAGTAGCAATAAATTGATATTTAACATTTCGATGTTATGTGATGTTATTATATATTTGTAAAAATAGTAACAAAAAGGCGCATGCCGTATGTTAATAGCTAATGTAAGAAAATAAACATGAATTGTATTGTATGTGTGTTTGCTTGTCTCTTGCCTCTAAGCATTACTGTACCATTTATTCGATTACGATGAAAATTGTAACAAAATAGTTATACCAACTTCAAAAAACAAAACTGTTACTGAAAAGCAAAAAATAACTGAATTTCCAGATTGAAGACAAAAGTGCCTGTTGGATTTTTATTTATATACACCTCAAAACTGTAGGGATATTTTACATTTATCGATATAATGAAACAAAAATATCAATTTTGTAAAAAAAGTTTTAATACCAAATTATTCTAAATAATCTACGACATTCTATTGGTCTTGACTCTAATCAAAGATTTGTAGTTTCATGATTTCGTTGATTTTAACTAAAATATAGTTTTATTCAAGATAATATTTAATTAAATAAAATCTTCTGCATATCTTGGTGCCATGCAACGACGATATTTAAGTCGAGAAGAAATGGTTCTGTAGGCCTGCTAGAAGGAGGTGCTGACGATAGTGATCCGCAAAGGAATGTTGCGTATAGGTTTGACAATATACAAAGCGTAATATCCAGATTATGGTCTTACTATCGACTAACAGGCGAAGAAGCTGAGCGCCATTAAGTCAGTAGCTTTGTCACCACCTCTAGGTAAGACCGTTTTCTAGATTTATTGCAAGAAGATAACCCAATGCTGCGAATCACTTTAGACTCCTAAAATCACCTGCATCCAATGTTTAGCCTATATTTCCAATCAGTTCATAAGCGATATTCATACAATTTTATAGGTAGTTTAGAAGATTAATAGTAGTTTATGCAACTGTCATATAAGAAGGGGTATTAAAACACGAGAGTCTGTTTATATTATAATATACGATAATAGGTTGACTCGAGTGTTTTAATAACTAAGTTATATGCAGTTTCATACACTACTTTATCTTCACTCATAGGAAAAATTGAAATTAAACAAAGTAGGTAGGTTACAAGGGCGCCATTTTTTTAACAGTTCGAACTGCACATGCGTGCGCCTTTTTTTTCATATTCAGCCTACAACCTTAGACTAGTTTAATGAATAAAGCAGATAGCGATACTATAATGAGTTTTATGATACAGTTATATACTATATATATATATATATATATATATATATATATATATATATATATATATATACTATAATAAGTTTAATTTTTAATTTTATGTATATGCGTTTATAAAGTGCGTATGTATAGAATCGTCTTTGAATTCGTAATTCGAATTTTTTGATTTGAGTGTAGATAAAATAAATTTATTTGAGCGTAAAAAACACTAAGCAAAATTTTTTTTAATCATTATTAGTAGAATAAATTAAAATGTTAATTATACAACTTCAAGATAAATTACTAATTTATTTACAGCGTAAATTACTATCTTATCATAATATATGGAAGAGAACCGTATCGAAATTATGTATTTCAATAAAGATGGAATAAATAATTTCGACACATCGTGACTTTTAAGAACTCTTATATTCTACCTCGTCTAAATAATATTCCTTTTGTATGTGTGTATTGTAGCAAAGGGTATCTTGAATAATTTGTTAGTAAACATTATACTACTGGTACAATACACACCACGATGATCTGGCGGAGCTGGGACTGCACGGCGTCGATTTCTTGAGGTTAAGTGTCCCATGCCTGCTCCCGCGCCTCCATTCGCCACCGATATCGTTGCGAGAGGGCCATCGCCTCCAGGACACATAGTGGAGTTCCGGCAAGAAGATTTTCCGCCTTAAACGAGATCGTGCGGGTACCCCCTGATGACCCTGTTGGCTATCACCCGCTGCTGAGCGCGCATTACCCGCACATGTCCAGCCTTCAGGATCCCCGCCCAGATTGTTCGTTCCGCGTCAAAATAAAGTTATGTTGGTTACCTTATCAGCTGAAGTAATTTCGTGAACGTCTCCTAGCACCCCGGCATTAAAACCCGAGATGGCGTGACCACTTGGTCGGTGGGCGAGAGAGGGGGGTATACGTGGCGATTTCCGCAAAAAAAAACAAAATAGCAAGGTATATACGGAGACATTTCTAAAAAATCAAAGATCATGAAAATCGGTCCACCTATTCTTGAGTTTATCCCGGTCATCACTAACACGACTTTGTTTTATTTAGTCATCAATTCGGTTAGTGCTCACACCATATTACACGATCATCTTGAAAGCAGGAAGTTATGTTGTCATTGTATACCTTGCTTGCTGTGTAAAATTAGTCCGTGTGAGTTTCTGCCGTGAGATGAAGATGTTTTGAATAAATTAAATGGCAGTTCAATTATTGTGACCGCATTATTCTTATTATTACTGGCGACGAAAACTGACTATGTGTATTAAAAGGAATCCAAAAGCAACAATATAGGCTGTTTCCAATTGGCCATTCGTTAAGCAAAATTACATTAACCACGAAACACTGCCAAAAATATGGTGCCTAGATTTTATTATTATACTTGTCACACTTATCTCAGTCAATTATCCAAAGAGGAAAGAAGTGGCTTTGGCATTAGAATTATTTTTCCATTATTTGATCCCAGAGTAGTAAGGTTGAAATGAACTAGGTAAGGCAGTGCAGTCGGAGTAGTCTAAGTCTCTATTTGAAACATAATCTGTTTGCAACTTTTTAGGGTTCCTTAGCCAAATGGCAAAAAAAACAGAACCCTTATAGATTCGTCATGTCTGTCTGTCCGTCCGTATGTCACAGCCACTTTTTTTCCGAAACTATAAGAACTATACTGTTGAAACTTAGTAAGTAGATGTATTCTGTGAACCGCATTAAGATTTTCACACAAAATACAAAAAAAGAACAATATATTTTAGGGGTTTCCCCATACTTAGAACTGAAACTTAAATATTTTTTTGTTCATACCCATACGTGTCTATCTATGGATAGGTCTTCAAAATAATATTGAGGTTTCTAATATAATTTTCTTCTAAACTGAATAGTTTGCGCGAAAGACACTAACAAAGTGGTACACTCCCCCCTATAATTCTAAAATAAGAGAATGATAAAACTAAAAACAAGTATTATGATGTAAATTACCATGTAAACTTCCACCAAAAATTGGTTTGAACGAGATCTAGTAACTAGTTTTGTTTTAATACGTCATAAATCGTAAACCGCAATTTACCTTTCATTCAATCAACTCAAATATAAAAATTTAAAAAAAAACATTATGTTACTTGCTGCTACGGAACCCTTCATTGGCAAGTCCGACTCGCACTTGGCCGGTTTTTATTGTAATTCCTCGGCAAACATCGTCCAAATAGCAATTAATATCGACAGCAACTTGTTTGTCTGTTCTAAGCTCTGGTAAATACTGTTTTATGTTAATGTGATATTCCACCTATTTTGATAACAGCTGGCTTTGTTTTTCATGACAAAATATTTATATTATTTTATTGAATGCAACCTATATCTACCTAGTTGAGTGGAGTAAAATTCCTCTGAAAATGTAAACAGTTTCGTGACGAGACGAATTATTACCGAGGGTATAGTAACCTCTTCCGGTGAGATGTTTTACGTAATGCAAATGAGTGAAAGAGAACAAAAGTGGGCTTGAATTGCCCTCTCTCATATTGCGGATAATGCTTGAGGTTGTTGCACGACTTCCAACTTCCATTAGCAGTGGCATGAGGATAACGCTAAGATCAACTTTTTCAATTTGTCCATTTAAAATTAGTGGGCCTGAAAATATTTTTTTACGTCTTTTAACTGTAAAGCATCAGATCATAAAGCATCATGTAGATAAGTAAAAACTCGGTATAACACAGACCCGCGTCGTTTTGGACACTATTCTAAAGTGATGATTATGAAATACTCCTTATTTCATATAAAATTCTACTTATTAATAGTATAAAATATTATATTTCTTATTATTTTCGAATATATATTTCAAATGAATGACAAATAAAGAAAAACACTTTCACGCTTTATAGATTACGTTTCTGTGCAGCTATATTATACACCTTTTCCAACCGTTATTTGCCAAAGTAACCACGTTTCATGGATCATACTAACCAAGTAATGGATGGATTATGGATGTGTATTTTTATAATGGAAAGGTCTTGATCAGACTTAAAATCTGCCGTATGTTTTATTGCAATTGATGAAGTAGGACCGGAAATATGGTTAAAAAACCATAACCGACCTCCGCGCGAGCGGAGCCGCGGGCATCAGCTAGTTACATTTATATTATGACGCCTACGTCGTTCTATTAGACCTATCCAACGTTCACGGACTTTTGCACTATATAAAACAAATGGAAAACGAAATACATACATACCTACAATATTTATTTGATATCCATATAATAAAAAAAAGGTACAGTCGAATTAATAACCTCCTCCTTTTTTGAAGTCGGTTAAAAAGCAGAGAATAAGCATAATTCCGTTGATAAATAATAGGACTATGACGAATAATGATTATAAAGTGACTGCAATTTAATTCAATTTAATGTATCTAAATAAGTCTTGGTTACTTGGAATAAATGATTTATTATTATGTTATTATTATAGCACAGCTGTATATCATACACGTGATAAATATGGACAATAACGGTGATAGTAAAAGTTAAGGTCACCGCCTGGTCAACAGTTCAATATGTCGAATATCCATCTGTATAAAGGTCTACATGTATAATTAATCATTGCGGTTTCTTTATTAAATTGCTTAGTTCCGTGGATCATGGGAGTATTCGCTGGGGTCATTATTCTCTAATTAATTAAATAAAACGCATCTTATTATATCTACTTATTGGTGCATAAGTTAACATGGATATTAATGACTGTTTATTCTTGTGTTACTGTTACAATTATTGTAGGTTTAATGAATTTCGCGTATTAAATCAAATTAAAATAAAAAATTGAAATGAAAGCCAATAAGTTTAAAAAAAACATATTGGGTTAAAAAAATTGTAATTTTACGGTTTCCAAAAATTGCGAATAATATGACGATATTTTTTAAACTTTTTCAAATTTAAGTGTCATTTTGAAGATCAAGCGATGCAGATTTCATGCCAGTTTAAAGTTTTGCAATATCTTTAAAAATGACGAAATAATCGTCTGGACACTTATTAGTGAAAATACAAGGAACTCGGACGCCAAATGTTTTATTCTTGTAAAGTATCCTTGCGTTAAAAGAAATATTGAACAACTCTTTTGAATTCGACATCGGATGTGACATGACAGACTGACTGATGAAGTGGGAACACGCGCATCGCGTTTGTAAGGGGATGAGGTATGAAGTGCGGCGGGAGCTTGCGCGGGGCAACCATCTTCCCCCCGCGCTTTATGTTCACGGACCATAAGAGTCACCGTACACTTGACCGACTATCGGTATTGTCTTTTACGAATACCAATTTTTTTTTTCATCAGTGTTATGAGTTGACGTGAAATTGATAGTCAACGTACATTTGAACGGGTATCGGTAATATCGGTATTCTTACTTTTTTTTTGAAATGAAATCAATTAGACCATCTTCACACTATAAGAAAATTTGTTGTGTCCGATTAGAAATGTCTGATCAGATATTTCTTATAATGTGAATGCATCCAGGAAAATTCTTGTCTTCCGCAAGTCGTCGAAAGTCAGTTGATTGCCACAAGTTTTGGGTTCAATTTCATAAAAACCAATTTAGGTACAGCGGACTAAAAAATCTAAGTTATTTTTTTTTAATGCTTTTATTTTAATTTTTTCTAAAACGTAAAAATAAAGTGACACTTATTATATCTATTGAAAAAGTTTAATATATATAAAATAATCCCGTAGTAAATTTAAATGACTGTAGTTGCATTTAAATACAAATTCATGCTCCATTTCTTTTAATTGTTTCAAAAAATAGCCGATGTTCACTATTCTCCTGCCACTAATTTCCTCAAAGTTCGATGTATCTTCAGGAAGATGACAAGTTCACAGTCAATATTATCTATGATGTTAGAATACAACGAATGCTTGAAGACTTTTTTGTATGGAACGCAGCTTATGTCAGTCAAGCTGTCATGTGGATTTTTGATTTAAAAAAATAAGCTCTTAGTATGGCGTAAGAACTTTATAAAAAAGTAAAATAAATATTAAATACAGATAGAGAAGACTTTTAATACGCCTGCCCGATTAACCATAATTAAAAATGCATATAACAAATCTCTCAATGATTATTTAATTACTATGTTGTATGCACTAATAACTATGTATGTACTAATAACTATACTAGGAATTCAGTGCAGGGTGCGACTGAAATAAATTGAGCTGAGCAAGCAGGACTCTTACTTGAAAATAAGACATCTTACTACGGTCGTGCGCTTAGCTAAGGCCGCGCGCTTGTGAAACTGTTTTTCGGTGATTATTTCTCAATGGTACAACGGCCATGAACCATCTTGCTTCAAAACACTCCTCAGTGTCCACACTAGCACCGTAGTAAATTTAGTCAAGATCGCGCGAGTGGTTACGGAGGAGTTCAGCCACCAACGAATGAATATAAACAATGAATATAATTTGTAAAATAAATAGCTTTAACACTCACTCTAATGGAGTTTCTGAACGTAAGGCATTAGAAGTGGCTAATAATAGGTCTGCATACACAGGAGTCAGTTCCGTTGGTGCACTTCAGTCTAGTAATGATTGAGTTCTGCAATGTAAGTAGCTGCTTATTATTATTTCTTAAAAAAAACTATTTCATTGAGCTGAGTGAGACGTAGTCGAGCGAAAGCTCCTCATACCAGACATCAGGATTTTCTTTGTCACAGGTCTCCTCCTAAACTACTAATCCAATCAGAACCAAATTTGGCATGATTAAAGAGGTCTTCTTCTTCTTCTTCTTCTTCGAGTCAATGGCCAGATACAAGACTTGATGGCTTGATTTCTATATTTTGTCGGCCCAAAACTTGGCCACAGCCACAGCGCTATCCGTTGCCCTACACAGGTCCTCGGTAGTACAGGTGGAGGAGCACAGTGGACAAGAGAGCAAATGCGATATGGACTGAGATTGGGCCCCACACTCGCAGTCCACTTGCGACCGGTCAATATAGCCCCATTTTGCCATATTTTCCTTGCAGCGGCCAACTTGGGTCCGCAGGCGGTTTAATGACTTCCAAGGCCACTGGAGATGATGTCCAGGCGGCAGTTCTTCTTTTGGTCTGATAAAACCTGCCGGAACCGGATGTTTTTCTACCCACATTTGCTCTCTTGCCCGCTGTGGGGTACAGTCTGTAGCCTATGTGGTTCTCATGAAGCTCCGACGGCTTTTTAAACGGACTGGAGGCATTTCATAGCTATGCAGAGGGTGTCGGGAATCTGTTTCCTGTCTCCATTTCTCCACTGCACAAGCTACGTCTCGCCGAACATCTGGTGGAGCTATGCCTGCAAGAGGGTACAGCATGTTCAATGGGGTAGGTTTGAGGCAGTCTGTAATGGTCCTATATGTTTCATTTAACGCCACATCAACGTCCTTGGCGTGGGCGGATCGATGCCACACTGGGCACGCGTATTCTCCCACGGAGAAAGACAGTGATAGTCCGGTAGTGCCGAGAACATGAGGAGCTGCTCCCCAAGATGACGAAGCAAGACGCCTCAGAAGATTATTTCTGGTCTCTATTTTTTGCTTGGTGTTATAGCAGTGACGTCGGAAAGTCAGCGCTCTGTCCAGGGTTACACCAAGGTAGCGTGGGTTGGGCAGTGCTCAATGTTGACGCCTTGCCACGATAGCCTGAGAGCTATTAAAGAGGTCAATCAGAGGAAGGTTTATGGATATATTTTGAAAAAATTAATGCTACCACAGAGGAATGATCACCGTTAAAAAAAATCCAGATGGAATGACATAATAACCACTCGAGACACTGTGAACAAACTTTACACGATCAGAGAGCATGTCCAGAGTTGTGACTTTCAAAAAGAATTTTCAAAATCGGACTTGCCACGGAGGCATCACTGTTCAAAATTTTCAAAATCTGATTCTGCAATAGCGGTCAAATCTATTGGACAAGAATCACGATGTCTCACTCAGCTCAACATTGCAAGCAGTGATTCACCTTGCAGACCTAGTAATGTGTGTTCCCACTCCACAACTGCAGTTTATGATTTGATAAATGGTTATGCCTTACGCAGTCTCTGAACTCAATTTTTTCGAATTTGTTTGCTCAGCCAATGCTCGTAATCTGCAACAGTAAGTCTTCTAATTTTTTTTTCAGTTTATTAAACTTAAGTAATTTCCAAATACCTATTCAAATCACCATAACAAATGATTCACGTATATACCCTTAAACCATTTTCACACTATAAGATTTATTTCTTGTCAGACACAAGAAATCCAGTTAGATTGGTGGTTGTATGAGACCGTGCACATTAAAAGATTTTTTTTCTGATGACCGATAGTCACAAGAATTCTAATCTAGAAACGACACCTCCTCAACTATCCTTCGTGAAGGGTTGGTCTTGACTCCGACTGTTCTTGGTTCCCACTGTCCAGGAACCAGGAATATTTGGTGCAAAAATCTACTATCACTAACTATTATTTTATATATATTAAACTTTTTCAATAGATCAAATACGTGTCACTTTAATTTTCTTATAATGTGAAGATGGTCTTGTCGTTCCCACTCATACTGAGAAAAAAAATGGTATCGATACAAGACAATGCCGATACCCGGTCAAGTTTACGGTGACTCTTACTAGCATTCATACTCATACTCATACTAATGCTACTCATACTAATGCTACTCATGCTCATACTACTCATACTCATGCTATCGAGATAAAATAATGCCGATACTGGTACCCGGTCAAGTATACGGTGACCTTTATTAGCATTCATACTCGCACTAAGAAAATAATAAATATAATTATTTGATACGTTGATACTCGCTGAGATAGATTGTTTTGGGCGATTCTTCTTTTCCGCTAGCGGGATATTTTCCTTCCTCTAGGGCTTTTATTGCCCATTTTACATTAAAATGCAATCACTAGCGAGTGAGCGGGCGAGCGCGACGAAGCAGTACGTGTCTGCTCGCGGCAAGGCCCCTCGGCCGACTGAGCTCGCACGCGAGCGCTCTAACTATATGATTTCTATAATTAAAATAATTAACTTCTATTTAAGAGAAAATCATCTGTACTACCATATGGGATTTGATGTAAGAATTATGAAAATATAAATTTTGCACTTGTTTTTTCTTTACAATCGCCGTAAAATTGTAAAATTCTAATAAAATTACGATTTTTTCCGATATTCACGTTTTTTTTCTATCGAGGCAAATCACTTTAATCGTGTTTCGAATTGTATAACAATGCAAAGCATTTCTTTAACTTTACAACAGTAGGAATATCATTTCATGTATTTTAGCGTTTGATACCCAAAAACTGTTTCTAAGACACCTCTTTTACGCTTCTGGACTTACCACTTCGTCTTCATCAACGCAGAGCGAAACTTTGTATGGAAGTCTGACATTTTCAAAGTAAGTTAGTTAGATTTCATACACATGCTTGTGGTTAGAAATAAATGAACACGTATATCAGCGTTTTTCAAAATTTTTCTGGTAAGGGGGGGGGGGGAGCTCTTGAAAGTTTGAATGGGAAGTTCGTTATTTTTGAAGATAGAAGCATAAAAATTCGTATACCTACTTCTGGTTAGAAATTCGTTTATACGTAGGTATATCAGCGTTTTTAAAGTTTTACTAATAGGGCGCAAAATAGGCAATGAACGGTTGTGTGGAAAGACAGACTTTCCACAATTTTCGACGTAAGAAGCATGAAATTTCATATAGCTGCTTTTGAATAGAAAAAACGTATACGTGTATCGGCATTCTTCAATAACACCCCTAAGGGGACAAATAAGTAATGAGCGAATGTATGGAAGTCCATTATGTGAAAAGAGTTTAACTTTGGAGTAAGAAGCATGAAATTCAATATAACACCTTATTTTTGTTTACATTACATTTACATTTGGAACCGGTAGATGGCGGTGTAATCGGTATATTGGACTTTTTTCGAAGCCGGGTCCCTTGTCTTCCGTTATACATTCTCACGTTCTTAGTATGTTCTTAGTAATACATGAAATTTTAATGACTTGAGGTCGGATTTCTACTTAAGATTTCCACCTGTTTGGCATGTTGGCCAAATGCAAAATCAGAGATCACGGGTTCGATTTCGGTTCAAATCAGAAATATTCACACAAGAATATGTGTATTTACGCTGTTCTGGAAGTTTTTATCTACCTAACTATAATGTATAGGAACTTAAATAAAAATAATGTATCTAAATAAGTATCTTTAACTATGTATTGTATATAATCACTAGCTGATGCCCGCGGCTCCACCCGCGAGAAGGTCGGTTATCGTTTTTTGGTCATATATCTATCCGGTTCTACTTAACCAATTACAATCAAACATACAGTAGATAAATCAGACCAAGACCTTTCTAATAGAGAAAACCGCATCAAAATCCGTTCAGAAGTTCTTGCGTCCATCGCGACCAAACAGACAAACAGAGAAGCCCGCACGGAGGTAGGTTATTGTTTTTTTTTCATGTCACCGGTTCTACATAACCAATTGCAGTCAAACATATGGCAGATTTTAAGTCTGAACAAGACCTTTCTAATAGAAAAAACTGCATCAAAATCCTTATTGTTATGAATGACTGTTAGTACATATTTCAATTTGCAAGTACCTATTCATTATTACAGATTAACTAATAACAATGAAAAAGATGTCATGATTACTTTAGTAGATAATATTAGTATATTTGCTAGTGATTCAATAGTTAGGGATTTATATTATGAGGCGTTGTTTGATTTTATAATTTACGGTTTTAAAATTATTTACATTATAATCTCATATATTTTGCATTCTAGCACGCTTCAATAGTTTGCAATGCTGAGTAAATGTAAACATGCATGCCTTACACGTCTGTTCCGGCATTTTATATCAAAATCTTATAACCTGACAAAGCTCTGTAAATTTAGCCTATGGACGTATGTTTTTTTTATCCGTAGTTGAGGGAGTTTTTGTTCACATGGGCACGTCAACTCCGTAGTACCTTAAGCTAAATAATTAGCCGCAACAAAGGTCGTATGTTGTAAATTATAATACCTTAGGTGCCAGACCCGGGGGGTGGCAGGTGAGGCCGCCTGTCACCCCAGCAGAAGCAGGTCGGGACGGTGGGGCGACTAGCGCCCCTCCCCCAAACCGGGGACACCGTGGTTCCCAAACCCGAGGGGGCCATCTCGAAACC
The DNA here is from genome assembly GCA_946251805.1 of Cybosia mesomella. Lineage (NCBI taxonomy): Eukaryota > Metazoa > Arthropoda > Insecta > Lepidoptera > Erebidae > Cybosia > Cybosia mesomella. The sequence continues at coordinate 13,289,393 of OX276396.1, read as the reverse complement.
GGAGATGGCCCAGGATCAGTCGGGGTGCGAGGGATATGCTCTATGGGCAACCTTACACCCCGGTCTGCAGACGAAAAAAAAAAAAAAAAAAAAAGTTGCCAGACCCGGGGGTGTGTGTTGGGTAACCTCCTCGAGTGTCACTCCGATTCCGAACCCGCTGCAGTCCGGGGGGAACGGAATCGGAGCGGCCGGTACACCCTGGGCGGCGGTCAATGGCTTCCCCTTCACCCCTTCATAGGGTTGGCATTGATCGTCGGCCAATACCCAACGTGGCGGGAACACATCGCTCTCCGTACTCCTCTGCTTTCAGAGGAGACAGGATGAGCGATGCTGTTAGTGGTGAGATGGCCCAGGGTCAGCCGGGGTGCGAGGGATATGCTCTATGGGTAACCTTACACCCCGGCGTCTGAAGATCCGAGACGGCGTGCGGTTTTAGTCGGTACAAGCCCGACATAAACGCCCCCGCTGGCCGGCGGGGGGGTATCCGAAGGGATTTCCGCACGATAAAAAAAAAAAAAAAAAAGGTGCCAGACCCGTGTAGCTGATACTGCAAAACTGTTTTTGTTTCTGTCATTTTTTACACTTGTAAAATTATTAATGTACTGAAGAAGTATGTGTACGGTTAAGTCAACAGTGGACTGTTGGATCCCAGTTACGCTCTGCTAAGGTTTTGAAGTTTAAATTCATGTAATCATCTATTTCACAACATTATTTATTGTACGCCATAAAGCCAATTCGATGCCCAATTAGAGTGTAGATATAAAATTCCATGAAACACATAACAATAACAATAATGACAACTCACATGGTGACACTTGAGAGCGCACGAGGAGCACGGATTCTGTACGGTAGTTATTAGGGATAAAAATATACCTGAGTGCAAGGCAAATGCCTTATACACCTGGTGTCTGAAGACCTGAGACGGCGTTATGTTTTAGTTGGGTCGAATCCGACATAACCACCCCCGTTGGCCGGCGTATCCTGGGTATCCGGGAGGATAAAAACACTACTACTCACAAATATAACATTGGTTAATAACTACTGTAATATATTATTGCAATAATTATCAACTACATAACTAGTCCAAATTACGTTTTGTAATTAAAGTAATGTGTTTTAGAAATTATTTATTACTTGCTTTAATGGTTCAGGAAATCGTCGTCGTAAGGAAACTATAACTAAAAGTTTCCACTGTGGTTTTAAAGTGTGTGAATCTATGATAAAATAAATTAATTTTCTTTATAACTAGCTTTTGCCCGTGGCTCCGCCTGCGCCGAGGTTGTCGTTGTCGTTTTTTGGTCATATCTCCGTTTCTACTTAATCAATTGCAATCAAACATATGGCAGATTTTAATTCTGACCAAGACCTTCATAACAGAAGAAACCTTTGTTTTTGCGTCCATCGCGAATAAACAAACAGAAAATAATTCCTAACAAATTTTTTTTTGTGTTCAGAATCGTTGATAAACATACTCAAGTATTTCTTTCAAATATCTCTAATGTGCAAACACACCTAATTTCCAATTATAGAATATTATAGATAATACTTCAAATATTGCTCCTTTTTTCTTTTTGAGGTATGGGACCTTAAATTTATATTTACGATATTTAAGAAAAGAATTATGTAATCACAAGGTTAAATACTCAATTTACATATTAATTAATAAGTATAAGTTTGTATTATAAAATGTATCGGTGAAAAACAGAAATTAATGAAGTCATAAATATTGAGAGCGCGTTCATACTAATCGGTATCAATAATAATAGTATTAGGAACCAGTTATTAGAGAATATAAGTTCTCATTGGTTAACTATAAGTGATTTGGTTTATATACCATACCTATCGCTATTATTTGGAAAAACAAAAGTAAATAATATAGGTATGATATTTTATAAATCCAGCAGAACTATTTAGATTTTACAGCTTTATTTTTCATTCATCAAAATTGTTTTTTACATTACAAAATATTTGAAAACTTACTTACGTCTGTATAAGAATTGCAGGGCCTAAGTAGAGGTTCTTAAGAGTCTACCCTCTTGAAAAGCGCATGCAAAACCATAATATAATTATTAATATACCTTCGAAGATCACCTGCAATGGTCTCGATAGTATATTTTAATTACTCTGTGGATCTCGCACATAATAATTTAAAAAAATGTACTTATATGTCAATAAAGATTAGAGCTTCGGCCAGAGAGTAGACTACCTACTTTAACAGAAAAGTCTAATGCGTATTTTTTTATTTTTGAATTAAATCTGTATTCAGTCATTAATATCATACATAAAACAATCGTTAATGTTATTCGTTGGCATTGATGTTGAAATTCGTTTTGTAACAGTTAATATTTCGTAAGAAACCCACTTATAGATGACTCAAAATAAATGGAATCGGGAGTTGTATTAACGCTTATAACCATAGTTATTACTACAGACATTTGAATGGAAGGTTAGGTACATAAAACCATTGATAAATATTTTGTTGACAGTAGTTTAATCAATGTTATCCAATATTTCACGATGGCAATTAATTATAATATTTGTACATAGTGTTTAACTGTTTATGTCATCGGTACCTCAATTTATCAAGTATATATTAATTCAATAATTTGGTTACTATTTATAGAACTTAAGAATTAATGGTTTTAAGACTTATGGATTTTTCCTTTAAGTATGCATTTTCAAGGTCCCTGTGTATTCATGAGAAGTAAATATAGACTGAGGTTTGGACTAAGTGCTGAAAAAGGATAACTATAGGATAACGATTATTATATATAGGACTATTATTATTATTAATTTACTATTAATTGATGCAGCGATGAATTCGCTTATCATGAAATCAGGATTATGTTTATTCACCTCATTAATAGTTTGAAAAAGTTTGATAACTATCTGCATTCGTCAGGATATTGGAGTGAAAAGCATTAGCCAAGGTAAGCGGTCTTCCAAAATAAACCAGAGTTTTGTGTCACACCGTGTATAAATAAAACAAAAGGATGTTTCCCCTGAATAATGATGATGTTACGGTCTGCTGCGGTGGACCTAACAAGGATACCTGTTTTAAACCTTTCTGAGTATTAGATCTGGTCACCTCTACGTCATCCACTATGTAAATAAGAAAGATAAGTCAGTACCTCATCGATGTACCGATTACATTATAATATATTGACTTATGAACTGGGCTTTATCCGAGGTGCAACCGTATAATATATCGGATGACTAAGTCAAAATTACGACCCTCTCTAAATGATCATATCCATTCGATAGCATCAGTGTCTAATTTCAGGGATGACTCAAACATAGAACACGTTTTTTTTATTATTTTCTTTTATATAGGTATATATTTATTCTTTATCAAACAAAATGGCATAATGAAAACTAACATGAATTAGATTAATAAAATTTAAATTGATTTTAATATATTCAACGAATGATTCAAATCTGATCTATTAGGAAACATTTTATGCTATTATTATTTAGCTAATTGTAATCGTTGATATTGAACACTTTTAATCAAAGAAACAATTCTGCGTTGTCTTTGTGTAGCTCGGGGTGCGAGGGATATGCTTTATGGGCAAACTTACACCCCAGCGTCTGAAGACCTGAAACGGCGTGCGGTTTAGTCGGCCCAAGTCCGACTTAACCGCCCCCGCTGGCCGGCGTGGGGGGGGGGGGGTTTAAACATAAAGGCTAACAAAACGATAGAGTTCCTCAATTAATAATATAATTCAAGTCCACATTATGTGTGATAAGTTTAATCATTGCCGAATAGAGAACAGAGTAGGACAGGAGAAAGAGATTTTTATGTAAAAAAAATGTATTTTTTTTAAGTTTGTTATTTCCGTTATGCTGGTTACATACATTATTATAAAAATAATAGGTTTTGATTTTAGATATCTAAATAATTAATGCTAAACGTCATTAATCTATACAATTCATATAATAATTACTTGTCCTGACTGACTGATTCATCAACGCACATCCTAAATCACTGGATGAAAGAAGGTACTGTACCTACTCAGGAAGGAGCCAACGCCTGAGTGTCATCACTGTGACGCGAGCGCAGGATTCAGGACTGCACACGCTGGCGGACTGCCCGGCGTGGAAGGCGCCGAGGCGTGACCTCGTGGCAGCCATCGGGGTGGGAGTCCTCTCGCTCGGCAGCATGATTGCGGCAATGGTGCGGAGCGCGAGCGCGTGGCCACCTCCTTCTGCGAGCATGTGATGCTCGCGAAGGAGATGGCGGAGCGCACCCGGGAGAGGTTCAGAACTCTCCCGGCCCGCCGAGCCCGCAACATGCTCGCCGCGCGTCGCAGCGACTCAGGCGCCGGAGGTCGCTCAACGACCTCCGTCCTCCATGAGCGCAGGCCTGGGGGTGGCAGGTGAGGCCGCCTGTCACCCCAGCAGAAGCAGGCCGGGACGGTGGGGCGACTAGCGCCCCTCCCCCAAACCGGGGCAAGACGGGGACACCGTGGTTCCCAAACCTGAGGGAGCCATCTCGAAACCGGAGATAGCCCAGGGTCAGTCGGGGTGCGAGGGATATGCTCTATGGGCAACCTTACACCCCGGCGTCTGTAGACCCGAGACGGCGTGCGGTTTTAGTCGGTTCAAGCCCGACATAACCGCCCCCGCTGGCCGGCGGGGGGGTATCCGAAGGGATTTCCGCACGTAAAAACAAAAAAGAAAAAAAAAGGTACTGTACCTACTTTCGTCCAGTGACTTAGGCTGTACATAGGTGCCACAGGCATTGAGATGATGAGAGAAGGATTTCGAATAAATAAATCATCTGGCAAGAGGCCCAGAACAGAGTTCAATGTATAAAAATTATAATTAATATCTCCTACGCCGTTTGAGTTAAGCAGTTCAATTTTCGCAGGTACATATACAAAGCACTACTACATATTACCTGATTGTTGGTAGAGCACTACTTTCAATTTAGCTACTCAAGAAACACCGTGATCACACTTTGAGTGCACTAAAACTACTTGACATTGAATATCTTAGAACAGCAGGCCATTAAAGGAATGTTTTTTATATTATTTGTACCTTTTTTTTTTTTTTTTATCGTGCGGAAATCCCTTCGGATACCCCCCCGCCCGCCAGCGGGGGCGGTTATGTCGGGCTTGCACCGACTAAAACCGCACGCCGTCTCGGGTCTTCAGACGCCGGGGTGTAAGGTTACCCATAGAGCATTTCCTCGCACCCCGGCTGACCCTGGGCCATCTCACCACTAACAGCATCGCTCATCCTGTCTCCTCTGAGGAGTACGGAGAGCGATGTGTTCCCGCCACGTTGGGTATTGGCCGAGGATCAATGCCAACCCTATGAAGGGGTGAAGGGGAAGCCATTGACCGCCGCCCAGGGTGTACCGGCCGCTCCGATTCCGTTCCCCCCGGACTGCAGCGGGATCGGAATCGGAGCGACACTCGAGGAGGTTACCCAACACACACCCCTATATTATTTGTACCTAATAAAATAAAAAAATGAAATACGAGTACAATGAACATGTAGATTTGAATGATCGCCAATGGGCCGGTGTGATGTTTTCTGATGAATCCCGGTTATAATACTATATGGATTCAAGAAGGGTACGTGTTTGGCAAACAACTGGACGACAGAGTCGCCTCCAATAACCTCAAGTAGTCCATCCATACCAAGTTGGAACAATCATGGTATGGACTGGAATACGCCTTGGTAGAAGAACTGATCTCAAAAAGACGCTAACTGCTGGAAACTATCATATTGATCTGATAAGTCCTGAAATTCTACAACACAGATTACAAATGGGGCAACAATGCTCATCTACGTAGGACTCGAGCCGTAGTGGTTACAAGGAAATTATGCTGCAGTCCTGGACTGGCCTGCCTAATACCCAGAATTAATCCCCATTGAACAAGCTTGGGATATGCTTCAGCGTAGATCAATAAGCAACATGTCGGGTAATCTGGAAATGGAAGACGAACTTTTCGAGCAACTCCACCTTACCTAATCCCACAGGAAAACATCGACACATTGATTTTAAGCATACTCAAACGCTCCTAATGAGTGATTAACATGCGAGGCACTTTCACAGATTTTAAATTCTGATAAAATTGTAAGATTAGTATCCTACTTAATTTGTGTTTATTTTTTTTAAAGGTTCCGATTCATAATCCAAAGTTTTTGCCATAAAACAGTCATGCCATAAAAGTTATATGTAAAAAAAAACATAGTGTAAAGAAACATTTTTTGATTAAAACTATATATTCTGATAAAATTTGAAATAACGTATATTTTGTTATACGTAAGTTTTTAGCAATTCTTTGTATCTTTTTAGTTATCTGTGAAGGATTCACCCATCCCTAGACAGGTTTGAGTAGTGTATTTATTCCATAGATATATTAGTATATAGTTAAAATAACTGAGCGCTGTAATGTTATAATTTTAAGAAAGATCTATATTTTAAAACATTTTTTGTTGAATCAGTACTTTCCTATTTTTAATTTCTTTTTATAATTGATTTGTGCACAGAATTACAGAGTATTGTTCTTTAAAGTGGTATTATTATTATGCGGGGAAAATCACCGCTGGGGAATAATGCCACTAACCCGTATTTTATTATTTGTTTTATTATGAAATAGAGCAATTTCTTTCTTACAACGGATTTCTACTGATGAAATAAAGGTTTAGAATGCGTATAATTATCTCACACATTACATATAAATAGAAAGGCAAGAATTATCATTGAAGGAACAGACACTAAAAAAGTAAGGATATTATATTGATTTTCACGCATGATACAAGCAATCAATAAAGAAGAGCTGTATTGTTACTCTAATGATAAACTTGTTTGAAGACGGCGCTTAAAGCAAATCCTGCTGCCATATTGCGACAGTCGTCATCATCCTAGGATTATTATTATTCCCAATTATGTTGAACTCGTAATCTAGTCTAACTGGTTGTGATCACAGATCTCAATGGTTTCAACTGATTATTCTGAGTATACATGGCTATTTTCCACATGACGATTGATATCCAGGCCCCACATCCAAATGGGATAACTTAATAACAAGACGCTAACAGAGGAAAGGATATTGCGGCATATATTAAATTTCTTTAATATCAGTCTGGTACGTACGTATTTTTTATACTTCTTAAAGCTTAAGAAGCCATCAGAACTCTATAAACACCTAAGAGTAACTCAAATGCACGTCTTATCGAAATCTAAAGACGAAATAGTAAAAGTCCTTCCAAAAGATAAAAATGCATGCAATGCAACAAAAAATGCAATGCAACGCCACCAGTTCCATAAAAAATTCATGATAGGCTCGCAGACTGGTAGAGTAGGTCTAGGTAATATTCAGAGACAAACAGATAAAGAAATAACAAAATCTTTTCTTCAAGCAGACAAGACCTATAAGTTGCACGTAATGAACCTAGAAATGCAAAACGAATGGTTGACCCTAGGTGAATTTTGTATTCCCATAGCCTTAAAATGGCGTACCATAATATACGATTGGTCACCGGCCTTACTTAAATTTTACCTAAATGCATTCCAGTTGACCCTCCCCGACCGAAGCAATCTGGTCAGATGGGGAAAAGCCACAGATAAAACATGTAACTCATGTGGTGAAGCAACTGGTACGGCTAGGCACCTACTAGTGGTTTGTAAGACGCTATTAGACCGGGGTCATTACTCGCGCCGTCATGATAAGGTATTAGAAATCATAAGTGAGGCTGTATGTTTGGCGGTAGCTAGAGCGAAAAAAGGATTAACCACAAACCAAAGAAATGACATTGCGTTTGTAAAGGAAGGCTGCTTAAAGAAATCACCTCAAAAGCCATATTCAATTTTGATAGCTGCCGTTGACTGGACAATACTCGTAGACACGTATGAGAAGCACTATAGGATACCGGAGGATGTCTGTGCCTCATCATCCAGACCCGACATATTCCTTTTTTCACGATCGCATAAGCGTGCAGTGCTTGTAGAACTCACAGTACCGTGGGAAACTAATATACCTAAAGACCACGCTATAAAGACAAACAAATATTTTGATTTGACTAACGAGTTAACCAAAAACGGCTACGTGGTTAATCTCTACGCCGTAGAAGTAGGAGCAAGGGGAATTCCAGCTAAATCCCTGTACAACTTACTTAAAGACCTCGGATTGCCAAGAGCTTCAGTAAGCTCTTTACTAAATCGTATATCAAAAGCGGCATTGTTAGGATCTTACCAAATTTGGATAGGTAGGGGGGGGGAACACTACTGACGGTGGAGGTGAGCGCTGATGCATCACAAGGTGGCCACCCTAAACCTACATCTGGGTCGCAAGTCCCAGTCGCCGTCATGGTGTTCCTCTCTATACCACGCTATGGAACCGGCGACCGCACGGTGAATCCATGGAGTGCTGAGAATCGGATCTCTCCCTTTAACAAAATAAATATTAATATGGAACAAAACAGGGACGGACCTTAGGTAGCTCAGAGACAGACTGTCCCGATGATATGGCTTATGTGGCACCTCGCACCGGAAAATGTTTGTAGAATATGTTGTAAAATGAACATGACTGACTTAAATGATATAATTTAAGTTAATCGTATTGTTAACATTTTAAAAACTATGTTGCTATTATTTCAATTCTAGCAAACACAATCCGTGTACCGTTTATAGAGTAGCATTTCGTAAACATCCGTTTCGAAAAATAGTTAAAGTGTATGACTTCTCTAGTATGAACTTTTGAGGAAAATTCATATTATTATTTTGAAGATATGGGGATGTTTGTTTGTATTGTTGGTGTGATGTACGTCAATAAGCAAGCATTTCGATAGAATATTTTATTGGACTTGTGAGGTTAGTCCGAGTTGTTTAAATATTTTGTGCTTACGAATGCGCAATTGACACTATACATGGAAGTTCTATGACGGAATTGACGGCGAAAAATATTTTGTGACTACATCTACAGCAAACACAAATATATGAAGTGAACTTTTATGTTATCGTAATAAATGATTTCATCACAAGTATAAAAACCAAGTATTTTCATTTTTTTAATGAAAAAAAAATATTTTTTGAGTTTCAGTTCTAAGTATGGGGAACCCCCAAAATTTATTGTTTTTTCTTCTATTTTTGTGTAAAATATTAATGCGGTTCACAGAATACATCTACTCACCAATTTTCAACAGCATAGTTCCTCTTATAGTTTCGGAAAAAAGTGGCTGTGACATACGGACGGACAGTGAGGAATTTGGCAACGGAACCTTGAAGGGTGATACTTATTTATTTATATGATATATTATGTTACGAGCAAGTTGATTAATCGGGCAGCATTAATATGAACCGATCATTATGACCAAGAGCGTCTTCCAAATTGCTAAATTTATTACTTTGACTAGCCCATATTAAAAATGCCCGACGACGACCCGTGGACCTTTTTATAAAATAAATATACAAGTCTGAGATAGCTTTTTTTACGTGTAGAAACCTCCACGGGCTCACTCCATCGGTGCCAACGATGAGATTGGTGTGTCGGAATCGGACCAAAAAACTACACGGTGTCCCCAAGTGTCCGTTGCCGGGCACCTCGAAAGAATAACCCCAGGGTTACCGGCGGACTTTAGTCGCAATCGCGGCCTCGCCTGTGGGGTCGGGTTTGATCCCGCTTCGGTGAGTTGGCAGGCGTGTGCGTGTCGTGTAGTCGTCGTAGTTGGTAATAAATTGAAGGTATTTGAAAATATTAAATCCATCCACAACACATTTAATAAACGGTATTGCACAGAATGCCTATGAAGAGTATGATAAATTAGGTCTATTTTATAAATTTCTATATATATTAGACATTGTATTGATGCTAAATGCGATTTTTTTTATTAAGGAAAAACTTTGCTTCAAAATACAATTTGTACCAATTTTGCCTATTTCAAAGACGTAGTGTAAAGAGCAACTCGCTTGGTGGTCCTACCATATATAGTATATAAAAAGGTGTTGAAAACAACACATGTCCTTGTCATCAATATTTATTACACATTTGTTATAGGTATAGACAAATTGCGTGGGTATATAATGTTTTAATCCGTTCATTATGAGTTACCATTATTCCTATGTATATTAATCATAATAAATGGAGTACGAATTCTAACTAGTTATATAAGTAAGTTTTAAAGAAATTACATAACCTTACTCTCAATGGATGCAGGGTAGATTTCTGTGTGTTTGTCAACAATAATTAGCAGTTACAAGATTTTCAGTGGCAGAATTTTCGAATTATTTATTTATTTCAGCAATAAAGAAACCACAAGTCACGACTAAATGGAGAATGACTCCTTGATTAGAGTTAAAAAATGAATCCGTTTACTTTTGAAGTAAAATCGTAATACGGGATCATTTGCTGCATAAACGTCGTCCTTTAACATTTTAAACCAAAAAGGCAAGGAGCTTTTCTGAAAGAAAGAAAGAAAGAAAGAAAGAAAGATCATTTATTCGCATGAAATATGGTTACAATTGGTTCTTAAATCTATAAAGTCCTTATCATATTTCGCCTATATTAGGCATGCAAATTTTTATTTATTCATTGTCAATTTATTTTTCATTCATTTGACATTTCATTTCATTTGACATTTGGAAAACATTTGGACATTGACAAAAAATACATTATTCTTATTTTCAGTGTGATGAAAGACCCGATCTTTGGAAAAACAGTTTTATCTTACGTTATTTTTTAGCACATGGTCTATATTTTAATTGTCATAAGGAAATACCTATTGCGAGGTTCAAGCTCATAACAGTAGATAAATACAAGGCTGGTTATTGTAGAAAACTGCTTGAACTTTACTTACTTGACTCACACCTGTACCTTTTTTTTTTTTTTTTTTTATCGTGCGGAAATCCCTTCGGATACCCCCCCGCCGGCCAGCGGGGGCGGTTATGTCGGGCTTGCACCGACTAAAACCGCACGCCGTCTCGGGTCTTCAGACGCCGGGGTGTAAGGTTACCCATAGAGCATATCCCTCGCACCCCGGCTGACCCTGGGCCATCTCACCACTAACAGCATCGCTCATCCTGTTTCCTCTGAAAGCAGAGGAGTACGGAGAGCGATGTGTTCCCGCCACGTTGGGTATTGGCCGACGATCAATGTCAACCCTATGAAGGGGTGAAGGGGAAGCCATTGACCGCCGCCCAGGGTGTACCGGCCGCTCCGATTCCGTTCCCCCCGGACTGCAGCGGGATCGGAATCGGAGCGACACTCGAGGAGGTTACCCAACACACACCCCACTCACACCTGTACCTAAAGATTTGTAATCACGCATAGCATTTATGTTTTATTTTGGCACAGCCATCTAGAGATGCCTTTCACGTACATCGGTTTTAAGTTGGGTATCATTTCGTTTAAGTATACTGAACCAACTATAGATATAAGTAATAAATTGAGCTTTAGCATCAAATGCCATCAAATAAAATATCGTTATTGATTTAGCCCGCAACGAAAATCATAAAAAATCATAGACGAAAACGTTTAACGTTCAACCTTCGTCAAAATCACTCAGGCAACTCCAGCTCAACAATACGTCACCGTATCCTCGGTGACGTAATGTCCAGAGGATTCCACTTGAAAAAACAAAGAAATCGCTGATAGGCATAATTTAGCTGTATTTTGTTGGTGATCAGAGTCACCAGAGCAAGGGCAAGGGCATGAACAGGGGTCATAACAGCGCAAGGCTTTGAGGTTCGGGGTCCGCTCTCCTACATTTTCTACTTCTCTTCCATAATTTATTTGGCTCATCTTGTGTTTATGGGAGCGACTACCGTCTGTGTGCTCAATTCCTGGAAAGCTTCGCACGTAATCAGCAGGTGAACCGGCTAGCAGGTGAAGTTGTCTTGGGCTATAAAGAACTTGGATGCCTTGACCATGTACTCATAGAAAAGTAAGGAAAATAACTACTTTTTGTAAAGAACTTCAGGACAATTATTATTATTAATAAATTTAAATGTACTAATAATAATAGATAAATAAATAAATAATAAATAAATATTCTACGACATTCTACACAGCGCTATCTAGACCCAAAGTAAGCATGGCTTTACTAGCTTGTGTTATGGGTTCCAGAATGCGGATAAACATACTTATATACTTAATTTTTGTAAATACATACATATTATACATAGAAACAGCCAGAACAATGTAAATAGACATATTCATGCATACAAATATTTGCACTGAGCGGGAATCAAACCCGCACCCCCTGTCGTAGCAGTCGAATGCACTACCGCTACGCCACAGAGGCCGTCTTAAAATAGGAAAGTTAGACATTAAATATAATAATAAAATACTTCATACTATGAAATAGGTACATACTCGTAACTACGCCAAAAATAGCCAATAGAAAAATGTAGCAATTTTTGCCAAAATAAATGCTAAATCAAAAAGGTACTTTAAAATTGGCTTTAAATCAATTACATTCTAAAAAACTCGTATACCGACACTAAATACAGAAATAAGTAGGACAATAGCCCTAGAATATATTAAGCAATGATTCGTATCTGTTATAATGTATGACTATAGATACATAGTCTGTAAGGTTCGCAACCACCACCGTTAGATGAACTGTCTCAAGTCATAAATTCTGAGATTTGCTTAATTTAGAAGCTTTTTCACCAATCGCTTTTAAGCAAAAACTGGATGATTTGAGTTTAAATTTTTGTTTTCTATCAATCCAATATTTAAATGCCCATTTTGTACAAAGATGTTTTACTAAATGGTAATCTCAGTTTGAGCTTTGAAATATGGTTATTATCTGTGCTCATTGGTAATTTATAAATTTATCCCTGGTATAATTTATTTTTTATTTATAACTTACTTATTTCGTATATTGTGACAAAATAAGGAACTTAAGTTAAGATTCTATCAGTTTTAGGCTTTTAGTATAATATCCCTGCTAATTTTTTTAATAATAATAACGGGCTAATGGAATAACCAAAATCCAAAATATTCAAGGCTAAAACCAACCTCAAATACAAGTCGGAAGTCGGTATACCTACTGTTTGATGGATAAGACTCTTACGTATGTTTACCTCTCGGGTATGGGGGTCAGGCGACAGTCGCTATCGTAATCGTTCTTTCTTCTTTCTAATGATGCAACCGGGATTGGCGCTCAGATGACGATGTTGATGATGGATTAACAGATTTTAAGAACTTCAACTTAGAAGCTAACTCTTCAAAATTATTCTGTCTCGAATCGGTGATTCTACTGCACCAACTCTGAACACTGCACTAATATGCACAATAAGCGTTGTGGCAACTTCTGCAGTAAGAGTTAGTCCACAACCGTTTAACAAACCTGGTTTATAATCGATGATTGTCATGTAAATATAATTCACAAAATTACGTTGTAATACTTCTTTCTACAAGCTTTTAAAACCAGTATCAGTGCCTCGTGTGGGTTATTGTTGTATACAATATTTTACAACTTGCATCTATAACCTCTTAAGTTCATTTTATTACTTTTTCTAAATACAGACAAGTCAAAGATCAGTGACCTAGAAAACAAAGTTAATAGTCATGTTTCTTCCTAATAAATTTAAAGACTATAATTTATTGCTTAACGCCCTAATGTCATTTATATGTCACGTAGGATTAATTTCGTTGTTAAATTAACATTTTGGAATCGACTTTTATTGTATACTTACTTTAAATTTGATGATTTTCTCAAAACTTCTAAACCAATTTCATATTTTGGTCACAAGTTAAAAATTATTGTAGACTTTGTATATAGACTTCCGATCCAGGTGAGACTACTCAGTGTGGGGGACTCAGACTACAAACAAAAAAATTTAGAAAAATTAACTGTTTCACAAGATGTCCAGTGTGCTCTAGCACCCACACAATGCAAAAGCTAATGGATGCTGCAGACAGTACTCTGGGCTAGAACAATTTAAAACTGAATATCATCGATCATATCGTTGTACTTACAATCATGTGTGTTTCGGAATGTCCTGACTGGCTTCGAGACGTCTTTTTCAACGAAAAATGCATTATAATGCGTTAGGTATAGGCATTAGTACCAACGCATTAGATCTCGGAACTAGGCGGATGATAGCAAAGTATACACATAAATAAAACCTTATATTTTTGCCACAATTTTTTAATTTCATTGATATTTAAACGTACTTTCGCAAATTTTAGCAAGAGGCAATATTTTACGGCAAACCTTTCTCCATCGAGATGTTATATAATTTATTAATAAGAACGTGCCCCAAAATGTCGTCAGTAGTGATTCGTATATAGTACGTAAAAATGCTGAAATCATACTAAGCATAATATGACCATAAATTCACGAAAGTTGTAATATAATCGTACCAGTGCCAATTTAGGGCTAAAATATTTCAAAGGGTAATATTATATTTTTATACTAAGCTGAAAATGCTACTCTGGTTCACTGTACAAAAATGAACTTAAATTGGTTGAAAAATGGTAATGACTACAAAATGTGTAGGAGGTTTCATTGTCAATTTCTTTATTGGGAGTGCTGTATTTTTATATAAACTTTGTAATTTAGTGTTTTGCTGTAGGACAGTTCTCGTTATTGCTTCTCATAAGTCGTTTGTTTTGGAATATTAATTACTTACTTGTAAAACTTAATATTTTGGTAGGCGGAAGAACAGGAGATTGTTTAGGTCTGGTATAATATCTGATAAGTTTTATTTCAGTATCTGCAGGCCTAACAGGCTGAAACGTACATCCGCAATAGCCGAAATTTTGGGCAATCGGTACCATGAAACACACTTATCCCACAACCAGGCCCGAAGATGGCACATGACAGTTCATTCCACATAATCCCTAAAGCACGAAACGACCCGAATTCGCAATATTCAGAATTATGACAGACCGCCAAAAAAAAATTAAAATGAAAACACGATACTACACGACTTTTCAAAAGGTCGAAAGGTTATCATTATCCAATACAAAGGAAGAAATATATTGTAAACGAAAACCTCCTCGAAATGTTTGATTCAGTCCTTAACATACTTTATGGTTCCGACCGAAAGAACGAAATCCGAAGTAGCTTCATGGTAATGACACTTCTTTCATTCGTGTTACGGGTGGGCCCGCAATTCCAGATTACATTTCATGGTAGACCTTCTGATCCTAATGGTTAGATAACTAACCTTTCAAACAACAGATTTAAATTTTTACTTTTAATTTTATCAATCAAAATATTTTTCCAGTTTAGGTGTAAACCTATTTGTTGAATTTTTTCATTAATTAAGGTTTTTGGTGTAGTTCTTACTGCATGCATTTTAAAATTCGTCTCACTAACTAGGAATAAGATGACCGCTGACCCACTGGGTCCACCAGGTGTCACATATAGCTTTATAGCTCTTAAATAATTTCTAAGAAAGTCCACTGCTGGACATAGGTCTCCCCTAATGAGCGCCATAGCGCCCTGTCTTCAGCTTGCCGCATCCAACATCTGCCCGCAGTCTTTCGCAGATCGTCATCCCACCTGGCCGGAGGGCGTCCTACACTACGTTTGCCGAGTCGCGGTCTCCACTCAAGAACACGTTTACCCCAGCGGTAGTCGGTTCTAATAAAACTTGCTGCTGTTAAAATACTGTACCCGTTCCCGCGACCCATAAGGACCTATTCCCGGAATAAAAGTGGTTATGTCCTATTCTCGACTATAATCTACCTCTGAGCCCAATTTTTGCTTTTTTTGGGTTCGATTCCCGCTCAGTGCAAATTTGTATATTTGCATTGGTCTGGGTGTTTCTATGTATAATATGTATTTATTTACAAAAAAAAAGTATTTAAGTATGTTTATCCGCATTCTAGAACCCATATGACAAGCTCTGCTTAGTTTGGGCCTAGATGGCGTTGTGTAATTTGTCCTAGAATATTTATTTATTTATTATTTATTTATTTGCTTGAAAACACATCTTATTTAAACTGTTGAGTGATGGCACTTGGTGAAACTTACTACACATATTGAAATAATGTATCACTTGTACTTTTCCACTATATATTTAATAAATTACACCTGACCGGTTTCCATATTCTCCGAGAATGCCATGAGGCGAAACCGGCCAGGTGTAATTAATTAAATATATAGTGGAAAAGTACAAGTGATACATTATTTCAATATGTAACAAACATCCATAAATCCACAAATCCATACATACTACGCATTTATCCTATTATTGTGATGGTCTACAGCAGTTGTGTAGATATATTATCCGTCTATTTACATTTATACAAGTAAATAAAATTCAGATCAGATCAGATCTGTAATGACTACATATCAATGTATACAAGATATTTGTATTAAAAAAAAAAACAATTTTTAAAATTTTTGTCCGTCTGTCAGAATTAGGTAATCCCTGGAACGGCTGTTCCGATTTTGACGGGACTTCCACTGGCATATCGGTAACGTTACAAGGCGTACATAGGCTACTTTATTTTAGTAAAAGAATTAGGGTCCAGCGTAGAAAAATTAAACCCAGAAAATTGTGAATAAATCTGATTCAAGGTTTTCTTTGGAAGTAAATAATAATAATTTAGGATCTGTATAAAAAAATAAATACACATATACATATATACTCAGGTCGTTTTCTTCCTCAGAGTAAGCAGAGACAACCTGCTGTCTGCTCATATCCTTACACACTTTATAACTTCCTCTACGGTCACTAAACCTGTTATGCAAGTCTACCTGTTTCAGTATAAGAGCCAGCGTGTCACGTATGCCAGTGCTTACACGTGGTGCAAATGGAATGGATTTTTTGCAAATTATTTGCATGAAATTAGCTCAGTATTATTTGCACGAAACAAGCACTTGTAAAAGTGCACAAGTACGATGCAGTGTAGGCCCTAAAAGCTCTGAAACCTTTGACTTAAATATGTTACTCCCTCTAATTATTTTTATTAAAAACAAGTAACAACCTAAATACTACCGACCACTACCCCATGTGGCCTACTGCCATTGCGCCCGGACCAGGGCTTGGAATACCAATAAAAATTTGGTATCGTTACCTTTTTTTCGTCAAAGGTAACGAAAAACTCAATCAATACTTGAAAAATAACGATACTCAAATCACCGTAACTTTAGTAACAATATTCACCGGTTTTTACCGGTGAATATTGTTACTAAAGTTACGGTGATTTGAATTTTTATAGGGTCCATATTGACTCACCTAAAGTTCTTTATCCGAAATTGTTCTTCCTAACGATTTGTAATCCGAATGATCACTCCTCCTAAAATTTTTCATCCTAAAGTTTTTATTCATACTATTAGTGCTACCGTCACTGTGCACCGCTATGTTCATAACACTCATGTTTCCGAAAATTGTTATCAATAAAATCGTTAACATACAATATTAAAGCTCCTACTGTTTTTTATCCTAACGTTTTTATCCCTAAACATAATTACCATAATATTGTCACTCGTAAAGAAATATTTACCAAGTAATTGGCACTTCGCCGGCCGCTGCCGCGGCACGCTCGCTTCGCTCGCTCGGCTCGTGCGTTGTGGTCACAGTTCTAACCTAACCTAAACCAATGATTATAAATAGTACAGTGGTATAAGGTGGGTAAAGTGCAACTTGTACCATGGTACTATTATTCTTATATGTTATACATGTTATGTGTAAATAACTAAAACTGTAAAAGTTACGCAAAATTAATGTAAATAATACTGATTATTATTAATAAAAATAAATCTAAACAAAAAAGGTATGACTTTCAATAATAGTGTAAAAGATGGTTATGTTGACAAAATATAGGAAAGAAATAATAGTATAATAGGTGTTTATTGCTACCGACATTATGAAGTTGAATGATTCGGAATTAAAACATTAGAGACAGAGTAGTTAGGAATTGTGATTGTTAGGATGAAAAATGTTAGGAAGGACATTTTCGGAGTTCCAATTTTCGGAGTTGAAAATTTAGGTGAACTTTGGCGCACCCGTAAAAATACCGTTACCTGTCTTTTTAACATTATGGGTTAACGGTAAAAATACCGCCACTCACCTTATTAACGTTAGGGGTTACGTTAAAAAGGTATAATTTTACCAGTAACTTTACCGATATTGGTAACGAAATTGTTACGTACAGTATAAAAAAGAGATGGATGCTTATTATTCAATATTACACGGTGGCAGCTCGCCGTTGGCTGTATGTGCTTTTTAAACAGTTTTATTTAGCTTGCCCTGGTTATTTTTATTTCTTTAGTTAGCAAGTAACAATTAGGTCAAACCACAGCACCAAACATAAGTACGTACCGGAAACCGAAACTGACACCTAACAGTTTTTTCGATTTCATATCACAAATAAACTTCACAATACAACTTAAGGAGGGAATATGTAAAAGGGGTCTTCGGTTTGCAGTAAGTTTATATAGAAAATGCATGAATTAGCTATAAATTACCGGTAAATGTATCGTACTTTATAAATAACGTTATAATATCATTCTGTTACTAATTTACCGCAAAAATAACGTTATAATAGTGATCTGCTACCAACTTGCCGTGAAAAAAATTACCGTTATTAATATTACCCTTATAAAATAACGTAAGTTGGTAACGTTTTATTAGCTAAAAAACGATAAATAGAAATGCACCGTAATATTTTAGTTTTCAATATTATCTATCTATTAGCGGATGCCTGCGGCTTCAAATCAGTTAACGTTTTGTGGTCATATCTCCGGTTCTATTTATCCAATTGCATGCAAACATATGGCAAATTTTAAGTCTGACCAAGACATTTCTAATTGAAAAAAACTGAATCAAAATCCGTTCAGTAGTTTTTGCGTCCATCGCGAACAAATAGAAAAGAATTCCAAATTTAAATATTTTTAAAATAATCATTAAAACGCAGTACCTTCATGTAATTAAAGCTTGACACAAACATGTTCATGAAGCTTCTTCAGGACTATATAGAATTTTCTACAATTTTTTTTATGGATATTTGCCATGTAACGTTAATTCCATAATGTAATTTATGAAACTTATGATTATGACTTATGAATAATATAAGTTACTTAATTAACGCATATTCATTCAAATAAAACGCAACTTTTAACGGATTATAACGATAAATATTTATCGATAAAGATTCAATGTAAATAAGAACTGTTGAATAGGCATAAATAGGAAGATCAGTTATTTAACTACAAGAAATAAAATCTGTGGATTTTATTCATTACCTGCGTACAAAAGTCGAGTGTTTGAAAAACCTGCCAAGTGCGAGTCGGACGCCCCCATGAAGGGTTCCGTAACAGCAAGTAAAATGTTTATATTTAAGTTGATTGAATGAAAGGTAAATTGCGGTTTACGATTTGACGTATTAAAAAAACTACTTACTAGATCTCGTTCAAACCAATTTTCATGGGAGTTTACATGGTAATGTACATCATACATTTTTTTAGTTTTATCATTCTCTTATTTTGGAAGTTACAGGGGGACATGCACACACACACTTATTACCACTTTGGAAGTGTCTATCGCGCAAACTATTCAGTTTAGCAAAAAATTATATTAGAAACCTCAATATCATTTTGTTAGATGAAAAAAAAAAATTGAGTTTCTGTTCTAAGTACCCCCCATATTTTTTTTTTCTATTTTGGTGTGAAAATCTTAATGCGTTTCACAGAATACATCTACTTACCAAGTTTCAACAGCATAGTTCTTATAGTTTCGGAAAAAAGTTGCTGTGACATACGGACGGACAGACAGACAGGCATGACGAATCTATAAGGGTTCCTTTTTTTGCCATTTGGCAACGAAACCCTAAAAACGTGAAAACTGCCCAGGATACAACAGACTCGATGGCCCTTGGACCGTACCAGTTTTGTTGGACATACTAGAAAGTTTGTTTTTAATTATACTAATGTCTACGAAAACGTTTTCAATTCAATAAGCCCAATGCGATATATTTTGGCCAATATTCAATACACGTAGTTCATTGGAAGAGTCAAGGTACAACATAGGAACCATTTCTTTAAACCGCTTTTATAAACACACTTAAAGTTGAGGTAAGCTTAGAACATCAATGCTTTGTGTTGTTTACATATACTGAGATTAGATTGAGAAAAAAAGATTTATTATAACTCTAGATCACGTTAAATAAATAAACAATAAGTACAGTCCAAAAGTACAGTACTCTTTGAGCAAGAAATCATAAATTCCCTTTTTCATCTGCATTCACGCGGCGCCAACGAATTTCAACTAATTTCACGTTAGACTTGACTAACTACTAATGCTGCGGCTGAAATACTTCCTCATAATTTTATTTTTTAATAATGAAAATATTGCTGACGACACAATCATTATTTAAATTATGTAAAACGAATTTAATTCAATGTAATACTGTCCATAGCACACCATCATAACTTCACAAAAAACATAGGATACCTACTTCAGTATTCATTTTAAACTGTATCTAATAATATTTGTTATCGAAAAAGTTTATGGTTTAGCCTGCTATGCGTGTCTCGGTTTTTTAGCAATAAAAACAATGTTAGATTTTATAGATCATCATAAATAGTATTTAATAGTTTATAAATATTTCTGATTCTTTTATAAACAGCAAAATGAATAACCAATTAATCCGAATACCCGATTGTTCCGTTACGGTTCATAAGTCAGAAGTCATTCGCCCAATCCTTTCTCTGCACTAGGGGCAGGAGAATTTTAGTACATATATATATGCTTCATATTGGTATTATTATTTAAAAGATATTACTTATACATGTAGCTTGTAACCTGCATTTTAACCAATAATTGTGTAGTCCGTCCGGTTCCTAAGGTTTCCAATTATCTTTCCAATACACAAGCAATGTCATCCTTCCGATAATGACACTGGCTCCATTCTTTGTATCGCTTCACATGATCGCTTGAAATTTGCATCCAATCACCCATTGTGTGAGTGATGGGAACTGACCAAATATTATTAATAAAACACAAATAGTGGAGTCCCTGGGGGCTCCTTGGACTTGTGTAACGTTGAGACGGATTTATTTGGTTGAGATGGGATCTTGTTCTTTATGCTCTTAATGACAAAGTTTACCCATTTGTTTAGTGCTTCTGACTTTTTAAATATTTTGGCCAAAAATTAGACCGAAAAATTTTAATCGAATTAAATTTACTGTTGTTTATATATATAGGTACGTTGAATTAGGAATACGGTGTACGAAAAGGGATATCTTTCAAAGATACCAGAGTACATTAAGGAAGTAAGCTTGAACAGGTAGTAGAACGTGAAGTAGAGAAGTGTAAACCGGGAGCGCACGCCTCTGTATAAGGGATACGTGCTATATGGTATTTAATTCCAAGCAACGCGTCGGGGTAGCCAATTGTAATGGGCAAGCCCAGCCGGGGTCTCAGGGTCCCATATCCTGCCTAGGGTGTACCTGGTTCTTCTGCAATATGGATAGGCTCGAAGGAATACCATGCAGTTATACGGCCGGTTTCAATAATCCATCTATCCTTTACCAGCAGTTAAAATACCTACCATTAGTATCTATCGGGGATTTTTTCTGTTTCAATAAACAAAGATAAGCAGAAAATGACTTTGATAATATTGAAACCGCAGTTACAGACAGATTAATGTTGACATGTTTATCTGGGATAGCTTCTACCTTTAATTGTAGGTAGATTATTGAGACTGGCCGATAGTCGGTTCAAGTCCAACATTTCGATCTTACCGCCGATAACGACTTGAGGTGAAATCCGAAGGGGGGGGGGGGGGAGGATACAAAAAAGGAGTATGACGCTTAAATATTTCTTGGGAGCACTACTTTGCCATTTCGTAATGACAATGATTGTAAGCGCCATTTTAATCAATTTCATTTTTTTAACTTTCATTTATCATTTATTTACTCTCTGGATCCAATGCTTGCACTTGAACCCGGGTTGATTTGGCTTACCTTGCTGTTTACAGGAAAAACTGTAGTATGACCCCCTAACCCCGAGAGTTTGGTTAGCGAAAGGTCAAGGTATTTTTCCTTATGCAGTCTCGATTTTCTATTGTCAATATATTCATATTAATATATTTAAAGAAAAAAGGCCTCTTAAACGTGATCGAATTTGATTTTATATTTTACTGTTAATCACTTATAGCTAATAAGTGTTGATTTTTAGTCTGGACATATAACCATGCAAACTGTTAAATGTCCTGAAGATATGCATTGTAATAATGTGAAGATAATATTTCGATCGAATTTACTTTACTTATACCATACCTATGATAGCGTGATGATATATAGCGAAGTTATGACTATATACAATAATAAATATAGAAAAAAATGTCTACTCTTGCAGATTCCATAAGAGCTTTTCTTTTCTTAGCTGGTTATAAAAAATACGTTTTATTTTTCGTGCGGAAATCCCTTCGGATACCCCCCCGCCAGCCAGCGTGGGCGGTTATGTCGAGCTTGAACCGACTAATAAAGGAAAAGAATAAGAATCAATATTCTAAGACGTTCTAAACAATGCTATCTAGACCCAATGTAAGCATAGCTTAACCGCACGCCATCTCGGGTCTACAGACGCCGGGGTGTAAGGTTGCCCATAGAGTATATCCCTCGCACCCTGACTGACCCTGGGCCATCCCCGGTTTCGAGATGGCCCCTCGGGTTTGGGAACCACGGTGGCCCCGTCTTGCCCCAGTTTGGGGGAGGGGCGCTAGTTGCCCCACCGTCCCGGCCTGCTTCTGCTGGGGTGACAGGCGGCCTATGTGTAATTTTGTTAGTAATGATATTAAATTACTGCAGGTAACGAGTTTACGAGAAGATCACATTTTTTAAATAATAATGCTCACTTCAACTAGCGTCACAGATCTGCCTCAATAATATAAAGATGTTATGAAAAGTAAGAAATATTGCTCAATAATAATTTTAACAAAAAGATATGCACTGTGATAGCCAAATGTATTTATTAAGTGTGGTCGATGACGGCATCTGCTTACGCATGACAGTATTGGCTTTGTTTACGTAGATATAAACACTCATACAATAATCTCGACGAGTGCGTAAAGTTGAAAGAAGATGTTTAAAGTAATACAGGTAAAGTACTTAGAACCCATAATATTTGTATCTGTGGTGATTTATTTCTTTTGTACCTACGTTGTTTGCCTGTTTGTATCATTTGTTTTGTATTTGCTAAAGAGTCATCATCATCCTCATAGCAATTTCTGAGTTGCGATCAAATTAATGTTTTAAAAAGATGAAGAAATAAAAATAAGATACTGGCTCAGAAAATGAAAATATAAAACACAACCAAATATTTTATGATAGGAATAATAAAGACTACTACAATAAGAATACCCCATAGTTAACTAGAAATAGATAAATAGAAGCATAGAGGGTGTTCCGCCCGTAAACGAATGATTGTGAATGAATGTCAGAAAGAACAAGTATGAAATGAATAAAAGTACGAGCAGTAGAAAAGCGAGAACTGATATGAAAGGCAATAGACTAGGAAAGTCTCTGAAAAATTAAGATCGAACGTGCTAGTAAAAAAAAAACAAAATGTGCGTTTATGCATGTTAAGAGTGGTCGAGTTGTTGAATCTGAAGGCGTAGAACTGTCAGATTCTACAAAATTAAGATCCCTCTGCAAATAAAACCTACATGTATTAGAATATGTTACAGGCATTAGGTGTTAATGAGTCGGGTATGAAACAATTATTGCGGGATCGGCATACTCAGATGGAGTCAGACCAAGCTGGATGCCCTGGATAGGAGAGTCCGTATACTATAAATCTTAAGGCCTTCACGGCCGGCGTTGCATGAAGAATATACTGCTTCCGGCCTGTTTGGCCGTGGTCCATCGGAAACTTGTATTCCAGACGTTTCGTCGATCACTGCGGTCGACATCTTCAGTGGTACACGTCGGGACGCCGTCACCAGCCACCACTTCACAATTCTACCCACGGCTATGTCGAGAAGCCATCGAAATATTGAAGCATCCCAATAATTTTAATAGAAAAAACGAAGGTTTTCATCTCCAAAAAGATTGGTATCCAGCACTGAGAGCCGCGCGTCATCACAATTAAAACATGACGAAGCCGCCACCATCCCCGGTATCCCCCTTACTTAGCCTCACCAATCAGGATCGAGCGCATCGGTTGCGCAGCTCTCAACCAATCAGGAGCGATCACGTCGTTGGCCCCCTCCAACTGCGCCTATAAATACGCCAGTGACTCGGGCCTTTACATCAGTCGCACCGAGTTCGCCGCCGAGGAAGGTTCTCCGCACTCGACGGCGTCCCGACGTGTACCACTGAAGTGTCGACCGCAGTGATCGACGAAACGTCTGGAATACAAGTTTCCGATGGACCACGGCCAAACAGCCCGGAAGCAGTATATTCTTCAGTCCGTAAACTGCATATCGCATGCACCATCCCCGTTCTTTAGTAATGAGGTTGCACAATATATCTCGCGGAAGTGTGGGGGTTGGGGTTCTTTAAACGCTAGTACCCTACACAACCGCGAGATGTGCAACCTTAGCAGTGGACTACAGACTTACCTCGCTCGGTCTAGCGAAAGAGAACTGGCGCAAACCTGCAATACTCAGTATTAATAATCGCAAGGAGGTATAGAAAAGTAAAGATCGGCATGAACGTTTTTATCGGGCCTTATATGAACCCGATGTAGATTTACAAGCATCTGTATTCTGTTTACAATTTGGCAATCTCTTTGGAGAGACTGAAGGTTTTATCTGTGGAATTACTGACGAAGTTGTAATGATGAACAACTATCAGAAATATTTCCTGAAGGATGGTACGGTTGGAATTTGTCGACAATGTCACCGTCCCGGAAAATCCCCCAGGCACGTTGTTTCCGATTGTTCTCGTCTTGCCAACGGTTATTATTTGCATAGACACAACCAAGTCGCCAGGATTGTCCATCAACTTGCTCCTAAATATAACCTTGTGGATTCGGAGGTGTAATACAGGTATGTGCCCGACACAATTGGTGACGATGATGCTCCCAGTACAATGTGACACAACTGTCACTCTGATCGATCTATCCACACTGACAGGACCATTGTAGCCAATAAGTCTGCAATAGTTGTGATAGATCGATTAGAGCGCCGCGCAATATTGTCGATATCATCATCCCACATGATGATAATCTCATGAAAGCCCAAAAAGACAAACAACTACGTCTGCAAGGCGAATCGCTGCTTGCAATGTTGAGCTGAGTGAGACATCGTGATTTGAATTATTAAGAGCGATTTATTTATCAGGAGTTTTGGACGACTGTTTTGGCGCCAAAACTTGTTCAATAGATTTGACCGCTATTGCGGAATCAGATTTTGAAAATTTTGAACAGTGATCATTCCTCCGTGGCAAGTCCGATTTTGAAAATTCTTTTTGAAAGTCACAACTCTGGACATGCTTTCTGAGCGTGTAAAGTTTGGTCACAGTGTCTAGAACGGTTATTATGTAATTCCATCTGGTTTTTTTTTTAACGGTAATCATTCCTCTGTGGTAGCATTTAATTTTTCAAAATATATCCATAAACCTTCCTCTGATTGACCTCTTTAATCATGCCAAATTTGGTTCTGATTGGATTAGTAGTTTAGAAGGAGACCTGTGACAAAGAAAATCCTGAAGTCTGGTATGAGGAGCTTTCGCTCGACTTCGTCTCACTCAGCTCAATAAAAATATTTGGACTTGGCTCACGAGGTTGTTGACACGTGGGATGTGGATTCAGCAGTTATTATATATATAGTTATATCCTATAGTCGTACTGGTTCACGGACTGATTGCCAAGAGCCTGTATCAACATTTGAAGAGGCTCGCGTTAAGCAGATGGGTCAAGGGCTTGATGCAGAAGGCAGTACTCCTCGACATGGCACGTATTTATTATGATACCGGGAAGCCACTCTTTTTATAAAATGTGTTAATTTTTTATTTATATTTAAAACTATAATTTATATGTACCTTTTTTTTTTCGTGCGGATATCCCTTAAGATACCCCCCCCCCCCCCGCCGGCCAGCGGGCGCAGTTATGTCGGGCTTGAACCGACTAATAAAGGAAAAGAATAAGAATCAATATTCTAAGACGTTCTAAACAATGCTATTGTAGCGTCCGGGGGTTGGACGCCACAATACCTCGTGTTGATGAAAAGATAAACACAAGGATTAAACTTTATATTATCATTTATTTAAACAACAAAGCTTCCTATATCGAGTTTAGGGAGGTTTCTACGCGAATATATTTATATTTAAACGAACTGTAGGGAGTCGCGGATTCTGCTCAGGGATTGAGCCTACATTCAGTACACTTGTATCTTCTCTTCTGACGGCGGGCGAGGGCGGCGCCCCAAGTCACCCGCTGTCAGCAGCTTGGTCCGCCAAGCAATTGTTTTTCTTCCCTAGACTTATTTAAAAATAATATTTACTTTTAAACTCTGATACATGATGGCCAGGTTAATGAACTGTAGTGATCGAACGAGGTCCGAACGCAACATCTAGCTACGCCCAAGGCCATGACATGTGACAGCTACATTGAAGCCCTATGTATACTAAACGAGAGCAGACAAAAAAAAACATTAGATCGCCTGTCTCTTACAATGAGAAAAACGACGCAATCTTTACAATTTATAACCATTAAACTGTAATAAATACTGAAAAATCCGAATAAAAAGATTGCTTCATTCTTGGCCTGGCAAAAACTCGTCAAAAAGCAACAAACCACAGCGCGACTATCTAAATAAATTATTTTGGTGTCTCTTGACGACACATTTTAAGGTTTGCCCTGAAGGGGCTTAAAGTACAGAGTACTTTTGAGACATACCTAACTAAAAAACAAAAGATGACATAAAGTGACTTATCCTTACACATTATGCATATGTAATTATAAACCTCTTACATCGCCTACAAATTACTAAATTACTTTTTAATCAATATTAAAGAGAAAGAGAACTTTACTTCATAAAGAGAAGTCTGGTCAAAAACCCACTTTCAACCATCGCCGGCACTCATGTCCAAAACGATTTGACTCTCTTACAAAGTTTAGATCCCTACTCCCAACATTAGACGAAAAAATAATTGCCTAACTCCTACGCTAGTACCTACATCATGAATATAACAAAAAAAATCTATTTATCTTCCGCAGCGCACCACATAGAATGAACAGAGAAAAAATAATATTAATTAAACATCTCACACAACACATGTCATTATTTACTACGTGGATTATAATTCTATTAAGACTTATAGTCCTTATTGGCCCTATTGACCCGCAAGACATCTGTCAATGGCGAAAATAACACAGAAATCTCTTGAGACACTCTGGAACAAGCCACCATCATAGCCTTTGCACCTCTTTATCTCAACCATATTCTAGTTGGGCACATAACAGCACATAAAAGCACATAAAAGCAAATAAACACAATGATACTGATAATTGCGTCGCTCCAATGTCGCACGACGTCTTCCTTCTTACGGCACGGGATCGATCACTCCACTGCCAACTGCAGAATGTTGGCGTTTCCAACTCCTGCGGAAACTAGCGCTCCACCAACTCCTATGGAAACCAGCGCCTCCACCAGCTGTAGCAACCAGCGCTCCACCAACACCTGCGGAAACCAGCGCCTCCACCAGCTGTAGCGTCCGGGGGTTGGACGCCACAATACCTCGTGTTGATGAAAAGATAAACACAAGGATTAAACTTTATATTATCATTTATTTATACAACAAAGCTTCCTATATCGAGTTTAGGGAGGTTTTTACGCGAATATATTTATATTTAAACGAACTGTAGGGAGTCGCGGATGCTGCTCAGGGATTGAGCCTACATTCAGTACACTTGTATCTTCTCTTCGGACGGCGGGCGAGTGTCAGCAGCTTGGTCCGCCAAGCAATTGTTTTTCTTCCCTAGACTTATTTAAAAATAATATTTACTTTTAAACTGACACATGATGGCCAGGTTAATGAACTGTAGTGATCGAACGAGGTCCGAACGCTACACTATCTAGACCCAATGTAAGCATAGCTTAACTGTTTTATGTATTCTAGAATGCGGATATACGTAGTTAGATGCATTGTCTTTTGTCAATACATACATATTATACACAGAAATACCCAAACCAACGCAAATAGACATATTCATGCATACAAATATTTGCACTGAGCGGGAATCAAACCCACGATCTCCAACTTAGCTGTCAAACGCACTACCACTACGATTACGCATTACCGGTCCTCAATGACTCATATTGTGAAATAAATTTTATAGAAATCTGCTGTTTATACAATTGCACTTCGCATACAAATGTTTAAGAATATAAAGAAAGTATTTTTTTTTATAACGTGTGAAACCTCCACGGGATTCATACCCTCCGGTGCCAACGATGGGATGGGCGTGTCGGAATCGGACCGACTAAAACCACACAGTGTCCTCCCCAAGTGTCCATTACCGGGCACCCCGGGTAAGCCCTCGAAAGGATGACCCCAGGGTTACCGGCGGACTTTGGCCGCCGCCGCGGCCTCGTCTGGTATATATATCAAGGAAGTATATTATGAATTTCAGGCACCTACATCACAAAGGTTATTAAAATACAGTTAAATCATAAAGATGACGCGAAATAAATGTCGTGAGTGATATATTTGGTTCTAATGATCACAGGTTATAAATGCATAGTATTATGTATTTGTTTTATTTGACGATGAAAATTTACGATTACGACAAAGTTGAGGCCATCTACGTTACGAGCTTACTTCACTCAACCGCAGCAGGTTGACTGAAGTAAGCTCGTAACGGTTGCAGACCGACCTGATGAAATAATTCACTCTCGGTCTTATCTGTTACAAAAGAAAACCACGAGGGTGACATGGTCGCTTTTTTTTGTGTACCAAGCCCTCTATAAAAAATCAAGATAAAAAACCATCCACTTCCGGATAACGTTTGGCCCAACGGAAGAGAAGTTTACTGAGAATTGCGAAAAACCCGTTTTTGTGACATTTGACACCGAGTAATTTTTTTTCTAGGTATCGAATCGGTTCCGCCCCGCAGATGCAGCGGCTCGACAGCCGAAGTTATATGAGGGATACAGGGAGGCCGGAAGAACCCTCCGAGCGGAGATAAGGCGGACTAAAAAGGCGGCCCGCCACGAACTGCTGGAGACGCTGGAGCGGATCCGTGGTCAGGGGTAAGCTGCACCGAAGGGCCTGGCCGTTAACCCAGTGTCTTCAGCCAGAGCTTCTCGGAGGAGTTATTGGGTCCCTGTTCCCAGCTCGGGCGGTGGAACATGTTTCACCACAGATGACTCCACCTCAATCGCCTAAGGCGCCTGGCGTGGTTGATGACGATTTACCCGAGGTCACTTGGGTAGAACTAGAGTTAATGGTGCGAAGGCTTAGAGCCAAAAACACCGCCCCGGGACCCGACGGCATTCCAGGCCGAGCGTGGGTCCTAGCTCTAGTTGACGATGCTCTCGAGCTCCGACTGAGAGGGATTCTCAGCGCATGCTTGGAGCGGGGCCAGTTTCCGAAATTCGTGGAAGACGGGGAAACTGGTCCTCATCCGAAAAGTGGATCGCCCGGCGGACTCGCCGTCCGCTTACCGACCCATAGTGTTGCTCGATGAGGTGTGCAAACTCTTTGAAAGAGTCATCGCCAAGAGCCTCTCTAGAGAGGGGACGGACCTGACGGAAGCCTAATATGGCTTCCGCCAGTGGGGCTCCACCGTAGATGCCATCATGCGCGTGAGGGCTCTGGCAAAGGATTCAGTTGTCCGGGGTGAGGTGTACCTGGGTATCGCCAACGCGTTCAACACCTTGCCCTGGAGTTGCATTAGAGAGGCACTCATGTATCACGAAGTGCCTCTCTACCTTCACCGCATAGTCGGGGCGTATTTATCGGAGAGAGCCGTTATCAACCCAACCGTGACTGGCCTCGGTCGGCGTTAGATGTCGTGCGGTGCTCCACAGGGATCGGACCTGAGGCCGCTCCTGTGGAACATCGGATACGACTGGGTGCTTCGCGGTGGGCTTGCAGATGGTGCCGCCGTCACGTGTTACGCGGACGACACGCTCCTGACGGCGTGCGGTGCAACCTACCTCGAGGCGACCCTGAAGGCCAGGACAGCGGTTGCCCAAGTCGTGGAGCGGATCCAGCGGCTGGGTCTCGAGGTGGTTCTGCATAATATCGAGGCCCTGTTCTTTCATGGGCCTCGGAGCAAGCCACCTGAGGGATCCAGTCTCATAGTATAAGGCACTCCCATCGGCATCAAGCCCCAAATGAAATATTTAGGGCTCATGCTCGACGGCCGATGGGACTTCGGAGAACATCTCCGAAGTCTGGCCCCCAAATTCAAGGGCACAGCAAACGCTCTGGTGCGGCAGCTGCCAACATTGGGGGGCCCGATGACTCCTGCAGGAGACTCTACGGGGGGATCGCGCAGTCCATGGCTCTATATGGGTGCCCAATCTGGGTGAAGACCCTTAAGGCTAGACATGAGCGGATGCTGCGTGCTCGGCAGCGGGTAATGGTCAACAGGGTCATCAGAGGGTACCGCACGAACGCCTTCGAGACAACGAGTCTCCTTACCGGAACTCCACCATGGGATCTCGAGGTGAGAGCCCTCTTGCAACTATATAGGTGGCGAAAAAAGGCGCGGGAGCAGGGACCGGACCCCGAGCCTGAGAAAACCTGAGAAATCTATGCCGTGCAGTCCCAGCTCCTCCGGTTCATCATGGTGGAGTGGAAAGAATGACTTGGGTGACCAAGCGCTGGGCATGCCGTAGTAGCAGCGGTAAGACGCATCATGGAGGACTGGCTAGAGAGGCGACACGGGAGCCTCTCGTACCGACTGACGCAGGTGATCTCTGGGAAGGGGTGTTTGGGGACCACCTGTGTCGGATCAGGAAGGAGCCAACGTCTGAGTGCCATCACTGTGATGCAGGCGAGGACTCAGGGCTGCACACGCTAGCGAAGTGCCCGGCGTCAGAGGTGCCGAGGCCGGCCCTCGTAGCAGCCCTCGGAATGGAAATACTCTCGCTCGGCATCCTGCTCACAGCGATGGTGCGGAGCGCGAGTGCGTGGGCTGCCGCTGTCTCCTTCTGCGAGCAAGTAATGCTCGAGAAAGAGGTGGACGAGCGGGTGCGGGAGAGACTTAGAGTTCTCACGATCCGCAGAGCCCGCGAGGCGCGCAGGCGACTCAGACGTCGGAGGTCGCTCGACGACCTCCGTCCTCCATGAGCGCAGGCCTGGAGGTGACAAGTGGAGCCGCCTGTCACCCTAGTAGGCGGGGGCGGCGGCGCGTTGCGCGTCCCTCTCCTTTCCGGGTGCAAGACTGGGCACCGTGGTTCCCATACTCGAGGAGGCCATCCGAATCCGGAGATGGCCTGGGTCAGTCGGGGTGCGAGGGAAATGCCTTTTGGGCCACCTAACACCCCGGCGTCTGAAAACTGACGTGTGGGTTTAGACGGTTCGACCCTGACCTCCCCCGCTGGCCGGTGGAAGGGTATCCGAGAGGATTTCCGCACGAAAAAAGAAAGGTATTGAATCGGTGAGGCCTTTTTAGATTTCGGTTATGATGAATAAATAAAATAAATTAAAATAATAATGTCTAAATTGACCGGACTATAAACCATTTTAATGATTTTTAATGTGTGTCTATGTTATCAGAGACATTTAGTTACGTGATTCACATCATAATGCAATGGAATTTACCAGCGCAGTTTTATTGATAGTGTGAAAAAAAATCACATTTACATCCTAAATCGCTATGATTATTTTTCTTGTCTGTGGTTTTCATCATATAATTTTACCATGGAAGTATTAATTAGGTACTAAATAGATATTTTTCAATCAAGGTTTTTAATACTATCTAGTATTTTATGAAGCTGGTACTTCATCATAATTTTTCACTTCAGTTTAAAATGTTAATTAATTACTTGCTTCTTTCAAGATTATTATCATAATATATAAAGCTTTCTTTTATATATAATAAATGTTCAAATTAAAATAGATATTCAAATATTCATTCAATTCAGGGAGTTTAAGAACTAGTTTTATCTATTAACCCCATTTCACTGCTATATTTAACAATTCCATCTTCTCAGTTTGCCTTCCTTAAGAATATCAATCTTAATGTATGTTTCTTATGTAGGTACTCATCAACCTCCATGGGGTGGGAGTCCTCTCGCTCGGCAGCATGATTGCGGCAATGGTGCGGAGCGCGAGCGCGTGAGCCGCCGCCACCTCCTTCTGCGAGCATCTAATGCTCGCGTAGAAGATGGCGGAGCGCGCCCGCAACATGCTCGCTGCGCGTCGCAGGCGACTCAGGTGCTGGAGGTTGCTTAACGACCTCCGTCCTCCATGAGCGCAGGCCTAGGGGTGGCAGGTGAGGCCGCCTGTCACCCCAGCAGAAGCAGGCGGGGATGGCGGAGCGACTAGCGCCCCTCCCCCAAACCGAGGCAAGACGGGGACACCGTGGTTCCCAAACCCGAGGGGGCCATCTCGAAACCGGAGATGGCCCAGGGTCTGTCGGGAATATCGTCGAGGAATATGCTCTATGGGCAACCTTACACCCCGGCGTCTGAAGACCCGAGACGGTGTGCGGGTTTAGTCGCTTCACGCCCGACATAACCGCCCCCGCTGGCGGGCGGGGGGGTATCCGAAGGGATTTCCGCACGAAAACAAAAAAAAGGTACTCATCAACCTTTTCATATTTTTCATTGCATTTGACAAGTTTAAAATTTTCGATCGTTAATTTTTTATGGGTGTTCAAAATAGCGTTTACTTTAGCACCTTGTTAGCCTTCAATATTTCTTGTTCAGTTATCTGTATAACTGGCACCTACCGCAGCGATGCTTATGAATTATCTACATATATAAAGACAGTTCTACGAAAAACATACCTCTTTCAATAAAATGGAAATAAGAAATCATAATTATAAAATCAAATTATTAGTTTATATAAATTTTCAAGGACATAATACAAAGCGTTTTTCATATGTGCTCAATGTAAACATAGCTTGTAATATAGGTTCTCAAAATGGATAAAAATAAATATACTTATTTTTGAAATATATTTAGTAACACTTAGATCAATGCAAATAGACATATTCATGCATACAAATATTTACACTAAGCGGGAATCGAACTCATGACATCCAACGTAGTATTCGAATACTCTACCAGTACGCCAGATAGGGTGTCGAATAATAAATTTAACTTACTTTTAGAATGCTGAACGTCACGATTTTTCTTAAATATAATAAAAGTTACCAAATATATAAGAGTTACAAGCATCATCCTCTTGGTATTGCCCTCGGTAGCATCCGGAGCTTGGGGTCCGCTTACTCCTGCACCTCCTTTTGGATTGGCTTTTATGAGTGCGACTGCCGTCTGCCCTCCCAACTCCGAGGGAAAAGCCTGTGCCAGAGCCTCGTCCGTCGATCACCAGGTGTACTGGTTTGGAGGTGAAGTCTGCCCGAGAGCCTCATACACCCTCAGGTTATACGCCATTACTGTCGTACAATACCCGGATGAATAGACAATGTAGTATTTTTGTTAATTACCGCAAAAAGACTGAAAGTTTCTTAAACTTTGGTTTTTTTAGTATCACCTACCACCATCTTGGATATTACAGGGATGACGGCACACTGTGGATGACCTGACCCATCTAGGGGTCACAGGGCCTTAAGTCAAAGTATATCAAATAAGTATCTACTATACGTCGCGTTGTTGTATATTTTGTGCTGAAGTGTAGTAGACCTTTATTTGATACTATTTTCAATCAGTGATTGATTTGTTGACCAATTAGTGATTTAGTAGGTATTAAACTTTTTGTTATTGGACCCGTTGTATAATCAAATTTATAATTTTAAGGACAATTTGATCATTAATGTTTTAGTAAAAAATATACAATACTACTTAGTTAATAGCAAATTTTTTAGTATATCGGCTTGAGACAAGAGCTTTTTTGCTTTATCTTTTAACATCAGGTACAAGATTTTTTAGATATGCGTAAAAAATACATATTCTGAAACATCAAGCTTAACATGAAAACAAATACTGCTTTTTGAAAAGTTTGCTCTGATAATAATAATTCTTGTAGATATCATCATCATCATCATATCAGCCGTAGGAAGTCCACTGCTGAACATAGGCCATAGGCCCATTGACTTCCATTTCGACCAGTCTGTAGCGACCTGCATCCACCGAGTCCCAGCGCTCATTGTAGATATAATTTTTTTAAAGCTACGAGTCTTATGCACATATATAAAATAACAATTATATTAGTACTATATAAAGGAAGGAAGTACGAAAAGGGCTTTTGGCATTGAAGATATAGTTTATAATGTAAGTAATAGTAGTGACTCATTTTTAGTTTCGGTTATTTTTTTAAACTACTTATTAAGCGACGTGTTTCCAGGTCACGGGTTCAAGCGCAATTCAATATTTCTTCTATTTCAACATTTGGTGGACATTAAGTGAAACAGTCAATGATGTCACTGTCGTGACTCATATTTATTTATGTAATGAATTGATACTGACATCGGTCTACGAGTATGAATACGATAATGTCGCGTGGAATTACATAATTTTCACTTTATTGTGTCACCTGAATAATAAAATTATTTGTAAATAGCCTGGTTCATGTATTAGATGGACAAGGACACTACCGCGGCATATTGTGTTTTTTTTTTTCACTGTGAACAAAGCAAAGTGTATTAAACATATATTGTGTATAAATATTAAGATCAGTTCGCCAATGTTTGAAGAGAAGACTTCTAAAAGTCATATCTAAGTGAAAATTGGTTGAACTAAGCTAGGTTCTCACCGTTTACTCAGTGAAATTCAGTGATCAAGTAAGTAGTTTAGTTTTAGTTGTTCGGTTTTTAACATTGGTGAAATCCGCTCTAAGTCTAATACTTGTTGAAATTCCTAAGAAATCATAGGACACACCCTTTTTTTTTTCCGTGCGGAAATCACTTCGGATACCCCCCGCCGGCCAGCGGGGGCGGTTATGTCGGGCTTGAACCGACTAAAACTGTACGCCGTCTCGGGTCTACAGACGCCGGGGTGCAAGGCATAGGACACACCCTAAGGATTAAATTATCTGTAAATACAAATACTTATAGATCATTGTATTATATTTCAAATACGGCTTAGTCACCAAGTAGTCAACATCATCATTACAACGTTAATCCCGGTGGCATCCAAAGTTTGCACTTCGGGGCTCGGGATCCAATCTCTTACACTCTTTCTCTTGAATAAGCTCATCTGGACTGTAACGTAAGCGACTGCTGTCAGACCCCACTACCCCGAGAGGAAAACCTGTATAGTTCATTAATTAGAAGTAGTAGGTACCTGCTAGCAGGTGAGGTTAACCTAGGCTCCAAAGAGTGGGTGGGGCCATACCCTTATTACCCAGTGGTATTTTAAATAAAACTAAGCACTGAATCAACAGTACAGTTGGAAAAACAATACCACAACTACGGTTTGTATTTCCAATCACATAGTCCTTTGTTTTTTATTTGCAGATTTGTCGTCTTCAAGCACGTGTAAGCAAGAGCATACTCGTACATAAATGCTTACGCAAAATACACGAATGGTGTAAGATTCTAAACCAAATTACACAAAGGGTCTTGCTTATTTATTAAGTGCATGTAAATAAATACTTGTAAAGAACAAATCGTAAGACGTTGCAGGAAATGCCAACACGAATATGGCAAGGTAAATTTGAAGAAAAAAACAGTAAATAGGCATTCCTTGATTGATTGAAAAGATAAATTAAGAACCATAATAGGTATGTTTTTATTGAGATAAAAACCTAAAGTTTATAGTTTTGGCGCAAAATTTTTCATCGTTCGATGATAAATAAAAATTGATGTCGGAAGTGTGGAGGCGGCTTTTTATATTTGAACAATCATTAATTAGATGCGTTTTATTGGCTCTTTATCGATGGAGATTTCTGATATGTGCCGAGTGACAGATTTATTACTCGTACAAGGTAATGTTTTGTCGATTCTTCCTGATGGTTATGATATTTTGTAAACCTTTGATTTGCGTCTAATTTAACACAATAACCTTATAACATTATAAACAATCAAAATATTATAATGGCAATCGTCTCAAATACAACGATTCATAATTCAATTCTAGCTTTATGTTTTATGATTTATCCACTTTTGCCTTTTTGGTTTTGTTATGGCGGAAATTATGAAATACTAAATTTCTCCATGGCCATGGCTCCGCCTGCATCCTCGTTTAATACTGATCCCATTCCCATGATCCAGAGTATTCAAGTTTATTCCAGACTATAAGTCATCCCTGTGTCAATTTTCATCTAAAGCCGTTAGATTATTCAGGCGTGGTTGAGTAACAAACATATATTCATCCGAACTATCATTTTATAATATTGGCAAGACGCGGTGAGATCATATTAACGTGCCCTTAAAAAAAACCGGTCATTGAAAGTACGTTCCTGTTAATATCTTCACAAAGGATGTTACTACATTGTCTATATCTATAATATACAATGCTGAACAAATCATAGCTCTGAGGATAGTGCTGCAAATCATAATGAATATTACATTTAGCAAATAGAGTTACTTAATAAAAGTTTTCTTCATGATAACGTGAATTTCCAATTTAAACATTCCATTGCCCTCATTTGCTGACTGAACACGCTCCAAAGAACAATGTTCATTTTTGACCTGTCAAAATAAATGATATAGGTCTACCAGAATCTCATGGACTTGTAAAAACAAATAGAATGATGATTTTGATATGGCAATGTCAAATATCTCTGTCACATCAAAAAGTTAGATTGTACCGTTTTGATACGTCTTCATCTGTTGAAGAGCAAGAAATGCATGTAAAGTTTCTCATAATCATTTACTAAGGTAGAACACTTTAAAATTTAAACATTGTTACATAAAAGGCTTAAGAATATAATGAGATCCTCAAACTGTTTATGTAATAATTATACAAATAGTTTAAATCTTTCAATTGTGTATATTAATCTGTTATCACTACAGCTATATCATCATCATAATCACTACTTTCTTTTTTATTGGTAGTAGGCTCGCTTTTGCCCACTATCTCACTTGTTGGGAAGTGATGATGTGGTCTAAATTTGTATCACTATTTGTTTTATAACATTGACCTATTCTGCTATAGATGTTTGTAGATTACTTTATTGAAATAAAGTATGTGAAATAATTATAAAATTTTAAATTAGTTTTGTCTGTACATGGGAGATATTAAAATAAAAACTTGATTAATAATAATTAATGAACGACTCTAAACACCAAAATATTTTTTTGGAATTCTTATATATTAATTCGTGATGGATGCAAAAACCATTGAACGGATTTTATGCGGTTTTTTTTTCTATTAGAAAGGTCTTGAGCAGAATTAAAATGCCGTTTGTTTGATTGTAATCGGTTAAGTAGAACCGAAGATATGACCAAAAAGTTCAAACCGACCTCCGCGCGGGCGGAGCCGCGAGCATAAGCTCGTAATCTATACTATTATTAAATTATAAATTAGTCATGTCTGTATATTGAAGATATTGAAAAAAAATATACTTGGGTCATGTTAAATGAACGATTCTAAAGACAAAAATATATTGTTTTGGAATTCTTGTCTGTTTGCCTGCTTGTTCGATGGACGCAAAAACTTCTGAACATAATTTGATGCGGTTTTTTTCTATTAGAAAGGTCATCAGATATTTGTCAGACTTAAAACTCATATGTTTGATTGCAATTGGTTTAGTAGAACCGGTGAAGCTACGGGCATCGGCTAGTGTAAAATAAAGCTATATATGCTTTTCTTTTCATTACAATTATTTTCCTTGCTTACAAATATATAATATCAATAATAAATTAACGCATCAAAATTGAAAGCAGAACTTAATAGGATTGTTACCCCTCCTAAGTCCTATTCCATTTTTGAAGTGAAAACTTCTTTAGCGGCGTTATGCACTTTTTTTATTAGAATAAAAAAAACTGGCCAAGTGCGAGTCGGCCTCGCCCATGAAGGGTTCCGTAGCAGCAAGTAAAATTTTTATATTTGAGTTGGTTGAATGAAGGGAAAATACAGTTTACGATTTATGACGTATTAAAAAAAACTACTTACTAGATCTAGTTCAAACCAAATTTCGGTGGAAGTTTACATGGATGTACATCATATATTGTTTTTAGTTTTTTCATTCTCTTAATAAGTTACAGCGGGCGGGGGGACACATTTTACCACTTTGGAAGTGTCTTTCGCGCAAAATATTCAGTATAGAAAAAAAATATACTAGAAACCTCAATATCATTTTTGAAAACCTATCCAAAGATAATATGTAGGCAGAAACGTACAGGTTGGATGAAAAAAAATTTTTTGAGTTTTAGTTTTAAATATGGGGAACCCCCAAAATTTATTGTTTATTTTTTTCATTTTTGTGTGAAAATCTTAATGCGGTTCACAGAAAACATCTACTTACCAAGTTTCAAAAGCATAGTTCTTATAGTTTCGGAAAAAAGTGGCTGGTGTACTTACTGTCTTCTTATTTCGTCATGTCTGTCTGTCTGACAGACAGACAGACATGATGAATCCATAAGGGTTCTGTTTTTTGCCATTTGGCAACGGAACCCTAAAAAGGTAAAACTCGCGTCAGGACACGTGACCTGATCGAAAATTCGTAAGACGGAGGGAGAGTAAATCGCTGGTATTGATTCCCTTTAATTTCATATTTTAAATATTGTAATATATAAATGTATATGATTAATATACTATATATATATATATATATATATATATATATATATATATATATATATATATATATATATATATATATACTATTAATGGATTTGTAAATAATGAATTTGGTTTAACTATGTGAAATGATCGCAATCTTAGCACAACGAAATACAAAACAAACTATTGATGCGGTCTTTATTAGACATTTAAATAGGTTCCAATCAAAACTGTTCGTTTCTTACTTCAGCTACCTTAAACCTGTCGTGTCAGTTTTAGAGATTGGCGATGATAGTTCTGGTAATAATGATGGTGAAAAAGCCGTTGCAATTATGGATGGAAGTTGATTTTTCTGAGAGATAAACTTTTTAATGCAAAATGATTGTGATAGTTTTTTTTTGTATTTTACAACAACACTTTTTTCTGTTTTTTTACTAACTGCAATTAATTAAAACTGTTTAGATACATATTATGCATATCTAAACCTAGTATAAATAATAAAATGCTATCTACTGCTATGTACCCTGCTATGCCCTGCCCTGCCCTGCTATGCCTGGTATGAAAAATAAATAAAAATTAAAAAGCATCAAGATTGTTTAGTTCAATTTCCCCAGTATTGCACTCTACAGTTTTTAATT
Organism: Cybosia mesomella; assembly: GCA_946251805.1. NCBI lineage: Eukaryota > Metazoa > Arthropoda > Insecta > Lepidoptera > Erebidae > Cybosia > Cybosia mesomella. The sequence goes on along the minus strand of OX276396.1, from coordinate 13,250,074 downwards.
TCCCTGTTGTCCATGAGATTCTGGTAGACCTATTATACTCGTATATTGTAGTGTAGCCTGATAAAATGGCTCCTAAAATAGCATTGTTTGAACTAATTAATTTTCAACAACGTGATGCTGACAGATGTAGACATATCTTGAACTGTAGCAATGTTTTTCAGGAGTTCAAGATACAATCGAGGTTGGTTAGTAAGTTTTCACTACTTTTTGCCGCTTTGCGTCGCACTATGTCGATGACATTTACAAAATAACTTTAAATACAATATTTTTAATTACAATTCCTAATTTTCTGAGTAACGATTTAAGCCATATTGATTTTATCGTTATAAAGGCAGATTATCAATTCATAAAAATAAGATCAGTATCCCTATACGACAAATAACAAAAAAATTCGCTGTCAGTACTATACAATGAATATATGGAAAGTGATCATTGTTATTTCTGTCACGTGAAATAAATGCCAATTAAGTATTTGGCTGTAAAGTCAAATCAGTTTCTTCTTAATAACAAACTAGTAAGTTTTGCGGAAACTTGTATGAAATAAAGAAGATTGACGTTACAATTACTTTTACTTTAATCATTCACCCAACCACAAATGTTGGGTGAATAATTTAAAAAATATCGTAAATAAGAAAGGATGCAATTTTACCGCTCTTTTAGTATTCTTCATTAAACAAAGCTGTGTAAATTAATTATTTTACTATATAAAAATTTTCTATTCTAATTTATGCTAAATTACGCTGTGTGTACGACCATAGCATAATTAAGCATAAATTAGAATAGAATTTTGTCAACAACAAGAGAAGCATAACAAAATCTAATTGATTACTCACCTTAGCATCTAAATCTTTTGTAAAATGTAGCAAAAAAATTGAAATCCATTAACTTAGTCCTCTGAGGATTACAAAACTTCTTAAATATCAATTTATTGACACTAAAATAATTATCAACCATTGTTATATTGGAAAACATGTTCCAATATAACAATAGTTGGTAATTATTTTAGTGTTAATCAACTTTTGTAGTTGATTGTACATACCAAGTTACTGCTTGGCAAGTCTAAGCCGTACTTATAGCTATAGGAGGAGGTAGTATCTGCAAGTATATGTGTGAAAGGTCAGGGCTTCCAAACTACACGGTAATTAAAGGTTATTTTTGGCGATAACCATCAGTAAAACAGTTACCTAAATGAATGAAACAAAAACCCACTGGTTCCACTTCAAGAAACCTTGAAATGAAGAGCCTTGAAACACAAAAAGTCAACGAATTCGTGTATACATTTTGAAACAAAGTTGAGGGCTGTGGAATATTCTCGTAGTTACAAACAGTTCCGCTGTGGACGACAAAAACTACACAACACCAAGTAAGTGGCTATTTAAACTTCAGTGTCTTAAAGGAATTATAAAAAATTGTAATCGATAAATATACAATGTTTACAATGTTTTATAAATATAACAAGCTACCCAAAACATAAACTGTTAATTACAGTTAAAAAATCATTAGTATAATATAAATGAGTCCATGTACTTAAAGCAAAAGAAAGAGCCATGTGAAACATCGTCCAATAAATTGCATATTCAAGAACCAGCCTTTCGAGTCAAGGTGACTCTGTGTGCGACTTTTTGAAACGAGTAATATGAACGGTTGATCGATACTCAAATAAATTCACCAAAGTATACTTATATGACACCACAACAAACGATTAATTTTATTTCTTTTTCGTGGACTCTTTGTGTAACCCATTAAAGTTATTATTTCATATAATATTCAGGTTCAAATTGAAAACGTGTAAGTCCTTTATTCTTTTTGATGCGGAAATCCCCTCGGATACCCCCGCCGGCCAGCGTGGGAGGTTATGTCGGGCTCGAACCGACTAAAACCGACTAAAACTTCGAGATCTACGAGTAATAGGGTCAGTCGGGGTGCGAGGGATATGCTCTATGGGCAACCTTACACCCCGGCGTCTGCAGACCCAAGACGGCGTGCGGTTTTAGTCGGTTCGAGCCCGACATAACCGCCCCCGCTGGCCGGCGGGGGGGTATCCGAGGGGATTTCCGCACGAAAAAAAAAAAAAAAAAAAAAGGTACTGACATGGACACTTCCGTATCAGTATGACATTCTTAACATAATATTTTCAACTTCTAATCCGCTGGTCCTATCGATTTGAAACTTTGTGAACATGTAACATCCGGATGATTTCATACTATCGAGGTACAACAACAGCTACCATAAATTATAAACTAAAATCGTAAACAGGAAGGCAGGAAAGGAATCAGTAAAAATAAGCATATTGATTCATTTATTTTTTGCTTTCACACAATAATAAAAATTATTTTTGAAAAAGCATGCATGTTCTCTAACTTGCGAGTACGATACCTTCCCACGATTTAATGCTTTTTTTGGTTGGTGGCAAGTTAGTGTCTTCTCAGTTCAAACATATTTTCGTTCGAGTTCTAAATAATATATTTTGTATTTTACATTGATCCCGACGACGTTTCGGTTGTTTTTCAGCAGCCATGGTCACGGGGAGACTCGGGAGGATCGCGATAGAATCCGTTAAAATAGTTTTATTTCAATGTGTGACATTCGCGTAAACTTCCGACAATATCATGTAACATATTTTGGATAAAAAATGTAATCTATTTTTTTTCACATCACAACCCTTACTAAGGTGAATATATCGTCCTGCACCAATTACTGTGATGAGGTTATGTTGCTGCATTAACCCCTGCACTCCACAAGTGTAAAGTGTGGTGACCTCGTGACATTCCCCGTGGCGGTGGATATGACCACCGGACTTGACTTCCGTTCTTACCCTGGGGGAAGGTACTTCGAGCTAAACCTCCATGTACACTTTTACCGCCACCATATTCACTGTTGCCAATAATAAAACCATGTTGCCAATACATAAGATTGGTTAAGGCCCCTTCATGTCCGATTATATCACAATCAGGTTCAATCCGTATAGTTTAAATACGGTACGGTAGTTTACATAACACATTAACATAGAAGTCGTATTTAATAAAGTATTTTTAATTTTAAGGAGCTAATAAAAAAGGATGAAGACATTTTAATGATTATTCTTTAAGTTCATGAAGTAATTAATAAGGGTAGCGGGTATAGGTGGTATATTTATGACTAAAAGCGGAAAGTAAAGTTTGCATGTGTCAAGGCAGTAAATACGGAGGTTGTCAAAGTTGTCTCGTGCATCGCTAGTGCAAGAATAAATCGGTCGGCGCAAATTAAAGAGACGTATTAAAATTCTGATTTACAATCCAAATTGTAATACAATGGGCATTGTTAAATTTATATCTCATTATTCAATGATCCGGCAATACAAGTAAGCTTAAGTTTTATTATAATTATGTATCTTATTCATTTATTACTATTGTAGAAAATTGTGTGAATATTATGCTAAATAATTGTCTCGAATTGAAATTCTTTCCAAAAGTAATTTAAATTTACATAATGCTTTTCGTTAACATAATCGGATTTAAATGTTTCACATTGAAATAGTGGTGTCATCATCGTAGACAGACTCTATGGCGTCTTTCGATGTCTCTGTAGTTTTATTATGTAGGTACTTACGAGTTATTTATGATTTCATTTGAATTGTGGAACTACACGACCGAGTGTTTTGTTCAAATTAAATATTCATGGCCCATAAATATTATCAATCTATTAATGAGAACAGTCGGTGAAAATATTAAAAGATACTACTAAATCTACATATAATACAGTTAGTTTTACTGCTGATATTAAAATTTGATTACTAATAAAAATAAAAATATTATACACAATAGACATGCAAGTTGATCTATATAAGTAAATGGAAATTAACGTTCTAAAACAGTGGTCCATATTGAATATTATTTTAATGATAATACTTAATCAAATCTGCTCAAACTAAAGCATTGCAAATAAAAAGCAGACTTTTTAACGCTGCGTAAGTGCAAATAAACAGGAACGAAAGTATATCGGATAGCCGGACGGCCTAACTTTTCGTATTAAGATAAGCTTAAATGCTATTTAATCGTGATACTACTATAAGGCACGATACACATTTGTTACACCTATAGTTTTGCCTACTCGTAAATATATTTGTATCAAAATCACGAAAATTAATTATTGGTATTAAAAAAATACTTGAATACCAAAGATAAGTTTAATAAAATATTCACCGATCTAGATTATGTTTATCAAACGTGTATACTGTTCTCTGTGAAATATTCTTTTGTTTCGTATTACCGCATTCGAATAACCCTGCCGTTACTCTCCCTTTTTAAAATTTTACAGTGAGAGCACGCATATAAATCATCCCTTAGACGTGGCTATCTCCTCGATGGGCATAACGGAAGCGGCATAAGGGAATTTTTGCCAGCTTTTACATACACACAACACCTTATAAATCATGAGCTTGTTATGTTGGGGGATGATAAGTATATTGGTAGGTACATAAAATATAAACCCGAGGGGTCATCTAACCCGAGGGAGCCATCTAACCCGCGGGGGCCATCTGACCTGAGGGGGCCATCTCCAAACCGGAGATGGCCCTGGGTCAGCCGGGGTGCGAGGGAAATGCCTTATGAGCCGCCTTACACCCCGGCGTCTGAAGACCCGAGACGTATGCGGTTATACTCGGTTCGAATTCGACATAACCACCCCCGCTGACCGGCGGGGGGTATCCAGGGGGTAAAAAAGGTACATAAAATATATTTGAAATTATGGGATTATACTCAATACCTGGGTGATATTACAGAGTATTGAGAAAGGTATTAGATAGATAAATAATATTCACGTCAGTCTATTCTTCTGAAGAGTGCATCAATAATAAAGTCGATGAGTGTTTCATGTTTGTAAAAGTAGGTATACAATGTTTCATCATCATTCCAGCGTTGTGTGCCGATTGAATTCGAGCCTTTCGACTCGGAACCCGCTGTCCACCTGCCGGCTTTTCGTCCTCCACGCACGGTCTTGAGCATCCCTGGCAGTGAGACTATTTCCACGTATGTAACCTTCTACCAAGCCAGCCCTTCCAAGGTCTACCCCTCCTACCAGGACCCGGCGAGGACTGCATAACCAAACATGTGATACACACGTAGCCTGCTAGGTAATCACCACAAAACGTAGCCGCACCAGTGAATGCGACTTTCCCGCATTTTTGACATGCAGGCTGCCGCGGATGCAGAAGTTTATCGTAAGCGTGGCTCCGCATATCCACCGTAGCATTTGCAACTCTGTGATACGCAATACCCCACGAGGAGCCATGTTTTGTAGAAGTGTAAAAGGACGGACCTGATGATGGTTTTATAGACCCCCTGCCCCTTCAACCTAACCGGAATTTAGAGTCACAATTGACACCATTCATCTTACGCCACTTTGCCCACGCGGTGGCAATGAGCCTTGGCATCGTAGTTGATGTCACCAGTCATGTGAAGTACAGATTCAAGGTATTCTTAGCGGGGTATTTCTCGGTGCGCAATATTCTACCTTCATTAGCTTGGGATCTTACCGGTGAACAGCAGTTGTCACCCAAAGCTGAGGTGAACCTCCAGAACGTGGCTTCATCAAGCAGTCACCACCTGATTCAACGTTGGCAATGGTTGACACTTTTGTCTTTGGGGTTCACGCAGAGGTCCTTGACAAAGAGAAGGTGTTTCACAGTGAGACTTTCTGCTTTACTGATGTTATGTGTCTTAGTGAGTTCGAAATCAATATGAGTAGCGCGCCCTGCGGCAAATGTGACAGAATGACTACGGATGTTCGGATTTGTATTTGAAATACGAGTTCACGATAGCAAGATTGGCACCCGCACATCATCTGAGTTGCGACCATCATACCCAAAACTAACACTGTCAACATTCAAATTCCTTAGACCTATCATGTATATGACCATTCAGTTCACCCCAAGTTTGTAAGTACCTAGGCAATGTGAATGTCTTTTAAAGGATTTCACAGAAACTACTAAATGGATTTACTTATTTTTGCTGATAAAGGTGAGGGGGTTGAATAAAATGAACTGTAAAAAATTTGCTCACGTAATACTTGAAACCTTGGGGTTATCCTTTCGAGGGCTTACCCGGGGTGCCCGGCAATGGACACTTGGGGAGGACTCCGAATGGTTTTAGTCGGTCCGATTCCGACACGCCCACCCCATCGTCGGCACCGATGGGCTGAAGCTCGAGGGGGTTTCCATACGTTAAAAAAAATGTAATACTTGAACTCACAATAATAAATTATGTCGTGTGTTTTAGATGAAAAAGCATAGCCTGAGCCAAAGATAACCAAAAGTAGGCGATTACTATAATATAATAACAATAATACATAACATAATACAATAACTATAAGAGCATACCTTATGGAAATTTGATATATTACTCCATAGATATTTTTTAGAATTGATTTTGTCTAAAAATACAGCACTCTTATTTTGTAACCAGTTTTATATAAAGGATATCCAATTTTACTTTTTTATCACACACACATTATTTTCATTCACATCAGAATTTACTAAGTACAATGATAAATAAATCTAAGCGCCATCTTTGCAAAATGCACAGCACTATTTTAAAGGTCTTCAACTTTCAAAATGTTGCTTTTGTAGCAGGTTTATGGTGTGGTTGAAAGCTAAGTTATGAAGGCAAATTAACAACAGATGGAGCTCATTATTTAGTGTCAACCATTGATGTTTAAATTACTAAATTAACTAATCAGTAGTTACGGCGCTAATTCCTACCTATACAGCTTTTGGTCTAACCTGGCTCCCGTCATTCAATGACTGACGAGACGTTAACCGAGTGGCAGTAAGGGACAAAATTGTTAAATGTGTGGTAAAAGAGTGCGTTTTGCGGTCTGAATAACATAACATAATGAATGGGACTACGTTTCACGCTTTATTATATATTTTCTAGACTTATATTCTTAACATTACAAAACGCATTATAAAAGTTAAAAACTATGTCAAATTTTGGGATGTCGCTACAAACTAAAATTGGGTTGCCCATGCATATGAGAGATATATAAATTAACAGAATGAACTTTTTTTAAAGATTTGTTATAAAAAAGTATGCGATCTGGTTAATTGGCTAGCCAACATTAAGGCCACTCTAGGTTCATTGGTCCGTATTGACACTTTTTAAGTTTATTATTTTTTACTGAGAATTCGGACACCATCAAAATATTATAGATATTTTATACCGTTAGCATAGTACAAAATAGCTTTAATAATTGGTTGGTGTCCGAAATGTCAGTGAAAAATTATAAATCAAAAATCAATACGGACAAGTGGACCTAGAGAGATTAATGGCCTTAACGTCAGCTGGCCGATTAGAAGAACGTTATTAAAATGGTCCTCATTTTAAATTAATGTTCCAGAATGTTCATATGAAGAACTGTTTATACAAATACACTGGACGTATAAGTAATTTAATTAATTATGTTCGGTTGCACCATAATATAATAAATCTAATAAAGAAATTATGACACAAACGTATTATCATGTCAATGTTATAGACGCATACTGCAAAGAAACGAGCAGTACAATGCTGTGTAAACGGGATCAAAACTGGGTACTATTTGACATCGATAAAGTTGAAAATGTTGAGAATGTAACGTAATTTTCGACCTTGTCATTAAGGTCGGAAGTTGCTTGCATTTTTTTGTCGTATTCTCTGTGTGATAGTCATCATAAAATTACTGCATGTTTCAGTGGCTCTACCCGCGTGTAATTCTGATCCTGTTCCCGCAACCCATGCGAACATTTCCAGAGATAAAAAGTAGCCTATGTTTGACTCTGCCAAATTTCAACCAGATCTGTTTTGTTTCAGTGTGATTCAGTAACAAACTTCAAAACATCTCCACAAACATTCACATTTATAATATTAGTAGGATAGGATAGTAGAATTCCCAAAAAGAAGATTCCAACAAAAAAAAGTTAGTATAGAAATAACTTACTAAATCACATTATAATCCGTATTTCAATCTCAGTAAAAAATTTAATCGATGTTTACTTTTGCCTATCCTTATTATCTTGTATGGCTTCAATTTCTTTTGTATGTTTCAGATGTTATTTTATCCGAAAAAAAATCAAGTTAAAATTTTAGGATATCATTTATTATACTATTTCCATTTCTTTATTTTCTCGATGACAGTTCTAATTTGATGTTGTAGTGCTGTGACCAAATAAGTAATGATATCGATCGAAGACAAATACAACAATAACATATATTATATATTTTTTCAAGGTGGGAACACATAATGGGCCATCGCCATGTTGTGTTTGTTTTAATCTGTCACTCGCAGCAAGACGGTCGTGCTATATAGTCACTACATTTCTGTTCGCTGAGTTTTTTCACATTATCCATACGTTACGTTGTGTATTTTGTGTTCCTCCGTGTTGATTGCTGACAAGCTATCAAATATCAAAATGCCTAAAGGATCTGTTCTGAAACGGCAGGCGAGAGAACTGGTTCGTAAGGTTCGTAATTACTTTGAAGCAGAGTATCAAAATGGTGGCCCGCTGTTACCACTGTCGCAAGTGCGAGAGCGTGTTGCGGCCGCATTAGGAGTTAGTGGACCTAATGTTTCAAAAATTACTACCGAAGCTTACAAGCGGCATGCAAATAAGCTTCGTACACCGAAGAAAAAACGCCAACCACGTCGTGTGACATCGGTTGACAACTTCGACCTTTGACGCTATTCGCCGTCATATATATGACTATTACTTGCGCAAAGAAATTCCAACACTTAAAAAACTTGTTGTTTCTTTACGTGAATGTGGTTTGTTTCATGGCCAAAAATCGTCATTAAGCTTGGTTTTGAAAGAAATTGGATTTTTTTATAAAAAATCGGACAAACGTAATATATAGATGGAGCGTCACGACGTTGCTATGGCTCGCTGCGAATTTTTGAGCGAAGCCAAAAAGATATCAGATTGGTCAAATGTTATTTTCACTGACGAGACTTGGTTAAATGCAAACCACACAGTATCTAAGAACTGGACTGATGATACCGCCGTTTCTACTAGTTCAGTGCCAATGGGTAAAGGTGAACGCCTTATCATATGCCATGCAGGGTCTACGAAAGGATTAGTATCAGATGCTTTACTGGCCTTTAAATCCAAGAATACAGTGGACTACCACGAAGAAATGAACGCGGAGATTTACGAAGGATGGTTTAAAGAAATGGTGCAATCTCTGGAAGAACCGTCGATAATTATTATGGACAACGCTACATATCACTTCAGACAAATTGATAAAATGCCGACGCAGGCCAGTAAAAACAAGAGATAATTGACTGGCTCCAACGTCATGGCGAAAATGTGGATAATACTTTATTAAAAGTACAATAAGTGGATATTTTAAAATCAAAAAAAGGCTCCCTAAAAGATATATTACCAACGAAATAGCTGCCGAATGTGGTCATTGGGTTCTTCGACTTCCGCCGTATCATTGCCAGTACAATGATATAGAATTAATATGGGCACAAATCAAAGGACACGCCGTTCGAAACAATACCCATCCCCCTTTTACGGCAAACAAAATGTTAGATTTATTAAAAAATGCATGTGCGGAAGTAACTGCCGAACACTGGGAAAAAATTGTGAGAAGAACCCAAAACATTATAGCGGCGGATTGGGAAATTCATGTGGCATTCGAAAATATAGAAGTACAGGAACTTATGATAAATGTTGGGGAGAGCTCATCGAGTGACAGTGACGATTCATCAGATTTTGATTAAAATAAATAAATAAAGAATCAACATAATATAATTACATCTTGTAATGAAATGTAATATTAATTAATAAATTTGTACAAAATTATCCGGCAATAGTTTAGTTTCTTGCATTTTGTAAAAAAATATTGGGTCTGTTATCGTGTTACGTTTATCGATAGCTCCATCCCCATCAGTTTCTCCGACTCTACTATGACCTTGTACGTGCGTAAGCGTCATATTTTTATTAAATCATGTATACATAATGTACAAAAGACGCTCGTTCAAGTTTCCACAGGAGCTGCCATCGAGAAAATAAAGAAATGAAAATAGTTAATATGGCTTTGGCTCTGGGCCTGTAGACAAAGTCAAATTCTACTAGTGGAATCGCTTCGAAGCGAACCTTCAAATGTTCAATATGTATGGGAGTGACATTATTTGTTACACGTGACATGTCGACAAATGTTGTGTCTCCCATACATTTCGGTCTTTTGAAGGTTCGCTTCGTTGCGATTCCACTAATAGAATGTGACTTATGTCTACAGGCCCTGAAATAAAATCGCCATTTTTATCATACCGAGACGTCATCCGTCACGCTCGCAACTAGTGTAAAAGAGATAAATATATGTTTAATATAAAATATTTACTATAAAAGTCAAGTGAAGTAAAGTTTTACACTTTCAAAGCAACGTCGTTGTCATGGAAACTTAGTTGCGGTTTTTTTGATCTCATTTTTTATCTCAATAGTGTCATTGGTCACAAGTCAAATGACATATTATTATATAAATGTTTAAGAATAACCAATTACTTTTATGTATACTACTAGACTGGCTGTACGGATAAAAAAAATCGTATCTGTTTAAGACCATTATTTGACCAGCACACCAGGTGATAGATGACATTACAAAAAGGCACGCTATACAGATAGGGGTCATTTCTCTAGTTTCTGTGTCCCGTTACATATTCGAAATTCAAAATTCATAATAGGAATCATGACACGTGTTTGTTCTAAACAGCGTGTCAAGTCATTGATAATAACACAATGATATGTGGAAGCTAAAATAAAATAAAATGTCATACAAAATAATTTATTTCACTGTATCATTATAAATTAGGAATCAATAAATAAAATAAATAAATTCGAACACTTATTTAAAGACATTCTATTAAAACTGGGTAACAATCCTGTAACTCTTTATCGTAAATAGCCTTAGCTATTGGTTCATGCGTGTTTCTCATTTTTAGTATTGTATTATTATTTAAACTGATTTCACTGAATTTATCTACAACTAAACTATTATATGGATGGAATATGAACCCTTCTATTTCATGGATTTGTTTCGCATGGCCACCAATGAAACCTAATTCTGCACAAATTGCTTCCAGTTCAGATTTTGTGTGGTTCTTTGTAGCATAACACTTCGAATGCCAGACGCCGTGTGATCGAACAATTACTTGTCCTGTGCCGTATCTGTAAATATGTGATAAATGTAAGCAGTGGTAGTGTAAGTATCTGTAGTGTAGTGTGTATAGTTGAGGTCTACATCTTGTTCTCCGGAAACAAGCAAATGTGATGAAACACCTTATGGTTTTATTTCCAATCCTACATTTACCTTATCGTTAGCTCCGATGAGGTGAAGTGAAACCTGAAGGGGTTTCGAACGTATTAAATAGGGCAAATACTGGTAATTCATGTAATTAGTATGTTGTTATTTTTTTAAATAACAGATCATAAACTAATATATTATCTAGTGGGATAATAACATTACATGAGTACACAAGTAGTAATGACTTTAATAGTTTATAGTTTTAATTAATGTACCGTCGCCCTCAAAAGTAACTGAACACATTTCAAGTTACCGATGACCTAGGTGCTGCCACATTTCATAAACAATAAACAAATCATAAAATATATTGAAATTCTGCTCCCAAGATTACAAAACACTTTATACAGTAATTATACTAATTAATTTATATCAATGTAAAGATCATTAGTAAATATTTAGTATTCAGCCACTTTCGAAGTAGAATATACTTCACATTAAAACTCTACTGAAAACTCAGTAATATTACTGTGTCCTGTTAACGAGTTGTAACACTACTAGAACTTCTTAAACTATTTATTGGCATATATCGGAAAATGTACTCCATGATCGGATACAACACCCCATACTTATTTGTAACCTCACTAGTATAAAAAAGCTTTTTGCGTGTTGGGTCTCTCTCTACACCGCACCCGCTGGCCGGCGGGGGGTATCCGAGGGGTTTTCCGCACGAAAAAAAAAAGTCTTACTACAAGAACTCTCATATGAACAAGGTATATTTGAATGAATAAAGTAAAAGTGTAACAAAAGAAAAATAAAATGTAATTTAAACGGACTTTAGTCAAAAAGGCGTTAAAATGCACATGTGTAATGTATTCTTTCAATGGCGCAAAGTTTATTGTTGCATATTTGGAAGAGTTTCAGTATACAATGTGTTTTTAGGGTTCCGTTGCCAAGTGGCAAAAAAAGGAACCCTTATAGATTCGTCACCTCTGTCTGTCTGTACGTCCGTATGTCACAGCCACTTTTTTCCGAAACTATAAGAACTATGCTGCTGAAACGTGGTAAGTAGATGTATTCTGTGAATCGCAGTAAGAATTTCACAGAAAAATAGAAAAAAAAACAATTTATTTTGGGGGTTCCCCATACTTAGAACTGAAACTCAATTTTTTTTTTCATCAAACCCATACGTCTGTGGTTGTATCTATGGATAGGTCTTCAAAAATGATATTGAGGTTTGTAGTATCATTTTTTTCTAAACTGCACAGTTTGCGCGAGAGACACTTCCAAAGTGGTAACCCCCCCCCCCTGTAACTTCTAAAATAAGAGAATGATAAAACTAAAAAAAATATATGATGTACATTACGATGTAAACTTCCAACGAAAATTGGTTTGAACGAGATCTAGAAGTAGTTTTTTTAATACGTCATTAATCGTAAACCGCAATTTACCTGCATTCAATCAACTCAAATATAATAATAAAAAAAGAACATTATTATGTTACTACTACTACGGAACCCTTAATGGGCGAGTCCGACTCGCACTTGGCCGCTTTTTACTCATTGGAATAGTACGGGGTAATTTAGAATCCATAGAAAATACAAATAAACTGCGATTAGAAAATCATTCAATGTTTTTGTGTAAATATTAATAAAATAAAGATAGTTATTTAAATGGACTGCTATTACTAACAAAATTAAGTAATTGATCAATTAAATTTATACTCATGATAGATTTCATTTTAAATTGAAAACTTAATAATATTTGGGCATTTAACTGCAAATATGACATCACGGTAAAACTCAATCCCTTTAAAAATATTAGATCCTTGTTTAAAGGGATTGAGTTTTACCGTGATGTCATATTTGCAGTTAAATGTCCAAATATTATTAAGTTTTCAATTTAAAATGAAACCTATCATGAGTATAAATTTAAATAATCAATTGCTTAATTTTGTTAGTAATAGCAGTCCATTTAAATAACTGTATCTTTTTTTATTAATATTTACACAAAAACATTGAATGATTTTCTAATCGCAGTTTATTTGTATTTTCTATGGATTCTAAATTACCCCGTACTATTCCAATGAATAAAAAGCGGCCAAGTGCGAGTCGGACTCGCCTATTAAGGGTTCCGTAGTCCTTATTTTGTAAATCCTTGTTTTGTAAAAATATTACAAAACAAGGATCTAATATTTTTTAAAGGGATTGAGTTTTACCGTGATGTCATATTTGCAGTTAAATGTCCAAATATTATTAAGTTTTCAATTTAAAATGAAATCTATCATGAGTATAAATTTAATTGATCAATTACTAGAAAAGAGCGTTCAAAAAAATTTTCGTCAGTGCTCAATTTAACTAATCTGTTATAGTAAAAAAAAATAATTACGGAGTTCCTGGTGGTGCATTTAGGCCAATGCAAGTCTGTTCATCTTCTCCGTTGGGACAATCACTAACACCGTCACAAACTGTATCTGGGGGAACACAGTAATCTACCCTCGATTTTTTGCCACACCTAAAATTAACATTGGATATAACAAATTTTATAGAAAAAACAAAAGTATTTTACAATAAATTATAAAGAAACTTACTTAAATGTATGCTTTGCGAAACACTTGCAGAACATAGGATCTTCATCACTTCTGTCATCACAGTGAAGAATGCCGTCACAAAGTCTCGACGGCATCGCTCTTGCAAGATAGTGTGAACATGTCAATTGACCAGGCTCATCCGTTTCATCCCCGCAATCATTGTTACCATCTTTGAACAATTCTTTGGATACACATTTACCATTGCGACATTTTATTTGACCAGATGCACATTCTGTAACATTGAATAACAAAGAGAATACTAAACAAAAAAAAACAAAAGTAATATTAGATATTAAACCCGATATATTTACATAATATCTCGCAAAATAAGAAAGTATGATAAAATTTCCAACGGAAATAATTTTTTTAATGAGTTTAGAAATCAGCATAATTTTTTTAAGAAAAAAAAATCAATACCTCAGAAAAATTAATCAATGTACTCGTATCAAATCCGCTTTTGACGCCGCGCGTGCAACCTAAAAATGTAGCGCCGAGACCCATTTTCAGCGTTAATTTAAAATTATAAATAATGGAGATAGATTTCCGGGAGCTGGGAATTTTGTATTGGAAATCTTCCTCTTTAAGAATTATTTTTTGAAATTAAATTTTAATAGTCTATGAAATTTTGGCGTAAAACGAAGTGCCTTTTTTATCTTTAATTGTTTATAGCTTTTGCTAAGTTTTTGTGCTAATACAAGTTTTTGGCACATTTTTCTAGGCGTCATCCCGAATCCAATGAGGTATCACACATCATTTTAAGAGCTGTATCTCGGTTTCAGAGCATTTTAAATTAGACTAAAATAGTATTTTTACGTACCAGGAACTTTGAAAACTGTTTAAATGAAATAATATATAAATAAATATATTAAAAAAATATATAATAATAAAATGAAATAATTTACAATAAAATATATATTACCGCATCCTTTACTATACGGATCAGTGATGCACATAAACTTTTTTTTGATGCATGCCTCCTCAGACTCATCGTATCCATCCTCGCAGTGTCTGATACCATCGCAACTATGTGATAAAGAAATACAGCGACCTCGTCCACATCGCATTCCTTCACAAACATCCAAATGGCCTTTGCCTACCAGCGGTTGAAGAAGTTTGCTATCTAGAATCAGATCACAATAATTTGAATAAGATTAAACCTTGAATAAACTGGTGATCATTTGATATATACAGATACATACTACCCAAGGATCGATAATTTGAAATATCTATAAATATAGTACTTTTATTACTTTACTTTTATTCTTACTTCAAAATTTGTTAGCGGAAATAGGATAAACCTAAAAATTGTAGCGTAACTTTCGCTTTCTAGATTTCAGAATTTATAAATACAACGATACAACGTTTGTTGAAAAACAGACATTGATTTCATACATAGGTGAAAATTATTGCCAGTTTGCGGCTTATGACTTTAGAGGTGTACTTACTCTTTACATGGTTTATCTCATATTTGAGGTTTTCTATATTTGTAGCACTAATATGGTCACCCAATCCGCATTCCCCTCTGCTATCTACAAAAGAAGCTGCAGGGAACCAGCCTTCATCTGTATGACAACTAATAATTCCGGCCCAATGACGTTTGGATAAAATGCTAAGCTGAAATAATTGCAACCAATATTAGTAGTTAGTTATTCTAATATAATATTTAATATGTTATTGTGATTCCTGAATATTTATGTACATATTAATAATTTTCTTTTTGACCAGTAAATATAAATTACCCACTATCGTAAGTTAAATATTGTTTCAAATATTATTTTATTGTAAAAGACAAACTATTTATACGAATTATTCCTTAGAAACTGTTCCTGAACTTCAATCTATATACTAAGAACGAACTAAATATTTGTACTATGTCGATTGATAACCAAAAAATAGAAATAGGTTTGGGACGAACATCTCGATGGAGCTCATACTTCATGTTCATTCGAAATGAAAAAATGTATAATCCTTAAATATCGAAGTTTAACCGCTTCGCAGTTGGACTGAAAAAACCGACCCTTACTGAGTAGGGAAAGAGGTTCATAGTATGATAATATTATAAGTACTTACAGGACATACGCTTTCGTTTGATATTCGCTTAAAACACCGGTTGCTTAGGTTGCAGTTGTCGGTTGTTTCCTTTACAATAATACTTAGAGTGTTATTTTGATCATCTTCACCAACAGCTACACATGTTGATTTTGGATCTAGATAGTTGAAACTGAAATAAGAAACTAAAGTTACACTTTAAATCGTTCACCTAAACATGCTTTTGTAATAAAAAACTTACGAAGAAGATACAGCCATTGGCTTTACAACGTTCGAGTAAAAAGCCGGTTGTTTTAAATGCAGTAACGTTACTTTGCTTCGGAAAATATCCTTCTTGGCATCTACTTGGTAAACTTGTTCATGCATTCCATTTATTCCTTCTAGTGTTCTATGAGACCCGAGTACAACTGTTATGTAATGATGTGTAAGCCTGAAATTGATTTTTGTATTTCAACCGTAAACTTTGAATATGAATCTCAGTTATGTTAATAACTAATTTTCACAAAATTTATTGAATTTCAAAAGTAATAATTTCTATTAAGGACATCCTCAGGCTTCACCTCACCGAAGATGACGGTGAGATGAGTATGTTGGGCTTAAACAGTGAAAACCCCACAGTGCCTCTCACGTCATTCATATTTTTGAGAACTCTGATGAACCTTAAAAAGGAAACACCGAGACTCCGAACAGCTTAGACCGCTGACGTTGGCGACCCAACTGCGTTGTTTGGGAATGAGATGTCCCTCCCCAATTAAGAGGATCCGTTAAAGCAGACAGATGCAAAATTAAAAAACAAAAATTCATATATCATTATTCGAATTACTAAAACGGCACTTACGAAACGTAAATGAGATAAAAAAAGAAGAACCAGACCTACTAATGTTTACCAAATGGAACATCGGTTTACAGCGAGGTCCCGTCCTGAGAAATCTCACAAGGGTCCTAAGAAATCAGCTCAGCTCAAAGTTATTAAAAAAAAACCTAGTAAAAAAAAACAAATTAAACATAAAAATATACTTACATCGAATCCCAAAGACACGATTCACTTATTAAAACCCATGATAAGTCTATTAATACTCCTGTACATTTATATTCCCCTTCAATGAATATTTTGGCCACCCATGGCCATACTTCATTAGCCACGTCGGTGTTTCGGAAGAAAACACTATTACTTTCTTCGAAATCCGTAAATAGTGAACGATCACAGACAATGTACAGTGATTTACAAGTTTTTGTTATGTTGGGTACACATTGCTCTTTTATAACTTGAGCATCGTTTATTACAATGTGTCGATCTGTGTCGTTATCTTCACTAACTTGCCTGTAGACGAAATGTACAGGAATGCGTTCTGTAACGTCTCGTTTCATTCTTTTGGTATCTAAAGTCTGTTTTGCTATTTCATCTTCCTTGAGATTGATGTACTTTACAAAATAGTTATGCGCAGAACTGAAACAGTTTTTTTTAGAATAAGAGTTTTCTATTTTCAAAATATGCAAGAAAAGTAATACGAGTTAAATTAAGTCATATATTGTCACAACTGCTGAAATGAGAGAGAGAGAAAATAAAATACTTATCTATACTATTATAAAATTGAAAATTAGTTGTCTGTACATTGGAGATACTAAAAAAATATACTTGAGTTATGTTAAAAGAACGATTCTGAACACAAATAATTGTTTTTTTTTTTAAATTCTTGTCTGATTGTCCGTTTGTCCGTTAGTTGGCGATGGATGCAAAAACTACTGAGCGGATTTTGATTCGTTTTTTTCGCGTGCATCAGCTAGTGTCTAAATAATTCAATAGGTCGAACCGTACAAGTTTGTAAGTTTCTTCTAAATAATCGCTTACTATTTTGGTTTAATCACTTTTTTTTTAAACTTGATTATTATCATTAATAGTTACATAGAGAGAGAGAGA
This sequence comes from Cybosia mesomella, assembly GCA_946251805.1. Classification (NCBI taxonomy): domain Eukaryota; kingdom Metazoa; phylum Arthropoda; class Insecta; order Lepidoptera; family Erebidae; genus Cybosia; species Cybosia mesomella. The sequence goes on along the minus strand of OX276396.1, from coordinate 13,232,262 downwards.
GAGAACAAGTCAATTAAATAAACTTCTTACCTGAATCCTAAATATCGACAAACATCTGTAGCAGCTTGTTCTTGTTTTTCAAGTGATAACTTATCATCACAAAATATATGCCAACCATTATGGTGTCTTTTCGTTAGATAGCCTTCTAAATGAATTGTGGGTCTTTCATCTATGTTGAATTCAATTTCTTTTCCATTAGTCAAAGCAACTAAAAACATATTCATTTTTTTTTAAATTCCGTATTAGTAAAGAAAATCAAATAATAATAAATCATTAAACTCACAGCAATCCAATTCATCTTCGCCTTCTGGACATTGCGGCTTTCCATCACATACGTTTTTAAAAGGTAAACATATTTGGCTTCGTTTACACAAAAACTGTTCTTCCTCGCAGCTATCTGTAATTATAATTTGATACATAATAATGAAACCCTGTATTTATCTAAGAAATAGGAATTTGTTTTGAACTATGTCTTTAACGTATATGCACGTACATTTTATTGTTTTAATTACTTTAACAAAACAATCAGGTGTATTTTGGTGTAATAGCCACATAATATTTGTGGCAGCAGCCTCTGTAGGAGTTGGTCAGATGAACAAACTTTCGTTTGTTTCTGTACGGTGCTGGATAGGGTAAGGGTTAAGTCAAACGTAGTTCTTTGACAGATCATCATTACATATTATGAACAAAGTCCTCCACCGCGTCTAACTGTCTGTCTGTTCGCGATAAACTCAAAACTACTTCACCGATTTTTATGTTGTTTTCACCAACGGATAGAGTGGTTTGTATACATTGGCTAGAATACAATGATATTCGTTGAATGTGTCGGAAAAAATATGCCGTTTTGGAGCTTTCAACGAAAACGCTGCCTAAATCCTTTGACATATAACAAAATGATGTATGTCACTACATATTATAAAACAAGTCCTCCGCCGCATCTGTCTGTCTGTTCGCGATGATCTCAAAAACTACTACACCTATTTTCATGTTGTTTTCACCAAAGGATAGAGTGGCTCTCGAGAAAGGTTTTAGTATATAATTGTTAAATTTTTGGGTGGTTAAAATAATGATATTTGTTGGAGGTGTCGGAAAATAATAAGCTCCCTTTCAATGCTTCAAAAACCCTTTAAGATATAACAAAATGGTGGAATTATGTATCTTATATATAGGTTGTGGTGATGGAATAGGCTCCCATGGGTAGAGAAAACGGAATCAAAATTGCACGTGGGTGAAGCCGCGGGCAACGGCTAGTGTCGATTATATCAAACTAGAGAAAATCCGGTGTGTCCACTATGATGTGCGTTATTCAGAGAGGCACTAAAAATTTTTTTAACTTATGACACGACGCAGAATTAAAAAATTACAGAATTTTATTGCATCGAAATCGTGCAACTAAAGAAAATGTTTGAATTATTGTAAATATCCCTTGTTTTTCGTGCGGAAATCCGGATACCCCCCGCCGGCCAGCGGGGGTGGTTATGTCGGGCTTGAACCGACTAAAACCACACGCCGTCTCGGGTCTTAATACGCCGGGTGTAAGGTTGCCCATAGAGCGTATCCCTCGCACCCCGACTGACCCTGGGCCATCTTCGGTTTCGAGATGGCCCCCTCGGGGTTGTAAATTTACCTAAGTTCATTGTACGATAGAGAGAACACTCTACAAAACAAAATCAAACCGATCTTAGCTGGACTCTATTCTTCTTCCTGATGTTCGCCGCGCGTCGCAGGTGACTCAGGTGCCGGAGGACGCTTAACGACCTCCGTCCTCCATGAGCGCAGGCCTGGGAATGGCAGGTGAGGCCGCCTGTCACCCCAGCAGAAGCAGGCCGGGACGGTCGGGCGACTAGCGCCCCTCCCCCAAACGAGGGCAAGACGGGGACACCGTGGTTTCCAAACCCGAGGGGGCCATCTCGAAACCGGAGATGGCCCAGGGTCAGTCGGGGTGCGAGGGATATGCTCTATGGGCAACCTTACACCCCGGCGTCTGTAGACCCGTAACGGCGTGAGGTTTTAGTCAGTTTAAGCCCGACATAACCATCCCCGCTGGCCGGCGGGGGGTATCCGAAGGGAATCCGCACGAAAAAAAAAGGGTACGGAATCACTAAACATACTTGCGAAATATGGATGTTAATACACCTCATTTTACCCCTACAACTTATTAAGACGTATTTGAAATTCAATATTGAGGCATAATGCACGTAATTAAATAGTCCCTACTGACTATTTAATTAGGTACGTGCATCATGCAGTTTGACGGTATTAGTCACAACTCTCCTCAATATTGAATTTCAAGTACGTCTTAATAAGTTGTAGGGGTAAAATGAGGTGTATTAACATCCATATTCTCATCTACATCATTCTATCATCAACAAAACATATATGTATATCTAGTGGCAGAAAGCTATATATAGAGACATTAAAGGAGTCAGTGTCAGCCACTCTGCATTCGGCAGAGACTGTGCACCCGCACAGAGTTATTGACATAGACTGGTACAGACCTCTACTCCACTAACCTGGTTGCGAGGCAGATAACCTTTATATAAAAAAACCCAGGTGTATGGAGACGTATTCGGTCTATAATAACCATTTGAACTTCTGATCAAACCGTAGCTCTGACCAGAAACTGTGATGTGAATGTGACTACGCTTCGGAGACTTACATGTTTGATAACGTATCGAATACTACTATATTTCATTGGATTTTATATTTGTTATAGATATAAATTTAAAGTTACCGTTGTTAACCTATTAATATTTCACGGTATATAGGAAGGAAAACTGTTCTACTTTCCGTTAAGAGTAGGCAGTCAACGCCGAAGAAGGCGTGGTTCGCAGTGGCCTGTTTGTCAGTGAGAATAATTTCATCGCCTTCCTCATAACGATTACCCGGTTGCGTTCAGAGTTTGCACTTTGGAGCCCAGGTCCGCTTATTGCTTTTTGATTGGTATGTTGACTTTTCCGGAAACGTCTGTCGTCCAACCTCTCAACCCCGAGAGGAAAGCCTGAAAGCACCGACTAGCATGTTGAAGTTGGCTTGGATCCCAAAATTTTTGCTGGGGCTTTGTACACTTCAATGAAAGGTATGGCAGGTATGCCAGAAAAATTATCAAATTCTTCTTTGATGTGAGATTTTTAAGATGAGATATAAGAGGCTACACAGTAAATTATGTAGATTAAGAGTGGTGAATATCCCCATTATATACTCACAGCAGCTAGCTTCGTCGTGGCCATCAGCACAGTCATAATTGCCATCACAAATAAGTTTGTCATCAAACGTTGATAAATAGTCAATACATGAACAACCTAGTTCATCAGTGCCATCTTCACAATCAGCTTTACGATCACATCGGTGACGATAAGGCACTATTTGGGTAATACTGTAAAGAATAAATATAAAAATGAATACTGATATGCTGAAATACGAGTATAAATATGTAGTAATTTGTAAAAAAACACACACGCATACACACGCATATACACCTACACAAACAAATGAATACACTCAGAAACACACCACAAAAACACACATAAAAATAAGAATAGTCCAAGTAAATCTCCACCACTGCCACGGTGCCATGAATGAGTTATGCAAATATTTGGTGGAGACGAAAATCGATATCGCTCTGCTGCAAGAACCACACGTCTACATCGGACGCGTGATAGGCCTGAGCTCTCCTGGGCTCTCTTGGAGGAGACATTATCCATCACGCAGATGGTGAGTCAAAACCAAGGGCATGCATCTACGCCAGCAGCAGAGTGAGATCATTAGAACTAATAAAGGCAGATTGTTACAGTGACCTCGCTAGTATTGCAGTGACAGTACAAACGGTAGCAGGAAATACAGTAAGAGTGTTGTGTGTGTTGTGTGAGAGGGCAACACGCCTACGTTTGTCACCAAATCTAGAAGAGAAGTGCTGGATATTACTATCACTACGAACAGTATAAGCCAGTACATACAAGACTGAAAAATAGACGAAAGTGACTCAAGAAATGCGAGGAAGACCAACTGGGCGACTTACGAACACTAAATAAAGTAATGGAACCCGAGAGACGAAACCTTAGTTAGAGATAAAATAGAAATAGAACAAAAAGCGAATAGACTGGACGAAGCTCTTAGAGAAGCATACCATAAGGCATGCCTACTCAAGGAAATAAAACCAGGCAAAGGGCAACCCTGGTGGACCAAACCACTAGGCAAACTAAGGACACGCCGAGCTCTCAAACACGCTCTGAAGAACGACGATGATGAGAGCTGGTGCGTGTACAGAGAAAAAAGAATATATTATAATAAGAATATATACATAGACATGAAAGAATGTAGAAAGGAGAATAGAACAATCTGGAAGGCGTTCTGCGCAGGAATTGAAAAAAAATCTGACGCGGCGCGACTTGTGAAAACATTCTCCAAAGTGAATACATGCAAACTAGGAAGTATCAAGAAAGGGTAAGAATTACTTATGGACTTCCTAGAATGTGATGAATATGAAGATGATGACACGCCAATTTTCTCAAATCCCATAGAGAACCCACAGTCGAAGGCCCTTATCACAGCGGAACATTTACGGTAGCATACGATCATTCCAGCCAAACAAGGTGGCTGGACCAGACGAAATCTTCCCTAAAATGTTACAAGTAGTCAGCAAGTATATAGGCAAAGATATACTGGCTCTTTACAATAGCAGTATCAGAGCCGGTTATATCCCAAGGAAATAGAAAGAGGTAAGAGCAGTGTTTATCCCTAAACCAGGGAAGACATCATACCAAGAGGCCAAATCCTTCAGGTGCATTAGCCTCTCCTCATTCCTTCTTAAGCCATTAGAGAAAATCCTGGACAGATTAATAAGAGAACAAATAAACAAGAATGGATCTTCACTTCCAAAACCAACACGCATATATGGAGGGCAAGTCCACGGCCCTCCACAACCTGGTGACAAGAGTGCAGAGATCAATAGACAACACAGAATACGCACTGGGCTGCTTCTTTGATATAGAGGGCGCTTTTGACAGAGCTACCCCAGTCACGATAGAGGCCGCACTAGATCGCGAAGGAATCGACAAAGACATATCAGAATGGGTGAAAGCTCTGCTAAGTTACCGGCTGAAAAAGTAGATATTGCAGGAACAATACACACGGTGATAGCGAGAAGACGCTTCCCACAAGGAGGATGTCTATCGCCACTACTGTGGTGCCGCTGTAGAGATTAACAGGATGCACATATACACACAAGTGTATTCGGACGATGGAGTGGTCCTGATCAAAGGCAAAGTCCTCAGCGTCATTTGCAATATCATGAACAGAGGCCTTAAAGAAATATTAGTATGGTGCAGGAGCAAAGGCCTTAATCTCAACCCTGATAAAACCTTGTTCACCAAGAAAAGAAAAATAGGAAGAACTGCACCGGTGCGCCTGGATAACTAAGACTTGGAACCAGTCAAGGAAGTAAAATATCTAGGGGTAACACTGAAAAGAATGCTTACCTTCGAGACTCACATTAGCACCACATGCCAAAAGGCCAAAATGCAGTGCAAAAGCGTAATAGAAAGAACCTGAGGAATGAAACCAGCGATAGTGCTTTGGATCTACAAAGCAATTATCCTGCCAAGAATCCTACATGGTGCCCTAGTATGGTGGCATAAGACTGCCATTGGGAGAAACAAAGCTGAACTAGACAAAGTCCAAACGTTAGTGGCTTTGATGACCAAGGGCGCGATGAGGAAAACTCCCACAGCCACGCTCGAAATCATATTGGGGCTCAACCCCTTGGATTTAGAAATAAAAAGAAAAACAACGGAAAATGACCTGATAAGGAAGGAGAGAATCTGCGACAAGAAGTATAGATTGCACATAGGACCAAGACACAACTGGAGGACGGATGCCAGCGGCACTGTCTGCTACACGGACGGCTCAAGAAAGGAAATAACATAGCTATCTGGATCTGGAGTACACATTAAGTGCGAAGACGGATCAGAGATATATAGATCAATACCCTTAGGCAGATTCACAAGCGTATTTCAAGCGGAAGTCTACGCTATAAAGGAATGTGCTGAGCTGGTCGAATACTTGAACAACATCAAAGGGGTCACCATCTACAGCGACAGCCAGGCGTCGCTGAAAGCACTAAGCAAAGTGGAAACGACCTCAGCAATCGTAAGAGAATGCATAGGGTCACTAGAGAAACTGGCCAAGAAGGTCGACCTAACGATGCCTGGGTACCCGGACATAAGGGTAACAGATCGCAAGATTCTGCAAGAATACAAAAAGGTTTGAAAGGGCACCGTGAATGCTGGAATTACCACGCTCTCCCCAACGGCCCTTGGCCCGGTACCGTTGACACACACAAACCTCGTGAGTGGGTTGTCTGTTCGACTTCCGGTATCCCCGTTTAAAATAATAATAAAATAATGTAGTAATTTATAATATGTAGTAATTTGACTTACCGCTGACATTGGAATTCCTTTGGAATATGATGTTTTCTTCTTAATGTGGCTGGTTGTAGCTCAGAAGTGACAATATTTACAAAATCAATGTCTGATAAGGTCTTTACAAGTTCATCTTTGCTATGATTTTTATTTAATGATGTGCTTTCTTTGGTGACATGTTCTGTATCTGCACCTGTTTGATCAGGAAAACCTGAATGAGATTTTGGAAGAAGATCTACTATAAGGCCATCTGAATCCGTTCGGACTTTATTTTCATGTTGATTTTTCTTTGGATTATGAGTTGGCATTATTTCATTATTTTCTTGTAGATCAACTTGTGTTGTGATTTCAAGATTCACTGGAAAATTTTGTGTGAATATAGTAGTTGAGTCTTCTGATGTTTGTTGAAATTTTTCCAATTTAGAAATAGCCGAATCATCGACATCTCTCACTGTAGTTGGTTCTCGGAGTCTTTCTAAATTTCTTGATTCTAAAGATTCTCCCATTAATTCAATTGCAATACTTTCTGAGTCTCCACGACCCCTGGCATTGGATTCTCTGCTTGCAGTATCACCAGGGTGTGATGTTACATTTTCATCATTAAAACTGGAATCCTCGGCACTTTTTGAAATTGAAATTTCAACTGTTGATGGGTGTTGAAAATCTGGTTCTACTATATCTAAAATTTCCAATAAAAAATATTTCCTTTTCCCATCTTACACTTTTTCATATTATATACAATACACATTAAAATTATGTATTAGTCTTTAGCCTACCTACTATACACATACACGGGTGAGAGTGAGTGAGCGTAATAGTAATAGCGTAAAAGCGAAAAGAGAAGGGGAGGCAGACCGTCTTTCATTAAAAAAACTGAGTTTGTTAAGTATAAGTTGCTAATTGCTCAGTAAAAGGCAGATTTGTCTAACTTTTATTTTATTCCTAATTACCATTTTAGGCTGAAGGCACCTAATACCGCCAGTTTAAGCCATGCTCATCTTGATATAAAAAAAATAAGAACATGTTCAATAACTGGAATCATTCTTCATAATTTTTCAGGTGCTGAAATTAATGATCTTTTTACTCGATTATAGGAATAACTAGCAAGCATAAAAGAAAAATAAAATGAAAATTGTTATTTATGAAATGGGCTCAACCCCTATCACCGACCCCATTCATGTGTAAAACCCTATTACCGATTTGTGGCACCTATTACCGGCTGCTAAATAAATGAAACAATTCAAGTTAAATAAAATGCTTCTTTATGTTTAATTATATTATCATTGGGTATTATTAGAAAAAAACAAAATTATTTTAATTAACCAGTTCTTAAAAAGTTAAAGTATATGTAAACTGAATATGTATATACCTACAGTCGGCAAAGGAGATAAGTACACTTTTTCTTATAAATTTGTATGTAAAGTTGTCTACTTATCTCCTTTGCCGACTGTACCATGATAAGAAAAAAATAAAAAGAACAAAAATCTACTATTACTAAATCGAACTAATTTACTATAGAATCATAGTATCAGAGCCATGACATCAATCCTAGTTCGATCACATTACTAGATGATATATATATATTATTAGTCGCGTCTTTAGTGGGAGAACACGAAATCGCTATGCTGCCAGGCTATAAAGCTGGTGCTGAAACCGAAAATCAATCATAATGAGCTAAAAAAATTCGATGTTTTATATGATGAGATTACCAGAAAAAACCAGGCTCATATGCAAGATCATTAAAATTCCGTGTATTTCTAAACACTAAAAGTTATGGCAATAATAATTATAAGTCGCAAAAAGGTGATAACGCACTATCGTGCTCAACGATAGATAGACACATTGATGTAACATTATGTTACTGCTGCCATCACTTTCGCCAGTATTTAGAAATGGCAGCAGTGGCAGTTCATACACAAAATTTGAAGATCTTTCATAAATGAGCATAGTAATCTTCTCATATAAGACATCGAATCAAATTGATTTTTGGTATCCCCACCATGTTTTTAGCCTAGCAGCATAGCCATTTCGTGTTCTCCAATTAAATACGCATCTAATGATACACTTATCATCTAATAATCTGATTGAACTAGGATTGGTTTCATGGGCTCTTATATTATCTCTATCTAGGTACGTTAAAAACTCCAATATTACATGTGCGTCGATTTTAGAATTTTTCTATGAAAAATCGTAAAACCTGTTACCGACCCATTAAAATTTATATTTAATAAGTAATTTTATTACTTTTTATGTACATTAATATGGTTATATGAGTGCAGTAATGACGGCCTCTGTGGCGTAGCGGTAGTGCATTCGACTGCTACGTCAGGGGGCGTGGGTTCGATTCCCGCTCAGTGCAAATATTTGTATGCATGAATATGTCTATTTGCATTGGTCTTGGTGTTTCTACGTATAATATGTATGTATTAAAAAAAAAAGTATATAAGTATGTTTATCCGCATTCTGGAACCCATAAGACAAGCTAGTTAAACTATGCTTACTTTGGGTCTAGAAAGCGCTGTATAGAATGTTGTAGAATATTTAAAAAAAAACAGCTATCGATACAACTAAACATATGACGCTAATAGCTCTAAAAAGGTTGAAATACTAAGCTGTTAAATTTGTATAGCCCGCTATTTATTAATAGACGCCTTATAAATTAAAATTTACATACTTTGTAAAAACCCAACGGCGCCATGGATCGTTTTTAGGAATAAAATTGTGAATATGGCTCCTAATACCGCCCCTTTTTATATTGAATTTTAGGAAAATTAAAGCTATATTCTCAACATAATTCGTTATTATTTTTGTTTATTAAAGTATTAAGAACGTTTCAAAAGAATTCGAAGCTTCATAAGAATACTGTACGGTTATATTTTCTCTTAAGAAAAGAAGAAGTATACTTACCTACTCGGGATAGGAAATGTATGAAATGTGTATTCGGAGTCCGACGAGTTTTTTTTTTCTTCAAATCGCTGGTTCTTGTGTGCGTAAACACAAGCAAGTAATTAATGTGTGCATTACAAATACATCTTTATTTTCTCTAAATAAAGTATTTGTCTTACTCTAATACAACATCCTAAAATGACGATTTTATGAATGGGTCGGAGATAAGCGTAAATTTTAAGGGGTCGTTATAGGGTGCCTTTACCTTTCTTAATCTCACTACCATAGCTTGAGATCTAATTACCGTACTTGTGAAGTCCCATTACTGTTGTCCAAAAATAATAAAAAAAACATTAATAGCTCTAAGGACAAAATAATAATTACTGTAACTTCAATATGATTCGGCTGTAACTATTAAATACTTTACGAAAAATACATAAAGAACATGATCAGGCGCATTTTCTTTTTCAAATTTCAAATGTGCACCAAATGAAATATTCACCCGATTCCGAATTCGTGTGTATTTAGACCACACCCTCGTTTAACGGTCTCTTTTTCCCCTCGATGAACAATGTATTATTCAATATGTGGTAAAAAACGAGTCTGATTTTGATCTGATAACATGATTGTGGACTATGTTTGTTACTTTTGCACAAACTTAGAACGAACGAACCCCGTGAAGTTTTATATCAAGCAAAATATGCTGCAAAGAAAAAAAATTACCTTCGGCTGATTTCTCAAGATCTTCGTTCTGGTTATTTTTTGTATTTATACTATCTATTGAGGTTTTTTTTTCAGGCCCAATAGTAAAACTCTCAATATCAACAGTTGCCGAATTAGTTTCTTTTTCTACTCTTATGGACTCTGTTTTAGCTTCTTTCGTAGCAAATATTTCTTCAGTAAAATTATTGGATAAAATATTATCGGCGAATGTTGAAACTGTATTAGTTAATTCACAATTAACTTCGTCTTCTCCATCAAGACAATCAACAATTCTGTCACATTTTCTTTTATTTGGAAGACATTTAGAAATTCCAGATTCACATTTAAATCCAGGACACTCTTGTATTGGTTGAATTATTGGTAAATCATGTGACGCTGAAAGACGAGAGGTAAAAGTGTTATAATAAGTAACAATTAAATATTTATCAATCTAAAGTATGTGGTCATACACGGCCCTGGTTTATTAACAACGAAAAAAATGTCTGTAACCTGAGCATTTTAGCTTGTAACCTTACGAATGAATCTCACAGTGTTGAAGATGTCCCTGTAAATATTTCTAACTAAATATTTCCTACCTTGCATCACAATATTTTTTACTGTTTTATTAACCCTCGTCCCGTCGAACCTATTTTACCTATGACCCCAAATATAATCGGCAGGGAATTTGTATTTTACCATTATTTTATGAATAACTTTTAAGGAACAGTTAGGTTATATATTCCCATATTATAATTGAAAGTGATATTCTAAAATTATGCGTTTATTTACAGTTAAATAAAGTGCCCGCTTTGTGTACCAAAATTTGACAAAGTGGCTGATCGACGCTACACGTGACCAAAAGGGCGGACTTCATCTTGCACAAAGAATTAGCATTGCAATTCAACGTGGCAATGCTGCCAGTCTTCTGGGAACATTACCAGTCGGTGATGATGCGGAGGAATTCTATGACGCATGTATGTAAATATATTTTTTCTCTGTTCAAAAGATTTTTAGCTGCATATATATATACATATATATATATTTTTTTAAATATATAAGTTTTACGTTTCTTTGTCATTGACACAATATAAATAATATAATATAAAATAGAATTCAATAGAAGGAATAAACTAATAAAAAGACCATACATCTTTTTTCTCTAATTTGGTGCTACTTTTTCTTTTGCTGCGCTTAAACAATATGTCTGTATCTAACGGTGTGTGCGTACGAGCTCAGTCTCACCAATGTGGAGTCAAGTATTACTCTTTTAAGGAAGCTACACAAAGTTAGAGAACAGTGTTAATATTTTGAAGGTAATTATTTTATATTATTCTAAGAGCTGGGCTTTTAAAGACCCCACGCGATGGGTCCAGGGTTAATAACCTGAATATATTTATTGCATTAGAACACGGCAAAAAATATTCACGTCTATACAACGTGCAACGGAATAAGTGAAATAATTCAGACACAACATTAAGAATATTAAAATTATGAAACCAAAACGATAATTCAATATAGTTAAAATTAACTAGAACCATCGTGCCATAACAAATTCTTCTTACCTTCTATTTAAGTCTCATGTACTCAGTGTTTTAGTAGCCTTCGTCTCAAAGAGATAAAGTCAAGATAAACGCACACTTAAACGTTCAGTTGTTTGTTCATTCATATGTTGTTAGTACAAATGTTGTTAGTTCATTCATTAATTTTACATTTAGCCAGGACCACTAACTTAATGATTTGGTCCATGGTCTGGATCGAGAATACGTAAAATTCTTCCTTCATATTTTGCGATAAGATAAATTACACTAGGATATGACCAGCACAAGGGTATAAAGGACTCCACCAAGATCTTGAGTGCCCAAGCCAATCTCGCCTGCAAAACGGAACACCTACTTTGACAGACCTGAAAAGTCTGGCGCAGGCTCCCTCGCGGGGTTGGAAGTTCAGGTGGTAGTTGCTTACATAAAAACCGAGATAAGCGAAACAATGGCCAGGAAGAGTAGGAGAGTGGACCTCGGGTTCCAAAGTGTAAGCTTCAAATTCAACCGGAATTGGTGCTCGGATGATGATTATGAAGGATAGAGAAAGTAAATATGAAGCTACGGTCTCCATGATTGCGGCGGTCTTCTGGACTTTATGCAAGGGCTAACGTCATCTTATGAGAAGGCGTCAACGACTATATTACATTCTATCTAATGACAGGCGGCTGATGTACTTGTATTCTTGGGGACTTCCTTTTTAGAACATATCCGCACGGAAATGTTCTAATAATCCCCGGCAATAATCTATGCATATCCACTGATACATGGTATATGGGTATCATGTACCATGTGTCAGTGAAATGCAATGAAGGAGATACTACTCCTTAAAACAAAATATATAATAGTTAATTGTAAAGATTCTTAAAATAGAACACTACTCACCAGTGTGATATTTAATCCATTTTACGAAGAGGCTGACACGAGTGTAAACTCCAGGTTCACCTTTACGGCCGCAGCCATCTCCATGACTTACGATACCTGCCAGGTACCATTGTTCTGAATTCAAAGGATTCCTGCATAATAGCGGTCCGCCACTGTCACCCTGGAATAATACGTTGTAGGCCTACGCTTACTTATATGTCTTAAGTTGGAATTATTTTTTGTAGTTACGTTTCGTATCGTTGATTTATAGTCAAATATAATTTGTTTTCTGGTTGTACAATATTTTCTATAAAAATTGTTTTATTAGAGTGAATGTTCATTTAACAAATAAATTTAATTTACTCTATACATTCACAAGATTCTTCAAATGAAATTTGATGAAAATGATTGTATATTTTGTACCTGACACGCATCTTTGCCACCTTCTCTGAAACCCGCACATATGTCTTTGCCAGCGCGATCTTCTTTGTATTTGCAGTTTTCCCAAATAGGTACTTCAACTTCACGTAAGTGATCAGCTAAAAAGATAAAAACTCACTTTTAAATATATCAGTAAATAATTGAGATTATAATTTTTTTACCATTACATTTCGAGGTCTATTATTTAATCTCAAGACTTACGGTCAGGTCCATGTTCTGTAGTAGCACCCCAGCCAACAGCTGTGCATTCAGTTTCTGGTTTAGGCCCCCAAATCCAATCTGCTCCGGCTGTTTCAGGACTCGGCAGACATATCGGTCGAACCCAACGACTATATAAAATGGTTGGTTCGACTTTTAATAGTGAAAGATCGTTTTGCATATCCGTTTGAGTGTACTGCTGATTAACTATTACGTGCGTGACTTTGTGACTTTGTTCTTGTGGAGAAAATGAGAAGCGACGCAGCATGCCCACTTGCACTTCATAGTAATGATCCCAAAATCTGTGAAAATATTAAAACACTGAACTTTACATCTATATCTTCTACTGATTTTGCCTAGTAGAAATCGCTTCAACCGATAAAGCCGCTCAGTGTAGGTACTGTTTCCGTAGCTTCTGTAATTTTAATTGTATTTATTTTTCTGGTAAACAATAAAGTCAATTATAAATAATTATAAATGTGCCCAAACCTTGGATACGGCATTCTAATTTAATTTTTAGTGTTGGTCAATTTACGTTTGACAAAAATGGCTTCCGTAGGCTTTTTGGAACCTTATTCCGTATACTATATATTTATGGTGTCACAAGCGTTCATAGACCACGGTAGTCGCAACGCATACCGTCAGGTGGAGTTATTTATTTGCTACTATATGGATAGATACGTATAACAAGTTTATAATAAAAAGTATCTTACTTGTGTACACAATGAGCAGCAGATATAACCCAGTTATGTGACATAATGACTCCACCGCAGTGAAACATTCCGTCTCTATATACTGCCACCAACCAAGGCCACGCAGCTGGCTGACTCGGCTTACCCCCAACCACTCGGCTCTCAGTCCTTTTATTTCTCATTTTATCAAAGGAATCTCCTACATTTGACGACGTATCGAATTTGATTCCGTAATTTGTCTTACTGCCGGAATGATATACATTTCTTGTCTGACGGTAGCCATACATCAAAGGATAGGGGTGGTTGTTTCGAAGAAATCTTTTATTACGTCCATAAAGCTGATTCTCAATGGCGGCGTTCTAAAAAAATACATTAAAACGAAAAGACATCATCAAACAGATGTGTAAAGTGACACTTACTTTTTCCGCAGAGATCAATTCACACGCAAATTAATTCGATTTCTGCAAATTAACACCCAATATTTTTAAGGCCTTTTCACATAATTCAAACGACCATATATATGTCAAACGACCACTAAACCAATTTTTTTTTTTATGGATCATAGGCTCACAAGACTCCTCTCTCTCTCTCACTCCTCTATCTCACCTGATCGTAAATGGCGATATGGTCTACGATGAATCACGTTTGCCTAGAAGGAACTTATTCTCGAGACTTAAAGATTCCGAGGTTATAGCTTTCCGGAAACAAAGACTCAATGTATTGCTAATCCTACTTCCTATTTATAAATATTGATTGGCGTAGTTAAGTTAAATTGGGAGAGGCATATGTCTAGCAATAGACTGTGATAGGCTAATTGATTGAATGATTGCAGTTAAAGTTGACTAGATCTAGCATACATAATATAGTAATGATCAACATCATCATCATATCAGCCGTAGGAAGTCCACTGCTGAACATAGACCTCCCCCATCGACTTCCATTTCGACCGGTCTGTAGCGGCCTTCATCCACCGAGTCCCTGCGCTCTTTGTTAGGTCATCCTTCCTACGCTGCGCTTCCCGTTACTTGGTATCCACTCAAGAACCTTTCTGCCCCACCGGCCATCGGTTCTCCGAGCTATGTGCCCTGCCCACTGCCACTTCAGCTTGCTGACTCGCTCTGCTATGTTGGTAACTTTAGTTCGTCTACAGATCTCCTCATTTCTGTTCTGATTTGATCTCGTAGAGAAACCCCAAGCATAGCCCGTTTCATAGCTCGCTGTGTGATCCCGAGCTTCCTTATGAGGCCCATAGTGAGAGACCACGTCTCGACATCGTTGGTCATCACTGGTTACACTCACTGATTAAAAACCTTTGTCTTCAAGGACTGCGGTATTTTGGACGAGAAGACGCTGCGCAGTTTCCCGAACGCAGCCCAGCCGAGTTAGTTCGTCGATTGACCTCCTTCTCGAAGTTGGTTTTGTCGAGTTGGACGGTTTGTCCCAGATAGACATAGTCATCAACAACTTCAAGGCTCACGCCTCCCAATAATACAGGGGTGGGCGACACATGGACATTTGACGTGACTTTCGTCTTGTCCATGTTTATTTTCAGGCCGACCCGCTGGGACACTCTGTCGATGCCTCCGAGCATAGTGCTGAGCTCCTCTATAGACTTTGCCATGACCACGATGTCGTCAGCAAATCGAGGGTGAGTGATGTATTCGCCATTGATATTGATGCCGAATCCTTTCCAATCCAGAAGCTTGAAGGCGTCTTCCATTATATTATGCTTTTCTATATTAAAACTTTTTAAAGCTTTTTTAAAGCTTTTCTATATTATATTATCCATTTATATTAAAAAATAAATAAAAAAGCAAGGATAACGATGATCTACCTGAGTTTCTTGCTGATCTCTTCTCAGTAGATCCAACTACCGAACCAGCGAAAGAATCATTTTCAAATGATTTATTTACATCTTTTTGATATTTTTGACAAACGCAATTGTAAAACTTTGACATTCATATGTGCTCTATAAGTGCCTAAACTGAATAGACGAAATTGATTCTTTGATTACATTAGTAAAGAGTTTCGGCGAGATGACATCACCCTGCCTAACTCCCCTCTGCAACGGAATAGCCTCTGTGCTCTGATCCTGTATTCGGACCGACATGGTGGCGTTTTTATACAAGCACTTCAGCACTTCGATATACCGATAGTCAATGTGGCACCTCTGAAGAGACTGCAGCACCGCCCAAGTCTCGATCGAATCGAAGGCTTTCTCATAGTCGATCTATCGTACTATATATAGCCTTTACGGAAACCGGCTTGTTCGGTTCGGCTAGGAATGATATCATTTCTAAAATATGATACTTTATGATTAATTTATGATAATATTCCAAAATATTATCATAAAACGGTACACTAGCTATGCACACATAATTTTGATCGCGCAGGCATGCATTACCATTTTCTGCTCTACTTCGATATAAATTTGTGGGACTCCCCGAACAGTGCGACAGAGAAGCTGGGAGATCAATACGTCAAAGTCAAAAGTCAAAAAGCATTTATTCTGTATAGACCATTAATACGGCACTTACAAAACGTCATAAAATAATAAATAATCTAATGTTTGGCAAATGGACCACCGGTTCAAAACGCGGCCCTGTCCTGAGAAGACTCCGGCAAGAAACTCAGCGGGCTGTTTCTTTTTTGGTCTATTTACAAACATATTTACTTAACCTAAGTACAATATTTCATTTGAGTAGCATAGAGAGAGAGCAAACAGTTCATATCCAAGCTTGTTTGTCGTCTAAATAGTCTTGAATTTTATAGTAGCCTTTTTGGCAGAGTTTACTTTTAATTTGGCTTTTAAATTTATGAAGAGGTAAATTCTTCATTTCACTAGGAAGCTTGTTGTAGAAGCGTATACAGTTACCCTGAAAGGAATTACTAATCTTGTGGAGTCGACTATTACAAACCACAAGATTGTTTTTATTTCTAGTATTTACGTTATGTATATCACAAAGCCTTAAAAAATTGGAAATGTTTCTTCTAACATACAAAAGATTTTCAAAAATATATTGGGAAACTACAGTTAGAATGTTTATTTCTTTGAACTTTTCTCGGAGGGAGACTCTTGGGCCCAACTTATAAATTGCCCGCACCGCCCGCTTTTGCAGTACAAAGATTGTATTTAAATCTGCGGCATTACCCCAAAGGAGAATGCCGTAGCTCATAATACTATGGAAATAACTGAAATAAACTATTCTAGCGGTATCTATGTCTGTTAAAGTCGTAATCTTTTTCACAGCGTAGGAAGCAGAACTTAACCTACTAGCTATTTTTTCAATATGTGATCCCCACTGTAATTTAGCATCGATACTTAAACCTAAGAATACGGTTGATTCCACAAGGCTCAACAACTGTCCATTAAGTTGTACATTGGTTTCCACCTGTGTAACATTAGGTAAGGTGAATTTAATACATTTGGTTTTTTTTTCATTAAGGCAAAGATTATTTATATTAAACCAATGAACCACTCGTGAGATTGCGTTGTTCACTTCGTCATAATTATCTAATTGTCTTTTAATTTTAAATATTAAGGAAGTATCATCAGCTAACAAAACAATACTATTTTTATCCCTTACGTAGTAAGGTAGGTCATTTATATAAATTAAAAATAAAAATGGTCCAAGTATCGAACCCTGTGGAACGCCCATCGAAACCAAAGATCCCACCGAACGTGTACCGTTCACATCGACCCTCTGAATTCTATTGTTTAAATAAGAAGTCAAAAGGTCGAGAGCCTTGTTCCTTATTCCGTAATGATCTAATTTCCTGACTAATGTATCATGGTGGACGCAATCGAAGGCTCTGGATAGATCGCAGAAAACACCTAATGCATCCTGCTTATCCTCCCAGGCCTCGTAAACCATCTAACGTGTACCATCTAATGATCTTTGTAGTTTTTTATTCGGCCATCACATGAATTCCCTTAAAACTTCCCTTGCGTTTTTATCACAATTTATTATTTTTGCATTCCACCGTGTACGTGCCAGAATTATGTAACACTAGTTGGCCGTCCCAAAATTGGTTAAAAATATTACCCCTACAACCTCACAAACCTATCAACTCACAAACTTTACCTCTTTATAATATTAGTATACATAGCATAGGTGACTAGAAATATCAGCGCATTAAAAAGAAAATTTAGGCCATACCTCTCTTATCAACTGAGATGTAGATTGCACTCGTGTTCCGCATAAGAAATCAGGGCACGTCACATAAATAGCAGAATAGTTTAGACAATTGTCTGTTTTTTGCATAAGACCACCAGGATCCGTGTTGATATAGTTCATTTTTAACATTGGATCTACAGGAACAACCTGAATGAAGGGTGGCCTGTGAATGACAATGATTTTAATACCTACATTCTTCTTCTGTCTTACTTATAATAGTTTTATTCCCCACTGCCGATTATACTTTGTTTCACTTATATATATATATATTTTTTTTTTTTTTAAAATGAATATTAGTAACCGAAATTACTAATATATATATATATTAATAATATATATTAACCCCTCCAGCTAAGCTAAATTGCTTGTGTTAGGAGTGTGTTCACGTCGGTAGTGTAGTGGCCAGGATTCGAACCCGGGACCTCACGATCGTAAGGTCGACTCCTTAACCACTAAGCTACCGACGCTGGTGTCCTACTAATGTTCAAATGGGTAAAATGGATGGGTAAATGGATGACACGATATTTGTATGTCCAACATCATCTTGTATCAACGAATCATACACATACAAGTCAATTAAACTTTACACAAAGACAATATAGACAAAGAATCATCAAAATGTATACTTGTTATGATGATTAGTTTGTATGCTTAAATTTACAGTATACATTGGAATTATTACTTATTATTCCTGTTCTACATAAATATTATTTTACCACAGCGGTATACCTTATGATAAGACCTGCTTCGCGGCGACAAGCATCATGAGCCCACATATATGGATTTTTACATACTGCATACCACTCTCCTTTGAAGTTTCTGTGTAAGAAACCTTCAGTATTTGATACAGCAAATATCTGAAATTAAATGTAAATTAATCATACAGGCGTGAAGTTATGTTTTTTATGTTATGTAATCATACAAGTAGAGCAATGAATTTTTTTAACTCAAAGTTAAGTTGAGAATATTAGGAAAGCTCACGACAAGCTTAGCTTTTTATCAATATAATCCTGTTCTAAAATGTTATGAAATGCGTACAAAGTGAGAACTGAGTAAGCCGCCGCTATTTTTGCCGTTTAAATCGTTTATATATTATAGCATATATATGAATCGATAGCATGAAATTGTCACTGAGAACCTTACCGGTTTCTTAAGTAGAGTTGAAGCCAACATATTGCATTCCAATTCATCTTTACGATTGGGACAATCAGCAATATTGTTACATCTTTGTTCCTTGCTAAAGCATGTACTTTGTGAGTTCATATCCAAGTCTTCACAACTGAAGGTACTTTCACTACAGCCTAGATAGAATAAAAAGGGTTAATAAAACATAAAATACTGTCATGCCAGTAAAAACTGTATAGACATTATGTAAGGTTTTTAATATTTACAATCTGAAAACGATGATCTACTTTTGGCACTGAGTATACTCAGTTCACTTATAACTTTTGGGTAAACTCATCCTATTGAGGAATTATAATGTAATGTAACGTATACACTAAAATCTAGACGAATGTGAATAAAATTTGAAATGAGAAATCTTAAATAATATGAATTATAAAAATTCAAGTTTGGGTGGGTTTGAGTGACTTTGGTACTTCTTCACGCTGAACAGATGGACGGTTTTGTACGAAACTTAAAATTAATAACGTCTATACTACTTACTGATTATATAACTTAAATCTCATAGGAATAATAAAACGATTAGTTTGGGTTAGTGTGAGTGACTTAGTATTGTTACGTGCGCGGGGTACAAATTAAATTCCGTTTATACAAAGAAGAAGTTTATTCGCTCACCACAAACTAGACAACTAAATAACTAACACACACAGTACTCTTCAACAGTTCCAGTCGCTCAGCAGTTCACAGTAGTCCACAGTAGTTCCTTAAGTCGCAGGTATAACTCTCTTGAATCGCTTCGGTAAGATGTGTTCACTTTTGCTTCCGAAAATTAACTGACTCCTGTCGATAGCCGGGCGCCCTTTAATAGCTCTTAATAAAGAGGGTAGAATGTTCCGGAATCATCTAGAGATAAGGCACTAGAGCGTTCGAGAAGAGTAGGTATTTACTGGGGCGTTCGAGAAAACAAGTACTTACACAGTCGTGCCGACGATAGAGGTGAATTCCCTTGTTATCACGATTTGTAGGTAAAGTAGGTATAGGTATTTAAAGGGCTTGTGATATTGTATTGATTTTTCTGGATTGTTCTAAACGGATCGATAGAGTACTTCGACATCAACAATGCGTTTTAATTTCTAGAAGATTCGATCAGTAGTTTCCGAGATATCGACGATCGTTGTAACAGTATGTTTAGTACTTCTTCACGCTGTAACAGCTGGACGGATCTGTACGTAACTTAAATGAAGATAACGTTTGACCCACTTACTGATTTTTATAGAAGCTACTTTTCAGAAAAATAAATCGCGTGGCAAAGTTAGTCTTACAAAATTGTAAGTCCCACCTTGGGAAATCTTGAACGACAAGTTATAAGATGCGAAATATATTATTAATATTACCGTAACATCCCAATTCATCTTCTCCAAAAGGACAGTCGAAGTATCCATCACAGAGTCGTGACTTATCAACCCGGGATTTGCAGTTACATCTAGCTTCATCACTGACGTCATCGCAATCCACGTGTCCATCACACCACTGTTTCTTTTCAATGCAAATTTCTCCGCTTAAACATGCTACTGTATCAGGTGGACATGAAACTTCACGTGTGATATTGGATGAGCTCTTTGAGGCTGTAACTTCTGATCTAAAAAGTTAAAATAAAATGATAATTTTTAACTGGCCGCCCTTAGTGCCATGCTCAAAGTGCTTAATAAATCTCCTTTTAATGACGTTGCAAACCTAATTTCTCAATCTCAAGGCGATCTTTCATTGATTTTTGTGAGAAATTAACAACAAAAAAAATTTACTCGTTATTTTGTTCCATACTTACTTAGGAGTCAGAAAACTCATGAGTATATCGATGTCTTGAGGGTGCATCTTACGCCTGGGCACATCTACATTACGGGTTTGTTTGTAAGAAGAGTGTTTTGTAGGTGAATAATACCTTGGAAATAAAGACAAAGTAAGTTAATGTTAGGAGAGAAATAAAAAGTGCTTAGTAATTAAAAGAAATGAGTTGTAATTTTGCGTACAAACCTGGCTTGAGGTATTATTGGGCGGTCGTAATGGGGTTCGTTATGAGTGAAATCTTCGTTAGTTGGGTCCAAATAATCTGTGAAAATAATGTTGTCACAATACGTTAAAATATCGAAAACGTAATGGTTACAAAGCAAATTTTTGTGTATCTTATTTTATGATCGACAAACATTCAGGAGATAAGCTACAGGATAATTATTTGATTTATATGAAACTGAAGTACATTGTAAGGGTTAACATTGTCAAGCGAAAATAATTTGATATTTTAATTCGTACTCCTTCCATCACACATCATTACATATCTTATTACATTACATATCGTCATTCATTCTTGCCTGAACCAGCTCTGCGGACTAACCATGACTTCTTAAGGTCAATTCCCACTGAATGAGCAGCGGCCGGCGGCAAGCAGAAACTTTGGTACTAGAAGCAGTTGTGAGAAGGTTCGCGCAGGAGAGAAGGTGGCCTTTGAATGACTATGAAATTTAACTCACGTTGATAAGATTCAAAATATTTTGTAATATTTTGCCTCAAAAAGCTGCTGCCTGCCGCTGCTCTTTCAGTGGTATTTGGTAATTCCATATCATCACGTCGTATTAATTCATTCAGTTTCACATTCTAATATCAACAAACGAACCACAGCAGTCCAGAGACAAAATGTCACTTACATATTTATGCTGTATGTGAAGCAATTATTAAAACTCAAACGCGAACAAATTATAGGAACTCAGTTTAGAAACTTGTACTGGATTGCTCTGAAATCGAACTGGGCCATACTATGATGACTTATAAACAATTCAGTTTCGGAGCAATTCAATACAAATTTGTAAACTGAATTACCATGTATGATCCATAATATGACATGACTATGACATGCAACTGAAACGCGTTAGCGTTTTTTTTTTTGTTGATATTTGGAACGTGGAACTGAATTTGTGAGGATTTGATGGAATACAAAAGACAGCCTACATTTTATTTATGTGACTCTTAATAATGTTTTAAACCTTGTTTTAGAAATTACTTTGCATCACAAACATACATGCTTTCTCCCACTATGTGAGCTGAGACAACATCACTAAAATTTTGGTTTCTGTTCCTAATACCTAACGAACTTCCCCTACCGTCGTTAAACTTTTCATGTAGTCCCGCTGGTATCATATTAAGTATGTGTCCTAGATACGCAATGTAACTTTCAAGTATGCATCTATAGAAATTGAATAGTATTAGAGGTCTAAATACTAACCTTTGACTCGTGGATGTTTTTTCAGAAGATTTAAGAGACAATTATCAGAGTCACGGTGATTCTTTAGTGACGAATGAGGATGACCGTATTGGCTAATATTTTTAAAATCAAATGATAGCGGCATTGTTTCAATAGTATTATCTCCATGTATTCCCGGTACCACTTCACTCTTAGCTACATCGGTAGTTATTTCAAAAGATTCAGATTTAATACTATCATCGATATCGTTCATACCTAATGTGATTTTTGACTTTTGTTCTTCTTGTCTTGGAGAATCATTATCATCCGTTAACTTTTTCAACTTTGTAACAAGATCTTTGCAAATACTTTCTTTTCCTTCCTCACTACACAAAGTATCATGTTTCATTATAATTTCTCTTGCCTTCTCTAGTTGATCCTCATTAAAATTAATGGAATTAAATGCTTCTGAGTCGGGATCAGTGTTTGGTAAAGCATCTGTATCTCTTTTTTTCCTGGACATTTCAGTATCAGACGTAGTATTGAATAATCGTATAAAATGAAACATATTGGTAGGCACGTTGTTATCTTTTATGAAAATTATTTGAGTGCTCTTAGTACTATCTGAAAATCAGCAATAACTGTTATCATTGATAGCCCTATAGAAGACTGATTAAGTATAACAATACTAAGAATTCACACAATAATACCTAGTTTGCACTAGTTATATTGTATTATGTGAATATTTGTAATGGAATTGCTTACCGTAACTTTCCAATATTTTTGACAAAAGGACATAAATACTAGCCCCAAGTATTGTTAGTAGCAGCATTATCATAAGTTTCTGTAATATGGGCAATAAACACTTGTATATTCCATTATTAATGCGACCTGAAATCGTAAACAAATTACTTAGAGAGTTATGCGTGTTAACCATCCATACTAATATTATAAATGTGAAAGTAACTCTGTCTGTCTGTCTGTCTGTCTATTACGCTTTCACGCCTAAACCAGTGAACCGATTTTGCTGAAATTTGGTACAGGGGTAGATTAGACCTTGGGAAAGGACATAGGCTATGTTTTGTCGCGATAACCGACTTCTACGCGAGCGGAGCCGCGGGCAAAAGCTAGTTGTCTATAAATACTTGCAGCATCAAAACGCCAGATGTATTCTGATCCTACTTCACTCCCCAGGGACCAATGGTGAAACTACGAGTATATATTATACACTTTTATTGGCAATTGGTAATTTCCTAGTAACCTCTAAATTCGAACAAAAATGCCCTATTATATCTTTTTTTTTTTCTTTTTTTCGTGCGGAAATCCCTTCGGATAGCCCCCCGCCGGCGAACAAGTTGCGGGCTCGGCGGGCCGGGAGAGTTCTAAACTCTCGCGGGCGCGCTCCGCCATCTCCTTCGCAAGCATTACATGCTCGCAGAAGGAGGTGGCGGCGGCCCACGCGCTCGCGCTCCGCACCATTGCTGCAATCATGCTGCCGAGCGAGAGGACTCCCACCCCGATGGCTGCCACGAGGTCACGCCTCGGCGCCTCCCACGCCGGGCAGTCCGCCAGCATATGCAGCCCTGAGTCCTCGCTCGCGTCGCAGTGATGACACTCAGGCGTTGGCTCCTTCCTGATCCGATGCAGGTGGTCCCCGAAGCACCCCTTCCCGGAGATCACCTGCGTCAGTCGGTACGAGAGGCTTCCGTCTCGCCTCTCTAGCCAATCCTCCATGATGGGCCTTGTCCTATTATAACCTATCGCCTATCATACGGCCTCTGTGGCGTAGCGGTAGTGCATTTGACTGCTACGACAGGGGGCGCGGGTTCGATTCCCGCTCAGTGCAAATATTTGTATGCATGAATATGTCTATTTGCATTGGTCTGGGTGTTTCTGTGTATAATATGTATTTATTTACAAAAAAAAAGTATATAGGTAAGTATGTTTATCCGCATTCTGGTACCCATAACACAAGCTAGTTAAACTATGCTTACTTTGGGTCTAGAAAGCGCTGTGTAGAATGTCGTAGAATATTTATTATTTATTTATTAATATAATCTTTTTCAAGTTCAAAGTTTACCAGCTTTATGGAGACAAACCCTACTAAAGTCGAACTCTTAACAATCCTACTAACTCATTCTGTCGATAGTTAAATTTTTTTTGATAAATCTACATCGACTCGTTACTTCAATCTCGTGCGTGATATAAGCTTGATAAACCAACAGAGACGGTAAACCCACTTGGGGCAATTTGTGGTTCGCGGTTTCTCGGGGAATTACAAATTAAACTCAGAAACAGTGATCCAAAACATAGGCGACTATGGGTTTAACTTTAAAACCAGCAAGCAGTTCAAGGTAAAATAATATAGGCATAGTCACTAATGTTGCCCAATGTATACCAAAAGGTGCTCATCTAGCCTACACAAGAATAAATTATAGCTACTAAACTTAATATGTCTGTTTACATATTTGCTTGATACATTCCATGAGGCGTTTTTATATTCGTAATAATTAATTTCAGTTTTTTTTACTCTACTGCCAAGAAGGGTTCTATTCTATTCTATTCTATTTTTCTTATGGCAAGCGTTGCCGATTCCAATGTCGACAATTCTGCCAAAGTCAAACGTGCGATGGAGATTTTGTGCGCTGACCGAATAGGGAAACAAAAATGTTTGGCAATATTGGACTAGTTGTGAATCTTCTTGGAGTTAGTAAACACACTGAAACAAAACATTATATATGCATAAAAAACGGGACGCTCACAAATTCGATTACATATATTATACATAAATATATTAACATAATATAAATACCACACTAAACCACATTCAAGAAACGATCATAGTCTGATATCATGGCCACTGATAAATGACATAAGTGTTCTCAACAGTCGTGGTGAGGAGTGCGTTAACAGGGAATCAAAGTTTACAGGTAAGGGAATGTTCAGCTCTGTAAGGTAATTGTATAGGTCGGGGGGCATATTATTTCGAGGGCAACTAAAGAAGATGTGGTCCAAGGAACCCTCGTCCAGTCCACACTCACACAAACTGGAGTCCCGTACCCGTATTTTATGCAAAAATACTGGAGAACAACAATGGCCCATGCGAAGTCTGCAAACAACAGATATAACGGTTTTTGACACCTTCCTATACTTAAAAAACCAAGGCTTTGTTGGAATATCTGGCTGAATTGCATAATAATGTCTGCCCTTCATTTTGCCAGAGTCAGACCAATGGGACTGCCATGAAGCCAACAGTGACCTTCTAGGCAAGCCCAACAAATCATACCCCTGGATATTGTAGTGCCTAAGGTCTGCAGATCCATCTGTGGCAGCACTTTTAGCCAGTAGATCCACAACATCATTGCCTCCTATGCCGGAATGACTTGGGATCCATGCCAATTGAACAATTTTTTGTTTCAGGTCACAGTCGAATAGGCACTTTTTAATTTCCAAGAGGAGAGAGCTGTGTAGTTTGCTCTTGAATGGGTTCTGTTCCAGTGCTTTTAGACAGCTTAAAGAATCTGTTAATATGATAGCCTTATTAATGTTATGCGACTCTATATATCTGCAAGCTTCAAGAACAGTCACACACTCGCCAGTAAACACGGAAGACTCTCGAGGACATTTGAACTTTAGAACTATTCTAGAGTTCTGATAATAGACTGCAACACCAGAATCATTATCCGGTGCCAATTTTGAGGCATCAGTGAAAAACCTCTGGAAGCCAAGCCATTGTGCGTCTACTTTCGCATTAAAGGTTGCACCCGCTGTAGTACTCCCTTTGGAGATGCCAATATTCAAAAGGATTTTTGGTCTGAAGCAGAGTACGTTAAAATCATACCTAAATATGGGAAGTTTTTCAGAGCTCAACAAAGGGGAGCCTAGATTCTGTGAAATTTGAAAAGCTTTAAGTATTAAGGGAATGTCTTTATGCCTCCAGTAACGGTTAGTGTAGATGAGAGAGTTTAGATGGGTTAATTTTCGAATAAGGGGGTGTGTATTTATACAAACAACACGAAATATAAAACGGGATGCTAGGTATTGCCTCCTCAATGCTAAAGGGGGCTCCACGCATTCCACCTGCAAGGCATTAATCGGTGATGACTTCATACAACCAGTTATGGCCCTAAGGCACTTACTTTGCACCCTGTCCAGTCTAGTCAGAGCACCTTTATTGCAGGGAATCAGCAAGAATGTGCCATAGTCCATAATGCTACGAATAAGTGCATTATAGACTAACTTCATGGTATATGGGTGAGCGCCCCACCAGACTCCAGCAAGTGCCTTCAAGATGGGGATGACCCGTTCGCACCTTTGCACAAGATAATTGAGGTGGTGTATGCCAGATAGTTTACAATCCAAATATACGCCCAAAAACTTTGCCTTCTTTTTCAGTGGAATATTTTGACCCTGAATATTAAATTGGATGTGCGGGATACTTCTTTTTCTAGTGAAAATAACCACTGTGCTCTTTGATGCAGACAGACTCAGACCGTGCTTCAGTAACCACTGGTCCAGAGAATTCAAGGAGACAGAAAGTGATGTGGCTGCCTTGGTAATTGAAACGTCATTAACATATAGAGCCAAGTCGTCAGCGTATTGCAGGACCTGGCAATTACTGTTAAGACATGACCCAATATCTGCAGTATATAGGTTGTACAGCAAAGGACTCAGAACGGAGCCTTGAGGCAACCCCTTCCACGTCCTTCGCTGCCCAAACTCTTCCCCCTGTATCCTCAAGACCAGTGAACGGGACATAATCATTCCACATATGCATCGTACCATCCTCGCCGGAATACTCAGCTCTTGCAATTTCTGCCTGAGAATGGGAAGAAGGACATTATCATAGGCAGAGGCTATGTCGAGAAAAGCCACGACTACAGATTTTTCCTGCGTTAAGAAAGAGCGAATATCCGTGGCTAGTACCCCGACACTATCCATGGTTCCAAGCATCTTCCTAAACCCAAACTGGGAACTCGGCAGTAGCGACCTAGACTCCACAATCCACTCCAATCTGTTCTTCACTAAATGCTCAAGGGTTTTAGCTAGAACCGATGATAATGCAATTGGCCTGAAGCCATTTGGGTCATCAGAGTGTTTGCCAGGCTTCAAAAGTGGGATAATAATTTGAATTTTCCACTGCTCAGGGATCCACCCACTCCTGTAGCAATAATTGACAATATTCAGAAAATATTGTCTGGTACCCCTACCAAAGTGGGTAAGGAAGGAATATGGAATTCCGTCAATACCCGGGGCTGAGTCCCGGACATGACCGAACACCATATCCAGTTCCCGGAGTGAAAATGGTGAGTCATATGGATCTGTTCCTAAGTTAATAGGCCCATATTCAATCTCCTGTATGGAAGGAACATAAGGAGGAGCAACTTTATCAAAGAAAAGTTCAGCAGTCTGACAACCCATAGGAAATGAGTTGGTGCGCGTGCAACCATGCCGGAACCTATTAATGCTTCTCCATACTACCGCCGATGGAGTAGACGGCGACAGTGAAGTACAAAATTTGACCCACCCTGCTCGTTTCTTTTTTCTAAGTAGCCTCCTACATTTTGCACAAATTTGTTTGTAGTGTAATAGATTCTGAATGCTCATGTTTCTGTTGTATGTTCTTTCCGCTTCTTTCCTTTCCCTAACAGCTCTGGTGCATTCCTGATCCCACCAGGGTGGGGATGGAATTTTCCCCCGAACTGTGTTTTTTATTGGGAATGCTAGCTCTGCAGAAGAATTGATAGCATCCATAAGGTTGACTAAGCAATTCTGTACATGATAGTGACCAGACATGTCTAAATTTTGAAAATCTAAATTTGGAAGGTTGTTAACTTTATCCTCCAAGGAGAGAGAGTATTTGTCCCAATCTGGGTTACTTAAATTAAATTTTAAAAGTGGAGGAGAACTTTTTTCTGTAAATGTTTTGTCTGGGAAGGAAATAATAATGGGATAGTGGTCACTACCATGTGACAGATCTGTACAATGCCATTGGGCGAGTGAAGCTAGATCTGGTGAGCAAAATGTGAGGTCTACACAGCTCGGTCGCTGACTAGGTGAGCGGCGAGTAGAGCAACCTGTATTCAAGATGACAAGGTTAAGGTCATCTAAGATTTCAACCAGACCTTCCCCATATTGATCACAGAGCTCAGAGCCCCATCTATAGTGATGAAAGTTAAAATCACCCATAACCAAAACTGGCCCCTGGATGCTCTGGAGTGTGTTCCGCAGGGTAAGAATGTGGTTTCGATTAGGGTGAGCAATATAGATGGAGATGAGTGTGATACCTTCTACCTTACATGCTATAATGTTTATATCATTTGTGAAGGGAGGTGTGGATACAGGTAGCTGAACTACCCTATTGTTGACGAGGAGGGCTGACCCTCCATATCCATCCTGTCTGTCGCATCTGTAAATGTTGAAGTGCGGTATATTGAAGCTGAGCCCAGGTACTAACCAGGACTCAGCAATAGAACAAGCAATAGGCTTATATTTATTCAAGAGGGATATGAGGTCATGCTTCTTGTGGAAGATGCTCCTCACATTCCATTGTAGAAATATCAGTTGTAAAGCCATTTGTAAAATTTAATAACAGTGACACAAGTTTTTCAGCAACGTTGGACGGTGAACTAGGGTTATTAGGGGTGATGAGAGATTTTAAAATTTGAATGGCTAAATTAATTATGGGTGATAATGAGGTGAACAATTGGGTATTTGGGTTGGCTAAACCACAGCCATTTGGCTGGGTAGACTGGGGGGAACTAACTATATTATTGTGTGCAGCTTTGTTGTAGGAAGGTGAAAGAGGGGCGTGGGTTCTGGGCTTTAGCAAAATGGTCTTACGGTAGGACTGGGTGGGTACACTCTTTGCAGCGTTGGCATAGTTCCGTGAGACAGCTGGTATTGTTTTACTGGCCTCAGCATATGAAATTGACTTTTCTGCCATACTTGTTTTTATTGCCCTCTGCCTCCCATACTCCGGGCAATCCCTGCTATTAGCGAAGTGATTGCCAGAGCAAAGGATGCAAAAAGCCTCCTCTGGAGTCACAAAACATCCATTAGTGGGATGCTCGTGTCCACATTTATTGCAGCGGGGCTTGGACCTGCAGATTGACTCCACGTGGCCAAATCTGCAGCACTTGCGACATTGGATTGTGGGGTAAATATACTGCTGTACTGGTAGAGATGTATAACAACAGTACACCCTTTTAGGCAGTGTCTGCCCATCAAAAGTTATGACACATGTCTCAGTGGGTTTCCATTCTGTGACACCTTCTTTGGAAACCTTGCGGTTGATGCGTCTAAGCTTGAGGATCCTTCCACATCCTGGTGGCACCGAGACATATGACACTGCTTCTTCCTCGGACATGTCAGCAGGTATTCCACTAATAACACCCATACGTGTAATATTGAATGAAGGTAATGAAGCTACATAGTTATTTGTATGCAGGACTTCATTACCCAAAAACGCATTAGCATCCTGAGGGGACAAGAATTCTATAGAAACTCGGTTCCTGCCCACTCGCTTCACTCCGTCTCTCACTATATTGGTTATGTTGTTGTTGACCAAAAATATACCCAGAGAAACCGGGTGAAGTGTAGTGCCAGAGTTAGGCTGAGGTTCTTTACGGGCCACATGGACAATAAATGGCGCCTTGTCATTTGTTGTGTAGTATTCACGGGCAACCTGCGTCTTAATAAAAATGTGGAACGCTTCACGATTTTGCGTGTCATCCTTGCGCAGGGGCCATGCTAATCTTCTCTGTATCGTTCCAATTTTAGTATATGTACTGCCGAAGCAAGTACGCCAAGAAGGGTTGTGTCTTTCGCGCGCATATTGTCTGCGTATAATATTCTTTTATACCTCATATCTTATAAACTGCTGCACGGATTTGAAAAAAAAAAAAAAAAAAACCAACATAATGACTCTGAGATGTAATAGTTTAAAGTAAAAGGAACATTTTTAATTTTGAATATTGCAATATGGATATCAAATTAAAGGGCTTATCATGAGGATTTCAAAATGGTATTTCATGACTAGTATTTTATTTTAAATTAAAGCGTTTACGGAGCTGGAGCTTACAACAAGTGAAGACTCTGTACTAAGTCCAATTTTCGTTTGTGTTGTGATTGCAAGATTCATTTCTCTTGTATGCTTAAAATTAATAAGCAGCAAATAAAAATAAATAATTAAAAACTCTTACAAGTTTCCAACCGTGGAAGAATTCTAATCAAATTTAGCCCTATTAAGAAACACACAAATCTATGCATTCACAGCAGATAGTTCTCCATTTACTGTATCACTTCTATTTTGAGATACGCGTACCATAGATCATAGTGTAGAGATTTCTAGTGACGTCCAGTACAGTTATCGCAATGAAATTTTAATATCACCCACGTAGGTGTCAACTAGACTACCTAAAGCACATAATATTAGAACAAGAATGTGTAGAGAGTAGGTACATACCATTAGCTGGTCCCGAGGGGGCCATCTCGAAACCGGAGATGGCCCAGGGTCAGTCGGGGTGCGAGGGATATGCTCTATGGGCAACCTTACACCCCGGCGTTTTAAGACGACACGGCGTGCGGTTTTAGTCGGTTCAAGCCAGACATAACCGCTCCCGCTGGCCGGCGGGGCGGTATCCGAAGGGATTGCCGCACGAAAAAAAAAATAAAGGTACATACCATTAGCTGATGATTCTGCTAACTCCATCGGAGGGAGTCCCAGCTGGTCAAAACGTTCTTTTTTCATATTTTCAGTAGTCATCTGTAAAAGAAGTTTTGTTTATGTTAATTTATTTTACTTTAAAAGTATGCAAATAGAGCCGCCATGTGAGAGCGGGGTAGCCTGTCAATATGGTCTTGAAAAGTGACCCATAGTAGTTATGCACGCATAGATTAAAATAAAATAGACGACGCTAAGTACCTACATAAATATTAGTACATTTTTACTATATCAGTTCTGCTGAACTACAAAATTTCGTAAAGATCCATCTTGTAATAATAAAGTTGTTATTAATAATAGTTTAGACCGATTTTGCTTCTCTGCTCCTATCATACCTATAATAACGTGATAAAATATAGCGCAGTTTATGACCATGCCTTAGAAGATTGTTAATGTAAAATCTCAGCCACATTTGTTGAGAGGTTTTCGAGTGATGCTGAAACATCGGTAATAAAAAGCAGACAAACGGACAAAGAGACAATTATAAAGTCACATTTTCGGCATCCGTATCGATCCCAGAACACATAATTGTTTTCGAATTCTTAATTCTTAATTCTTTATTGTACTCAAAAAATGAAAAAGATATAAATGTTTTTAACCACTGACGCAAAAACGACGGGTTACAAGTTTAACGTGTCTGTGTGTGTCATCTCACGGATGAACCGATTTTGATTTTATTTTTTTCGTCGGGAGTGTTCTTAGCTATGTTTGATGAAAATCGGTCGGAGATTTTTTAAATTTTAAATTTAGTTTTTAAAATTAGGTAATTATATATATTAGGGGTGTGTGTTGGGTAACCTCCTCGAGTGTCGCTCCGATTCCGATCCCGCTGCAGTCCGGGGGGAACGGAATCGGAGCGGCCGGTACACCCTGGGCGGCGGTCAATGGCTTCCCCTTCACCCCTTCATAGGGTTGACATTGATCGTCGGCCAATACCCAACGTGGCGGGAACACATCGCTCTCCGTACTCCTCTGCTTTCAGAGGAAACAGGATGAGCGATGCTGTTAGTGGTGAGATGGCCCAGGGTCAGCCGGGGTGCGAGGGATATGCTCTATGGGTAACCTTACACCCCGGCGTCTGAAGACCCGAGACGGCGTGCGGTTTTAGTCGGTGCAAGCCCGACATAACCGCCCCCGCTGGCCGGCGGGGGGGTATCCGAAGGGATTTCCGCACGATTAAAAAAAAAAAAAAAAAAAAAAAAAAAAAGGTAATTATATATATTATCGTAAGAATTCACGGCAAGGAGTTGTAAACACGCGATGTCACAGACATGACGTCGGTTAAGGAGAAATATCCGGGTGAGGGTTTTTGTTTTCAACGTTTTCCAAAAATGAAACCTAGTGCTTCGATTTATCGCCCCCAAAACACTCTGTGTACTATATTTCATGAAAATCGTTGGAGCCGTTTTCGAAATTCAGATT
The DNA here is from genome assembly GCA_946251805.1 of Cybosia mesomella. Classification (NCBI taxonomy): domain Eukaryota; kingdom Metazoa; phylum Arthropoda; class Insecta; order Lepidoptera; family Erebidae; genus Cybosia; species Cybosia mesomella. Next base: position 13,199,843 of record OX276396.1, on the reverse strand, counting down.
GTCTGTATATATATATATACACAAGAATTGCAGGTTTATAGGCATTAGATCATGAGGAAATTAACACGCCCACTAACGGGTTTACCAAGAACAAGGAAGACTACTCGTTTAAGTAGGTTTACGCATGTTCTGATGAAAAAAGTTTTGACATAATCACTATAATAATACCATACAGTCTCAATCCAACACGAGAAGCTAATACACAATTACTTATTGATGTCTGAATCTAGAATATGGTTTTGTATTTTAGTGCATGTGCTAACTTTTTTCCTCAAAGTAACGGCTGGACGGTAACGGTAACGGTATGGTAGTACATTATATTTCGCAATAACACATTTTTATCAGGCAGGTTACTTTTTATCAGGCAGTTACGATTATTACTTAAATAAGGCTTTTGTATTACAAAAAAGAGCAATTCGCACCATCGTCTGTATACGTCACAAAGAATCTTGTAGGAAATATTTCAAAGACCTAAATATCCTCACTGTGCCATCGTTGTATCTGCCATCAAGGAAATATTTCAAAGACCTAAATATGCTCAATGTGCCATCTGCTTTTGAAAAACTTTGTTACATATGTACATGAATATGAAACAGAAGAGGAAAGAAAACTTAGGAAAAGTACCAAAAGGAAAGACTTCCAAACTAAATGTAGGTATTCCAAATGCTCGACGGCCGATGGGACTTCGGAGAGCACATCCGAAGTCTGGCTCCCAAATTGAAGGGCACAGCTCTTGCTCTGGCTCGGCTGTTGCCCAACATGAGGGGGCCCGGTGACTCCTGCAGGAGACTCTACGCGGGGATCGTGCGGTCCATGGCCCTGTATGGGTGCCCAATATGGGCGGAGGCCCGGAGGACCAGAACTGTGCAGATGCTGCGCGCTCCGCAGCGAGTTCTGGCCATCAGGGTCATCCGAGGGTACCGCACGATCTCCTTCGAGGCGGCGAGTCTCCTTGCCGGAACTCCGCCATGGGACCTGGAAGCGAGAGCCCTTTCGCAACTGTACCAGTGGCGAAAGGAGGCGCGGGAGCAGGGATGGAACCCCGAGCCTCGAGAAATCGAGGCCGTGCAGTCCCAGCTCCGCCAGGCCATCGTGGTGGAGGGGAAGGAACGACTTGGGCGACCAAGCGCAGGGCACGCCGCAATAGCGGCGGTAAGGCCCATCATGGGGGATTGGCTGGAGAGGCGACACGGAAGCCTCTCGTACCGACTGACGCAGGTGATCTCCGGGAAGGGGTGCTTCGGGGACCACCTGCATCGGATCAGGAAGGAGCCAACGCCTGAGTGTCATCACTGCGACGCGAGCGAGGACTCAGGGCTGCACACGCTGGCGGACTGCCCGGCGTGGGAGGCGCCGAGGCGTGACCTCGTGGCAGCCATCGGGGTGGGAGTCCTCTCGCTCGGCAGCATGATTGCGGCAATGGTGCGGAGCGCGAGCGCGTGGGCCGCCGCCGCCTCCTTCTGCGAGCATGTAATGCTCGCGAAGGAGGTGGCGGAGCGCGCCCGGGAGAGACTTAGAACTCTCCCGGTCCGCCGAGCCCGCAACTTGCTCGCCGCGCGTCGCAGGCGACTCAGGCGCCGAGGGTCGCTTAACGACCTCCGTCCTCCATGAGCGCAGGCCTGGGGGTGGCGGGTGAGGCCACCTGTCACCCCAGCAGAAGCAGGCCGGGACGGTGGGGCGACTAGCGCCCCTCCCCCAAACCGGGGCAAGACGGGGACACCGTGGTTCCCAAACCCGAGGGGGCCATCTCGAAACCGGAGATGGCCCAGGGTCAGTCGGTACCGCTTCGGATACCCCCCCGCTGGCACGCGGGGGGGTATCCGAAGGGATTTCCGCACGATAAAAAAAAAAAAAAAAAAAAAAGGTATTCCAAATCTAGGGATTTCCGCACGAAAAAAACAAAAAAAAAAAAAATGTATTCCAAATCTTGATATTGTTAAACATGTCACTTGTCACATGTCAGTAAAAATTTTTAATTAGCTTCCCGATGACTTGATATTTTTATTATACAAACGGGAATTTATACTCAAATTAAAGCAGTTATTGTTGGAAGGCTGCTATTATTCTTTAGATGACTTGTTTTAAATTGAACACTTTTGACCAAAATTGAATTTGAACTTTTCTATTTTATTATTTTATTGACATGCTAAATAACATGCATAATGAATAATATAATTCATTGTTTTTAATGTGACATTTGGATAGGTATTATTTTCTGACATTTGCTACAATTGTTTTTTTTCCTTTGTTTGTATAATTATTGCATGACACTGTTGTAGTTCCGTTTTATAATTAAATTTTATGGGTTCATTCTCTGCCAGATGAATTTGTGCACCATTGTAACATCAACGCAATGTAAAAATTGTTATGAATAAATGATATGATATCCCTGGAATAGAATTCTCTGGGTTTCGGGTGAAATAAGCGTAACAACACTCAAAATGCAGTCTATATAAACAAAGAAGCATTAAATATGCATACTTAATATTAAAAATTGTAATATGTAAGTGCTAACTGCAATCTGATCGAAGAAATGATGCTGAAATTTATTTTTATCAGAGCAAATTTATCCTCCCAAAAAATATTTTGGAAACTTCGATTACGCAGTCAAAATGGCGATAATATGAAAAAATCTTTTAGCAGACTACTTATTCTCGTCACACAATATAATAAAACAAAAATATCATCTTTTCAATGGCAAGTAATCGATAGCATATGGAGAGACGACCACGTCTTGTTACTGTCGTATATTGAGATAATAAAACGAAATGCTGATCTTTGTGCCGCACCCAATATTGGTAATGGAAATATAATAATGTCGATGGTGTTTGAACTTGACTACCTACGGAATAAAGTATAGCCGTATTATGATTTTACCTTTTCTGAAACCACTTATATAGAATTAGACTGATTATAGTATTGAGTACACCGTAATAAGAACAGCGTTTGTTTAACCTATACACGGAGATCCTATACAATGCAGAGATACCTACAGCAAAAAAAGGGCCAGGACTTTTAACTTTCATTCGACACAGAGCATAAAAGTTTGATTTTTATGAATTACTAATTAACGAACTGCTACAAAAGAGTTCGGTGTTCTTTTTTTAAAACCGAACTATTATCCCCCCCCCCCCCGCCAGCGGGGCCTTTTATTTCGGGCTTGAACCGACTAACTAAAACCGCACGCCGCCTCGGGTCTTCAGACGCCGGGGTGTAAGGTTGCCCATAAAGCATATCCTTCGCACCCCGGCTGACCCTGGGCGAGAGGCGCTAGTCACCCCGCCATCCCGGCCTGCTTCTGCTGGGGTGACAGGCAGCCTCACCTGCCACCCCCAGGCTTGCGCTCATGGAGGACGGAGGTACTTAAAACAGACCTCCGGCGCCTGAGTTGCCTGCGACGCGCGGCGAGCATGTTGCGGGCTCGGCGGGCCGGGAGAGTTCTAAATCTCTCCCTGGCGCGCTCCGCCATCTCCTTCTCGAGCATTACATGCTTGCAGAACGAGGCGGCGGCGACCCACGTGCTCGCACTCCGCACCATTGCCGCAATCATGCTGCCGAGCGAGAGGACTCCCACCCCGATGGCTGCCACGAGGTCACGCCACACAAACTATTATAAAATATATCGTCGCAATATGTGCTGAAAAACATTCGTGATGACAATCCACTACGCATTAATATATCTGTATATTTTATGTGTAACGCGATCATTAATACAACGTATATAAAGAGGCTATACCTTAAAATATATCAAAACTTTAGCGAAACCTTTAGAACTAAATAGACATTTAAGTTACATGACAGCTAATCTAATACGTAGCCTAGAATAATTTTCAGATCAAAACAAATGTTAACCTAGCAGACTAGCTGTAATAACTTTTCAAAATTTTTGAATATTTGATATACGTTCCATTAAATTTTCAAATTGATACAAAATCCATGCAGCGATTACATTATACATTTAAACCTACAAATAACACAGTACAATAACAATTAATACTTACTTTTCTTAATTTTAGCACAAATACACTTTATTTTCACGATAACATATTTTTTCTCATAATATAATTGATGCCAACTACCACGAGCATGAGTAGCTATCGTCACACTGGGGCTCATTGACACCATCATCATTTTGCTGATGCTTAATTTCTAGTAAAATCGCATTTGCTTATTTGTCATTTTAGTTCGACGTAATCTGGCATGTTTCAGTGTTAAATTTCACTTTTATATTTTTAACATAACACATAACATAACTTCACACGCCTGTATCCCCGAAGTGGTAGGCAGAGGCGTATTACACACCCACGATTCGCCAGTTATGTTAAAGTCCCAATGTATTAGGGGGCGAGCCTATTACCATCTACCGGGCACATTATTAAGCGAGCGATAATTAACATTTATTAATGCACACATAACTACGAAAAGACATAGGTGTGTGCCCGGGGCGACTGGGGATCGAACTCGAGACCTTACGCCACGCTTTTATATTTTTAGATAATATTAATTGAAATATGCTGCTACTCACGTCCTATAATTAATAAAATGATCTAATTAATAACTAACGGCTGTCAAAATTTGATTTTCTATTTTTACCCGACTGCAAGTAAACGGTTATATTTTATAATATGACAACTATTAATACTTTTTGTTACAAAGGTAGGCTGGATTTTACCGATTATTATCCTCGCTCTTCATCCGAGCATCAATCTCGGTAGTATAAAAAGCTTACAATTTAGATACCGGGGTCCGTTCTCCAACAGTTCCATAACTTGGCCCTGTTTAGCTTGTAAGGGAGCAATTGCCGTTCGATTCCCAACCCTACAGAAAAGCCTGTTCCAAATCCTCGTCCGTCAATTAGCTGCAGGTCAACGGTTTGCAAATGTGCTTGGCTTGGCCTCCGAGGACAATGGCGAGTGAGGCATCATGCATCAAAAAAAATGAAGTCAAATATTAAAATGTTTGTTATTATATTATTACTTTATTTATATTTTATTTATATTTAAACTATTATGTTATTTTCATTTTATTTATACTAACACTGTCAAGTTACGTTCTTTGGTTGTAAAGTCGTAACGTCTTAGGCTAAATCAGCATAATGATATACTTTGCTTCTGTGACCTGATATTATAATTTCGAAACTCTGTACTTTTTAATATTTAATTTTACTGTAGGTACTCTTGAAATAATTATAATTGCTGATTATGTTCCATATCGTGTATTTGAACTTCTTGGCTGATCGATATTGATTATAATTTTAACATCATATTTTTGTTGTGAGCCGTAACTACGGATTAAAATTACTGTTCCCACCTTGATTTTAATAAATCTGCATGGCACACCCAGTTTGTATATACTACAGATGTATATTTCAAGCCCGAGCCCAAGCTAAGGTAAGCTAGCCAAGCTTGCTACCTGCAAGGTGGTATACGGTATACCTGCTGATTGTCGGATGAGGTTATAACGCAGGCTTTCCTATCGGGGTTGGAGGGTCAGATGACAGTTGTTCCCGTAAAAACTTAAAAAAAGAAAAACTAGAATTTAAAAATAAAAATTTGGCATCAGATTAAGTGTGATCTGAGTGTGTCTGGTTTATAAAGTTTTGTATACTTTATAATTTATACATGTCTAATTGCAATTTCCTGAACTTCTGGTTACAGTAAATTAAAATAAACAGAAGCACATAGCAATAGATATGTTCCAGTATATAATTTTAAGTCGGTTATACTGGCCGCTTTACGTCTAGAACTAAACATGAATCCAAGACCTAGTTATTAGAGGTAAACGGAGCGTAAAAGCTATAACTAGTAGCTTGGTGGTTAAGAACTCGGCTTTACGGTCGAGAGGTCCCAGGTTCGCATTCTACTCCTAAATCCCACTCAAAGTGAACGTTCTGATCTCAGTACTATCTGAGCAACCCAGTAAAAAATACTATGCAGGCGGATAATAAAAATAATAGTCCACTGTGTTGAGAACTATAATGCGGACCCCGCGCCAAGTTAACTCATTGGAGCAGATGTTTTCAATACGAACCAGTAGTTCCTGAGTTTAGCGCGTACAACCAAAATAAAAAAACTTTTCAGCTTTATAATATTATATATTATATTATAGATATACCAAATGCATTCCAATTATCCGGTGAACATTACTCTATAGAATATAGTTTTCAGCATAATATTATTTGCTTTATTATTATATTTAAATTGAGTACTGCAGCAAATACAATAATAGCTATAAATATTAGTACAAAAGAAAGTAATGTATATCCCTGGTATCGCAAGAAGTCGGTTAGATAATTGTGCAAAATAGAATGATAGTCTAATAGTGGTTCATATTTATAATGACTATGAGCTTCAACGTTCCCTAGGGACGCTGGTATGTATATAATAAAAGAAAATTGTCGACGGGATCTTCTTATAATTACATACTGAGATATTAATTTAATAATTAATATTAGGTTTTGTATATAATTTTTCCTTGATCATTAAGATGAAACTTTTAGCGATGCTTTTTTTGGCAATACCAAAAGAATAAACCAGTTTAGTGCGAGTCGATCTCGCACACAAAGGGTTCCGTACCATCGTATAAGTAAGTACCTCTGTACCGGGGTACAAACTTTAAGTGTTTGCAGATAATTATTTAGTAATTTTTAAAGAAATTGCAAAACTTTAAAAGGGTTTTTTTCAATTCAAATTCATTTTATTTAGGATAAATAAGTTTTATACAGTACAATGTAACGTTGATATCTATAGAAGTATAAACTATGACGCAGATATCATATGTGTATATGTACGTAATTTCACAGAGTAAACGATGTATACAATACATCGCTTACTCTGTGAACTTACATAATAAAAGAAAAAGTTACAATAAAGTCTTCACAATTCGTACTTTTGTGGTCCCCATACATTTACTATGGTACGACTTATTCACTCAACTGATAAGAAACTAGTCTGGCCATAAATACTGTTACATCAAAACTTTTCTTTCTTTTTCACCTTTTTAATTATTTTGAGTTTGAAATACGTATATTATTTTAAAAACTTCTTTCGATTTCGCGCCATTTCACATATTTTTTCGTGTTCATTATCGAATAACAATATGGAATTTGGTGTTAAAGAAAATAGGATCGCAGTGATCGCCTTGCACAAAGTGGGTATGGAACCGTCGGTCATATTCCAGACACTTCAAAAACTTAGTATCAGCCGTATGTTCGTATATCGTACTATCAATAGATACAACAACACTTCGTCTGTCGAAGACCAGAAAAGATCGGGGCGGCTGCGTGCTGTTAGAACTATTAATGGTGTTTAAGCCAGAATTCGTCGAAACCCCATAAGGAAGCAAAAAGTCTTATCGCGAGAAATGAAGATTCCCGCTAGGACTCTGTCACGTATTATAAAACAAGACCTGAAGCTCGGTGCTAATCGTCGATATACAGGACATGCCCTAAATCAATCTTTACGATTAAAGAGAGTAGATCGATCAAAGCGCCTTTTGTCGCGTTACACAGGTGAAAGGCACAGAAATATCCTCTCTCCCGATGAAAAAATTTTCACGATTGAAGAACACTATACTATATTATTTATTATATTATTATATATAACGCTCACAGTTCTAAGGAAGCTGCAGCTCAAGTGGTTGGAAAGGTACAACGTGGTCATCATCCTGCGTCTGTGATGGTTTGGTGGGGCGTGTCTTATCAGGGATTCACAAAGCTACATTTTTGTGAAAAAGGAGTGAAAACTTCAGCCAACGTGTACGAGTATCAAGATACTGTCTTGGATCATGTTGTGAAACCTCTCAGCAATACACTTTTTAAAAATATACCGTGGACTTTCCAGCAGGACTCTGCTCCTGGTCACAAGGCACGAACTACCCAAGCCTGACTAGAAACCAACGTTCCGGACTTTATAAGAGCTGAAGACTGGCCCTCATCTAGCCCAGAACTCAACCCTTTAGACTACAAATTATGGTCAGTTTTAGAGGCCTGCTCTAAACGACACGGCGACATTGAATCTCTTAAAAAATCTTTGGAGCAAGCAGTGGCAAAATTTCCTTTGGAAACAGTGCGTAAATCCATAGATTCGTGGCCAAACAGATTAAAGGCCTGTATAAAAGCCAAAGGGGGCCATTTCGGATAAAATACATTTTTATTTTTTGCTAAGACTAATAAATATATAGGTATAAATTTTAATAATACGTGGGACACTCAAAATGTTTTGCGAAAATAAAAAAAAGTGTTCTATAAGTAAATATTTTTTTATTAAATCTTTTCAAAGTACCAGCTCTCTACCATTACCAGTGCTCTCTACCAGCCTCTATACAAAGTTTCATGCGTTTGAACCAGTTTTCAAAACACTTTTTCCAATCCGCCGCAGATACCTCGTTTACAGCCTGCTCAAACGTTGACAGCGCATCTTCCGGCGACGAAAATTGCATCCCTTTGAGCTGATTTTTTATTTTCGGGAATAAAAAGAAGTCGCACGGTGCAAGGTCAGGGCTGTAAGGAGAGTGACCTAGGAGTTTAACCGGAGTGCTGTCCAGGAAGTCCCTCGTTTTAAGCGCGGTGTGTGCGGGCGCGTTGTCATGGTGGAGTAGTATCCCGCGGAGCCCTGTGTTTGGTCGCTTGTAGCTCACTACAGAGAAAACTTCTGCCAAGCATTTGGTAGTGTACCATTCAGCGTTGATGCTTCTTTGATTTCGTAAAGGGATTGATAACAAGTAGCCAGACAAATTGAAAAAACTCGCGATTAAAATCTTCCCTCCGCTTCTAGATCGCTTCACTTTGGTAGGTGTTGATTCGTTTTGAAACACCCAAACCGTCGATTGGCGTTTTGTTTCTGGATCATACTGATAAATCCACGACTCATCACCTGTAATGATGTCATAAACACGCCGAGACGCGCCTGCTTCAAACTTGTTTATCATATCACGACACCATTCCACCCGGGCCTGCTTCTGAGCATCGGTGAGATTGTGCGGCACCCAGCGTGAAACTATCCTTCTCACACGAAGATGCACGTGTAGAATCTCGTGAAGGCTTCCCGATCCAATCTGAAGAATGTGCTGAATCTCTTGATATGTGACTCGTATATTATCTTGGATTACATTTTTCACTGCTAGCACGTTTTCTTCCGTAACAGCCGTCAAAGGGCGACCACTTCTTTCTTCATCCTCCAAAGTCAGTCGACCGCGCTTGAATTCATTATACCAACGATACACGGTCGCCTTGGAAGGGCCTTCATCCATGAATGCCATTTGAAGTCTATCGTACGATTCGTCTGGTTTCAGGCGACACTTCAAGTGTCGCCTGAAACCGTATCGAAAACCGAATCGTAGAAAATCATAGCGCGAAAATGTTCCCGACGCAGATCCATTTTTCAATGAGACACAATAATTGAAATTATCTTGCAAAAAATGCACAGAGAAATTTTGAAATTGGAAAGTACTTATTTTTACTCATAAATAATCATATTTTAGAAATAGATTATAACTGACCAGTCTCTCATATATAAAAACTTTTTTTCGCAATACTTTCTGAGTGGCCTGGTATGACATTACTTCATTTAAAAAAAATGCCTTTTCATTTGCAACAGAACTTATGACTGGACTAGGTAGAAACGTAAAAAAAGCAAAAATTACAATAAAAACTAAATAAGTTAATATAATATTTTTGTGTTAAAATTTTTGGCTTATTCACTCATCTGATAAGTAGAAACGAAAAATAAAAATTAAGATGAGAACTTTCCCTCCATGTGGTATCGTCGTGGAGACACACACGGTATAGATTTTGTCTATCTCACTTTCAAAACTTTGGATGTCTAGCTATTGCATGTACGTACATACAGCAGAGTCTTAATAGAATTCTGTAGGTTCCCTTCGGGCACGGAACCCTGAAATATATTCAGTTATATTTGTACGAGTATCACGTTATTTACACTACTGAAGGGGGAACAAACGAGAAAGCGCTTACCGGCACTTTTAAACATCAGAGCTTGATACCCTCTTCCCCTGCGTATAAAGCATTAGTGACCCTATTTACACAAAGCTGACCGATGACGTAAGTACTTCCATTCCTTCCAAGAAAATTCCTGGAGTCTTTAGCCTTATCGTTACAGAACACCGTAAGCTTTTATTCGATTTAATTCCGACATAGCTAGTCCCTATTAGCTATTCACTGCTAGCCCCTGTGAGACTACCACATCACAAAACGTTGCAGTTTTCACACGTCGAAAAAGTATTTCCCCAATCGAATGCGAAGACAGCTTAGAGTACTCTCCAAGGCACGGAGGTGTTTTAATGTGTTAAGGATTCATCCTAAAACTAACCTGGCTAGTAGAGCTTAACCTTGCAATGTGCTAACCTACTTGGTTACTACTTAAACACGAGCCCTCCAACGTGATTTAATCGTTATCGTGTTGCCAAGGCATGAGCACAAAATTAATCAATTAGATATAAGCCATCCCAGACAAGCCCGATCCATTAGTTAATTGATCTTTATCCCCTATAACTATTACCCCTAACATCCCTTTGTGTGTTTAATGATTTATTATGAAACTCTTGTTATCATGTGGCTTTGTCTATTATTAGATTATGACATATGACTCAGAAAATAACGTGGTGTAGCGAGTAGTATAAATGAACCGAGTCGGGTCGCTCTCTTTACTTTGAAATGACAAGGGAATTGATAACTCACTCTAGCATGTGAATGGTTGGTACTTGTGGTGACTGGTTGAACTTAATATCGTACTAGCTGTTGCCCGCGGTTCCGCCCGCGTGGAATTTTTATTCCGTTCCCGCTTCCCATGGGAAACTATTCCAGGGATGAATAGCTTATATCCTATTCCAGACTATAATCTATCCCTGTACCAAATTTCAGCCAGATCCGTTCAGCCGTTCTAACGTGATTGAGTAACAAACATCCATCCATACATGCATCCTAATTTTTAAACTTTCGCGTTCCATGATAAACAATAATTTAACGGGAAATAACGCGATCATGTATAGGTAAATCCATACCTTTAGATTTTCTGACATTTCGACCAGGTTACACTGGCCGTGGTCACAGGCTGAAGGTATGTAAATGTTAATTGTTGTTAATGTTAATTCCCGTTAAATTATTGCATACATCCAACCATCCAAACTTTCACATTTATGATATTAGTGGGATTCTTTGAATTTGATAAATAAATACATACATAGATACATACATACACGGATGTGAAAGAGGCGTGACTATTATGTAATAGTCACGCCTCTTTTAGGTCCGTTAAATTTTTCATTTGAACTCAATTTGTTCACATTACTTAATGTCCGTCTGACTCCTTAACCCCAAAAAGAAAGCTTACACCGGAACCTCGTCCGCCAATCAGAAGGTTTACCAGCTTGCAGTTGGAGTTGGTTTGGATCCCGAACAACTTGCTTGGGGCCCCATACACCCCAGTGAGGGTACGATTGTGAAGCGATAGATGGCATTGCTATTACAATAGATTCCATTGTTATTACAATAGACTACATATTTATTACAATAGATTGCATTGTTATTCGTTGATATTTTTCTCTTTCTACAAAATTCTCTTCCTACTTTATTCATTCCTACGTATAACGTAGCCTGATCGTGTGCCCAATCGCCCGATGTCGTAATAATAATATTACGACAGGAAGTAACCATGGCATCGAACACGAGAACCATTCATTTTTTTCTTCTTTAGAAGAATATTAGTTACCGAAATACTAATATTCCCCCTCACTCCTGTAGCTAAGATTCCTTAAACAATATCGGTTTGTGGTTAAGAAATTCAATTCAAAATTACTATCTGTATTGCATGATTTTTCATCAGAAAACATTATTTTTAGGGTATATGAGGCACGAGCCAACTTCAACAGTAAGCTAGTATGACTTGATTTACGGGGGGCTATGGAGTGAGGCTTCCTCTTGGGATGGGGGGGTCAGACAGTATTGGCTCCCGTAAAGTCAAAATAAAATCAATGGAGTTCTAAGAGAGCAGGCCCTCGGGGTTTCAAAGTGAAGGCTTTGGTAGCAACCGAGGTTGGTGCTTGGATGAGGAAGAAGAAAGCAAAAGTTAAAAGAGACTAAATTTTTTAAAAATTAATAAAATGCCAAAGACATTTTTGCTTATTAGAAAAGTATTTTTTTCTCTGTTTCAATTTTATTTTTATGAATTATGTCTTATATAAAACATATAACTCTCGTATATAAATATACAGAATTATTTTTTAGATCTCATTTTCGTTATTAAAGTAAGTGCAGCGGGGAGAATGAATAAAGGTCAAGCTAGACCTATACAGGAGAGTAGAAGTTATCTCGAGAAAATGCGCTTATCGTAAGCTTTGGAACCGCATCATTATGAGGCTTAGGAATTAAATCAATTTATTTCTACTTCATATATGCTTGTTTTTGAAGTTTTTATAGCAGCAAAAATTCCAATCTAAATTCAAACAAACTCTTCCGGAGAGTAAAGTAAAATTCGTTTCAAGGGTCATAAGTTTACTAAGTTATAATAACTATGACACATCTCACACTATCTCATTTAATACTACAAAAATAATCAGCATGTCCGTTTAATTTTGTTACGGTCAGCATTAGAAAAATATCTATTACAAATTCGAAATATTATTGTAATAATTATGCAAAATAAAATATACGATAAAATAGAAATTTCAAGAGAAAGAAAGAGATTTACCTTCAGCTCCACAAATAATAAACATTATTGGTAAAACATAGCCTTAAGATACTTCGTTATGGTTTGCACATATTGATACCAACATACAATCATTCATTAACATGATTTGCTTGGTGATCACGTAGAAAATCGTTCGCTTTCCATGGTGCACACATATAACGTATCGGAGCCTAGAAGGTGTCTTCATTTATTGGTTGACCTTGAGCACGAGCAAGTGACAGTTTGGAGGAAATATTTTCTATTTAAACTCTCAATAGTTGATTGTGCGTGGTTTCAGCAATCTTTGTATGTGAGTATAGAAACAAGCTTTGTCCTCCACTTTGTGTCCAAATATTGATCTCTCTTGTCTACGACACTTGGTAGTGTTACAAGTGTTTAACTATTCACCAATGCAGGCTTAAATATAAGGTGTATAGTAGTTGTTTAATAGTTTCCATATAGCGATAGCATTATCTATATATATATATATACTATTATAAAATTGTAAATTGTAAAAATACTTATTCTTTATATTATTCTAAATGAACGATCCTTAAAACATTATTATTAATTATTATTATTTTTTGAATATTTGTATATTTTACTGTTTGTTCGCGATGGACACAAGAACTGCTGGACGGATTTTGATGCGATCTTTTTATTAGAAAGGTCTTACAATCTGCCGTTTGTTTATTTGCAATCGGTTGAGTAGAACTGGAGATATGACCAAAAAACGATAACCGACCTCAGCGCGGGCGAAGCCGCGGATATCAGCTAGTTTTATAAAAAATATCTACTATAGTTATTTCCATTGTTTATTATATTTTATTATTTATATTATAATTATATATTATTATAATATTTTACATTTTGTTGTGTTAAAAGAGTTAAAAGTTAAGTTGGAATCAATATAGTATATGGTACCAATACAATTAAACAGCAGTAATGGCATCTAGCTAGATCCTACGACACAACAATCCTAGTGTGGGATCTAGTGATGTTGTTATTTGAGATTCTTCATAAACAGAAGAAAACTATGTAAAAATCGTTACACTTTTTGCATAATATACTTACATTACCTATTTCATATGTAAGGATCTAAGCGATACTTATAATGTCTGTATGGCCTAAAATTGATTTGGTTTTTTTATCAAGAACACTGAAATTCAAGTAATATCCCAAAAATACTGCAATATAAGTAATAAACAGAACAAGTACTACAAAAGCAAGTTTTCAAAAATAAAATAGCACATACCAAGTTTTTGAAGTATTGTCTCGAGCCGGTCGGCATTTACAAAGTTTTATATTGACGCTTGTTTGCGAAACTTTTCATATGACGAGAGGTCGTCTGTAAACATAAATTTATTAACTACTGTAGTTCTGAAATGATTCAAACTAGAAAACAAAAACAGAGTGAATATATTTTAAATAAGGATCAATAAAAAATAAAAGTTAACCGTCGAAGTAGATGTTTGAATTACATTTTGCTATTTTGGTCTTTTAATATATTATTCTATTATATTATTTTTTGTTTTGTTTCAGATACAAAGTTGATTGTTACGTGTTCGAGATATGGCTAGATAACATGTGCATATGAACAACATGACGATGAGTTTCTCACATTTAATTTTTTTTGTATTTATCTTAGCTTTATTATCAATTTCTGATTGCCATGGACAATTTAATGAAACAGATCCTGATACATATATGAGTAGGTTCGTCGCCGACTTATGGTTGGAGGGTGCTGATATTATACGGATTATATGGCGAGATTGTTCTAAAAAGGTAAATACACTGTTGTATTAATGTACAGTACCCCTTTTTTTTCGTGCGGAAATCCCCTCGGATATCCCTCGGCGGGGTAGCGGGGGCGGTTATGTCGGGCTTGAGCCGACTAAAACCGCACGCCGTCTTGGGTCTTCAGACGCCGGGGTGTAAGGTTGCCCATAAAGCATATCCCCCGCACCCCGACTGACTCGAATGTATAGTACCAAGCACATTTAAGAACCGAAAACTGTCTCGTAAGATACAGGTTAAACCTAGTTTAAGAGATAGGGTTCACCTTTTTGCATTGATTCAGTAACTCTGTCCTATGAATAGCGTAATTTTATTTTATTTATTTCTAATTTGTAAACTTACCTTCTACCGTCTTTTTGGTGATAAAGTTATTATTATTAGATTATTACTGTCATATATTATAATGCTTATCTCACCCTGTTTTCAAGTAACAGCAAATGCACATATAAAAATAGATGCAGATACTTCAGATAATTAGATATTTCCTTAATCATAGTGCATGTTAATATTGTAAACTGTGACAGGTACCGCACAACGTAACAGCAACTATAACAGCATAGCATATTATATTTATGACAGGAGATTTATATATGTACAAAATATTGCGAAGCAATAAGGCATACCAACAGTCTATAACTGTTTGTAGTACACTTATAAAGAACCTCAACTTTTATTGTGTACACAATTAGAATACCTAAGGTAGTACTTATCTATTCAGGCTATTTACGGATATTTATCAAAGTGCTTCTGTCCGAAGCGATGTTTCGTATAAGCCTTCAATAGCCTCATAAATCCCCTTAATCGGCTCTACCAACAGATGCTTGTTTGCTATAACTATAAGGACGCAAGGACTTTAAGCATTAATTGTTTTTCACTACGAAATATTTTATTTAATCTTTCCTTCTATTTTATAAGTGTCATATATACATACATATAAAATATTTTGAAATGTGTCTAAATGATACCTTCATAGAGATCGATAGTGGTGAAAATAATACCACTGAAGTTTCTTTTTAAGTGGAATACTTGGACCTGTTTCAGACAGTTGTAATCATGTAAATAGGTACGTTTAAGGTCAATGTAGAAGCTGCCTACTGACATGTAAATCTATAGACATAAAATAAAGTCGGGTTAGAGACACCCTTTATAACTCGTTACGGGTGGACCGAGTTTCATGATTTTTGTTACTTTTTTATCTGTCGCCGCCTATACTGTGCCTTTCTTTTCGTGCGGAATTCCCCACGGATATCACTCCGTCAGCTAGTTAAATATCACGAAAACTAACAACATTATAATTTCAAAATATAATTGAAAATTAATCGAACTATGAGTGATTATGAAGGTTGAATAACCTCACGAAAACCTAGGTAGATTTTGTTTTGACAGATCATACGGAATATCTTTTTATAAACTCTCATCATCATCATCTCAGCGTTATGTCCAATTTGCATCCGAGGCCTACACCTCGGAGCCCGGAATTCGCTTGCCTGCTTTTCCTTCTCCACTTCGCATGATCTTTGGCCGATCCGCTCTCCACGGTAGTGAGAGTGTGAGACCATTAGCACACACGTCATCCCTTACGACGTCAAACAGCATTTTTTGGGACTACTAAATCTATCTGTATAGATATTTTCTAATCGAATTGAAATCACGGGTTTTGGAAACTTGGCGTAACTGAATCTGGCCCCTGGTACAGTATTTGCCCTAGAAAGGAACTAGCGTAGGTCAAGTCCTGTCTTAGATATTAAACATAAAAATTGTAGGTATAGTAAATTCTTCAAATACAATATTATTTCAGTATTTACTCTTTTAAAAAATTGGCCAAAGTTTTAAATACATTCACATACGAAGACGGGGACACCGTGGTTCCCAAACCCGAGAGGACCATCTCGAAACCGGAGATGGCCTGGTTCAATCGGGGTGCGAGGGAAATGCCATTTGGGCCACCTTACACTCCAGCGTTTGAAGACTTGAGACAGCGAGCGGTTTTTGTTACTAAAACCGGATTACCGCATGAGAAAAAAAGACTGGTTTTTATTCGGTTTCAGATCTTATCATAAAAAATATTGTTGTTTTCAATTGTAGTAGGGGAAAGAAAAGGTAAGCAAATCAGTTCTTATGAAATTGCTATCTCACGTATCATCATGTATGGAATCCATTTTTCGTATATTACATTTTCGTAACTACAATTTGTTGTACCTTTGTTTCCAAATACACTTACGGATTTTTTGTTATCGTTCGCTTCTTCCTACGTATGCCTTTAAGTACCTTCAAGCACACAATTACTTTTCGTTTTGCGCTTTGATTTTGTTTTCTTGCATGTTACATTACTTTTATTTCTAAATTATTTTCTGTCGGTACAATAAATCAAAATAAGACAATAGGACTGGAAAACAATGATCCACTTCTGACAATTTTAACACTTAAACCACAAAAAAGATGAAGATTAGTCATGTTACCTCCGCCGGGCCCCAGTAGGAGGGGTAGACCCAAGAAGTGCTGGCTTGATATCGTAGACGATGATGTGCATACCAATGGTCTCACAACCATGGATGCTCAAAACTGTACGAAATGAAGTAGTAAAAGTCGGAAAGCAAACCCCGGACTCCGAGGTAACAACCTCGGCAGCGAGCAGGAACAAACGCTAGGATGATGATGATGACTTATCTAATAATGTGGTTAAACCAAAAATAAATACTTAAAAACGATATTAGTGCCAATTCTCTAGTGCATTTAATTACAACACTATCTTTAAATTATTTTATTTCTTGAATTTCGAAACGCAATAAATTAAATTTAGACCCTATTCCAACATACTTTCAAATGTGAATTTCGATGTGCTTACACTTTTGGATTTACGTCAATAAAAACTAAAACTATAAAAAATGAAGCGATTTTAAGTCCAGTTTAGAGAGTTTCGTGTTAAACACGAAACACAATTCTTTACTTAGACTATAGTACAGCAAGGAGGGTTGGCTAACTGAAGAAACCTTCAAGAACAGTAAGGAGAACTGTAGACTTGCAGCTTGACTTACGAAACCTTCCTTCATCGCTATGCCATGCGGCATATTATTGATCCCAATTAATCTTTTACGTTACAAAGAAATCTTCTATCTTCGGTATACCATAGACGATATTAAGATATTGAGACCCATATTTTACGTTATTGTAAATAGCTTAGTGGTTAAAGAGTCGGCCTCTGTCTATCGTAATCGAGAGATCCCAGGATCGAATCCTGGCCATTATACTGTCGACGTGAACTCACTTCTAACACAAGCAATTTAGCTTAGCTGGAGGGGTTAGGATAAGATTAATAATTTCGGTTACTAATGTTCAATAAAAAAAACCAAGTAGGTACTTAATGGAGGGGTGTGTGTTGGGTAACCTCCTCGAGTGTCGCTCCGATTCCGATCCCGCTGCAGTCCGGGGGGAACGGAATCGGAGCGGCCGGTACACCCTGGGCGGCGGTCAATGGCTTCCCCTTCACCCCTTCATAGGGTTGGCATTGATCGTCGGCCAATACCCAACGTGGCGGGAACACATCGCTCTCCGTACTCCTCTGCTTTCAGAGGAGACAGGATGAGCGATGCTGTTAGTGGTGAGATGGCCCAGGGTCAGCCGGGGTGCGAGGGATATGCTCTATGGGTAACCTTACACCCCGGCGTCTGAAGACCCGAGACGGCGTGCGGTTTTAGTCGGTGCAAGCCCGACATAACTGCCCCCGCTGGCCGGCGGGGGGGTATCCGAAGGGATTTCCGCACGATAAAAAAAAAAAAAAAAAAAAAAAAAAAGGTACTTAATGGAAATTACACATATTTCTTACAGTTGGTGGACGTAAAGGATGTCATAGATCATAAGGAATATTTTCCGAAGTTCGTGAGATGTATGAAACGAAAAACTTTAAGAGCACTTGATCGATCATTGACACCTGACGTGGTTCCAGTGGCTGACGGTATCAGTTTGGTACGCTTCGAGCTCGTCGATCGCTCGGGGAATGTTATGCCAGAGAATGAAAGCAGGTTAGATACTCTAGTCTAGAATACCTAATCGATAAAATAAATATATTTATTGAAATTAAAAACAAAAATGATAGATTTGGTTCGGAAAAAGTGAACATCCAGGACGGGTGTTGAATTGACTTTGAGGACTTTGAGGAATCGATTTGATTGAATTTGAGGCATTAACATTTTTTGTAAATCACCTTTTTTAAAGGGTTATCAGGGTGGTTGCGTTTTTCATGGGGTTTTTATCATTTTAAGCGGATTATTGTGGGTATTTGAGTTTTTCGTGGGGTTCTTTAGAGTTTTTGACATTTGGAGGGAGTTATTGAGGGTACTTGAGTTATACGTGGGGTTCTTTAGGATTCTTGATATTTTGAGGGGGTTATTGAAGGTTTCGTGAAGTTCTTGAGTTTTTCGTGGGGTTTGTGTGGGTTCTGGAGTTTTTTGTGACGTCCTTGAATGTTATTGAGTTCTTCGTTGCGTACTTGAAGGTTCTGGAGTTTTTTATGGCGTTCTTGAGGGTTATTGAGTTTTTCGTGTATACACATGTAATTGTTCAAATTTTCACTTCTATCGGCAGTCCTGGTGTCCCACAATTTTTTTACATATTAACGCGCTGAGATATGTTATGAAATTAATATCAAATACTCAGGTACAGAAACTGTGAAAAAATTAACTAATAAGTCAATGCAATCAAAATATACAGCAATTCATAATGCAAAACTTGGGTGATTCCCATTGGTCATGAAATTTGGCAAAAAGTAATGTGTTATAATACAAATTACAATAATACAATTAAAATACAAATAAACATAAATACAAATTACAATTAAATTCATAATAATAAAATACAAACTAAGGAAGTTGTTAGTTTTCTTAATGGATCACAAAAAAGGCGATTTGAAACCCATTTCAATTGATTAATTTCAGCCTATTGCAGTATTTTACTGGACATACATACATGGGCCTCTCTCAATGTTCTTATTCTTCAAAGAGACTTCAAGGATAATTCGCTCTATAGCTACACGATTTTTAGTTTGTCGTCAAGCCCTATTATCATGGTTCATGTTTCGGTATGGTAAATGATACCAGACAGGACGCGCTGGTAGAAATTTAGGGTTCACTAGTTCCAGTATCAGTTTGTCTAATGGAACTAGTGAGAATTTTTTTCTCACTAGTTCCATTATCAAGGACCATAGAACTAGTGAATCTAAACTTTGAAAAATATGTCTCACTAGTTTCACCGCATTATTTCAATGGAACTAGTGAGATTTTTTGGTTCTCACTACATTTGCAGTTTGTACACTGATTGCTACCTTTTTTTTTTTTTTTTTGTCGTGCGGAAATCCCTTCGGATACCCCCCCCGCGTGCCAGCGGGGGCGGTTATGTCGGGCTTGAACCGACTAAAACCGCACGCCGTCTCAGGTCTACAGACGCCGGGGTGTAAGGTTGCCCATAGAGCATATCCCTCGCACCCCGACTGACCCTGGGCCATCTCCGGTTTCGAGATGGCCCCCTCGGGTTTGGGAACCACGGTGTCCCCGTCTTGCCCCGGTTTGGGGGAGGGGCGCTAGTCGCCCCACCGTCCCGGCCTGCTTCTGCTGGGGTGACAGGTGGCCTCACCCGCCACCCCCAGGCCTGCGCTCATGGAGGACGGAGGTCGTTAAGCGACCTCCGGCGCCTGAGTTGCCTGCGACGCGCGGCGAGCAAGTTGCGGGCTCGGCGGACCGGGAGAGTTCTAAGTCTCTCCCGGGCGCGCTCCGCCACCTCCTTCGCGAGCATTACATGCTCGCAGAAGGAGGCGGCGGCGGCCCACGCGCTCGCGCTCCGCACCATTGCCGCAATCATGCTGCCGAGCGAGAGGACTCCCACCCCGATGGCTGCCACGAGGTCACGCCTCGGCGCCTCCCACGCCGGGCAGTCCGCCAGCGTGTGCAGCCCTGAGTCCTCGCTCGCGTCGCAGTGATGACACTCAGGCGTTGGCTCCTTCCTGATCCGATGCAGGTGGTCCCCGAAGCACCCCTTCCCTGAGATCACCTGCGTCAGTCGGTAGGAGAGGCTTCCGTGTCGCCTCTCCAGCCAATCCTCCATGATGGGCCTTACCGCCGCTATTGCGGCGTGCCCTGCGCTTGGTTGCCCAAGTCGTTCCTTCCACTCCACCACGATGGCCTGGCGGAGCTGGGACTGCACGGCCTCGATTTCTCGAGGCTCGGGGTTCCATCCCTGCTCCCGCGCCTCCTTTCGCCACTGGTACAGTTGCGAAAGGGCTCTCGCTTCCAGGTCCCATGGCGGAGTTCCGGCAAGGAGACTCGCCGCCTCGAAGGAGATCGTGCGGTACCCTCGGATGACCCTGATGGCCAGAACCCGCTGCGGAGCGCGCAGCATCCGCACAGTTCTGGTCCTCAGGGCCTCCGCCCATATTGGGCACCCATACAGGGCCATGGACCGCACGATCCCCGCGTAGAGTCTCCTGCAGGAGTCATCGGGCCCCCTCATGTTGGGCAACAGCCGAGCCAGAGCAAGAGCTGTGCCCTTCAATTTGGGGGCCAGACTTCGGATGTGCTCTCCGAAGTCCCATCGGCCGTCGAGCACGAGCCCCAAATATTTCATTTGGGGCTTGATGCCGATGCGATTTCCTCCCACGATGAGACTGGATCCCTCGGGTGGCTTGCTCCGAGGCCCATGGAAGAACAGGGCCTCGGTTTTATGCAGGGACACTGATTGCTACCTATGCGTACAATAGTTTCCCAATCTAATGTTAAATTTGTTCCTCAATCCAGTTTGTACGGAACCCTCATTGCTCGAATCTGACTCACACTTGACCGGTTTATATTAGACTGATCTACATTTAAACCATTTCTTAGTAGTGCTAAATGATACAAGTAGGTAAGTCAATCGAAGCAAAAATCGCTGAGTTCAGGGTAACGACCGCGGCACAATTTGTCAACGTCGCGTCTTACGGCCATCGTATAAAATTGCGCAATACACTCCAATTTAGCGTTACCTCATTTAAAATAGATGAAAGAAGTTTTTATTGCAAAACAAAGTAATGTAAATATTGGACTTGAGAAATCACTCATTTTACGTTATACACATATTCTCCATATGTGTACAACATAAAATGAGTGAATAACAAACTAGTGTCACTACTACATCACAGGAGTAACGGTAGTTGCCACCATAGATATAAAACTATAGCAGATAGTATTCAGCGGATACTGTAATAAGTACTAGGTACAGTATTCTTCGACTTGTATTACTTACCTTACCTTCACTAAAACTTTTACCTACTGAGAAAAATCAAGAACCGATTGAATAACGTGCAAACTAATATTAAGGCCAAAATTTTGTATAACCTACTAAATATATCTAATCATTGAACCGTTCCTACCCTCAGCACGTGGACAGAAAAGGAACTAGAAGAGGGCGATTGGCGCACGCTAGCTTTACAAAGAATGGCAAAAGTTCTGCAAACTCACGTAATCAAATTCGACTTTGAAAAGACACAAAGTATAGAAAAAGGTTTGTATTTGCATGTTCATTTACTTAATTAGGGCTCCGTACTCAAAGGGTAAGTACCTTACAAGTTAGTATACACTGTAACTTCGTTTTTCATCTTTAGAAAAGTTATGTTTTAAAATAGTATGTAACTAGTTTCCTAAATATAAAAACATTATCCTGGTAGCATTTTTCTTAACTCAGTTGGCATTTCAGTCTATCTGCGAAGCGGCCGAACTTCGATTTTTTCTGAGAAGTGACTGCCATCTGACCTCCACTACCATTCCACAACCCACTGGCGATATCAAAGTTCTGTAGTTAGACTAGTTGTCGGACTTTTTAAGGCTCCAACTACCCGTAACGAATGCCATAGATGTTCGTATGGCAACCGGGACCAACGGCTTAACGTGCTCTCCGACGCGCGGAGGGGTCTCAGTGTGGTTAATAGTGGTCACCCATCCTAAGACTAAGCTACCTGCCGTTGCTTAACTTTGCAATGTATTAACTTACTCAATTACCACTTAGCCCCGAGCCCCTCTAAAAATATGACTAATTGTAATACTTATAAAAACTTATAAAAAGTTAAACACCATAGAACGTATTTCAATTGTACTAATATTCAACGCGATTGTTTGTAAGGATGTATGAATGTTTGTTACTCTTTCACGCAAACAATGCTGAACGGATCTGGCTGAAATTTTGGTGCAGGACTTTAATCTATAGCCTGAAATAATACATATGCTACTTCATCTACTTTTTATCTCTGGAATAGGTTCCCATGGGAAGTGGGAACAGGATAAGAATTCCACGCGGCCTGAGCAACAGCTAGTGTATTAATATATTTCGATGGTGGAAAGGGAAAACTTCTAAAGCACCAGATAGCAAAGTGTGGAAAATGAGGAGGATAATATATATTTAAAATATCATCAAAATTATCAAATATAAAGCAGGTACCTTACTTGACTATGTCGCAAGATAGTTGGCGTTTAAGAAAAATAACTTAAAAGTTAGTCAGCAAAAAAATCTTACCTCCTGTAAGTTACGTAAAATAATAAGTGGAAATATTCTTACTATAAACTATTCGTATACAGAAAGAAAAAATGCTGAATAGATATTAATATAAAAACCTTATAAAAAATAATTGCCAACCTATGCATAATGTTTACAATGCTGTTCAGAAGAAAATACCTCTATTGCGTCTGTCTCATATTGTCTATATGACTACTTTTATTAAGAACTAGCTGATCCGGCAGACTTCGTACTGCCTCAATCGATAGCACCTTTTAAACCTTCTCTGGACCTCCACAAATAATTCAAGACCAAAATTTGCCTAATCGGTCCAGCCGTTCTCGAGTTTTAGCGAGACTAACGAACAGCAATTCATTTTTATATATAAGAGAAGAAAAAGAAAGAAGAAGATATGATTTGATAAAAATAACCTTACAATAAAGTTACTTACAAAATATATAAACTATCAGATTTGTTTGAGTATTAATCAATAACTAATATGTTTCATAAGCGACAAACATTAATGAAATACTGGAATGAAGAACTTTTTATAAGGATATTCTTATAAAAATCTATAGAACTTACT
Organism: Cybosia mesomella; assembly: GCA_946251805.1. Taxonomy (NCBI): domain Eukaryota; kingdom Metazoa; phylum Arthropoda; class Insecta; order Lepidoptera; family Erebidae; genus Cybosia; species Cybosia mesomella. Next base: position 13,176,269 of record OX276396.1, on the reverse strand, counting down.
ATACTATAAAAATTAAAAACTTCTATGTTCATAATAAAATCCAGATGAAGAAAAGAATAAATGCTTATTGTATTTACTTGAAAACAATTTGTTTCAGGGATTAATTCTTAAAATCAATACCAAAAAATTTAGCTCAAAAATCAGACTCTTAACCGACTTCTATCCCAAAATCACCAGAAACACGTCATTTAAGAGGGTGAAAACTTGAAGCTGCCCGTACTGACGATGGTAAAGAATAACTTCTAAACGCGAAAAATATGCTCCAAACGTTATGAAAGTTGTAAAAACCTCGGTAATATTATCGTATTAGAGACCCAATTGCATGTATTGTTGACAGTAACTTCTACTAAAAGGTTATTAGTTAGCTAAGAAACATCTGCAAAGTTATTGTTTTTCTGAATTTTACATTTGCATCATGTTTTATTGAGTTCTTTGATAATTATATTTGTCTTATAAATAACTTCAATGAGTTATTTCAATTCTAAAACATGTTGGGTGCAGACCAAGGGTAGTACTATCTGAATTATATAACTTTTGAACTGTATTTCACATCAATGATTTATAATATTTTATTTCAATACTATTTTTTCAAATTTTTATTAAATCAGGCTTTCTGCAATTTACACAAGAGGCTTCTAAAAGTATATACTTATGTTTTTAATATACTAAACCACCCTTATTATGAAACTGAGTTGAAAAGTAAAAGCCTTTAAAAAATATCAGTAATTTGGACAGTCAATCTCTCTAGTTTACAATAAAGCTATTAGGTAAGGCTATTATCAGTTGAAATTGAAGTAATTATTCACTTGAAGGATTTAAGAAAACGTAAAGACGTAAGTAAACTTTCGAACACGATTATAACCTAACAACACTTAATGTGTTCTGATCATTAAAGATCCAATAATATATTTAAAAGAGATATAAATACGCCAGAATCGGTCGAAATTTTGTTAATTCGCCTCTGCAAGCACGAGAGTGTAGCAATAGATGCACTAATCAGTGTCATGCAAGCGAGGACAAAGTATAACTTTTGTCATATAACGCGGTATACTTTGTCATCGCCATAGGTAGATAATATGTATCTACCTATATGTGTTGTTTATGAGAAGTGTATGAGTATTATTATTAGATGCATTTTTAACCCCCGACGCAAAAGCGACGGGGTGTTATAAGTTTGACGCGTTGGTGTGTGTCTGTCTGACTGTGGCATCGTAGCTCCCGAACGAATCAACCGATTTTGATTTTCTTTGAAAGATGAGTTACTTGGGAGTGTCCTTAGCTATGTCGGGATCTATAGAATTTTTAATTTAATCTTTAAACGAACCACCAAACTAGCATAAATTTAGTAAAGAATAACCTATCTCAAAATGTACGGAGCCATATGATTATGTCAACGAGTATGTTAAAAATGTTTCCTTCACCTATCGTGGTTATACAGATATATATTTTCGGGTTGAACAATTGAAGAATCTTTTCGACGTCTGCAGGCATAAATATGCTTGTGAAGGAAAAGTGTTTTTGACAGATTAACAAATTGAATATAAAAACTTTCTTTTGTATGAATTCTCTTTGAAGTTGGACCTTGATATAATACAATAGGGTGACACAATTGTCCAATATTCTGTTTCTATTAAACAAAGTAGGTCTGTTTTAATAATCTATTTCATGTTTACATATACTGATATTTTAAAAACAACGTATTATTTCATAACACCACAGCACAGCAGGCATATTATTGTAGGCTAATATTGTTATATTAAAATTAGATAGATACGGGCATAATGGCCACTCAAAACTATGTTAGGATTTCTTAGAAAAAAATGTCATATTGAATGGACTGATGTTTTTATAATAAGTCTAAGCCTCCATAATCATTTACGAATTTTTGGCTCGCCTGTTCGTAAGAAGTTAATGCTACTTATAAACACGTGTAGCACTACGACTCTCGCCATGAGTAACCAGAAGTATATAACACCCACATTTTGATAACTATGCTTTTCGGTTCTGTGCAATAGGTAGCAAGCCTGTTACTGACAACGGAGCTGTATTCCATGGACTACATGTTTACCTTTCGTTGAAGAAAAGATATAATTCGTTTCCAAAGCTTTACCTTACGTAACTACCTTGTAGGTTGTTATTCCAGGGATGAGATGGAGATGTCCCTCTTGTTGTTTTACTTCACTACACTAAAATGTATGATATTAAATTAATTATAATGGATAACAATATAATTTATCTATTATAATTGATCTCAGTCAAACTTCAGGCCCTCTTAGCAGAAAAAATATTTCTTTACATTTGTATCGCCTTATCGCAATTTGCGATCTCTTCCAGACAACCTTCAGATGGACTAGATTGATAGAATTGGGTATATATAAAATATATATATATTTTTTTTTATATATACATTATATATGCTACATACTATAAATACATATCATATATAATATTTCTTAAAAATAAATAAATATACTATACAAACAATGTTTTTAAAGCGATAAGTAGTGCTCTTTGACAAGTTTCTGGTAAGATGCTAATGACTGTGCTCGTCTGATAGATTCAGGCAGAGCATTTCACAGGCGTGCAGTAGTGTGAAGGATTTGTCGTAAAAGGTTGTGGCATGCTGCTGGATTTCCACAGTTAAATTTTCCGAAGATCTCAAGTTATGTTATGGTTATACATTAACAGATTATGAAACTCTTGAAAAGCTTTTTTTGTTGAGTTTTTCAGCAAAGTGTTTTCTTGGTATTATAAATATATCTTTACTTGTTGCTAAGTTTCAGCTCTTACATTAATCTCTCCTAGGAATTGTCCTATCGTATCTGGAATAACACTATAAATCATTATGTGGTAGACAGGATAAGTCATTAACTAAATTTAATTCCCAACGCGCCGGTGAGACTAGTTCCCCCCTTAAAGCGTAATATAAGATTTTTTATATGTATTAGTTGTTATTCATGTATTATTTATTAATATTTTATATGTAAAAGTAAATAATAAAATATAATCAAATAAATCACGTTAGAATCCGTTCAAAATAATTTTATTTCAATGTGTAGGTACATTTTCTCGGGAAGCGAGGGATATGCTCTATGGGCAACCTTACACCCTGGCCTCTTAAGACCCGAGACGGCGTGCGGTTTTAATCGGTTCAAGCCCGACATAACCACCCCCGCTGGCCGGCGGGGGGATATCCGAAGGGATTTCCGCACGAAAAAAAAAGGTACAACATTTTCTTTTACCAAACAAAAAATATATTTTAGTGTGGCTATTCACATTCTATAAACCATATTTCATGCTAGTTATACTTACTTTCGGTCTAAATAGATTGCGCTGTGTAGAATGCCTTGGAATGATTGAATAAAGTTTAGAATTGAATTTTATTATAAGTGGTTTCATACTATCTCCAGCAAGCGTAAGATTTAACGCCTAGATTTACATGGGTACAATACCCAAAAAGCCATAAGCATTCACATTTATTTGACGTAGGTATATAATTATTATGTCAAATAAATCGTATCGCCGTCTATTCGGTTATGGCCACATGGGACTTAAATATTCAGCCTACCTCTTGGGGTAAATACTCATTTCTATTTTTGACAGCTACTTAGTTATGAAAGTAAATTATATTTTTCTAAAACTCAAATTAAACCATATTTTTCTTATACTAAAGTTATATTTTTCTTCTTAACAGTTGAGTACCGAGGGCGAAGACGTCATCAAATGTTGACGATGATGATGTTTGGTGTTGTCTCGATCGGCATGGTGGTAATCCCTATGGGATTCCAGTTCCTGGCTGTGTTAGGCGGCAAGGCTCTATTGCTAGCAAAAATGGCTCTCATTCTAGCTTCCATACAAGGATTGAAAAAGGTAAGACCTCTACATTTGATACATTTTTTTGGTCATCATATGCGACATTTTGGTCACCATAATTCAATAGCAATGACGTATGAGCTATACACCCACTGACTTCACCTACTAGAGGGTGCAGGGGGTTTCAGTTTCCCCACACTCCCACTATTCTATTGCTGAAAATAAAAACAATCGGCTTATGTCGGAATAGAAGATAATTGTAAGACATTAGTAGTACTGAGACAGGACGGATTAAGATCCAATGTCTACCCTTGAAGATCTTCTAATGGCTACTTATACACTTAGTATGTTGAAAGGAAATCAACAAATATAATTATTACGTTGTCATAGGTTCGTTATCTCAGATTTTTATCAAAGAGATTAGGTCAAGCAAATAAATAAAGCTGTGTCTAAATCAACACAGAAATTTCGTATTTTTGCGATGCGATAAATCCCTTAAAACACAACACAATCTAAACAAATAAGGAACTAACAACTTAACACGTATTAATTAATACTAACACAAATCTAAAAATGGAATTTTCAGGTAGACCTAAGTAATGATGATAAATATCATGACAGGGGGAAGGTATGATTTTCTATAATCGATCTAACTTATTTCCTCTATCTGTACCACCGATATCTATATTCCGTTAACAAGGAAAGTTAACATAACATTATTGACTATGTTTAAAATTCATTTTAATATTTTTTTAGAAATCTAGAAAGCTATCTTTTAGAAACCTCTTCACCAAGTTCATTGGTGGTTTTTGTTTATTTCAACTAACCAATACTTAATTGGTTCTTTGAAAATTTGTCAAAAGCTACGATTATAAAAGTTACAAAAGCTACAATACAAAAATACAATACAATTTATTACTCTTGCTTTTAGTAATAGTGTTGACAAGTATTCAAACATTTTTTTATTCGGTAGCATATAGTATACTATATAGTTTTATAGATAATAATCCTGAAACTCTAAAAATAATGACTATAATCGTTAGTTGATATTAATTGTAAGTTTCGTTGCCTACTTAGAAGTATATAGATATCGTTGCGTACTATCTAACTTAATATATAATAGTAACAAAAATATAATATAATAATTTATATTACACACAAATTAGGCTATCATAATGCACTATTACTAAAACTACCCGTGATAACCCGTTAACAGATGTTCTGTTCCAGATTGCTTCAAGTCCGTTGAACTACGGTTTTTATCATCACCCTTACGAATATCCTTACGAAAAGCGAAGTCGAGACGATCGAGACTGGCCACCACCCGGGATCATGCCTGCAACCCCACCACCATCGATGTCATTACACAACCCTTGGACTGACATAGAAGTTTTAAAGACAGATAGAATTCAAATACTACATGATAAGAAAAAAGGTACCAATGAAGCTGTTGATATAGTGACATGGAAACCAAAATTAACAAAAGCAATCAAACAAGAAGGAGAAGCAAGAATTTATCCAATTTACACTGGACCTTCTGACGTCCCTGGTCCTATTTTTACTGCTGTTGATGCACCTACACCGCTAGTGGACTTTACTACAAGACCTGCGGACGTCCAAGCCGACTACTCTTTAGATTTACCGTACAATAGATTTCATTTTCAAAGTCCCACTACTGTCATTTCAGCTTGATGTGTTTGTGCAATTATTTTACGCACTATATCAAATAATTAGTGATATATTTTCATATCTGGCCCAAGTGCTATATCCTAATAGGCATGTCTTTTATTCTGTATATTGATAGATTTATCCGTTTTTTAAGTACGTAGTCCGGTTTAGATTGTAATTAAATATTGAAATTTAGATGTCGAGTTTTATTATATTTTTCTTCACCAGTGAAAAGACCTCTCATAATCTTTTAGGTAAACAAAAAGCTGTTCCGTATATTTTTCCTAACATGAGCTCTTGTAAAATATCCTAAATTTGCCTAATTCAATTTGAAAGGATTAAGATTATTACTAACTTTAAAACCAGTGGTATTCTTTTCTAACAGAATATCCTAAATTTTTATTAAATACATTGCAAAATTAAGCAATACTAGCTAGGTTAGTCTTAGGATGGGTGACCATTCTTAACACATTGAGACCCCTCCGTGCGGTGAGCATGTTAAAGTCTTTGCCTGCATTTAAAAGGCTAGTCAATGAGCACTACGTTTTTGGCATAGGCGAAGCATAGACGTCACTTTTAGATGTTTTTCCATTTTAAGTATTGTCACTAATATGCTATATATAATTAATAACTGGGTACCTATCTATATGTGTATTGATTGGTATGTAGTGTATGTATGATTTAAGTAAGTATTACTATATATTACCTATATCTAGGTATTTATAATGTTTATATGTGCATTTATTTACTATTCCAAAGTACACCCAACTACCCCAAAACTTTTCTTTCTCCTCTTTTTACTCTCCATCCTATGGTTGCCTGTAAGAGATTGCCTCAGAGCGATAAGGCCGCCAATTGTACTAATACCACAAAATGTATATTCGTTCCTGTTTTTATTGTCTTTGGTGTACAATAAAGATATATTATTATTATTATTCTCTTTATTACTCTCAAAATACATATAAATTATATTTTTAAATACATTCTATATAAAAAAACCAAATATATTTAAAAATATAAAAAATAGTGGCCCACCGGCATCGGGTACAGGGACCAAGTTACCGGTTAGGGCTCCGGGGAGAGGAACCTCCTCACAATACGAGCCGTGTCGAGGAGCACTGCCTTCTGCATCGAGCCCTTGACCCAACTGCCTAACGCGAGCCTCTGGAGATGTTGACCGAGGCTCTTGGCAATCAGTCCGTGAACCGATACGACTATCGGAACAATAATTGCTGAATCCATATCCCACATGTCGACAATCTCGTGAGCCAAGTCCAAATATTTTATTTGTTTGTCTTTTTCGGCTTTCACAAGATTGTCATCATGGGGGATGGTGATGTCAACAATTATTGCGAGACGCTCTGATCGATCAATCACCACTATATCAGGCTTATTGGCTACAATAGTCCTGTCAGTGATGATTGATCGATCCCAGTACTACGTGGCACGACCATTTTCAAGAACTGGGTCGGGCACATACCTGTAATACAGTACCTCCGAATCTACAAGATCATACTTTAGAGCAAGTTGTTGATGAACTATTCTGGCCACTTGGTTGTGTCTATGCAAATATTCCCCGTTGGCAAGACGAGAACAACCAAAGATAATATGTCTTAGGGATTCTCCGGGACGGTGACACGTCCGACATATGTCAATCGTGCCGTCCTTAAGGATATACCTCCGATAATTATTCGTCATGACAACTTCATCGGTAATTGCACAGACAAAACCTTCGGTTTCCCCAAAGAGATCACCGAAGCGTAGCCAGAACACTGATGCTTTTATATCCACGTCGGGCCCATTTAAGGCCCGATAAAAACGTCCATGCAGCTCTTTGCTCTTCCATATTTCCTTGCGATCAGCGACGCTAAGTATTACCGGTTTGTGCCAGTTCTCTTTTGCCAGAGCGAGAGGGGTCAGTCCGTTGTCTATTGCCACTACGTCTCGGTGCACACCCACGTCAACGTGTAGGAAATATTCCCTAAGGTTGCATATCTCACGGTTTTGGAGAGTCTTGGCGTTTAAAAAACCACGACCCCCACACTTCCGTGGGATATACAACCTCATTACTGACGAGCGTGGGTGATGCATACGATTTGCAGTTAGCAACGTACGGACTTTCCTATCCAGGGCATCTAATTCGGTCTGAGTCCATCTTAGTATGCCAAAGGAGAATACTAAGACTGGCATGACCCAGCCGTTGTAGGCTCGCACCTTGTTACCGCCCGATAAAACGCCCAAAGAAACGATCCCGCAACGTCTGTTTCATGGCAGCCTCAGTAATACCTAGCGCTTGTGACATACCAAGATATTTATAGGTTTCAGTTGTCGAGAGAGATTTCAGTTGTGTAGAATCTGAAAGTTCAATTCTTTCAGATTCCACAACCCCACCCTTCTTAACATGCATGACTGCACTTTGTCTACACCAAACTCCATTCTGATAGAATTACTATTATTATTATTATTATTAAGCTATGGATTCTGGTTGCCATACGAACATCTATGGCAGTACCTACGGGTAGTTAGAACCCTAAATCTTCCGACAAGTGTAATCAAATGTAAAACTGCTGGTCCTGAATCAATAAATTTATTATTATTTCCTTTATTAAACTTTAAATCCATATAAATTATATTTTTAAATACATTCTATAAAAAAAATATAAAAAATAGTGTCCCACCGGCATCGGGTACAGGGAATAAGCTACCGGTGGTTAGGGCTCCAGAGAGAGGAATCTCCTCACAATACGTGCCGTGTCGAGGAGCACTGCCTTCTGCATCAAGCCCTTTACCCAACTGCCTAACGCGAGCCTCTGGAGATGTTGTTCGAGGCTCTTGGCAATCAGTCCGTGAACCGATACAACTATCGGAACAATAATCGCCGAATCCACACTCCACATGTCGACAACCTCGTGAGCCAAATCCAAATATTTTATTTTTTCTTCTTTTTCGGCTTTCACAAGATTCTCGTCATGTGGAATGGTGATATCGATAATTATTGCGCGGCGCTCTGACCGATCTATCAACACAATATCAGGGTTATTAGCTACAATAGTCCTATCAGTGATGATAGATCGATCCCAGTACAACGTGATGTGCCCATTTTCGAGAATTGCGTCGGGCACATACCTACAGTACGGTACCTCTGAATCCACTAGGTTGTACTTTAGAGCAAGCTGTTGATGAACAATCCTGGCTACTTGGTTATGTCTATGCAAATACTCGCCGTTGCCGCGTTGGCAAGACGAGAACAACCAGAAATTACATGTCTAAGGGATTCTCCGGGACGGTGGCACGCCCGACATATGTCAACCGTACCATCCTTTAGAATATACTTCCGATAGTTATTCGTCATCACAACTTCGTCCATAATTGCAAAAACAAAACCTTCAGTTTCCCCAAATAGGTCACCGACGCTTGGCTAAGACACAGATGCTGGTAAGTCTATATCAGACCCATGAAGAGCCCGATAGAAACGTCCATGCAACTCCTTGCTCTTCCATACATCCATACGGTCATTAATACTTAATACCACAGGTTTGCGCCAGTTCTCTTTAGCCAAAGCTAGCGGGGTAAGTCCGTTATCCACCATTACTACATCACGATGCATATCAGCTTCATTGTGTAGGAAGTATTCCCTGAGGTTGCACACCTCACGGTTATGGAGGGATTTGGCATTTAAAAAGCCACATCCCCCGCATTTCCGCGGCATACCGCGTTCATCTGTGATGAGGTTGTACATATACAACCTCATCACAGATGAACGCGGATGATGTATTCGTTATGCAGTAAGAAGCGTACGGACTCTCCTATTCAGGGTGTCTAATTCAGTCTGAGGGCACCTGAGTATGCCGAAGGAGTACATTAAAACCGGCATGACCCAACCGTTATAGACGCGCACCTTATTACCGCCTGACAAAAGACTTTTGAGAACTTTTTTCAAGCGGCAAAAGAAACGTTCCCGAAACGATTACTTCATGCTAGCTTCTGTAATGCCTAACGCCTGCGACATACCCAGGTTTTACAGGTATCGATCGCAGAAAGAGACCTGAGTTTTGTGAAATCTGAGAGCTCAACCACATCAGATTCCACAATCTCACCTCTTTTTACATGCATCACCGCACACCAAATTCCATCCTGATAGATTTACTAAAGGTTTCGGTCATTATTAATAACGCTATCAGTTGGGAATTGCTGGGGGCCAATAGTTTACGATCATCCATGTAAAGGAGGTGGGATATAACCTGACCATCTTTCCGCAATCGACAGCCTAACCCTGAACTCTCCAGCATATAACTAAGAGGGTTCACTGCCAGGCAAAACCATAATAGACTAAGACTATCGCCCTGGAATATGCCCCGCTCTATCCTTATCAGCCCGCCATTCTCGCAGATCCGCCGACACCCTGGATAGCAAAGGACTGTACTCCATTGCCCCATACATGCCTTCAGGAAGGTACATAGAGTTGTATCAATTCTATACAACTCAAGCACCCTCAAGAGCCATTTATGCGGCACGGAGTCATAGGCCTTTTTATAGTCTATCCAACATGTCGCCAGGCCCTACGATTACGGCGTGCCTGTTGGCTAATGGCCATATCAATCATAAGGAGCTCTTTAATGCCACGAGCCCCACTTCTACATCCATTCTGAGAGATAGACATGATAGAATGGTCGGTTAAGTGTGAAGATATGTTTTATTATTATTCCCTTTATTAAACTTAAATACATATTGAATTATATTTTTAAATACATTCTTTACAAAAAAAAAAAATATATAAAAAATAGTGGCCCACCGGCATCGGGTACAGGGACCAAGCTACCGGTGGTTAGGGCTCCAGAGAGAGGAATCTCCTCACGATACGTGTCGTGTCGAGGAGCACTGCCTTCTGCATCAAGCCCTTATTATTATTCTGCTCTATGGGTAACCTTACACCCCGGCGTCTGAAGACCCGAGACGGCGTGCGGTTTTAGTCGGTGCGAGCCCGACATAACCGCCCCCGCTGGCCGGCGGGCGGTATCCGAAGGGATTTCCGCACGAAAAAAAAAAAAAAGGTAGAAGAAAAAGAGAAAAAGTTGTTTTCATCCTAAATACAGTAAGATAAACCGTGATAGTGATAACGCACAGTAAGAATTACATAAAAAAATATACTTCAATACATTTTCGTTATACATAGACACACAGACCAATCCAAATAGTCACATATGCATACAAGTATATGCATTGAGAGGTAGATGATCTCACGATCTCTGTAACAGTCCGAAGCTCTACTGCGACTCCATTCAAGTCATCATGAAAACAATAATCACACATATAAACGAAACTTTCTTATTCCTGGCACAATGCACGCAAAACCAATACTGTAACATTGGATTCATCAAATACCCGGACAATGTAACCAGAATTTCATTCGTAGACGTCAGAGTTCGTGTTGAGAATGATGTGACTGGAACTTTTAATATCGCCAAGAAATCAGGTAAACATGTTTAACGTGCTGCAAAAACGCCGCAACTTCATTAAAATGTGAAATCTATTATTGTACTACACACTCATTGTGGCTTTCATGCAACTCTCGTCCACAGTTAGTAGACTGGCCATGTTACCTAAGAAAATTCTTACCCATCTATATTATGATTGCTAATATTTTTTTGTACCTTTTTTTTTTTTTATCGTGCGGAAATCCCTTCGGATACCCCCCCCCCCCGCGTGCCAGCGGGGGCGGTTATGTCGGGCTTGAACCGACTAAAATTCGCACGCCGTCTCGGGTCTACAGACGCCGGGGTGTGAGGTTGCCCATAGAGCATATCCCTCGCACCCCGACTGACCCTGGGCCATCTCCGGTTTCGAGATGGCCCCCTCGGGTTTGGGAACCACGGTGTCCCCGTCTTGCCCCGGTTTGGGGGAGGGGCGCTAGTCACCCCACCGTCCCGGCCTGCTTCTGCTAGGGTGACAGGTGGCCTCACCCGCCACCCCCAGGCCTGCGCTCATGGAGGACGGAGATCGTTAAGCGACCTCCGGCGCCTGAGTTGCCTGCGACGCGCGGCGAGCAAGTTGCGGGCTCGGCGGATCGGGAGAGTTCTAAGTCTCTTCCGGGCGCGCTCCGCCACCTCCTTCGCGAGCATTACATGCTCGCAGAAGGAGGTGGCGGCGGCCCACGCGCTCGCGCTCCGCACCATTGCCGCAATCATGCTGCCGAGCGAGAGGACTCCCACCCCGATGGCTGCCACGAGGTCACGCCTCGGCGCCTCCCACGCCGGGCAGTCCGCCAGCGTGTGCAGCCCTGAGTCCTCGCTCGCGTCGCAGTGATGACACTCAGGCGTTGGCTCCTTCCTGATCCGATGCAGGTGGTCCCCGACGCACCCCTTCCCGGAGACCACATGCGTCAGTCGGTACGAGAGGCTTCCGTGTCGCCTCTCCAGCCAATCCTCCATGATGGGCCTCCATGATGGCAATATTTTTTTGTACCTACTATCTTTCACTTCCATAATCCACTTGAAAATCAGACAACAAGTTAACTTAAAGTTTGTAATATATTATTAATCTCAATCTTTTAAAATTACGTCAAACCAGTTTTAAAGACTGAACGTGAAATTAAGATTGAAAAATTACTTCAGACTGACATTAAAATCATTTGTTAGAAAGTTTAAGGCAATGATTTATAATCTAAGACAGAAATGCGAACGTTTAATAATTCATAATGCCATAGTCAGCAAATTTAATTAGTTTATTTTTTTTATTTAATATAATTTCACTCTCTTCAAAATCATTAAAAATCTATTGTAAAAGAAGTATGCTATATCGAAACTGTAGGTATAACTGAAGACCAAAAGAGTCACAATGTGCAATTTTACATGCGTAAAATCTGAACAGTAGGTACTGTACTTTACTCACGGAAGCCTCTCGTTGCGACTGACGCAGGTGATCTCCGGGAAGGGGAGCTTCGGGGACCACCTGCATCGGATCAGAAAGGAGTCAACGCCTGAGTGCCATCACTGCGACGCGAGCGAGGACTTGGGGCTGCATACGCTGGCGGTCTGCCCAGCGTGGGAGGCGCCGAGGCGTGACCTAGTGGCAGCCATCGGAGTGGGAGTCCTCTCGCTTGGCAGCATGATTGCGGCAATGGTGCGGAGCGCGAGCGCGTGGGCTGCCGTCACCTCCTTCTGCGAATGCTCGCGAAGAAGATGGCGGATTGCGCCCGGGAGAGATTTAGAACTCTCCCGGCCCGCCGAGCCCGCAACATGCTCGCCGCGCGTCGTAGGCGACTCAGGCGTCGGAGGTGGCTTAACGACCTCCGTCCTCCATGAGCGCAGGCCTGGGGGTGAGAGGTGAGGCCACCTGTCACCCCAGCAGAAGCAGGCCGGGACGGTGGGGCGGCTAGCGCCCCTCCCCCAAACCGGGGCAAGACAGAGACACCGTGGTTCCCAAATCCGAGGGGGCCATCTCGCAACTGGAGATGGCCCAGGGTCAGTCGGGGTGCGAAGGATATGCTCTATGGGCAACCTTACACCCCGGCGGTTTTAGTCGGTTCAAGCTCGACATAACCGCCCCCGCTGACCGGCGGGAATTCCGTGCGGAAATCCGAAGGGATAGTACGGTAACTTTTTTTTTTTTTCACGAAAAAAAAAAAGTTACTGTACTTTATTTCGGTAAGTGATTGAAAAAATCGATTGTCTGATTAAAACCACCATCCCTAACAGTGCTCTAAGGTCGCGAATGTGATTCAACTCATGCAGATTATGTTTCCCCCGGCTCTGATAGGCATTAGCCAGAGACGTATCAAAGTTTGTTCAGATTAGGATTTAGATCAAGAGTGTTTATATAAAATTTCAGAATCTGGTTCGGCGGTTTTCAAGTCATACTCGAACGTCGATGATAACCTGTAAATAAAATTTCTAAAATATACATTTTCGGTATCGGTATAGCTCCTAGAAGAGTTAAAAATCTTTCGAAGAGAGAAAATAATTTTCTTTCAATTTTTTTAGAGTTTATGTCTATAATATAAAAAAAAAATGAATCGCTGAATGTGTTGCTAAGCGCAAATCTCAAGAGCAGCTGAACCGATTGTGCTAATTCTTTTTTTGAAGTACGAGGACGATTCTTACGGAGAGAAAATTTTAAAAATTGCCTAAAAATAAAATAAAAAAGTTCATGCATGTTTGCGATAAATAGGTGCCACGGGGCGAAGTATGCCACGGCCGGGTAAAGCCGTGGAGACAGCTAGTTGTAAATAAAAATATAATTCTAAAATATATCTTTTTATATTCATCAATTGACTGCACGGATTATAATATGGAAATATATTACCTAACAGTCACGTTAAAAATTATTGGTAAAATAAACAGTAAAATACGAATTCCCTGCATTTCTTTTGGAGTCCTTAAACACCCCACGCGACGATTAGCTTTACAAAACAGGAGCGACGGGTCGAGGGTTAATCTGCATATTAACGGATGTTACATCGTTATACCACGGAAGACAGTTAAGGAAACATTTTTGGTCACGAATAGTTTTTTCTATCTTATAATTTGAAGACGTGGCGGGGCTCCTATTTATTCATATACTATCACAAGTAACCTACTCAAGTAACTATATCTATCCGTGTCGGGGCGTGCGGTGTCCGCTCGATCCGCCCGCTCTCAAGGGGTATGCGTATAGCCATAAAGATAAATAATTACAATGAGTTCGAATTAAAACCTCTTAAGTCTGCAGATTAACAAGTTAATGTTAAAACTGCAACATTATCACATTTCAACTTCACTTAACACAATGAACTACTTAATCTGCTGATTTAGGCACATTAGCGATATAAAGTTTTCACCTAGTTATGATTTTATTATTATGTCTCTTTATAGATATAGCTTTAAATGTTCAAAATGTTAGCATTTATTTTTTATCATCATGTAACTATATATGTTGACCTCTGTGGCGTGGCGTAGGGTTCCCACTCAGCGCCTATATTTTTATGCATGAATACTCGTATGTATATTTGTATTAGTCTGGGTGTTCTATCTATGACATATTTTATTTCTATATGTATTTACAAAAAAGTGTATCTATGTATATATATACGCATTCTAGAACCCGTAACACAAGCTAGTTAAGCTATGCTTATTATAGGTTTAATTAAATTTATAAATATTTGCTCATTTTTTATGCAAGGCAGCTGGGAAAACAAAAAATAACGAACACCACATAGCTATTTCTGGAAATTATATTTGCCGAGGCTGACAATCTATTTGCATATTTCCTTACGTAAATCAGCTGGGAAAACCTACTGAAAATAAGTTACACAAATTGACCAATTAATGAAAATTGTTACGAAGGCTGGCAAATATCTTCAGTTTATAGTGCAGAAGTAATTTAGAACTTCAGAACAATAATTTATATTTATTTATATACGTATACTATACTACTATACCTGACTGACCCGGCTACACACTCTATTACAGCGCCTTAACTGGATCTAGTTGTGAATCTAAACTATCCAGGGCCTACTCAAGCACACACATGAAATTAAAATCAGTTTAATATATATTTAATATCAAAATCTGAGTAATTTATCAAAATTGTGTAACTTATCAAATGTAAGACATGACAATCGCTGAGGCATTAAGGTATAACAAACTACAGTATGTACCTAGGCCAGCAGAATATTTGTCAAGGCAGCAGATGACGTGTATATGTATATACAATATGCCATATTAACAGCTATACAAGATACTGCCGTCAATTTACCTAGTATTTAATCAATCACTGAACTTGTATATTTTATTTCACTCTCATCACCTTTAAAAACAGTGGATATAAACACAAAAATCTTTGTATTTCGTATAATGACTTTAAAGCCCGTATACAAGGCTCTGATAAAGGAATGAGTACTTGGCGTTGAACTGAATACATCCCACACCCGTGATGATTTGGTCGACCGCACGGACCAAATTAAGTAATGCGCTAATATTGTCTTTAGGCAAATAATCTAAGCTTTGGACTTTGATCGATGTATCATGTAACAGGAATTCTGCTTAAACCAGCCTTCAATATCTTAATCGTTACTGTGTCATATCCAATAGACTTAGATCCCTCAAAATATATCTTTTCATAATTTCACTTTGTTTATCCTTTATTAAATTATTCAAGGTTGTTGTTGATTTCCACCGTGCCTCTTTTGTAAATGCCAGAACGTTTTTATGTTATCCTGGAAACCTTCATGAATAGGCAAGTAGGTATAATAAATTCATAATCCGGACGCTATCAAGTAATAAGAAAATTGGTATTTAGGCTTTCATCATCTCCCGAGCTTTTTCCCAAATCAGTTGGGGTTAGCTTTCACTCTAACAACGGAACGGCTGAACAAAAATATTTAACTAATCAACCAAAGAATTAAAATAAAAAACAAATGTTATGAGCGAAAAGGACATCGGTTAGTAAAAGTCTTGTATTTCAAAAAAAAATGGTTTTATAGCATGAAAGACTTTCAAGTAATTTATTCAAGCATATTTTTTGCATTCGCCTGTGATCTGTTTATTATTACAATATCTCCAGGGTTATACGTATATATACAAATACTTTATCTATATAATTTTAAAATTGATTTTCCTCATAAAGCAGTTCTTTGCATTTATCAGGCGTTTCACGTGGCTATTCATATCGCTGATATAATCTGGTTTAGGACCAAAAATCATATTTGGCAAGATTTTGGTGTTAATACATGTCTATTTCTTCACGGAATAGTATGTAACTGAAGTAAAACCATTATAGATCGTACTTGAGACCGATATAACATTTTATAATCTAAAGTGGGAATGGAACAGGATTAAATAAATATACACTTATTTACGTAGGTAGGTACAAAGGTTCAAAAGGTTCAAAATTAAAATGAGAAAGAAAAAGCGGGACCTTATCAAACGACTACGATTTGCTAAAGCTATGGGCGATAATCAACTTAGTCATCAACTGGCCAGAGCTTTAAGGTCCATACTGAAATTAATTCAAAGAATTTCTGTTCAAATAATAAATGAAAACAATATGTTTAATAGAGCAAAACATGAAGTAGAGTTCGATAAGGGCCCGTTTAAGTACTCGAGGAATATTTTTAGCGACAGAAAGCAAGATAGGCTACTGCTAAGTAACGATCAGATCCCTAGCTACTATAAAAGTAATTATGAGGTGCCTAAATACGAAAAACAATACAGTAAACCAAACGCGCAAAAACCATTAAGCCCTCATTTCACATTTGACTGTAATCCACCTAGCTTAGACGAAATAGAACACCAAATCAAAAAGAAACCAACAAAAACCGCCCCAGGGCCTGATGGCATACCTTACATTATCTATAAAAAATGCCCATCGGTACGTAAACATCTTCTAAGCATATTCAATAGGATCTGGTCGAGTAAAGAACCCAGCGGCCTTCGGCAAGGCTAATTTTGTGCTCATTCCAAAGAAAGAAAGTGCACCTTTTCTTATTCTTCAAGATCTCCTCTCGCCGGTCTGCTGGAAGAAATTTCTTAAAGAAATAAGCAGTACCATTGTACTATACTTTCCACCATCCATATATTGTAATAATATTATTGTGTGTGCATAAATTTTAAATAAATAAATAAATAAAAAAAGAAATAGTTACTAGTCCAAAAGACGCTAGACCAATAGCATTAACCAAAACAATTTCTAAAATTTTCTTCTCATGGCTT
Source organism: Cybosia mesomella (assembly GCA_946251805.1). NCBI lineage: Eukaryota > Metazoa > Arthropoda > Insecta > Lepidoptera > Erebidae > Cybosia > Cybosia mesomella. The sequence continues at coordinate 13,159,101 of OX276396.1, read as the reverse complement.
CAATTTAAAATGACAAATTTCATGATCAATAATAACTATTTCAGACCAAACCACCAAAAAGGGTTCCTACCCGGAATTTCAGGATGTCTGGGACACAATTCTTTACTGGCGGAAAGTTTAAAGGATGCCAGATCAAATGAAAAGCAAATAACAGTTTGTTGGATAGACTTAGAAAACGCTTTAGGCTCAGTACAACACGAGCTTATGTTGTTTGCATTAAAATGGTATCACTTTCCGTCCATCATTTGGGAAATAATATCCTCTTATTATGGTAAATTAAAGTTTGTGATTAATACCAAAGATGGATTGTTGCTTTCTGGCGATTTGTTTATTGTATGTAAGAAAAAGTATTTTTATTTGTGTTAAATAATTAATACTGTTAATTTTTTGAACATTTATACCGTTTTCTCGATAATTACAGTTTAATTTCCTATACTAAATTGTCTTATTTCTCAACCCTCAGAATTGTGAGTGTACTTGAGTTCGGCCCGAACCCTCACTTTTGTGAGTATCGTGAAAAACCCCTATTCAGTTTTCCTAGATTTTTTTCAGTAGCATATTATTCTTCAGCGCCCCAAATTAGCTAGAATCAGTATTTTTGATTTTGAAATACCTTTCTGTTTAACGTCCGGTCCGAAAGGGTTATATATGATATAAACCAGAGCCTCCTCAAAAAACTAGATGCGAGTGTCACGAAGACACTGAAGTCGTGGCTAGGGCTGGCTCAGTCGGCCGACCCGTCGGCACTATATAGATCCGTGAATAATTTTGGAATGACGCTTAAGAAGCCATCAGAACTCTATAAACACCTTTTTTTTTTTTTTTTCGTGCGGAAACCCCCCCACCGGCCAGCGGGGGCAGTTATTTCGGGCTTGCACCGACTAAAACCGCACGCCGTCTCGGGTCTTCAGACGCCGGGGTGTAAGGTTACCCATAGAGCATATCCCTCGCACCCCGACTGACCCTGGACCATCTCACCACTAACAGCATCGCTCATCCTGTCTCCTCTGAAAGCAGAGGAGTACGGAGAGCGATGTGTTTCCGCCACGTTGGGTATTGGCCGACGATCAATGCCAACCCTATGAAGGGGAAGCCATTGACCGCCGCCCAGGGTGTACCGGCCGCTCCGATTCCGTTCCCCCCGGACTACAGCGGGATCGGAATCGGAGCGACACTCGAGGAGGTTACCCAACACACCCCCCAACTCTATAAACACCTAAGAGTAACTAAAATGCACGTCTTATCGGCATCTAAAGACGAAATAGTAAAAGTCCTTCCAAAAGATAAAAATGCATCGGAGCTCGAATCACGCCTCCAATTCCATAAAAAATTCATGATTAGAGTAGGTCTAGGTAATATTCAGAGACAAACAGATAAAGAAATAACAAAATCTTTTCTTCAAGCAGACGAAAAGCGCAATGAACCTGGAAATGCAAAACGAATGGTTGACCCTAGGTGAATTTTGTATTCCCATAGCCTTAAAATGGCGTACCATAATATACGACTGCTCACCGGCCTTACTTAAATTTTACCTAAATGCATTCCAGTTGACCCTCCCCGACCAAAGCAATCTGGTCAGATGGGGAAAAGCCACAGATAAAACATGTAACTCATGTGGTGAAGCAATTGGTACGGCTAGGCACCTACTAGTGGGTTGTAAAACGCTATTAGACCGGGGTCATTACTCGCGCCGTCATGATAAGGTATTGGAAATCATACGTGAGGCTGTAAGTTTGGCGGTAGCTAGAGCGAAAAAAGAATTAACCACAAACCAAAGAAATGAAATTGCGTTTGTAAAGGAAGGCTGCTCAAAGAAATCACCTCAAAAGCCATATTCAATTTTGATAGCTGCCGTTGACTGGACAATACTCGTAGACATGTATGAGAAGCACTATAGGATACCGGAGGATGTCTGTGCCTCATCATCCAGACCCGACATATTCCTTTTTTCACGATCGCATAAGCGTGCAGTGCTTGTAGAACTCACAGTACCGTGGGAAACTAATATACCTAAAGACCACGCTATAAAGACAAACAAATACTTTGATTTGACTAACGAGTTAACCAAAAATGGCTACGTGGTTAAACTCTACGCCGTAGAAGTAGGAGCAAGGGGAATTCCAGCTAAATCCCTGTACAACTTACTTAAAGACCTCGGATTGCCAAGAGCTTCAGTAAGCTCTTTACTAAAACGTATATCACAAGCGGCATTGTTAGGATCTTACCAAATTTGGATAGGTAGGGGGGGGGGGACACAACTGACGGTGGAGGTGAGCGCTGATGCATCACAAGGTGGCCACCCTAAACCTACATCTGGGTCGCAAGTCCCAGTCGCCGTCATGGTGTTCCTCTCTGTACCACGCTATGGACCCGGCGACCGCACGGTGAATCTATGGAGTGCTGAGAATCGGATCTCGTACATATTTCCGATTTAATTTCCATTTCAATTACTGACTCGTTTGATAGCGAAATATAATTTCTAATTTAAAATTGAACTATGATTAAAGACCAGCAAACTTTATTATACATGCGGCAGGTACTGATCTTGAACTTGGTGGAGTAAGATAACTTTATGAACATAACATAAACAGAGCATGTTACCTGCAGGAAAAGCGGGTATAATTAAACATGTTTGAACAAGTTGGCCTCAGGCAGAAAGGCTAAAATAAATATAAGTATAGTACCTATACTGTTATACAGATTTTATGCAATAAGCTAACAGTAATATTTTAGGTAGATTTCGATGAAATCGATCTACCTATTGGTTTCTTTCATAGGAGGTCTAGTTATGACCCCCTGAGTCCGAAATGACCACTGGTCAAAAAGTTTATATATATATATACATATATATATGTATGGTTCCACTTCCCAAAATTTGCGGCACTCTCACGGTCGCATTTTTGCCCCGATCGCTTTCAAACAGCGGTCAAAAATTGCTTGGGTGTAAACTTAGTTTAAGTTCGTGAACGGGTGGAATCCGGCCTAAGGGGACGGTAGGGCCTCACTTTTTGTGAAATCAGTTTTTCCTCAAAATTTCACGTTCCATGAAAGATATTCGAACCGTTCTAATTTTATCCCATAGTATACATGAATACCAGCAACTTTTAATAATAAACCTATAAGATTAAAACTTTAACTAAAAGTGGAGGGGAGAAAAACCAAAATTTTTCGGGAAAAAAATCATAACTTCTAACCGGTGAACATTCTTGGCGTTGGAAATATTTTTAATCGATAGGCCATTTTTAAGTCTAAAATAAATGTCTGAAAAGTTTATCGCTAAAAGTTACCGTTTTCGATAAAAAAAAAATAAACATGTTTATAAAATAATATTAATTGCTTCACGAAATCTACCTATGCGTTCCCCCTGCGGGAACGGATTTTTTTTATTATTATGCTGAAGTGGACATGTCAGTGAAGTCAGTAAATTCATGTTACAGTTTTGTTTTCTGTAAAGAATATAAAATAAAACATAATAAAAGCTATGTGCATACCAGATCCATATCAGTCAATGTAACAATTTTTTTTTGCATTACGTGCTTCATTTTCGTTTATTATTACTTTTTGATTACCTTTACGTTATTTTGTTGATTATTATTTATTTTAATTATATGCCACTTTTGTACGCGTCTATACCATGTTCTTACATATTTTCATTTAAGAATATTGCATGCGAATCGCCACAATATTTTACTAGAGGTGTTGATTAGCTCGTTAATAAAATAGGCACGTGCGAATCGACCACTAAAAAAATATTATTTTAAAAAAGGTAGTTTCGCACGAGATATTATGCGTACATTATAGTGCCAATGGACTACTAAGCCATTCTGTATCTTGTTTTTTCTTTTATAAGCTAATAAAAAATGTTACAAATATAAAAGTATTTGTAATATTTTTTTATTCTGTAGACCCGAGACGGCGTGCGGTTTTAGTCGGTTCAAGCCCGACATAACTACCCCCGCTGGCCGTAGGGGGGGTATCCGAAGGGATTTCCGCACGAAAAAATAAAAAATAAAATGGTGTTTTATTTATTTATAGTTAGACGTTTCTGTTTAGAATTGTTGAAAATAAAGCGATAAAGTTCCGTAACTTTCTAAAAACACCAGCACAAATAAAATGAAAAATATATGTAAAATTAGTAGATAATAGAGTATAAAAATATCCTGAAATGAACAACAGTATCATACCAAACTATGAAATCATATTGAACCAAATGTATCACTTGTACTTTTCCACAATTTTTTTTTCCAGAAATTTGTGGAAAGTACAAGTGATACATTTGGTTCAATATGTGTAGCGAGTTCCACCAAGTGCCATCAATCAACAGCATAAAAAAAAATACCATGAAATGTTTGGTAAATATCAAGTTGCAAAATTGCTCGGTAAAGTGTAAACTAGTTCGCTTGACCATTTAACTGCTGTTGGTACGTAATCAATTACGTACATTTGCAATAGCTATATTTATGGAATCTTACTGAGCGTTATTCTTTCCCTGCTAGGGCTGTCGTTAACACTTGATGTAATACAGTGACAACTTATTCAGTAACGCTGGGAGCTTTGAAGTAGAACAGGTTTAGATCTTATAAACTCGTATTCAATAATCGATAGATAAGCGATATATAGGTGCGACTTTGGACAAACATCATGAGTCAGTATAGCGAATAGTGCAATTATAGCCAAAGCTCGAATCAGCTACAAGTTACTTTTTTTCAAACTTACAGCCTTCAGTTTGCCGACTCGATTGAGAAAGCGGGCCAACTTTGGAATCCTTTAGGATGTTTGGGGACAAAATTTGAAGTGCCTCTTTTTTTTTAATTGCGGAAATCCCTTCGGATATCGGGCATGAACCGACTAAAACCGCACGGTGTCCTGCCCAAGTGTTAGTTGCCGTGCACCCCGGGTAAGCCTTCGAAAGGATAACCCCAGGGTTACCGGCGGACCTTGGCCGCCTTCGCGGCCTCGCCTGGTGGGGTCGGGTGTTTTCCCGCGTCGGTGTGTAGGACACACAAGACACGCCTCCGCCTTCGGACCGCAAGACTGCGGAGCTCAGGGGGCAAGGTTCTCTCCAGCTCCCTCTCCGCCGTCTCTTTCCAGCGCATAACCTGCTCGCAGAAAGAGGCGGCAGCGTGCCACTTGCTCCCGTCGGAGACCAAACGAGATCCCGGCGTTGACTCGCCCAAGCAGGGTACTCCACCAACGTGTGGAGCGCCGTGTCTTCGCCAGGATCCTCGCAGTGCTGGCACTGCGGCGTTGTCTCCCGGTGGATGCGCCATAGATACTTACCGAAGCACCCTTGTCCAGTAAATATCTGGCACATCCGGTAGGAGAGGTCACCGTGGTGCCTCTCCAACTACTCCTCCATAATCGGTCTCACCGCCGCAATGGTGGATTCCGCCCACCTGGGATGCTCAAGTCGCACCCTCCATGTCTCCATGAGTTCCCGGCGGAGCTGGGACCGCTGTGCCTCAGGTCTGTCTTATCACTCACACTCTATTCTTTCCTATCAATGTTATATTTTTTCTGCTGGTAGTCCATTATTATCTCAGTGGCTATCCCGGTTGCATACAAAGCTTGCTCTTTGGAGACCGGGGCCCATTCTCATAAATATATGGTAATCTCACGTCTGTTATATCTGTGTGTGTATATTATCTTCTGGATACTGTCTGCAAAAACACCCACGAGCCATTGCAAATAGTAGGAAGTCAAAGGCTTATGTTCAGACGAAAATATTTGTACTACACCTACACAGAAAGTACCCTAATGCTATATCAAAAATAAGGTAGAATGTACGTTATTACTTCCGTAGAAATATATAGGAGATAAAAATGTACGTAAATTCATTATTAACGTACTAAGCGGTTGACAAACTTTCGTAGACAATATGTGGGAGACAAAAGTGTATGAAAAATTACTCGTATGTATTGAGAACCTTTATTTTTTTTTCTTGCAGTAATCCCCTCGGATACTCCCCCCCCCCCCGCCGCCGGGTTGGTTATGTCGGGCTTGAACCCACTAAAATCACACGCCGTGTCGGATTTTTAGACGCTGGGGTGTGAGGTGGCCCATACATCTCCGGTTTCGAGACGGCCCCTCGGGTTTGGGATCTACGGTGTCCCCATCTTGCCCCGGCCTGCTTCTGTTGGGGTGACGTGCGGTGAGTATGTTGCGGGCTCGGCGGGCCGGGAGAGTTCTAAATCACTCGCTCCAAGTTGTTCCTTCCACTCCACCACAATGTCCTGGCGGTGCTGGGACCGTAAGACGTCGATTTCTCGAGGCCCAGAGAGTACATCGGGCTCCGCTGCGCATCGGACAACACTCTTGTTAGATCGGTTCTTTTCTCCTTTATTGTTGAGTAGTTAGTATCTTGTTTTAGAAATGTATTTTTTTTTTACCGGATAAAGCACGTAGACTCAGCATGCTTAATACGGTTTAAAAAAAAGTCCCATTATAATATATTTCATTAATATATACAACATAAACGGTCGAGTTTACTTGTCTCATTAGTCCTTGACCTATTTGCAACTAAAAGCTTTCTCATTTTCTCTACGTGATGTAATAACCTACATATAATGATTTTTAAAGAAAACAAAGAACTTCCCATAATTCCGCAAACTAATAAGAAATAAATTATGTGTGATCTTTAAAATCTAATTTTAATAAAATAAGTTAATGTAATCAGATCTCAGCCTAATAATATTATTTTTATGTATGTACTGCCAGTTTTTGAATTTGCTACACAATCAGTCGTGGTTAATTAGCTAATGCATAAAATATTCTTAAACACTGTGACTCCAAGTTGCAAAACTTTTTAATTACGATACTATATTAGTTGATGAATATTTTGGTCCTTTTACACAATTTAATCCTTCTCGTCTGATTGTACCATTCCCAGAACAGACTACAAAAGCATCATGGGAGCGGTCCTTTTGTTAATTTTAGGTTACTATATTACGAATTCTGAAACCATTGAATGCTGTCAGATATCAACAATAAAATGAAATATACTGAAATAACAATCCAATTTTCAAAATTGGCTCTGAGTATATCTTATTAAAATCAACCACTAACTTAATTTTGAGCACACAATAAATCCACTGTATTTTATGCTCGTAAAACTATGGGCCAGTTCTACAATACACAGGTACACATCATCATGTGTTCTTATCCTACTAATAATATTATAATTTTGAAAGTTTGTGAAGATGTTTGGGTGTTTGGGTGTTTGTTACTCAATCATACTCAAACAGTTGAACAGATCTGGCTCACATTTGGTACAAGAATAGATTATAGTGTAGAATAATACATAGACTACTTTTTATCCCTGGAATAGGTTCTTATGGTTTGTGGGAATGGGATCAAAATTCCAAGAAGGTGGAGCCGCGGGTAACTGCTAATGATGTATAAATAAATTAAAATCTGTTTTTAAACGTGTGTACTGGTTTAAGTGTTCTGTTCTATAATATCTGTAATGATCATAATTTCTATTGCAATGGGGTATCTTAAACGTTTATTTTTTAAGATGAATGACTGACCAAATAAATATTCCTGACCAAAGAATAACAAAATAATGATTCATTATTTTTAGGGTGATGTTAAATAAAGCATATAATTAAAATATAAATCAAGGTGCAGCATCACATATCGTGGGTAAACCCAACATTCTCTTAATTAAGGAAATATAAATAAGATGAGAGAATAATCCGATTTAATTCAACACATCGCTGAAACATTGCAATACTTTTAATATTATCATCGACAATAATAGTTGTTACTACGTAATCAATTACCTACCTAAGCAATAACTACTAGTAAGCTTTACACCTACTACTAGTCATAAAACCTTTACTAAGTAAAATGAATCACCACCGCGTGGGCGCGTTTGTGGCGTCACTTTCTTTCACTTTGTCACTATTCTAATATGCGAATCCCACGCTTTATGTTGGCTTAGAAACCTACATTTCCTACCACCCTACATATCTTGTCATTCATTCAGTATTGATGTTACACATAAATAATAGCTATCTGATACGTTATTAGAATTAAGGTTTTTGGTAAAAGCTAGTTTGTGTTTAATCATACTATATTTATTTTTCTTTATGTGTTCTGGAACAAACTACACACCGCTACGTAGACCCAAACAAAGCAAATATAGAAAAATACATACATACATACATAATACTCACGCCTTTTTCCCCTCCAGCGTAGGCAGAAACAACAGCCGCCATCTGTTTCTATCCCCACACACTTCACGAGCTTCCTATATTGTCATTGAACCTTTCCTGCAAGCCCACCACTGGTTCAGAATATGATGAGAATATGGATCGACATGTTTAGATATTCTTTTGTAGATAATAATAATTTATTGATTTCAAATAAATATGTACATAACGGTGGTATATAGAGTATATGTGGCTTACAGAAACATAGTTTAGGAACATGCATATGATTCTCTGAACTCCATACAAGGATAGCCTGTGTCGTGGAGTTCAGTCTCTTCCCAGGTAGGTTAATGAAAACAATTTACAGAATAAACTAAAGGTAGTTTATTCTGTAAATTGTTTTCATTAACCTAAAGAATTATATTACTATTAGACTACTTACTTACTACTATTACTACTTAGTACTACTTACTACTATTAGAATAAAAGGAAATTTTGTTTTTAAGTAAGGACTTAAAAACAAAATTTCCTTTTATTCTAGCAACTCCATAAGCACCTCCGTTTGATTTGGCTCCAATTTCTTGGCGTTTAATGTTGAAGTACGTCATTACTAATATATTTTTATTTGTACTATAAAGTTTAGTATAATAGGTATAATAGGCAACCTATGAAATCGCCGAAATTTTCTTACGAATTCATGGGTTCGTTATTGCTGTAATTTAATAGCTATTTCCATTATTTATATTTTGTTTGAAAGTTGATTTCAAGATTTTACAACTCTGTATTAAATTTTGTTTTTATTGGCCGCTTGATAAATTAATTCGAACTTCAAAAACAGTACTTCCTAAATGCTATCCATTTTGATGATAAATTTCGTATTACTTAACAGCTGTCACTTTTCAAAAATGTAATAAATGTTACTGTTTGTTAGCTTAATGTTCTCATTCATACACAAACAAAATTTGGATTTGTCATTTCTAAAAAAAATAGCAAAAATGTTAGTACTGAAAATTGGGTTTCCTCTAATTTCTTCAAGAAAAACGGCAATTTCATTGTAACGACCTACGATATATAGGGTCCTAGGAACGCAACACAATGTTTGTCTTTAAGCTTATATTGTACTTGCAATAGGGTAAATGTTAGAACGCTGTGTTAAACATGTATCACCGATTGATTTCCGTTATGGTATGGACTCTTCTAGGATACGAATCTTACCTTTTTTTACGTTATAATAGAGTTGATATAGTCGAAAATTTAAGCGAATATTACACATTGAAATGATTTTTAATGGATTCTATGCCGATTTACTTTGGCTTACTTTGTTATTTACGTTGTTCCCGACGTCGACGAAAGCAACGGAAACTTATTTCAAAATAAGAGAGTTGTAATAAGTTCAGTTGAGAGAGAGAGAGAGAGATATGAATCTGTGCACCGTGAATAGCCCCCTCTCTCTCCTCAGCTGAACTGCATTGCTATAAGAGCGTCGTGGTAAAGTCTCAGGTCAAAAGCACTGGATACCGCTGGTTTACTGACAGGAGGAAGCTTGTGAAATATGTACATAAGGATAGAAGCAAATGGTGGGCTGTTGTCTACGCGTATATACCCCGGAGGAAAACAGGCGTAAGGCGTGAAAGTTGCTAAATACTTAGAAACAAAAATAGTCAATGTTTGGAACAGAGTTGTAACTTAAGTTAAACATTTACTTTTCGTTTACAAAGGTGGGATCCTTTTTCTTTTTAAGCTGATCCATAATTGTTACTTTTTTGACAAGTGGTAGGAAAGTTAAATGTTTTATTACTAGCAATACTTGAGATATGTGATAAAAAAATTAAATAGTGAAGATAATTTCATATTTCGTGTTGATCTGTCTCTTATAATTTAATTATGTTGATTATATATTTATGACTTTCTCACTATATTTTAATTGCTACTGAAAGTGGTGTTATAACTGCTTTGCTTTGAGTTTATAGTTATTAATAATACCAAGGAGATACCCTACAAAGTTTCAATTGTAAAACTTTTATCACGGAGGTACCTATTATGGGCGTCAATCAGTTTCGGCTTTTTTTTTAATAAAATTATAGTTCATTATAATATACAGTTAAGCATTATATCAGAACAAATAAAATAAATCCATATATTAAGTCAGGAAGAAAAAAGTAAGACAGATAAAAACTTTTTATTTGTGTTGAGCGGGTCATATATTAGATTTGTACTCCGATTTTTTTGTCAGCCTACATAAAAAAAGTTATATTAAAAAAGTTACATACACACTCGCAAGTAGATCTTATATTACCGTTAAATATCTGGAGTATTTATGGAAGTTTAGTGTTACCATACGAATAAAGATATATTTAGAGAAAGGGTCTGTGGAAATGGCATACAAAAATAAAAAGGCCTTACTTAGGGGGGTTGTCCGCTAAATTTATTCAAATACTTTCTACTTGAGATACCTAAAGCACCATAGAGAGACGTATTATACGTATTAATTTACCCCCTGCCTCGTAAGGCAGGGGGTAAATTAATGTCTGGAATTTGTTAAATAAGAGGGACTCTTTGGAGATTTTCACATCAAGATCGAGACTATTAGAAGTGCTTATTAAGCTCCCTTTACTATTTAGTGTGGAATAAGTTTCGAGTGTCTAAGATTTTGATGGGTCACTAAAAATGGAAATCGAACTACAGATTTACTGAACCACGGACGCCGTTGACAAATTACTCGGAATAGAGGTTTATATTTAACATCAAAATGAATTATGCCCGATCCTTTAATATTATAGCGTGATCATATTACCCAAAACTGCTTTACAGTAAGAATACTGTAAAGCAGTTTTGGGTCTAACAGGAAACTCAAAATACAGGAGTATTCTGAGTTTCCTGTTAGGGTCAGTGGTATTCCTGATGATGTCGTGGTGAAGTCATTTTAGCATTTGGTTTATTTGTATCTTTTGTCTCCCTTTTGCTAGGTAGGAAAGTTGACTTATGATATTGCTAACTCCTCCAATTTACTTCTGATTGAATTCGATGCGGGTTCCAAGACAGTTTAACTTTCCATGGGACTTTCCGATTGTCATTACTCGGTTTGTTCATGGGTTACTACTATTGATCCTGGTGTACAGGAGTTACAGTAGTGTGAATGAGGGTGGTATTATGAGAATGTTTTTAATAATCTTCTGCGTAACGAAAAAGAAAAATTTCGATAGTGACTAACTAAATGATCCAAATATAACAACTTAATATTCTTGACACCTGCAACCGCATACTGTAAGAACAGTTTATTATCTCAACAACTGAATGCGCCGTGAGATTTCAATTTTGCATTCTGTGAAATTATATAAAAAATTATATTTTTTTTTAATAAATAAAGCTATCGAGATTTGTGTAAACTAGTGAAATAAGTGGGTGTAACAACGTAAATTTATTTATGTAAGTAGTTCTTGCCATGACTATATTTCATTTCAAGAAGCATCTTCATCATCATCTTCATCTTTTTAACCTAACCTAACCACAGAGCCCAGGGTCCACTTCCTCTTCCTTTTGATTTGGCTTATACGGCTTTTATCTGCCTGTCTGTCTTCTATGTCTGACCCCCAGAGGAAAACCTGCGCCTGAGCCTCGTCCGTTATTCAGCTTGCATACGGTTTGCAGGTGAGGTTGGCTTGGGGCCCAATGATCTGAGCGGGGCCCCAAAAACATTTTATATATTCTTTAGATATTATAGATCTAGATTTTTATTGTACACCAACGGTTATTATATACAGAGGACCACGGATCGCACTGTATAAGTCCGTGTGTGGTTGGGGGAGGTTAGATGGCATTAAAACCAAAACAAATCCATAAAACGGGAGTGGAGTCCCGGCTCCAAAGTGCGAACCTTGGATACAACTGGGATTGGAGCTCAAATGAAGAAGTATAATAAGCAGCTTCATCGCTAAGAGCCATCTCTTCCAGGCAACCTGAGGATGGAAAGAAATACAAGTACCTACATTCTAGTAAGATAGTGGTGTAGCTGTCAAAATCTAAACTTATAAAATGTAACTATATGCCGGAATAAATTAAAATACAGTTGACAAATGATTCATTGATAATTTATTTAATTTTAATAACACATCTGCCAGTTACTTCAGCCTGTCCCCAATAGCCTGAAGTGCTTAAACTGTTCAGCGGTCCCTTTCAGCATTAATGTGTATGTAAGTGGCCATTATCCAGTTATTATGGTGCAGAATGTCAATTCACTTGTTCTTCAACCTCTTTATAGACTAGATAAGAAGGATTGCCGTTGTGGTGGTGGTGACAACAGTCTCCTACTTCTGTTTTGACAACTGGCAGTTGCTGAAACAGAAACAAATGCATAATTAACATTATTTGAAACTAACTTAGTATCACATTTAAGGGGTCACATGTCAGAGTTGGGTTGAGAACTTTCCGTGATCTAATGATAACAAAATTGAGTTTCATCTGTCAAATCAAAAACTGTAATCAAACTTCGTCAGAAAACACGTTGTATCTGTGGCAAAGACACAAACGTAGAGCCTTGTTCAAATTAAAATGCCGCTATTTTTAACTACGTAACTTTTAAATATGTAATTATTTATAAGAATTAATAACCTTTCGCTACTTTGCCATAAAACTATGGCAATGCAGCAAAAGATTATTAAGACATAAAACGATATGTATAATGATAAAAAAAGGAAAATGAAGAAATCTCAAGTGCGAATACAACGTTTAATACATGCCAAATCAAGATCAAGAATGTTCTTATTCGAAGGGAGCTCTATCGTCTGAGTGAGACTCGATAATTTATTTGTATTTTATGGAATGCGCTTGCTAACCTTTATGTCTTGATAATTATTTATTTTTTATACTAAACAGCGAAATTCGACAGAATTATAGAGAAAATATATTTTAAAGAAATGGTGTAATATGTCACCTAACTAAAATTTTCGCGTTAATTATGATAATTAAATAATATCGGTAATTGGTTGACCTATATGGACAAACGTCAATTAGTTTGACCGTGTAAACAACGGCGTAGTAACTAATCAATACATATTATCAGTCATAACGAAATGTAGCCCTTCCTTTTTTGTGCAAAATAGAACATGATGCCATCTTCAGGCATCGTTTATGTCATGTTTATGTGACACGCATACTTTTGTAGTGCATGAGTTTTTCTTTATTGTCATTTCGGATTTGAGTTCAGTCGCCTTTATTTCTTATTAATTGTACAGCATCGTTGTCCACGTTGAATGTTGAGTACCATTTAAATGTTAATATAATGTAAAAATTCATCAATGATAAAATCTTCTTTGTGTCTTTTCTTTTCTTAAGCGGCGATAGCCCAGTGGTGTAAGTAACGGACTGCCGAGACGAGGTCTCGATTTCAATCCCCAGTCGCCCCGGACACACACTTCTTACTTTTCGTAGTTATGTGTGTATTAAAAATGTTGATTATCGCTCGCTTAGTAATGTGCCCGGTAGATGGCAATAGACTCGCCCCCTATTACATTGGGACCTAAACATAACTGGCGAATCGTGGGTGTGCAATACACCTCTGCCTACCCCTTCGGGGATACAAGCGTGAAGTTATGTGTGTCTTTTTACAATGAAAAGAACAAGTGGTGTTTGCCTTAGTAGACCAGAGTCGATAATTTTAAAACCAAAAAAGAATATAGTAGGATGGAACCCATTATAAAAGGAAGAGAATATAACAAAAATGAAAGGAAAATAATTTACGGGTGATCTGAGAGGACGGGAAGTCTATGGGGGTGAGTTTTTAAGGGTAAAAAACGGTTTATATCGATTTCCAGCCAAACGACAAGTCCTATGGAAAAAAGGTAAATGGCAAAGTTATGAGTAATAAAAGGACCTACAACTTTGGAATTTACACTTTTTTCACATATCCTCTATATTTATGTAAAAAACTCAAATAACTAAGTTTTAGATTTTTATTTTTATCTTTTACAAACAATTTTTTTCTTTTCACGAAATTAGGTGAAAACTTGTCATTATAACAGTATAGAAAGAACATGTAGTATAGTGATGACTGTAATAGTGTAGGAGTCATTCATCTATGTATACAGTATGAGGCTAAAACAGAGCTTTGTACTTTTACTCACCTAATCGTTAGTGATTATAAGTCCGACCAGTCATCACAAAAAGTAGCACCCATGCACTATTTAAAAGAAAGGGAGTCATTGGATCTACGACGACCCAAGAAATAAAATTTAAATTAAGAAGAATCATGCACATGACTCGCAGTAATAAACAAACATAACTTCACGCCTAGGGTAGGCAGAGGGTGTATAATGACTCGCAATAATAAAATGAAATATAAAGATATGTAAACTAAATCAGTTAACTATACATACTATGACTAACGTACGGTAGCTTCAGTAAAAATCAAGCTATTAGTCTTTATTCTCTTAACCGTTCACATAAATTATAGATCTTCTTACGACATGATTCAGAAGATCACATCATTTAGGAAAACTCGAAAAGAATCGCACAATCTTTTGCAATCACGAAGTATACATTAACTAATGATTAATGCTATTAGAATGGATATATTGTTAAATAAACATAAAGTTTGCAAATAATAATGCAACAGATAAAATTATTTCTCTTTGAATAGAATGATTCAAAGGTAAACTCGTATAAGTAGCGCGTATTTTTTGCTGTTGAAGTACCTAGTTGGTATAAAAGTACTTTCTTTTTAAGTTATATCCGAGCTCCAGGTGAGAAAGATCACTCAAAACAACCGTCTTTCGGGCAAACCTGAAAATGGAAGTTTCTGTTAATTTCAGATTAGATTAGTGGCTAATACTATCAGAAAGAATGTCCTAAAATATGTATTTATTTTATTTTTTTAATCACACACCTCGAGCACTCGGCCTATTGACATGATAATTTATTTCAAAAAACGAACGATCTTCATTTTCCAGGAATGCGGTTTTGGAGGGTAACAGTTCAGCAGAACAGACCTCTCTTCCGCGCGCGCTCTCCATAAGAGAGGTGGGATTTGACCTCCAATAACCCAACTGAGTCGCCAACATTGGTGGCCAATGTCAGTCGAGGTCTCAGGGATATCCCCTCTACATGTAGGTACATGTACGTTTATGATTCCGAGTCCGCCGATACCCACCTCAAAAAAGGGTCATCAGCACGAACACGACATATGACTAGTCGCGGCTGATTTTGAACTCGTGGTCACTGGTGTAACCAGAAAATCAAATAATATTTCATATTTATTTTATTCAATAAGTATTGTTCATTAATTTAATAAGCTAAATTGCAACTTTAATGAACAGTTATACAATCAATTTATTAGATGTGTTAATGATAGTTTGAAATTATTGGTCTATTTATACACAGTTTTTCTTCTCTGTCAGACGTTGAAAATATTTGTTTAAAAGAACAAATAATAGACTGATAAACCCGCTCGTGCCTCAAGTAGATAACATTTCACTCATAAATTGTTACCTACAATGTGCCTACAACGTGCTTTACTTTTTGCTAGTATAACATTCATTCATTTTATATTCTACAATTCATTTTTGGTTAACATATTCAGTTTTAAAACAAGTGTATTCAGTTTTAAATTTGTGATTTTCACTCAATATTAAGTGTCACAGCTGAACATTTTCTAAATTAATTTATAAGTGTGTTGCAAATGTATTAAACTTCATAAAGTATTAAAGACTGAAAAGCTAATATTACGGAAGTCATATGTGTGTAAAAAATAGCGAGCGCAGTACTGGTTGCGCAGTAACTCTTACTAGCCCTATAAAGGAAAGGGAGTACTCGTCCCATTCACAAGATACCCGACGTCGACGTCACAACAAAGTTGGTTATAGCGGCCCGTCTCAACTTTCAGTTGCTTTACCAAAATTTTATTTCTTGTCGAGTGAATTTATTTTGTATTTTGTGTTACTTTAAAAATGAGAGCCTTTTTGTGCTTGGTTGCGGTCATTCTGGCGAGCGATGCGGTCAACTCTTTGTTTTTACCGGTGAGTACACACTTAATTTGCGCTAGTTGTATACTCCAAGTTATATATGGCAATTTGCGTTAGTTTTAAACTTAAAAAAATAAATATAAGGAACACAAGTAATAAAAAGTACACAGACTCTATCATTTTTATATTAAATCAGGAATATTTATGTTGTTAAAAAAAGATTATTGTAAAGTTTCACTTTTTTTTTATTGCCATATCGTTTTTGAAAACCTTTTTTTTTCGTGCGGAAATCCCTTCGGATACCCCTCCGCCGGTCAGTGGGGGCGGTTATGTCGGGCTTGAACCGACTAAAACCGCACGCCGTCACGGGTCTACATACGTCGGGGTGTAAGGTTACCCATAGGGCAAATCTCTCGCACCCCGACTGCGTTTTTGAATACCTAGACATTATTTAATTAATTACAATAAGGTACTTGGAGCGGACTTCATTAGTAATAAGATCGAGATCAATTAAAATTAGACTGGGTTTTCACGTTATGAGTATAACGTTGACATTCATTGAGTAAAACATATGAACCGAGTTTATTTGCATGGTTTTTTCACAAATGAAATTAGACCTTAATGCTGTGATTGAAGTTCTTGATATATAATTTTATAGCTCACGATACTTATACGTACATGTAAATACTATTCTCATAAGTTAGTTATGTCAAACAAATTCATAAAACATTGCTTCATCTAGATGCGACATTATCCTGAATCTGACGTCAAAAATGTAGGTTTTTTATTTGACGTCAGATTGAGATAGTAATAACCATATAGATAATGTATAACATAGCGCGTATTTATCTAAATAGTGTCTTCAGTATTTTGATAAATACCTAATGTGTTAAATCTAGGTAGGTGCTGTGTATACTAATTAAGTCAATAGAACAATTAGTGTAACTGTACCCTACCCTGCTGTCCATTGTTATGCGCGTCATGCATGAGTGATAATATAAGTGAATAATCATTATATCAATTATTGTAGTATCTCAGCCGCTACTCATCTTTGACTTTTCATATTAGAACTAGTCATATAATATACTCCATGGCATTACACCTTATCCTCTTCTTGGTTTGGCTTATAAGATTTTTATGGGAGCGATTGCCGTCTGATCTTCAACCCTAAGAGCAACCCGTATGCCAGAGTCTCACACGTCAATTAGCAGGTTCATCGGCTTGCAGGTTTATTTGGCTTGTCGCCGCAGGTCTAGGTGGGCTCCATGTACATCAAAGCTAGTCATATATCCTAAATAAACATAATACACTGAAATCGAGTTATCGGTAGAAAAACCGCTTTAAAATAAATAAAAAATTAAAATTAATAACCACATTGAAATTTATTAGAAGAGATAATTAAAGCTTAGTTGTTAATAGTAAGCATCAATCATTCCAGGTATCATTAATTTTTATATCATAACGAGTCATGAAACTCCCTTTTTATACATCATCCCGTAGGAACTTATATTTTTATTGTTTGCGTTTGATCACTGTCTCTTTAAACTTTACTGATTTAGTTTTCGATAATAGTCCGACTACCCTATGTGTAAACACCTTTACATTTTTATCTACCTATCTAGATAATAGGGAGTATGCTGGACGCAAGTAGTCAAAATGCCATGTAGTGTGGTTTCATGAGCGGCGCTATATTATGGACGACAGGCGCCCCGGGAACACACCTGACTTAGTAACGGCACCAAAAGACGAATTCAATTTTAAAGTATTTTTATTCCTGCGTTTGAAACTCTTGTCTTGATGCTTTTACATTCAATCGAGTCAAGTCAAGTCGAATGTGAAATGGGTACTTTACATATACATATACTCACGACGTTTTTCCTCCGGGGTAGGCAGAACCAACAGCCCGCCATCTGCTTCTGTCCTTACATACTTCACGGGCTTCCTTCACTGTCATTAAACCTTTCATGCAAGCCCGTCGGTTTCGAGTGCTTACCTACCCTTTTTATGAAACAATTATGTAGTCATGATGAAAGTTAACATGTATGTATGAATTAAGAACTGCCTTGATTCGACTTATCAGATGAAGAACATTTCCTATAGGGCTGATTCCGATGAGCTGTTCCAATTAACTAAACGTAATGAAGATTAAAATCTATGTATGAATGAAGACTGCCTTCATTCGATTTGTCGGGTGAAGATCGTCTATTATAGGGCTGATTCCGATGAGCTGTTCTAATTAATTTGCTCCCTCTCCAAGTTCTGCACGTGTGCAGGACTAAGATATTACCTTCATACGGTGCAATCAATACCATAATTCTATTGTGAACCAAGCGATTCAGTAATCCCTCTCTTTGTTGTGCGACAAAGAAATGGAATGCCTCACCTATACACGTGTCGCTTTTTCCTACTATGACGGTTTCTTCCAGTGGGGTGTGAAAACGCATCTGTCGCGGCCGTTCATTCACCATCTAAAGCGCCACCATTCTAAGGATAGCATCTGCAATGGGGACCACTACATTCCGGACTTCAACTCAGCTTACCATCAGTGCAGTCGAATAGACGGATCAAACATTTGAAAAAATATCCTATCCGAAATACTCTTTATCCTCCACGGTCGTCCCAAGTCATCCTTCTCCTTCGACATTCCTGAAAGTGAGACGATTATAAATAAATAAATAAATATTCTACGACATTCTACACAGCACTTTCTAGACCCAAAGTAAGCATAGTTTAACTTGCTTGTGATAACACATAAGCTATAGCCCATAAGGGTTCCAGAATGCGGTTAAACATACTTATATACTTTTTTTTGTAAATACATACATACGTATACATATAAACACCCAGATCAATGCAAATAGACATATTCATGCATACAAATATTTGCACTGAGCGGGAATCGAACCCGCGCCCCCTGTCGTAGAAGTCGAATGCACTACCGCTACGCCACAGAGGCCGTCAAAATCACATTCCTGAAAGTGAGACGATTGTATGTAGTATTGCTACTAAGATACATGGCATTAAACACTAAATTCATCATTTCATTTATATTATACATTATATTACGAGTATTTATCTCAAATGTAAAAGAAAACATTAGTTTGTATTCACTTTAATCTATTGTTGACATAAAAAATCCTTACAATATATTTGAAAGCGTTCTAGTAATCAACAGTTAATTAACAACATAAAACGGGGCGTCTAGCCTTTATGAAAGCAATCCATGTCTACGCTCGTGTAGTCGTTAATTGGATAAAAATAAACTCATCAAGTGTGGAGGCTCTATAGAAGATCGCAAACATATTCGAAAATTCGTTGTTCTTGTAGATATCTAATTCTAAAGATATGCCATCACATTCGAGTCTCGATATCTATTCAATTTCAAACAAATCGGTTCACATAATATAGTTGTCATTAAGCGCTTCACATTATCACTACATAGTATAAAACAAAGTCAGTCCCGCTGTCTGACTGTCCCTTTGTATGCTTAAATCTTTAAAATTACGCAACGGATTTTGATGTGGTTTTTTTAATAGATAGAGTGATTCAAGAGGTGGGTTTGTATGTATGATATATGTATAATATAGTAGAGAAACACTGATAATTTTAGAGGTTTCTAATGTGATATCGTATATAAACACATTTTTTGCGCTTACATTGCAAACGATGGCTGAACTCTATAAGATAGATCAAAATAATGTACTACAGTATTGTACATCTTAAAAAGGTCGACAAAATGTATAACCCAATAGATGGTATTTATGTCTATCTCTTAGGGATAACCCACAAAACAATTTTTCGCCCTTTACTTTTTACGAGAAATAATAACTTATTTACGAAGCGATTTTAGGTAATAAATACAGTATCAATTCTTTTTTTTAATAAAAATATTATTAACCGAAATTACTAATATTCCCCCATTCCCTACAGCCCAGCTTAATTGCTTGTGTTAGGAGTGGGTTCACGTCGGAAGTGTAATGGCCAGGATTCGAACCCTTATCCAATTAAGTACCTTAAATACATTGTGCATTTAATATGGATCAATATGGCTCTTTTCTGTAATTTAGATGTATATTTTCGAAGATATTACAGATTTAAAATGCAGGGACATAGCGGTTGCGGCAGTAACGGTCGGGGGACCGCAGCGGCGCTACAGACATTCTGTAGTATATTTAGTATCAGCATTGCACCCGTGCGAAGCCGGGGCAGGTCACTAGTTTCAATTAACAGTAATGCAAACATGGCAAATAGTTATTTTTTTCAGAAATGTTAAAAATATTGGATATTTGATTGATTGATTTGTTGAGGTTAACTTTTTTACTTCTGGTCTTGTTGTGCAAGCCGTAACTTAGATAAGAACAAGATACGCTCAAGCAAGCACGTAATAATTGCTTATTGTAACTTTTAACCTTATACCCGACTCATGTGGGATGGATACATTAATCTCTATAGTAATCTCGGTAGTTGTGTTACTACGATATTAATTATTCTAGGCATATAATGTCGCCACCATTTGGTTACATCAGCCAGCTAATTGGATGCCTAAACCGGTCGTTAAACTCGGGCCTTCTATCAAATGGCTGATAAACCAACAGCCAAATCGTTGAAATTGACATTCAGTCATGTCGTTAAACGGTTATAACGACATGACTGAATGTCAATTAGTCATTTAGTTCAATTGAACTGTCGGATGGATTATTTGGTTGTTTTTCTATGTTAGTGGGCGATGTCGACTGATCCTCGCTTCACGGGGATCCTACTTCTTCACAAGTACATATCCTTTTAGCCTAATCTATCTGTGACGGAATGCGCTGTTTTGGTGACTTAACTTCACTTCACTCCACTCTGCCCCGCTCCACTTCAGTCCAATCCACTCTATTCTGTTCTAAATTTGAATCATTTGGCCGAGTCTTGGGCGTTTAGTGGACGGCCCAGGCGTCTAGTTAACTGGGCCAGTTGGCTTCGACATATATACATAAAAAGCATAATTCCGTTTATTTCTATATATACTATAGTGCTAACTGATTGCGTTCTATTCACATTCGGTTGACACGTAGGTGTAAGCCATCGTCACGAGTAAAGCACGAGCAACCAATTTAATTCGAGTCATAGATTAAAAACTAACAGTTTTATTTACATCGCCTACATTTATATTTTTGGTATTTCCTAATTTAACATCAAATTCGAACGCTTGTCTATTACGGGCACGTCTATTACGGGAACGTCTGCCGTCCAACTCCCAACCCCGAGAGGGTCAGAGCCTCGTCCGTTAATCGGCATGTGCATCAGCACTATCAGCTACCATGTTCAATATAAGTACGCAAAGAGGTACGTGGAGATGTATGTGGGCTTATAACTAGGGCTTATAGCCTACATTTCACCAGCTATATTGATTTATAATTTTACAACTAGTAGGTTTACAACAAAGTAGCTGTCAACAGGGCGATTTGGGATTAAACATGGGAAAATAAAATGTATATCGAAATGTCAAAACATTTTTGCCTTTTGACTATTTAAAATATACAAAAATAACTTATCATGCACTAGATTTCAATAGTTCCGTTTTGGATGTATGTATTGAGCTATAACCTGGTTATATGTTTTAGTGAAAAAACTAACCAAAATATTGTCGTCATTGATGCCGTGAAAAAAGTCCCACAAATGTCATTTTGATCATTAAAATAAAAAATAGGTAGATGGTTTTATTAATTTGGTTTCAGAAAGTTTAAGGAATCTTCATTTTCTAAAATCCTTTAATACTCTTTGATACCGATAGTCTGCCGAAACGGTCTACAGGATTATGTTAAGTAAATCATCTCGGAAAGTACATTACTCGTTTAGTATCCTGCAATAAGTAGACGTCTTATTTAGGCTTTTTACCTGACTGAGAGTGACACTGGGTATATCAAAATAAAAAAAATCGGAATGGCGAATTTTTTGCGCTAAAATGTATATTGTTAAAAAATATTTTTACTCAAACTTATCGAGTAAGGTATCAAAATTAAGAGCTTTAAAAGGTGATTTGAAGGTGGTAATGTATATATAAAAGCTAAAAAGTATACAATATTAAGATTAATTTTAAAAAGAAAAACCGAAAGAAAATTAATGGTTCCTGCCTTCTATTAAACTTGTTTCGGTCTTTTTAGGGCAGTCGGGTTATTTGATTTTTTTAATAAAATCCTCTGGTTCCATAACAAATTACTATGTTTCATATTTTATTCTGCTATGTAACTTGAAATTGCATTTAAGTAAACTGATATTAAATACCTCGTTACTAGTTAAAAATAATAAATATTTTGCCGTTCAATGTTGTTGATCAATCTGAGAACGGTGTCTGATGTTGTCGTAAAATTATATCATTTTAATTAAAGCGTATTGTAGGTGCAAGGAGTGCTCCGTTTCGAATATGTTAGTGTGATAATATAGTTGCATTTAGCGATGCGGCCTAATGTTACCAAATTCTCTTTGAGATTTTCTATTTAAAAATAATTTTAATGATGTATTATTTAATCATTTTAGTTTAATTTTATCCACATATAAATATGACTAATATGGTAACTTCAATACAGTACACGAGCGAATGAAACGAATTGCCTTGTATTCAAAATCGTAGTTCTAAATCTGACCAAATATGAATACAACAAACCAGTAATTAAGTAGTTTGAAGTTTGAATTGAATGAACCATTGATTGGTTAAGAGTAGAAGTAACTTATATTCAATTAAGGCCATTGAAAATTCGTGGAAGGTGCCGAGGTGGGACCTCGTGGCAGCCCTCAGAGTGGGAGTTCTGTCGCTCGGCGTCTTGCTCACAGCGATGGTGCGGAGTACGAGCGCGTGGGCCGCCACTGCCTCCTCTTGCGAGCAAGTAATGCTCGAGAAGTAGGCGATGGAGGGGGTCCGGGAGAGACTCAGGTCTCTCCCGATCCGCAGACCCCACGAGGCGCTCTGGGGCGACTCAGACTTTGGAAGCAAGCCATCGGCGGGAGGGAGGAGGTATCATGGGGGATTTCCACACGCAAAAAATATTTAAAATTGTTTCTTTCTTGTATAATAATAATCATAAATACTGCACCAATCCCAGTTGCACCCAGAGCTTGCACTTCCAAACCCGGGGTCCACTTTCCTACTCCTATTTCCACGACTTACTTCATCTTGGGTTAAACGGGAAAGACTGCATTCTAACCTCCGATCCCGCGAGCAGGCTTTCAGAGCTTCGTCCATCAATCAGCAGGTGTACTACGGGCTTGCAGGTGGAATTGGCTTGTTTTTAATTTGGTTTTGTATTAAACATAAACATAACTTGACGCCTGTATCCCCGAAGGGGTAGCCAGAGGTGTATTACACACACCCACGATTCGCCAGTTATGTTTAGGTCCCAATATAATTAGGGGGCGAGCCTATTGCCATCTACCGGGCACATTACTAAGCGAGCGCTAATTAACATTTTTAATACACACATAACTACGAAAAGCTTGTGTTTTAGTTTTTTTTTAACTATTAGTTATTTTGAATTTGCTAATATTTTTTGAAGTATTGTAGTGTCATCTATCCTTGATAAGTATGCAAAAAATGAAATCAATTCGCCATTATTAAGTGCTCCAAAATCGAGTTCATAGATTCTGGAACGATTTTCTTTTGCTTTTCCGACATGAATGGAATTCTGTATAAATTCCCGCCTCGCAGTTTTCTTTCGGAGAAACATAGATGTATATTTATAACCTTTCAGCAATATGAGTTAATTTGCTGGATCAGTGATTTATCTTTCTTACAAATAATTACGTACAAGACATTTTTTCTAAGTTTACATGAAATCAAAAGGACCTCTATATTAAAAATGTTTATAACATGAATTCGTTTCTGATATTCATGAAACCAAATAGAAAATTTCTTCAGCAGAGAACCTTCGTGGCAAGCTTGGTAATTTCCGGATGATAAGAGGTTGTACTATCTCCTAGGAAACGAATACACCGTAGTTTATATTAAATACCAATACATCTCATTTATAAATGTATCATTGTCTGCAATCTTCCGATCTCAACGTTTAAAAGAAAAGCAATTTTCAGACCGTAAGGTGAACTTGTCCTCAATAGTTTTCTCTGACATATTGCTAAAATATATGTAAAGTTGTTCGTGAGGTCTAGTGGGTTATTAAATAAGCAACATGAATTGACGCAATTTAAGAATTAATTTCGAATTTATTTATGTGAAGGATTATTATTCAACACTAACTGTTGCTCGCGGCTCCGCCTGGTAACCTATGGGAACCTATTCTAGGGGTAAAAAGTAGCCTATATGTTATACCTGACTATAACCTATCCCTTTTTTTTTCGTGCGGAAACCCCTTCGGATACCCCCGCTGCCTAGCGGGGGCGGTTATGTCGGGCTTGAACCGACTAAAACCGCACGCCATCTCGGGTCTACAGACGCCGGGGTGTAAGGTTGCCCATAGAGCATATCCCTCGCACCCCGACTGACTCTGCATGGGCCATCTCCGGTTTCGAGATGGCCCCTCGGGTTTGGGAACCACGGTGTCCCCGTCTTGCCCCGGTTTGGGGGAGAGGCGCTAGTCGCCCCACCGTCCCGGCCTGCTTCTGCTGGGGTGACAGGCGGCTTCACCTGCCACCCCCAGTCCTACGCTCATGGAGGACTGAGGTCGTTAAGCGGGACTATAATCTATCTCTGTACCAAATGTTAGCCAGATCCGTTCAGCCGTTTTTGCGTGAAAGAGTAACAGACATCCATACATCCTGATATTGTCAGTGTAAGTTTACGCGAATGTCACATATTGAAATAAAACTATTTTTAATGGATTCTATCGCGATTTATTTGATGTTATTTTATATTTTACATTGGTCCCGACGCGACGCTTCGGTTCCTTTTCAGCAGCCTTGGTCACGGGGAGACTTATCTTTACAAACTTTCACGTTTATAATAGTAGTAATTAATAAGTAGGATAGGATTTTATATAGCAGGCCAAACATTAAATAAACCAAACAGATTTGACGGAAACGTACAAACAGAACTACCAGAAATAGCATATCAGGACGGAGATATGAAATGGTAAGCTTAAAATGTAGATGAAAGGAGCCTTTCTAACAGTAGTTTCAGTCATTCATTGAATCTCATGATGATGATAATATCAGGATGGTTTGCTGTGAGCAAAGTCAATACCGAGTTAAGTTCGTCTTTGTACACCAAACTCACATTTAATTTGTACATACTGCCTAAGGTATTGTTTACTGTGTGTGAACACACACTATAATGAATCAAAAACATTAAGAGACTACCTCTAATTATACGTCTCTCTCACTCTAGTTATACGTCAAACTCGTACAACGTCGTGTTAAAAAAAAGAAAAATATTCAACGGAACACCTGTACGAGACCCGTTAATACTTTGAATCTCTAGTTAACATATAAAATCTTTGCATTATCCATCACTTTATGTGATGGTATAACTCAGTAATGGAAAACCCTTAAAAGTGCAATATAGTGAACAGTATAGAATGTTTCTACTTAGAAAGCACTTAAGTTTTTTATGATCCTTTATCGTACCCACAGAGAAGGTCAAGGCCCATTTTCAGGCGCCGACATATTTTCGCGGGTGCCTATGATTGAAAGCAACGTAATATAAATATCTATTAGGCTTTTTTATTTACGTTCCTAGAGTGCGGTGAATGTATTAGAGAGTTGATGGCTTAAAAGGCTGTAATATTATAATGACGTATGCTACGGTAGGAGGGGTAGAAGATGACATACGTGCCAATAGTCCCACTACCATGGATGCCCACGACCATGCGAAGTAGTGAAGTCAGAGCCTCGGATTGCCTGGATTTTTTTTATATAGTTGATTGATATAGGTCTGCTAAGTCACAGGTTGCACGTTCAATACCCGCTCAGTAATAGTCATAGTTTTTGAGCATAACAGTTCCTAAGGGTCAGTTGTAAGTGGTGACCCATTTACCATTGAGAACTTAGTTTGGAGTCCAGCATTCGATTTCCTACTCTTTCTCTAGATTTGGCTTAACTTGACTTTTACGTGAGTCTGAACTTTATCCGTTAATAAGTAGCTGTATCGACCAACAGGTGAGGTTGGCTTGGACGCCGAAGATCTTAGTAGGGCCCAAACACTCACATTGCTAATTAGTAATTCCTTCCAGGGTAACTATAAGCTTCTACAACAAGCTCCCTAGTGCAATTAAGGATTTACGTATTTAATAATTTAAAAGTCAAATTAAAACTAAACTTTGCCAAAAAGGCTTGAATTTTATTCAAGAATGTTTAGACGACAAACAAGCTAGGATATGAACTGTTTACTCTCCCACTATGCTACTCGAAACAATATTGTAATTAGATTAAGTAAACATATTTGTAAATAGACCAAAAAAAAAACAGCCCGCTGAGTTCCTTACCACAGTCTTATAGGGCAGAGCCGCGTTTCAAACCGGTGGTAAACCATTTGCTAAACATTAGTCTATTTTTTAACGTTTGGTAAGTGCCGTTATAATGGTTTATACAGAATAAATGATTTCTGACTTTTCACTTTCATGGGCAAACATTAGGTATATGTGTTTGTGCGTATACACATACACCTTTTGTCTCCGGGGTTGGCAAAAATTCATCAGTCCGCAATTTATAAAAAATGATTTTTTTTTATAAATTGCGGACTGATGAATTTTGCATTGGTTGCATTGGGTGATTTTGCATGGATGATTTATTTACTTCTGTCGTTACATATTTCCCGATTTTCATGTCAGTAAACATACCTAAGTTATGGATCGGGTGCTATGGCGTAAAATGGGAGAGGCCTATGCCCAGCAGTGGACTGCAATAGGCTAATTGATTGATACATAAGTTATATATAAGCAGTATATTCAACAGTAAACATAAGCATAAATAGGAGGGGGCCATCTCGAAACCGGAGATGGCCCAGGGTCAGTCGGGAGCGAGGGATATGCTCTATGGGCAACCATACACCCCGACGTCTGTAGAACCGAGACGGCGTGCGGTTTTAGTCGGTTCAAGCCCGACATAACCGCCCCCGCTGGCCGGTGGGGGGGTATCCGAAGGGATTTCCGCACAAAAAAAAAAGGTACTCTGTAAGTTATGACGTAAGTCAAGTGGACTTGGTTCTTACTAACACTTGATGAAAGGAAATGCTACGATGTGCAGAAATTTAACAGCAACGATAAGCATCGTGTCCCTCAAGCACGTTCAAGGATAGTAGAACACTGCTTCCACAGCGAACATTTATATTTCAAAAAATATTTTATGAGGAATTAGAATTTTATTATTTTTGAGATTAAAAGATTATATTGTTCATCATAAGAAATAAACGGTTTAAAAAAAGCGGCCAAGTGCGAGTCGGTAATGCAAGTAACATAATAATTTTTGTTTTTAATTTTTATATTTGAGTTGATTGAATGAAAGGTAAATTGCGGTTTACGATTTATGAAACTACTTAGGTACTAGATCTCGTTCAAACCAATTATCGTTGGAAGTTTACATGGTAATGTACATCATATATTTTTTTTAGTTTTATCATTCTCTTATTTTAGAAGTTACAGGGGTAGAATTTTACCAGTTTCCGAGTGTCTCCCGCGCAAACTATTCAGTTCAGAAAAAAATGATTTCAGTTCCAAGTATGGGGACCCCCAAAATATATTGTTTTTTTTTCTATTTCTGTGTGAAAATCTTAATGCGGTTCACAGAATACATCTACTTACCAAGTTTCACAGCATAGTTCTTATAGTTTCGGAAAAAAAGTGGCTGTGACATACGGACGGACAGAGAGACAGATATGACGAATCTATAAGGGTTTCGTTTTTTGCCATTTGGCAACGGAACCCTAAAAACTAACAAAATATTCCATAATAATATCAAAAATATATCGTTTTACTTTACCTTTTTAGAAATGGATCTCTATAAAGTTTACAGATGATAAGTGAAGCGGTATACTTTATGGATCTCGTACCATCTGGGGTAAATATTCTAAATATCTATGTATTTAGGTGTTTCTGCCGCTGTATCTCTTTCAATGATAGTTTGCCTATTTATCTCTTTTCTCCAGTTTGCCTATTTACTTATTGTATCCCGTTTGCTAATGAGAGTAGGCTTTGGTGCTTAGGGCTTCAGGAAGTGGATGATTTATTATATTTCTAACTATTTATGACGCCTTGTGTTGTGTTTTATGAAGATATTACACTGTAAAGCACAGTGTATGTATGACGGCCTCTAGATAGAACGACGATCTCGTCAAAGTAGCAGGGAGCCTTAAGTTCAAAGATCAGTTAAGGCCTTTGTATGATTGAAACAATGATGATTGCGAATTCAAAAATAAAAATAAAAAATTGGTAAATTAGTTTACATAAAATAAAATTTAGACTACTAACATCTTTAACAGGGAGGTTAAATACATTTAAAGTGTATTATTTATAAGTAAAAGTAAGTGCCAGCCCACAAAATATTGCACTTTGAAAAAGAGATATTTATACTAGCGATTTATAAGATCATCTTATCTTTCTGTTTGCTCTTAATTTGAAGTCCAGCAGCTTAATAGAAATTCAACTAAGATTTGAAATTGATCAAGTTATAAATACAATGAAACATTATACCTCCTTAAATTAAACTTAATTTATCCTACCTATTTCATAAAAACTAATTATATACGTATTCAAATAGGTATTTACAGACTATTTTAATTAATACTGTTGACTGATGGCACTTGCCTAAACTTGCTACACATATTGAATTAAGTCTCTTGTACTGTTCCACACACTTTCCATCCAAACTGTCGTAAAAAGTTTTGAAAATGCCATGAGACGAAACCGGCCATTATGTACTGATCTATTTATGTGCATGTGTATTTTATAGGCTATTTTAGTGATAGTGATTCAAAATCCGAACCCAGATAATTACTTATCACTGATGTGATTATAATATTTGTAATTATGTAATATCTAAAATGAAATACTAATAACTAAAAATGAATTATGGAAATGATAATGAACTTTAGTTAAATATTTGAGGACAAAGCTTTTATATCAAAGTTTGATGAAATGAATTCGTTTAACTTGGCATGGACATGTTATGAGAAGGATGGCAATTTGAAGCGTCGGTAGCTTAGTGGTTAAGGAGTCGACCCTACGATCGAGAGGTCCCGGGTTCGAATTCTGGCCATTACACTACAGACGTCAACCTACTCCTAACACAAGCAATTTAACTTAGCTGGTTAGGAGGAATATTAGTAATTTCGGTTACTAATATTCTTGAAAAAAAAAGAATCCACTGAATATTTAGTTTAGAAGGTAAATTATATTTTATTAAAAATGGGTTATCTGAACGATGAGATTTGAGAAAAGAGGAAAAATTACTTTATTTGCTAATTTAGATTTTAGATTCTACTATTGTTTAAATAATAACATGAGAGTAATTTTATTACTAACTAAAGTGGAGTTAAATAGAAATCAGCTGTCGTACGGTAGGTACACAGACATCTAATACTAAAAAGTGTAGCAATAGTGAGACCACAATATGAAAAAAACATTAAGCACTGTAGCACTCTGTAAGTTTTACTAAATTTATTTTTATTTATTTGGAAGACAACTTAAACTAACTCATTTTGTGTTACTTTACGAACTCTTAAATAATTAAGCTATCTGAAAGTTGTATCGTAATCCATGTTTATGTTTTTCTATCATACACAATGTTTAAAAAACTCTTTAAAGTAACTCGTATCTACAAGTAAATCATTTCCAATAGAATGTTACGTTTGGTAAGCAACAGTGTCAATTTACCGAAATCGAAGATGGGTCCCAATTACATGTCATGAAGCGAAAGCAAATAAAACCTTAATAAATTAGTAAATAATTCTTTACCTTAACTAGATACGCCTCAGTAAGTATACTGCTACAGGAAACACTGCTCAAAGAAGTTCATAATTTATTTATTTATTCTATTTTTTCTTATTTTATTCTATTTATATTAAATTATTTATATATATATTATATATATATATATATACTACGGCCTCTGTGGCGTAGCGGTAGTGCATTCGACTGCTACGTCAGGGGGCGCGGGTTCGATTCCCGCTCAGTGCAAATATTTGTATGCATGAATATGTCTATTTGCATTGGTCTGGGTGTTTCTATGTATAATATGTATGTATTTACAAAAAAAAAAAAAGGTATATAAGTATGTTTATCCGCATTCTGGAACCCATAACACAAGCTAGTTAAACTATGCTTACTTTGGGTCTAGAGAGCGCTGTGTAGAATGTTGTAGAATATTTATTATTTATTATTATTATTCTCTTTATTACAATTAAAATACATATAAATTATATTTTTAAATACATTCTATATAAATAAAAAACAAATATATTTAAAAATATAAAAAATAGTGGCCCACCGGCATCGGGTACAGGGACCAAGCTACCGGTGGTTAGGACTCCAGGGAGAGGAACCTCCTCACAATACGTGCCGTATCGAGGAGCACTGCCTTCTGCATCAAGCCCTTGACCCAACTGCTATTATTATTATTATTATTATTTATATATTTAAACATAAACATAAAAAAAAACTGAGGATCTCTGGGGCATTTCAACCAATATATTAAAATCAATAATGCCCGTTATTGCGCCTTACCTTGCATTCATATTCAATAAATGTATAGACGATAAACAGTTTCCTAATCTTATGAAGTACAGTAAAATCATTCCGTTATTCAAAGCAGGGGATAAAAGTGATCCATCCAATTTTCGACCCATCTCTATACTACCAGCTCTCAGTAAAATTTTTGAAAAAATTATATTTAATCAACTGCTTTCGCATCTCACTGCCAATAGATTACTTCATAACAAACAGTTTGGTTTTACTAAAGGCAGAAATACGACGGATGCAGGAGTCGCACTTGTCAAACATATATTTGATGCATGGGAGAAGAGGCAAGATGCCATTGGCGTCTTTTGTGATTTATCAAAGCTTTCGATTGTGTTGATCATGAGACTTTGTTATTAAAATCAGGTCACTATGGTGTTTCGAGCAGCTCACTTAGCTTACTTAGGTCCTACCTCACTGGCAGAATACAAAAAGTTAACATTAATGGCACCAATTCTTCTGGTGGCCCATTAGTCATGGGAGTACCCCAGGGCTCGATATTAGGACCCCTTTTATTCCTGATATATGTAAATGACCTTCCTTACTTCATTGAAAATCTTTGTGAGATAGTATTATTTGCTGATGACACATCATTAATTTTTTAAACTGACAGACAAAAAGTAGTACTTGAGGATGTGAATAATACCCTTTCTAAAATATTGCATTGGTTCACAAGTAACAACTTGCTGCTCAATGCGAAGAAAACAAAATGTGTAAAATTTACCATGCCCAATGTAAGACAGATAGATACACATATTACAATGAATAATGAATCTGTTGAAGTAGTCAATACCATAGTTTTTCTTGGACTAACGTTAGATAATAAATTGCAATGGGGTTCTCATATCACAGCCTTAGCAGGTAGACTTAGCTCAGCTGCCTATGCGGTTAGAAAGATCAGGTCACTGACTGACGAGGAAACGGCACGATTAGTTTATTTTAGTTACTTTCATAGCGTTATGTCATATGGTCTGCTGCTTTGGGGCTCAGCTGCCGATATTGAGTCTATATTCATATTACAGAGCTATACTATACGAGCAATCTATAGCCTCGGACCCCGTGACTCGCTGAGGGAACTATTTAAAGAAATTAATATTTTAACTGTTGCTTCCCAATATGTGTACGACAACATCTTATATGTACGGAAGAACCTAGATCTGTTCAAAAAAAAATCGGACGAACATAATTTTAATACCAGAAATAAAAATAAGCTTGCAACGCCAAAACTCAGACTTCATAAAGTTGGTAAATAAATAAATAAATAGAGTCTGGCTAATGAAAGTGGGCCCTGGAATTATTTGCGAACTTTTTATATAGCAACTCTGTATGAACGTCAACGTCAATTTGACAAGGTTGTCGTTCGGTATCTCTGTTTACAAATTGTATGCGTTTGTGTAAATTGTGATTCTAATTACGGCTTAAAATGAACAAATCTATCAAAAGTGGTGTACGAAATATGTTGTTTTGCATGATTGGCAAGTTCAACGAAATACAACAACAGCGTGATGCCGCGTTTAAACAAAAACAAGATTGTCTACGTGTGGTGTTGAATTTCATAGGTTAGTAGACAATATTATTTTGATACTTTAAACACCTACCTATCCAGTCGTCCTAATAAAATTTTGATTTATAATTTACGTATCCTTCCAAATAAGTTACCTACGCTTCTCTATGTATTGAATAAAACTAATTATATTCATTCGTATATCGCATCAGTCAACCAATTATTCATTTTAATAACATCACCTATGTTTTACGTATACTCATAATGAATTTTAATTTTAAAACGATTACCTTTCTTTAACAGAGAATCTGCAAGATGTCGAAGGAGTTAATGAAATAGTAAGAACTATTGAAAATCTCACTGAATTAGAGCAGAAAGATAGGATAATAACCCAGAATCAGTACTTAGAAGAAATAGCTTCAATGACTGGTAAGTTTTTACTATACACTGATGTTTTGAAATTATGCCGAAAAAAACCTTTGCATTTTTACTTACTAATACCAAGAATTAATTACATATTTCGTATTTCTTCTTTGCAGAAGTGAGTGTCAGAACACTAAAAAGAGTAAAAAGGGAAGGTGCAGTAAATGAAGGTGTCTGGAGTACCCCGGGGAAGAAACGTCCACGGAAACCTACTGTGTCTAACCTAGATAACTTTGACATAGATGCTATGCGTAACAAGATAAACGAATTTTATATAGTTAAAAAACAAGTTCCTACACTGAGGACACTGTTGGTGGAGTTAAAAGAAAGTACTGATTTTAACGGATGCAGAGAAACTCTGCGCCGCTTGTTATTAGCCAATGGCTATCAATTTAAAAAGAATAAAAATGAGCGTTCTGTATTAATAGAACGCTATGACATATCTGCTTGGAGACATAGATTTTTAAAAACTATAGCAGGAAAACGTGCAGAAGGCAAGCCGATCAATTAAGTAGATGAGACTTATGTCCATAGAAACTACAAGCCTAAGAAGTCATGGCAAGGTCCTTCAACTAGTGGTGCAATTGAAAATGTTTCGACCGGGAAAAGGTACATTATAGTTCATGCAGGATCAGAGAAAGGCCCCGTACCAAACTCTTTCTTAGTGTTTAGTACTAAATCAAAAAATGCTGATTATCACCATGACATGAATGCTGAAAATTTTAATAAATGGCTTAAAGAAAAACTTATACCAAATTTGGAAGAACCAAGTGTAATTATAATGGATAATGCTAGTTACCATTCGGTAATTATAAATAAGGTTCCTAACACACAAACGCGTAAAAGTAATATAAGAGAATGGCTTCGTGATAATGGAATTCAATATGAGGACTACCACACGAAAGCAGAGCTGTTGTGTATTGTAAAACGAAATACGCCTGATCCAAAATATGAAGCTGATGAAATTTTAAATCAATGTGGTCATGAGGTGTTGAGACTTCCACCCTACCATTGTGATCTAAATGCGATTGAGCTTGTGTGGAGTTTGGCAAAACGTAAAGTGGCTAGCAAAAATATTGCAGTGACTACAGCTGCATTAGAAGAGATAATTAAAGATTCATTTGAAAACATAAGTTCTCAGGATTGGAAGAAAATGACTGATCATGTGATACATATTGAAAATAAATATAAAGAATGTGATAAAATAACAGAAGAAAATTTAGAAAGTTTTATTATAAATGTTAGAGACAGCGAAACTAGTGACAGTGATGAATCTTTTGGCATTCAAATGTTAGAATCTGATTTTGATTATGATGAATAAAACTAAGTTATTATGTGTGGAATATTATCGTATTTTATTTCCCTATTTATTTTCGGTTTCTGCCCATATTTACCTCATATACCAACACCTACATATTCCCTAACATAATTTTCTTATACAGTCTATATATATGATATTTTTAATAATGAATTGCCAGGTATCAAAGTAGGGTATTCCAATTCTCATAGTATGATTTTAGTGTTGTCATGCATGTATTTTTTAAATTTGCCGCCAATATTCTGGGGCCAGCTTTCGTTAGCCAGACTCTATTCTATTACATTCTACACAGCGCTTTCTAGCCCCAAAGTAAGCATAGTTTAACTAGCTTGTGTTATGGGTTCCAGAATGCGGATAAACATACTTATATACTTTTTTTTGTTGTAAATACATACATATTATACATAGAAACACCCAGACCAATGCAAATAGACATATTCATGCATACAAATATTTGCACTGAGCGGGAATCGAACCCGCGCCCCCTGTTGTAGCAGTCGAATGCACTACCGCTACGCCACAGAGGTAATTCGTTTGTAGGCAAATGTATAAAAATATTTAATAAAATCCCTCAGGATTTGGTTGACCTGCCACTAAATCAATTTAAAATAGAAGTGAAAAAATATTTATTGAAAAAAGGTTATTATAAAGTAGATGAATATCTTAATGATAAAAATGCATGGTCAACCTAATTAACTCTTAACTCTTGCTCTCGCACATATTTATTATAAATAAAACAAAACTATATATTAAAAAAAAAGAGAAGAAGAAAGCATAACGATGGTCTACCTGAGTTTCTTGCTGGTCTCTTCTTAGTAGATCCAACTACCGAACCAGCGAAAGAATCTTTTTCAAATGATTTATTTACATCTTTTTGATAATTTTGACAAACGCAATTGTAAAACTTTGACATTCATATGTGCTCTTTATGTGCCTAAACTGAATAAACGAAATTGATTCTTTGATTCTTTGATTCTTTGATTTATGCACCCACAATAAAAACATTACAGAAATTGGATGGTGGAAAGAATAGTACAATGGTACTAATTGCTTTTCTTGATAAGACTTGCGTCGATTTTCTTCACAGATATTTTTATATTGTATGTTTTTAGTTTTCTATTTCATTCATAAATTATTATTTTAACCCGTAAATTGATCAATATAGGTAATCAAATAAGTGATATCCTTAATCAAACAATAAATAATAAAGTAACGTAGTAAGTTGAATAATAAATATATGAATAATTATACATTGTCAGTACTTATACGATATTTAACTCATATACGTAGGTATGTAATATAATTTTCTGTGTTGTAGATGAAAACTGCCTATGTCTAGACTTACATAAGAAGTTCTTGAACATGATTGGTATTTGATACGTCTCAGTTACTCGCACAAGCATAAGGGAAATACGAAATGACAGGAAGAAAACTTATTTAATAATAAATAACGAACCAAGTTATTAACGAATTGTCTAGACCAACGAGGAGTTTGGTCTAGACCCATGTTCAAAAAATGTATTATCTAAACAACTACGTGTTTGATTACGTTCAACGTTTAGGCATTTCGTGAGATTATAAATTTATAAAATATAATTTTGATTATCTTATATTTATGTCTGGGATGTTAAATTAAATTAAATTGTTGTATTCCGTCAATTCAATTCAAACCAACAAATGAAACCGGTATTGGCGCTCATAAGGCGATGAGGTTATTGATCGGTAACAGAAATTATGGTCTATAAATTATAAGATACCGAATAATTTGTAACATCCAGAATTCATTTTCATTTCTTTTTAAATAGCTACTTGTAACCGTAGCTGCTTGTGTTGGAAGTGGGTTGGAAGTGTAATACCCAGAATCCGAACCCGGAACCACTCGATTGAAAAGCCGACTCCTTAATCTACTCCTTAAGCTACTCCATTTTAGTAAACAAGATGATAAAATCCTTATTATGTATATCAGTAATGTGACCTAAATCTACATGCCTGTTAGACATAAAAGCTTCCATTACCATAAACTTACTTCAAATAAGTCACGTAGGTACTTTCGAAGCAGTCAGATAGGAACATTATTTTATTCTTTTAATTAGTGCTTTCTTATTATATCTTAGGGCATTTCAAATCAAAAACCATTTTTTCACGTGTAAGACGAATGAGCAGCAGGTAATTCTAAGCTTTGTAATTATTTAATATAATGCAAAAAGTTAATAAGTAGGGCAACCTTACACCCCGGCGTCTGTAGACCCGAGACGGCGTGCGATTTTAGTCGGTTCAAGCCCGACATAACCGCCCCTGCTGGCCGGCAGGGGGGTATCCGAAGGGATTTCCGCACGAAAAAAAAAAGGTACTGACAATATTTATGAAAAATTAAAGTTCAACTCTGCTGACTTTTCAGACTAGCCAGTCTCCATTAGTTATTTTTTTTTTGTCAACGAAGCTGGTAAATAAGGAAAGATACATGTTCAGTTAACCAAAATACTTTCTTTAAAATTATCTTAACGATTGTTGCTATCGATTCTGTTTCTCAAGAGCCTACATCTCTTGTCTCGCCCTTTCTGTTAATTCATGAACACAATATCAGTATTGGCAATACATTAACTACTTACTACGCTAATTATTATCATTGTGACGGTGTATGTTTTATGGAGGGTTTAAAATGAAGTTGCATAAATTTAAGGTGACTTTATGCAGACTTATTGAGACTGACTACTGGCTAGGGCGAGCCGAGATAAATAAAAAGCTGATTACAATATATTATGTCTTTATAATCGGTATTAGAGAACATTACATGAATTTATATTAGGTATTTGAGTAAATGAGCCTCAGGGGATGGATTCGTAATAAATATTCTGCCGTGGCGTTGTTCGGTCCGTTGTCCAAGGATAGTAGTATGCACTTAGCTAGTGGACACGGGGCTAGGTGTTGCCAGCGTGCCAAGGTCTCCGCTGGTGTGCCTCGCTACCACCATGATGGTGCGAAGCCCGGTGCGAAGACCTTTTTTTTTTTTTTTTTTTTCTATCGTTCGGAAATCCCTTCGGATACCCCCCCGCGTGCCAGCGGGGGCGGTTATGTCGGGCTTGAACCGACTAAAACCGCACGCCGTCTCGGGTCTACAGACGCTGGGGTGTAAGGTTGCCCATAGAGCATATCCCTCGCACCCCGACTGACCCTGGGCCATCTCCGGTTTCGAGATGGCCCCCTCGGGTTTGGGAACCACGGTGTCCCCGTCTTGCCCCGGTTTGGGGGAGGGGCGCTAGTCGCCCCACCGTCCCGGCCTGCTTCTGCTGGGGTGACAGGTGGCCTCACCCGCCACCCCCAGGCCTGCGCTCATGGAGGACGGAGGTCGTTAAGCGACCTCCGGCGCCTGAGTTGCCTGCGACGCGCGGCGAGCAAGTTGCGGGCTCGGCGGACCGGGAGAGTTCTAAGTCTCTCCCGGGCGCGCTCCGCCACCTCCTTCGCGAGCATTACATGCTCGCAGAAGGAGGCGGCGGCGGCCCACGCGCTCGCGCTCCGCACCATTGCCGCAATCATGCTGCCGAGCGAGAGGACTCCCACCCCGATGGCTGCCACGAGGTCACGCCTCGGCGCCTCCCACGCCGGGCAGTCTGCCAGCGTGTGCAGCCCTGAGTCCTCACTCGCGTCCGGTGCGAAGACCCTGGAAATAGAAAAAGTGCGGGTCAGTTTGTCACTAGGTAATTACGTCCAAGTGACCCGCTAAAATAGCAGGTGAAGAGAATCTCCCAGCGGCAATGCAGCGTAGCTAGAAGCTATAACAAAAAAGAATATACACAGTCAGGTCATAAATTCTGTCACATGTTTAATATAAAATAATTGAAACAAGTTTATTCATTATATAACCATTTATATACCAAAATGAACTTAACAAAACATAGATTCTTATGACAATAAA
Source organism: Cybosia mesomella (assembly GCA_946251805.1). Classification (NCBI taxonomy): domain Eukaryota; kingdom Metazoa; phylum Arthropoda; class Insecta; order Lepidoptera; family Erebidae; genus Cybosia; species Cybosia mesomella. Next base: position 13,121,175 of record OX276396.1, on the reverse strand, counting down.
GTTTATTCAAAATGACCTCCGTGATTTTGAATACAGGCCTTCAATCTGCGCGGCCAGTCGTCTATCGCAGCACGAACGAGGTCCATGTCAATATCGGCGGCTGCCTTAATCAAGGATGTCTTGAGTGACTCCAAATTGGGATGAGGCTTTGAGCACGCCTTTTCCTCCAAGTGTTGCCATATCTTGTAATCTAACGGACTCAAATCTGGACTGGAGGAGGGCCAGTCTTCGTGCCGGATGAAGTCGATTTCACGCGCCGCCAGCCAGTCTTGTGTGCTCTTCGCTCTATGAGCTGGCGCCGAATCTTGTTGGAATACCCAGTGCCTGTTATTGAACATGGTATGAGAAACAGGTTCCACAAGGTTCGTCAGGACTGTATTTTGATACACAACTGCATTCGTTTTTACACCTTTCTCACAAACATGTACCTCTGTTAAGCCCCAATAAGAAACTCCCAACCATACCATGAGCGAGGATGGAAAATGTCCTCGTTGGACACGCGGAATACGGTTGCTCGCTTCTTCACTACTGTGTGCGTACACCTTATCATTTTGTTTGTTGTAGCTCTCTTCTACGGTAAAAATTTTTTCATCCGAAAAAAGAATTTCCCGATATTTTTTTCCCGTGTACCGCTTCAACAAAGCGCGGCATCTCTTCAGTCTCAGGTCCATTAGACGAGCATTTAAATGATGTCCTGTTTTTCTTCGTTATGCCCGAAGCCCTAAGTCTTCATTTAACACCCTTTTCACCGTGGTTCTGCTTAACCCCATCTGAAGGGCCAACAGTTTCTGCTTACGTTTGGGATTTCTTTGAATTCGCGCCTTCACAGCTTTTATCACTGCTGGAGTCCTAACAGACCGAGGGCGACCACTTCTTGACCTGTCATCTACACTAGAGTCTTCATTGTATCGTTTGATGGTACGATAAACGAATCTTTTGGTTATATTCAAATTTTTAAGTATGTCAAAAATTTTAATTGGCGCGTAACCGCAACGATGCAACGCAATAACTGCAACACGGTCTTCTTTAAGCGTCCACTCCATATTTAAAAATGAGTAAAATTCTAAAAAGTATACATTTTTATTTTCATGAACAATTCGAAATTCGAACTCAATAAACTTTTTTGTGGCCAGCATTCTAAAAGAAAAGTTTTTACTGTGTGACAATACTTATGACCTGACTAGGTAAATAGGCAGCACAAGCTGGTGCCGCGACCTCTGACCGTAGGGGTCATCGGCCTCATGGCACTAATTAGGTCGGCTGAAATAGTACACAGAATAAATTAAATATATTAAACCATGCATTTTAGCAGGCAATAAGCTGCACCGCTGGAAAGTCTTCACCTGTAGAAAGAAGTAGGAAATGTTGATCTCAAAACTTACCCGGAGCCGACAGCAGTTGGCAACGGAGTCAAAGGTCAAAACCTTCCTCGGCGAAGGTTGCCAAGGAAAGGGACGATTTAAGAGCCGTCAGTTGATAGCTGGGCTAGTGTTATCCAATCTCGCTCTCACAACCATAGATAATTAGTAATAAGTTATAGAAACATACTAAAATATCGATTAATTTATGGATATAATTTTAACTTGATTTCTAAAGAATCCACAACGTTACATCATAATGCAAAAAACAGATTTTAAGAAATACTGTTTTTAAACATTTTTAATTATCCATCCATCCATCGATCAATCACCATCCAAATATATGGATATGCATTCGCACATCCACACCTTTTTTTTACGTGCGGAAATCCCTTCGGATACTCCCCCCGCCGGCCAGCGGGGGTGGTTATGCCGGGCATGAACCGACTAAAACCGCACGGTGTCCTCCCCAAGTGTTCATTTCCGGGCACCCCGGGTAAGCCCAGGGTTATCCTTTCGAGGTTACCGGCGGACTTTGGCCGCCCCCGCGACCTCGCCTAAATGACCCGAACACTAAGCCTATCAATCGATAGTAGTGGTTGAAACAAGATCACATAAATTTTGTAATGCAACGAATGAATACAGCGAGCGACATCTGTGTGACACGGGTGCAACTGTTGTGAATGGTTCAATGCGGTATGTGCGCCTACCTGTGGTCATTTCGACGTAGTTCGGCTAGTCACCGCAAGCGGGCGTGGGATGTGCAGTTATCGACGAAGGTTATCGACCTTTCTGGTATTTTGACATCTGGTAGACCATTCACGAACACTCTGGAAGCAATAGAGTATATAAACATCGTCGCTGTGTCCCTAGTGTTTTTACTTTCTGTGTTGCCGTGGGAGAGATCACTCTCAGTCGTATTGCTCTTATTATATTTACATTGTGCCATCAATTTTAGTTTTTGGAAGTTAGGAGGTTATAACTGCGTTTGTGTACCCAGCAAAAAACTGGTAAGTGAGCTTTATCACATCGGTGTCAACTTACTCTCATTATGGGGGTTATGGTATTCATGAGAGCTGTGTATCTTGGCTGCAGGGTCGTTTGGTCAAGTTATTATCTTGAGAGAATTCGGTGAATCCGGCTTCGGCTCTGAGGCTGATATTACAGGAGGTCCCACCTACTTACTATCGGGGAGCAGATCGCAAGGGCCGCTCCGGGACTTGCAGCGCCGCAGCACAGCCACTGATAACCCGCTGAGCTTATGAGCAAAAAGGTCACGCAAACTATATTATTACTAAGTTTTACCACTACTGACCAGCGCCCGGTGAGGACGACATCCGAGACTCGCTCCTGTGTACAAAATCATCTTTTAAATATCTATCTGTATGCCAGAACCTGTAACTTCTATCAAGCAACTTTCTCTGTACCTAAACCTACATATCGGTATTACCATTTTCTCTGTGTCTCAGTTTCTAAATATATGTATGTATAACCTGTTAACGTGTTTTATTGAAGATCAGGAAACCTGTGCAATAAATTAGAACCTTCTCTGAAAAGGCGCCCTGGGATTTGGAATCTCATTTGCTCACCTGGTCTAGCTGGTGATAAACCAGGTGAGGTTAACTGGTTATATGGTTGAACACTACATTCAGTCAAAAAACAAGTTAACTAAGTGAGAATGTGGTAAAAGTTTCAGGTGATACACTGTTTATCGAAATAAGATTTAAACTACTGCGTTGATCCACGTAAATAAACTGAAACAAAAACAATTAAGTTTGAGGTATAAAAGGGACTGGGGTGTGTGTTGGGTAACCTCCTCGAGTGTCGCTCCGATTTCGATTCCGCTGCAGTCCGGGGGGAACGGAATCGGAGCGGCCGGTACACCCTGGGCGGCGGTCAATGGCTTCCCCTTCACCCCTTCATAGGGTTGGCATTGATCGTCGGCCAATACCCAACGTGGCGGGAACACATCGCTCTCCGTACTCCTCTGCTTTCAGAGGAGACAGGATGAGCGATGCTGTTAGTGGTGAGATGGCCCAGGGTCAGCCGGGGTGCGAGGGATATGCTCTATGGGTAACCTTACACCCCGGCGTCTGAAGACCCGAGACGGCGTGCGGTTTTAGTCGGTGCAAGCCCGACATAACCACCCCCGCTGGCCGGCGGGGGGGTATCCGAAGGGATTTCCGCACGATAAAAAAAAAAAAAAAAAAAAAGGTATAAAAGGGACTTCTCTCGACAGTTCAACGTGTTCAACCGAATGGGTTCAGTAGTTTCCCCTTTTTGTCGCTTTAATGAAGTTTTCTACTATAAAAGCAGCTGCAACCCTAATAAAAACTTTAAATAAGTACATAGTTTGAAATGTTAACTGTTATTTTAGGTTCTGATTAATTCTAAGTAACAAATGTTTAGCAGCATTTTCAACGAAGTCATAAATAATACACTTTTCTAAAATAATCTCGTTCAGGGTTTGTTAGCTTTATACGAAATTTATCTAAATTATATGAAGAGTTATGGTTTCAATTTTATTGAAACAAACTTAACTTGTTTGACAGGACTAAAACGTATACCCATAATCCAGTCATTTTAGCGCAAAATGTATGAGTACCCTTGCACTAATTCCAAAGAAGCTGAAAATTTGTTCGAATGTTAGGAATACCATGATAATGAAAATGTGAAAGATCCTCATCGATACAACGGGTGCAATTTTTTATTCAAGGTCAAAGGTCACAAATATTTGTTGTTTACATTTCTCTCATAAACGGTAAGCTTTATCGTAAAAATTATTAAGATAAAGTTTAAGATCATACAATTATCTATAAAATTTGTTCATGTTTTTTTTCCTACGATTAACCATTCGACTATGCTTCTTGCCAAATTTCATGATTGTAAGCAAGCTTATATACTCACTTGATGTGTTTAAAAATATTGCATTAGAGGCTGCAAGTTTTGATGGCGTTTACTTAAAAGTTTGGTTTTTTTACAGCCTTAAGACATTGCAAACTCGAGTCTGGATAAGTTTCAACTTGATGCCTCCACATGTTTAAAAAAAAAGTGTCTTTATATACAAACGGACATACGGGTAAACGAACAGACAGACTACGAAGTGATCAGATATGCGTTCCATATTTTCCTTTAGAGATACAGAACGCCTGAAGCCACGATACCACATTATCGACTGACAGGAATCTTAACCCGACCCCAATGCCAATTTCTTTCAAATATTGGGCAGTAAATGACATAGAAGATATAAATTTTGATGTCATTTATAGGACTTTAGGCTATTCTTTCATATTAAAAAATTACAATAGGTATAAAGTCCAAATTATATTTTTTTATACCTATTGTAATTTTTTAATATGAAAGAATAGCTTAAAGTCCTATAAATGGCATCAAAATTTATATCTTCTATGTCATTTACTGCCCAATATTTCAAAGAAACTGGCATTGGGGTCGGGTTAAGGTTCCTGTTAGTCGATAATATTACTTGAGAGTATTTTCAAAACGAAACGAGGCCGGTGTTCTCCATATGTCTACGTATTATAATTGTGTAGGTACTTACTCAATAAGCATTGATCACGAACGAATACTTTAGTGACTCCTATTGCTCTTAAGTAATATAATCATAGTCAAAAAATTATTTACTCATGATAACACCTACGAAGAAGGCCAGAAGGGTCATAGTTCAAGATGTAAGTTAAGTCAAGTGAAGTGGAGAAACAAGTCATTCAATAAAAGTTAGAAAGTTAAAGTAAAATAATTCTGTTCACATCGATAAAAAGTAAAAACTCGAAAGTTATAAGTAGAATGTACATGCTGTGCTCACTCAATTATTGTACCAATATACCTGCCAATATAACATTACTTTTTACATGATACTTAAGTGCAGAGAGAGTATGTTTTAAATCATTTCGGGAGCTAGTAATTACAATGTTGAGTAAACAAATTTTATCAAAGATTCATTAGGCCATCCGCTGCCTCATAGTTGTCAGACATGCACCTGCACGTCGTGCAAATCGTATGTATTTGTTGCACGAATTTTGTACAAATCATGAGAAATGAGCGGATTTAACATGAGTACTAAGCGATGAGTTTTAGTAGGATGAATACTGGAATACGGAACAACCCCATTGTATAATAACAATGTATTCAAGTGAATCATTGTTGTTTATCAAAGTTGCCTATTAGTGTGTGCCCAGTAATTTGTGCGCCAATTTCGGGGCCATAAAATATATAATTAAATTGGATATTAAGATATAGATATAGATATCTAAATATCCAATGTAACTATAGCAAGTGGTATCTTGAATTTGTATAGAAGAATAATGTATACTTCTATACATAGTGGAAGATAAGTATTTAGGTACCCGATCTTGACGACCTCCGGCCTCCATGAGCGCAGGCCTGGGGGTGGCCGGTGAGGCCGCCTGTCACCCCAGTAGAAGCAGGCTGGGACGGCGGGGCGACTAGCGCTCCTCCCCCAAACCGGGGCAAGACGGGGACACCGTGGTTCCCAAACCCGAGGGGGCCATATCGAAGCCGGAGATGGCCCAGGGTCAGTCGAGGTGCAAGGGATATGCTCTATGGGCAACCTTACACCCCGGCGTCTTAAGACCCGAGACGGCGTGCGGTTTTAGTCGGTTCAAGTCCGACATAACCTCCCCCGCTGGCCGGCGGGGGGGTATACGAGGGGATTTCCGCACGAAAAAAAAGTATTCAATCACATTTAATAGATAAAAGGATAAACAATTACTGTATATACTGTCTCATCGTAAATTAGGAGAGCTTTATTAATTTATGACATAGTATGAAAAGTGATACATGTTAGATCAACATGTTAAAATTATACTCAAATAGTATAATTCTTATCCTATAATGAGAGTCGGGGCACAATTTGTTAAGACTAAAAAGAAACAATTATAACATTATAATGAAGTTGTGGTTACCTCAATTTTGGTTCTTTTTTAAGTAGTAGATTTTGATGAAATATAATTTCGAAGAATGTCTTTTAGAAGGTAAATTCTTACCTTGTACAAAGAGGTACATAATTAGATAAGATTCTAATAGAAAAAATTATTTACTAAGAGGAGAATTAATTATTTCAACTTATATTTTCTAAAGATATTTTAGCCTTGATAAGTAACTTATAAAAATACTTCGGCCACGTGAAAGACTATTATCCTATTTATGACTAAATGTTACCTTCAATTAAATACTTACCACCTCTATCTTTAAAATAAACTGGCCAGGTGCGAGTCGGACTCGTACACTAAGGGTTTCGTACAAACCTGTAGGTATATAAGTAAAAGTTCACCCTTCATGACAATCGAGTCATAATAATTATGGTAGTAGTCATTTTAAAATTTTCAAAAATATTTTTGATTATATGCTGTAACTAAAAATTTACGATTTTCGCAATTTTTCCTTTATCTATACTATAAGACGTTACTTCGTACCAAATTTCAAGATTCTAAGTTCACGGGAAGTACTCTGTAGGTTTTAATTCCAATTCTGTAGGTTTAATTTAAATTTGCGGCATAAACGACTGTATCTTTTGATTGCTTAGGCTTAGAAGTTTGATTTTTTCACAGCTCCAAGGGACAATAGACCTAAGTATTAGATATAAATTTCAGTTTGATACCTCCACACGTTCTTGAGAAAAACGGTCTTGACAGACGGACGGACGGACAGAGGAACGGAATACGAAGTGATCCTATAAGGGTTCCGTTTTTTTCCTTTTGAGGTACGGAACCCTAAAAATGAAGAATAATTATATAATAATAATAATTTATTATTCATTAACCTGTTTACTTTGTGAGAATGTTGATCGTGGTCACCCTTTTAAAAGGATGCCTTTGACAGTTGACTACGTACTTCCAAAGCTATTCAGATTACAATTTTTGGTTTTCAGTCTTATGAAAATACATAAATATTATTATGATTTATGAATGTACAGTATGTGTGGGTGAGTACGTGTGTGTGTATGTGTGAGGGTGTATTCGTTCATGTATGCACGTGTCAGTTCTTTTTTTTTCGTTTTCCTATGTTGTGTGTTCTAAGGCAACAAGAAATTCTAAGAAATATTTTAGTTTACTAAAGTAAGAACTGAAACATCAATGGCAACTTTGACCTATGTTCTACTTATTTATTGATGAAATAGGTAGGTATATATTTTTATTGATGAAAGTTATGATTTATCATTCTATTTGAAAACTTAATTTTTATTTGTGGTCTATAAGAAATCACATAATGAATTCACGTTGAGAATCAATGTACAATCGAAAAGTTACGGACTTGAACTCTACCCATCGGTGGGGTCTTAACCCGCAACCCGCCTTAGTTATAACAATACCGCCTCTACAGGATACCTAAGAAAACAAAACAATTTGTGAATTTATTACAAACGTCATAGATCATTATGATATACATATATTATATCAACGTATAACGAATATAATCTGAACACATTACAACAAACAGAATATTTGTATAGTAATGAAGTTATAACAAATATCTACAATGTATGAAACATTTATAGATTTGTCCTCATTTGTAATTGATTGAGCTAAATATGCAGAATATTTGTACGAGTTAATGTTCGAACTATAGCAAAAGATAATCAGCAAAAAATATTAGGAGTTCTACGAACCAGTATTTGCACTCCCTACATTACGCAGAGTAAGCAGAAGGCTTACTCTTTTTTGTTTTTAACACGTTACTCCAAAATGCCAGGTTGAACAGACCCGAGACGGCGTGCGGTTTTAGTCGGTTCAAGCTCGACATAACCGCCCCCGCTGGTCGGCGGGGGGTATCCGAAGGGATTTCCGCACGAAAAAAAAAAAAGGTACAGGCAGGCCTATAAAACCATCATTAGGCCTGTCCTTGCTAGAGCGACACAAGCAGGAGCTGTGTGTTATAGAATAGAATATACTGCGGTGGATGTGTAACGCGTAAGGATCACGTGAGGAACTCTCGCATCCGCGGCAGCCTTCATAACCGTGATATCGTCGACAAAATGCAAGAAAGTCGCCTTCGCAGGTGCAGCCACATTTTGTGGCCGTCGCCAGGCTACGCGGGTAACAAATATCTGTCCATGCCACCTCCGCAGGGCCCAGAGGCAAGGCAGGATAGGAGTAGTAGACTCAAGAAGTGCTCTTGATACGGTAGAAGATCATATGCGTGCCCAATGGTCTCACTACCGTGGATGCCCAAGACCGTGTGAAGCGGAAAAGTAAAAGTCGGAAAGCGGACCCCGGACTCTGAGGTGACCACCTCAGATGCGACTGGGACTAACGTTAGGATGATGATGATGGGGGTGAACGAAAATACTAGTAATTTCGGGGGACACGTACGTGAGATCAGTAGTTCATTATGTTGACATAGTGATTGTTGACCTAATGAACTGCTGATCTCATTTATGTATCGCTAATTTTGTTACTTTATAAAATATATTTTTATAAAGAACTAAAATTGTTGCCATCTAACACAGCAGACAATTTTTATTATTTAATCAGAAACTCTGTACAAATTCATATTTTCGAACAAAACGCAAACAAAAAGCACTTCTTTTTTTTCACGACAGTTTAAATGTGGGTTTCTAACATATTGAGCTAGTTATTTTCTTTCTATTTACCATAAAAATATTTAAAGACATATCCATAAATTTGATCTATTTTAGGTGATTTCTAGTTGCATAGCCTGTGCAATTTTATTTTAATATATGAAACAAATTTATTAAATAGGAACCATTTAGTTAATTTTTTTAAATATAATTACTAAAACCAAACAAAAGGTTCTGTTGAAATACCTCTAATTTATTATGAAACTAGTTTTTGTTTCTCTTAAACCCTTTTTAGGGTTCCGTTGCCAAATGGCAAAAAACGGAACCCTTATAGATTCGTCATGTCTGTCTGTCTGTCCGTCCGTATGTCACAGCCACTTTTTTCCTAAACTATAAGATCTATGCTGTTGGAACTTGGTAAGTAGATGTATTATGTGAACCGCATCAAGATTTTCATACAAAAATAGAAAAAAAAACAATAAATTTTGGGGGTCCCCATACTTAGAACTGAAACTCAAAATTATTTTTTTCTTCGAACCTCTTCGAACGTCTTCAAAAATGATATTGAGGTTTCTAATATCATTTTTTTCTAAACTGAATAGTTTGCACGAGAGACACTTCCAAAGTCATAAAATGTGTGTGTCCCCCCCCCCCCCCTGTAACTTATAAAATAAGAGAATGAGAAAACTAAAAAATGGATGACGCGGCCACGACGGAGGAAGTCATATCCGCCGTCGTGGAGGCGGGCGGCTGCACCCGTGATCAGGTGAGAGCTGCAGAAATCCGCTTCAGCTCCACCGGTCACGGCACAGCAGTCGTCAACTGCCCCGTCGCAGCGGCGCAGAAAATTGCGGACAAACGGAGCCTCCTCGTTGGGGGCTTCCTAAAGGCGCGGGTGCAACTCCTGCAGCCCCGCGAGACCAGGTGCTTCAGGTGCCTGGCCGTGGGGCATATGGGAGTGCAGTGCACAGCAGGAGACACCGTGGGGGATCGGTGCTTCCGCTGCAGTCAGCCCGGGCACAAGGCTAGTGCTTGTGATGCTCCGCCGCGCTGCTACAAATGCGTAGCGGAGGGCAAAGCGGCGGAGCACCGGGCGGACAGCAGAACCTGCGCCGCCTCGAGGCCAAAGCCCCGTTCGTCCGCAACGGATAGCGGGGGTGCCACTCAAGAGCGGCCAAATTCGCGGCGGGATGCGGAGATGGACATCCATTAATGGACACACCAATCCGCATCCTGTAGGCGAACATAAACCACTGCACCGGTGCTCAGGATCTTCTGTACCAGAGCATCGTGGAGTGGTCTATCAATGTGGTCGTGGTCGCTGAGCCGTACTGGGTCCAACCCGGAAGCCCGGTGGACCTGGACGGCGTAGCGACCGTCTTCGGGGGTTCCGCCGCGGACACCTCGCGCCTTGCACTCATTGCAAGGTGCAGAGGCTGTGTCGCGGCGAGCTTGGCTTGGCTTAGTACGAGCTTGAGGTAAGGCTCGCTGAACTGGACATTGTTCTCGCTGCGTGCCGTCCTCGTCCTGTCTTGGTCCTGGGAGACTTCAACTCCTGGTCTCAGGCCTGGGGCTCCCGGGAAACCAATGACAAGGGGCGAGTACTGGAGGACTGGGCCAACACCCGTGGTCTAGAGGTCCTCAACCGGGGGAATGTCGCCACCTGGGAGCGGCGGGGGCTCAGTTCGGTCGTGGATGTTGCGTTCGCGACCCCTGCTCTCGCCCGCCGCGTCCAGGGTTGGTGCGTGGTGGTGGAGGAGGAGACGGATTCCGACCATAAGTACATTCGGTTCAACGTCTCCCCTCCAACTAACCTGCCGCCGACAATCGCGAATCCCCCGGATCCACGTTGGGCGCTCTGACGCCTGGATCGGGAGGCGCTCCTGGAGGCATCCATAGTGCAGGCCTGGATTCCGTCACCGGCCAGGCCTGCCGATGTCGACGCAGAGTCGGAATGGTTCAGGAGAGCCATGTCGCATATCTGCGATGCGGCGATGCCTAGGGTTAAGCCCGGCCCGGCCAAGAAACAGGTGTACTGGTGGTCAGCGGAGATCGCACAGCTGCGAGCAGAGTGCGTGACCGCTCGCCGCCAATACACCAGGTTTCGCCGGAGGAGTCGCCGCCCAGACGATGCGGCAGCCCGAGAGGCGGAGCTGTATGAGGCGTACAAGGGGGCCAAGAGGACCCTCCAGGAAGCCATAAAGCAGGCCAAACGGCGGGCCCGCGAAGAGCTGCTGGAGTCTCTGGAGCAGAAACCATGGGGGCGTCCTTACCTTGCGGTCAGGGGTAAAATCCGCCCAAGGGCACCCCTACTGACCCAGAGCCTCCAGCCGGAGCGGCTGGAGGGGATACTGGGCTCCTTGTTCCCAGCGAGAGCGGAGGAGCATGTCCCTCCGCGTATGGCTCCACCTCAGGCGCCTGACGCTGATAATAGCGAGAGCGATGTGCCCGAAGTCAGGGAGAGTGAACTGGGAGTAGCAGTGCTCCGGCTTAAAGCCCGGAAATGCACTGCCCCCGGACCCGACGGCATTCCAGGCCGAGCATGGGTCCTGGCCCTGGAGGAACTAGGACCTCGACTGGTAGCGCTCTTTAGCGCATGCCTCGAACGGGGCCAGTTTCCAAAGGCTTGGAAGACGGGAAAACTTGTCCTTATCCGGAAGGCGGGGCGGCCGGTGGACCAGCCATCCGGTTACCGGCCGATCATGTTGCTCGACGAGGTGTGCAAGCTCTTTGAGCGTATTATTGCAGAGCGCCTCGTCGAGCATCTCATGAACGTGGGGCCAGATCTGGCGGACAACCAGTTCGGTTTCCGCCGGGGGCGCTCCACCGTGGAAGAGATCATGCGCGTTAGGCGCCTGGCGGAGGAAGTAGTCTTGCGGGGTAGGGTGGTGGAGGCGGTGTCTCTCGACATCGCCAACGCCTTCAACACCCTACCCTGGAACTGCGTTAGGGAGGCGCTCGCGTATCACGGAGTGCCTCCTTACCTCCGCCGCCTTGTCGAGGCATACCTATCCGAAAGGGCCATAGTATACCCGAGCTGGCTAGGGCCAGGGCGGCGAGAAGTGTCGTGCGGTGTTCCGCAGGGGTCGGTCCTAGGGCCACTCCTGTGGAACATCGGATACGACTGGGTGCTGCCCGGTTCGTTGCTCGAGGGTGTCAGCATAACGTGTTATGCTGAAGACACCCTCGTTATGACGCGGGGAGCAACGCACCGAAGCGCGGCACTAAAGGCCACGGCAGGGGTTGCTCAAGTCGTGGGTCGAATACGGCGGCTGGGACTCGAGGTGGCTCTCCACAAATCCGAGGCTATGTGTTTCCACGGGCCTCGGAGGGGGCCACCTGCGGGAACCAGCATAACCGTAGGGGGCGTAAGCATCGGCATCGAGCCCACGATGAAGTACCTTTGGCTCGTACTCGATAGCCGATGGGACTTCGGACCTCATCTCCGAAGTCTGGTCCCGAAACTGAGGGGGGCTGCGGCCGCGCTATCGCGGCTGATGCCCAACGTTAAGGGACCCAACGCCCCCACTAGGAGACTGTACCTGGGGATCGTGCGAAGCATGGCCCAGTACGGGGCCCCAGTATGGGCGGAGACTCTGGCGGCCCGCAACGTGGCTGTATTAAACAGCCCGTTAAAAGCGATGGCCGTCAGAGTCATCAGGGGGTATCGCATGATCTCCGTCGAGGTGGCATGTCTCCTAGCCGGGACCCCTCCATGGGACCTGGAAACGAGAGCCCTTGCGCTGTTGTACCAGTGGTGCAAGGAGAAGCTGGAGCGGGGCCATAGGCCGGAGCCCCGAGAAATCAGGGCTCAGCGGTCGCTGCTCCGCCAGGAACTCATGGAGACATGGAGGGTGCGACTTGAGCACCCAAGGTGGGGGGAATCCACCATTGCGGCGGTGAGACCGATCATGAAGGAGTGGTTGGAGAGGGACCATGGGGACCTCTCCTACCGGATGTGCCAGATGGTTACCGGACACGGGTGTTTCGGTAAGTATCTGTGGCGCATCCAACGGGAGACAACGCCGCAGTGCCAGCACTGCGAGGATCCTGGCGAAGACACGGCGCTCCACACGTTGGTGGAGTGCCCTGCGTGGGCGAGTCAACGCCGGGATCTCGTTGCGGTCCTGGGCGTGGACGTTCTCTCGTTGGAGACCATGGTGAGGGCCGTGGTCTCCGACGGGAGCAAGTGGCACACCGCCGCCTCTTTCTGCGAGCAGGTAATGCGCGTGAAAGAGACGGCGGAGAGGGAGCGGGAGAGAAACCTGCCCCCCGAGTTTCGCAGTCTGCGGCGAGGACGCCGCAGACTCATCTACGCCCGGGACTACCGATCTCCATGATCGGGGCCTGAGGACGGCAGTTGGCCGACTCGCCGTCCTTACAGAAGCAGGCCGTGGCGGAAGCGTGTCGTGTGTGCCCTACACACGCCTGCCAACTCACCGAAGCGGGATAAAACCCGTGCCCACCAGGCGAGGCCGCGGTGGCGGCCAAAGTCCGCCGGCAAACCTGGGGTTATCCTTTCGAGGGCTTACCCGGGGTGCCCGGCAACGGACACTTGGGGAGGACACCGTGCGGTTTTAGTCGAGACACGACATAACCACCCCCGCTGGCCAGCGGGGGGGGTATCCGAAGGGATTTCCGCACGTAAAAAAAAATGTACATTACCATGTAAACTTCCAACGATAATTGGTTTGAATGAGATCTAGTAAGTAGTTTTTTTTTAATACGTCATAAATCGTAAACTGCAATTTACCATTCATTCCATCAACTCAGATATAAAAAAAATATAAAAAAACATTATTATGTTACTTGCTGCTACGGAACCCTTAATGAGCGAGTCCGACTCGCACTTGGCCGCTTTTTCTATACTTCTTTCTAATGTTAGGTATATACTCGTATATAGACTGACTAACTTAAATAATTATTAATAATTAATTTAATGAAAGGCCTAGGCGTCCATTGAACTGTTAAATTTGACGAGATGGCGGTGACATATATATCTACACAGTACTACTCACTCCCACTTACAAGCTGTATACAGAACGAACCTTATACACGACGTTTTTCCCAAGAAAATCAAATCACTACGGGAATTGAAAATAAGTGGCCATTTCACCCCTCATTCAAGTTTCTAAAAATAGCTGTTCTTAGGCTAATTGGACGGATAAATGACGTTGGAAATTGCTTGCATTGCCCTATAAATAACAATGCTAAATGACAGTTCGGAATTCGGTCACGCAAACTGTAGTTAGGTACCGGTTTAGGTTTAGGTTAGGTGTCGGTAGTAGTTTGAGTGATATTGTTCGCGCCCACCATTCCAGCATTTCCAAGTAGCACACTCAGCTGCTAGTTATGCGGATATTAATATGAAAATCTAGTGGGGCGGAAATCACACAGTGATTGTCAAACTTCGGGCCAAACTTAGATATTTTTGTTGCAGTATTTTTATTCAAAATTACAGACCGTATGCTTTATGCATATTATTCGACGCGTCTTTATATATTGAGCAATAAATATGAAGAAAATGAAATCAAATCAAACGTCTTCGACGTCAAAAACACAAAAAAAATATTTTTAGGGACAATTTGTATGGTAGGTACCCGAAACCTTGAACGTACAAACCCCAAAATCTAATCAGTTCTTCCCATTAACCAAACAAGATGATAGGCGAAAGATTTTTTTAAATCGGATAAGTGGTTCTTGAGTTATTGCGTAAACAGACATCCAGACATCCAGACATCCAGACATCCAGACATCCAGACCAACAGACAGACCGACACAAAAATTTTTTTTGCTTAATTAGACTTAGAATCATGTGAAACGTCGAGAAAAGTGATAAAAAGTGGGCGTAAGATTTTGATTTTTTTTGCGTGATTTTAAGACTTCGGTGTCCACCTGGTTGGTGGCCCGAAGTAAAAAAATAGATTAGGTTTTATGACTAAGAGTCAACGGATGTGCATATAAGGATATTTCCTAAGTATTACTTGCCGACGGCAGCCAGGAAGGATTGCATTGCAATTGGATACCTCCACAGTGACTCTGTAATGATTTCTTCTCAAATTTTTGTTTTTAGGGTTCCGTACCTGAAAAGGAGAGAACGGAACCCTTATATGATCACTTTGCTGTCCGTCTGTCTCTGTCTGTCAAGACCATTTTCTCAGAAATGCGTGGATGCATCAAATTGAAATTCATACCAAATACAACGCAAGACCTTGACCTTGAAGTGGGAATCAAACTTCTAGGCCAATGCAGTGTCAGTACTCTGTAAGGGACTGCTCGCGGGTTCTAGTCCCGTTCTATATGTTCTCTTTTTCCAATCTAAATCTTTAGAAAAAGTAAGCATACAAAATGCTTAAAAATGTAATTGAATTAATTAGGCGGAGTCATCAAAATCAATGTTTAAAAATGACTGTAAAGTTATTCATTGTTTCCGTAGTTCGCTAGAATTACGGTAGATGGCTCCAGCGTCGCCTTAAGACGTATATAATATATCGGAGAATTTCGAATATCTGGGACGTGTCTAGATAGCTCAGCTGGTCAGAGCATTCCCCCTGTAAGGGACTGGACGCGGGTTCAAGTCCCGTTCTAGATGTTCTCTTTTTCCGATCTAAATCTTTAGAAAATGTAAGCATACAAAATGCTTAAAAATTTAATTGAACTAACCCACTTTACTTATTTTTGGAATATAAGCCGAGCGAGAGAAAAGTCCTATCTATGAAGAGAGATCTCTGTGTCCAGTCCTTCCTATGTACCGAGATGTCTACAACCAATGTTTTCTATCAACAAATTTTCGGCGAAATGTGCTGTCTAGGAATAGAGATTTCTATTAGCTGTGCTTTCTGTATGAAATCGTATCGTACAAGCGTGTTTCTATCTTACGTTCCACACTCCTTAAGTATAGCACAAGTGATGGGAAAATCCGTAGATATGTAGTTACCCACATCACAAAAAAAATGTAGGTATGTCTGTATATCCAGGCCTATTTCCCTAGAACGCGTGAAGGCATGAAGTTGATTTTAATATCAAATACACGACTCTCCACCCCTTGAAGCTGTGTAAAATTCGAAAAATCGGTCATTTATGCAGCATATTCAGACAACATTAAGATAGTCCAGATTCGTTCCTCTATTCAGTTTTGTACTTTAACCTTCAGTACGCGAGACCTACTCGCACGTACCCGGCTTTTTTTTAAGAATATTAGTAATGGAAATTATTAGTATTCGCTCTACCCCATCCAGCTAAGCAAATTGCTTGCGTTAGGAGTGGGTTCACGTCGGTAGTGTAATAGCCAGGATTCGAACCCAGGACCTCTCGATCGTAAGGCCTTAACCACTAAACAAAACTAAATATTGTAAGAAAACATGATCAGCACAAACGTCGTTCGTCGTATATGTCGAAAGATTTATTTGATTGTATTGTATTATTTACACTGAACCTGACGTTTCAGTTGCTGTTCAGCAGCCATGGTCACAGGGAGACTTCGGACAAGGATTAACATCAAATCAGCCGTGATAGTATTCGTTAAAAATAGTTTTATTTCAATGTGTGATATTCGCGTAAACTTGAGACAATAACAAATATTATTATGCCTAGTTACAAATATTTCTTATTCTATTCAGGCTTTATTTATCAACCGGAATGATGCCTAAGTAAAAATAAATACGAATAGAAATTATATCTCGAAATTTAAGGTACCCTAATATGAATAGTAATCCTATGATAAATTATTCATGTGCCTTTATTTTATCAGTCAGTTGTTAGTAATGGAGGAAAAATTCAAATAAAAACGCGAAATAACATTTCTCCGGGCTCTTTACTCGACTTATACAAAAATAAAATGCAATCACTAAAGCAAATGCGTTGAGCAACCAGAGCTATAAAAAGAAAAATTAAAAGATAAAACAAAGACATGCTATTATAAAATAATATTCAAGTACTCGTCAAGACGAATCAAACGAGCTGAAACTCGATTGGGTTGCAACGTTTACAGAGTTGTTATGGCCACCTTTGTCATTGTCACGTGATTTACACATGTAGGTGTTATACACGGTACTTAACTCATAATAAAAACAAAATTTAAGAAATGTTTGTCTGTCTGTCGGTCCATCTATCTGTCTGTATTTCTGTCTATTTGTTCCGGGTAAGCTGGGCCGATTTGCACGGGATTCTTACCACAGATAGCTGATATTATAAGGAGTAACTTGGGCTATTTATTTTAGAGAAAGTAAAAGGGGTCCCCCCAAAAAAAACAGATATAAATCCACGCGGACGAACCCGCAGGAACAGCTAGTATTAAATCATTTAAGAGGCAAGCCCACCACGCTCCCTTGGTTTCGTTAGTTCCCTGATAGTAACAGTCAAAGACAAACCTTAACGAAGTATAATACAAAGGTATACCAAACCGAACCCTTCAATGTAAGTATAAAGTGTACTTAACAGAGGTGACAGGTATCTCTAAATCTTTAAAATATTATATTAATTTTGATAATTTTATTTATTATATTCTTAATAATATTATACATAATTTATTATCTGTAAAGTTTCGACACGTATTTCTAAATGAAAAGGTCCAGCGGATGCTTCGTATAGAGGTAACACGTGTCGAGGCTTAACAGAGCATAAGTAACGGTTATAGGTACTCTACACTTTTATACATTATCCTTTATCCTGATACTCGCTACCGTTCCATTGTCAAAAAAGCGAGGGTCTGCAGTGATGATTTGTTAATTAAATCAATCTTTAGAGTTCAGTTTCGGCAGAGATCCGATTCTCAGCACTCCATGGATTCACCGTGCGGTCGCCGGGTCCATAGCGTGGTACACAGAGGAACACCATGACGGCGACTGGGACTTGCGACCCAGATGTAGGTTTAGGGTGGCCACCTTGTGATGCATCAGCGCTCACCTCCACCGTCAGTAGTGTTCCCCCCCCTACCTATCCAAATTTGGTACGATCCTAACAATGCCGCTTTTGATATACGTTTTAATAAAGAGCTTACTGAAGCTCTTGGCAATCCGAGGTCTTTAAGTAAGTTGTACAGGGATTTAGCCGGAATTCCCCTGGCTCCTACTTCTACGGCATAGAGTTTAACCACGTAGCCGTTTTTGGTTAACTCGTTAGTCAAATCAAAGTATTTGTTTGTCTTTATAGCGTGGTCTTTAGGTATATTAGTTTCCCACGGTACTGTGAGTTCTACAAGCACTGCACGCTTATGCGATCGTGAAAAAAGGAATATATCGGGTCTGGATGATGAGGCACAGACATCCTCCGGTATCCTATAGTGCTTCTCATACGTGTCTACGAGTATTGTCCAGTCAACGGCAGCTATCAAAATTGAATATGGCTTTTGAGGTGATTTCTTTGAGCAGCCTTCCTTTACAAACGCAATGTCATTTCTTTGGTTTGTGGTTAATCCTTTTTTCGCTCTAGCTACCGCCAAACTTACAGCCTCACGTATGATTTCTAATACCTTATCATGACGGCGCGAATAATGACCCCGGTCTAATAGCGTTTTACAACCCACTAGTAGGTGCCTAGCCGTACCAGTTGCTTCACCACATGAGTTACATGTTTTATCTGTGGCTTTTCCCCATCTGACCAGATTGCTTTGGTCGGGGAGGGTCAACTGGAATGCATTTAGGTAAAATATAAGTAAGGCCGGTGACCAGTCGTATATTATGGTACGCCATTTTAAGGCTATGGGAATACAAAATTCACCTAGGGTCAACCATTCGTTTTGCATTTCTAGGTTCATTGCGTGCACCTTGTAGGTGTTGTTTTCGTCTGCTTGAAGAAAAGATTTTGTTATTTCTTTATCTGTTTGTCTCTGAATATTACCTAGACCTACTCTACCAGTCTGCGAGCCTATCATGAATCTTTTATGGAACTGGAGGCGTGATTCGAGCTCCGATGCATTTTTATCTTTTGGAAGGACTTTTACTATTTCGTCTTTAGATTCCGATAAGACGTGCATTTTAGTTACTCTTAGGCGTTTATAGAGTTCTGATGGCTTCTTAAGCGTCATTCCAAAATTATTCGCGGATCTATATAGTTCCACAGATCTATATAGTTATGTATATGTATATGCTCATACATAATACGCTGAAAATATATGTAGATTTGTTCTTGAACGAATAGACCAATTTTATTTCCGACTAAATCTACTGCTATTCAACGTCAACATTGAAATGGATGCCATGATTTATGAACGGGTCCGTATACTTATTTGCTTCAAAAAAGTGGAAGTCTTAATCTTACTGAAAGCATATCAAGTATTTATATTACGCATTCATTCATTGTCTAATAAAATGTACAACTTATTTTAAATATCAAATTTAAACGAAATATAATATACACAAACTAAAATAACTAAATAACAGATAAATATTTACATAAATGTGTCATAGAATGTTACATTATGTTTTAATTTTCATGCACACAATATTTAGTCTATATAAGTACATATTTTGCATGCGAGAAATTTAAATAATGAATATTACCTGACCGTCCTTTTATTATAGTTTAAATTCTGCTGATAGATACCTACTAATTGATTTCGTTGTGCTTAGTTTGCTATACATGACTTTAAAACGACTTATATTTTCCATTTCAGCGATTGTCTGTCAACCAAAGTCACATTGAATTATAAAACGACTATAACAATATATAAGCAATGAAATGACTCTTAGGGCACCATTCGCAGTCTTTTCATTTCAGTTTGAATGCATTGTGGCGTAGAAAAGATTTTTCTCTTCAGAAGCATCGTTTGTATGACTTTCACGTACTAGGAGTGAAAGTATAAAGACGTTACATTTAAAACCACTCAGAGATGAATATATATCTTGAATTATGAGTGGTAATTGTGTGTTCTCCCTTTATCTACTTGCATTTTTTTATCTTATCACACATCCTGTAAGATACTCATCAAAGGTTGCCGGTAATAACTTTAAGCTTTTAGCAATTAGGCCACCATTTGTACATAATGTTGATTGTCTTACTCTTAAGATTAATTTATAAAAATGACACAATTCTTTGAATGTGGTATTTTTGGTGGACACTGGATTTGTTTTTATGAATTTTGGTAAATTATTTTAATAAGATGATAATCAATATCTCTTGTTACCAGGGTGAAGATTACGGGCTAAGAGCTCCAACTTCAGAACTCTCATGGTTCTCCAGAGTGCGGCGGTTCTCTCGACCAACGCATCGCGTTATAAATATTGACGAAGGTATATTATAGTTTCTAATAAAATGTACTATCTGGAAACAGTATGTTATAACTATGTTAGTAAAGTAATATAGCGTATATAACCCGATAAAATATTAAAATAAAATATTTGATTCGAGATGCCATCATTCTGAATGTCGTCCTAATAACCCACTCAAAGCCAACCCAAGCGTCGCGTCGTCTAGATAGGTTGTCATTTCCATATAATAAATCTCATGAAGATGTCATCTGTCATATCTCTCATTTTATGAAACAAACAGTTCTACATTTGCATAGAATGGCACTCCCATTTCAGAACTTATCAATTTATTTAGAAATAACGCGATTGATTCTCGTCATAATAACGCACTTTCATCTATTATCTTTATAATTAATATGCATTGTATTCTATTATGAGTAGAATTAAGTTCTATAAAGTAACTTTTAAGATGAATATGAATAAAATTGTCTTTAGTCAAAGAAGTGCCAGTCTTATAAATAACAGCAAGTTAAGAAGCTGCGTGAACTACTTAATGTGTTCCTTTCAGCTCGTAATTTGCATAACTATAATCTACCTGCACTGTTTACTCAATTTTGACTTTAATTTGATAAGTTTTACAATCACATTACATTAGAAAACTTTGAAGTTGTTTTTATACTTAGAGCCTACTTAGTTGCATTTTCAACATAGTAATTTTCACAGATTGTTTTCTGGTGACATCTGAAGAAGGTGAAATGTTTTTCAAGTCGCCATCAGATGATCCAGTCGTATGTGGTATCTACATGATCGCGGAACCCGACAAAAGGATCGAGGTTATTTTCAACTATCTCAACGTGCCTTGTGACAATGGAGGATTAATTGCGGTAAGTAGAAACCAAGCATTGTGCTTCTAAATAAAATTAATGTTAAAAGTATGTGCTAATTTTTAAATTAATTTTATTTAGAATAGGTAATGTAAATTATCAGATAATATGCCGTTTTGAGTAGGGCATAACATTGTTTTTTTTTGTTTGGAATCCCTTTGTCACCGTTCGGATGGGTTTGTCGGAATCGGTACGGCTTAAACCACACTGTAACTCCCTAAGTGTCCATTGCTGGGCACCCTGGGTAAGCCCTCGAAAGAATAACCCCAGGGTTACCGGCGGACTCCGGCCCGGATTAATCCTGCGTCGGTAAGTTGGCAGGCGTGTGTAGAAGACACAAGACACGCCTCCGCCTCGGCCTGCTTCTGTAAGGACGACGAGTCGGCTGACTGCCGTCCTCAGGCCCCGATCATGGAGGTTGGTAGTCCTGCGAAACTAGAAGGGCAGGGTTCTCTCCTGCTCCGTCTCCGTCGCCTCTTTCGCGCGTATACCTGCTCGCAGAAAGAGGCGGCGGTGTACTACTTGCGTAAGAAAGTCCACGTCTAGAACCGCAGAGCGAGATCCCGGCGTTGACTAGCCCACGCTGGGCACTTTACCAATGTGTGAAGCGCCGTGGGACATAATATTACAGAAAATATTCTAAAAAGTACAAGTATACATTCTTAATAACCAAGAAGATTATAGAAAGTGGTATATCAGCTGGATTCACGTATTGGGGCATGCTCTATGAGACGAATACCCAAAACTCATTTTTTAAACGAAGGTAGTTTTAAATACCTCGGTAATTACGAAATTAGATACCCTGTAGCATGTATTATTATCTCGTAATATATCGGTACTATTACGGTAGAGACCCTTTAGCATGTATGCAGTAACTTCTACTAAAAGGTCATCAGCTATATAAGAAACATCTGCAAAGTTATTGTTTTCCCGAATTTTAAGTTTGCTTCACATTTAGGGACCCGTAGCCAAGGGCACGCCGCAATAGCGGCGGTAAGGCCCATCATGGAGGATTGGCTGGAGAGGCGACACGGAAGCCTCTCCTACCGACTGACGCAGGTGATCTCAGGGAAGGGGTGCTTCGGGGACCACCTGCATCGGATCAGGAAGGAGCCAACGCCTGAGTGTCATCACTGCGACGCGAGCGAGGACTCAGGGCTGCACACGCTGGCGGACTGCCCGGCGTGGTAGGCGCCGAGGCGTGACCTCGTGGCAGCCATCGGGGTGGGAGTCCTCTCGCTCGGCAGCATGATTGCGGCAATGGTGCGGAGCGCGAGCGCGTGGGCCGCCGCCGCCTCCTTCTGCGAGCATGTAATGCTCGCGAAGGAGGTGGCGGAGCGCGCCCGGGAGAGACTTAGAACTCTCCCGGTCCGCCGAGCCCGCAACTTGCTCGCCGCACGTCGCAGGCAACTCAGGCGCCGGAGGTCGCTTAACGACCTCCGTCCTCCATGAGCGCAGGCCTGGGGGTGGCGGGTGAGGCCACCTGTCACCCCAGCAGAAGCAGGCCGGGACGGTGGGGCGACTAGCGCCCCTCCCCCAAACCGGGGCAAGACGGGGACACCGTGGTTCCCAAACCCGAGGGGGCCATCTCGAAACCGGAGATGGCCCAGGGTCAGTCGGGGTGCGAGGGATATGCTCTATGGGCAACCTTACACCCCGGCGTCTGTAGACCCGAGACGGCGTGCGGTTTTAGTCGGTTCAAGCCCGACATAACCGCCCCCGCTGGCACGCGGGGGGGTATCCGAAGGGATTTCCGCACGAAAAAAAAAAAAAAAAAAGGGACCCGTAGCCAAATGGCAAAAAACGGAACCCTTATAGATTCGTCATGTTTGTCTGTCTGTCCGTCCGTATGTCACAGCCAGTTTTTTCCGAAACTATAAGAACAATGCTGTTGAAACTTGGTAAGTAGATGCGTTCTGTAAACCGCATTAAGATTTTCACACAAAAATAGAAAAAAACAATAAATTTTGGGGTTCCCCATACTTAGAACTGACACTCAATATTTTTTTTTTATCATCAATCCCATACTATGGTATCTATGGATAGGTCTATAAAAATGATATTCAGGTTTCGAATAGAATTTTTTTCTAACCTGAATTTGCGCGAGAGACACTTCCAAAGTACCACCCGCCACATGTAACTTCTAAAATAATGATAACGATAAAACTAAAAAAAAAAACACCCAAAATTATTGTGAACGAGGTCTAGCTAGTAGTTCGTTTTTAATACGTCATAAATCGTAAACCGCAATTTACCTTTTATTCAATCAACTCAAATATTACAATTAAAAAAAGCATTATTATGTTACTTGCTGCAATGGAACCCTTCACGAGCGAGTCCGACTCGCACTAGGCTGCTTTTTTTTGAGGTCTTTGTTAATTAATATTTGTCTTACTATTGAAGTTATTTCTATTCTAAAACATGTTGGGTGAAGACAAAGGGTAGTTTTGTATGTAGTCAAAGCTTGGTACTGTTTAAATTATACGATTGCGAAAAACCCTCCACAGTAATCCAATTTCGGTTTGATTGCGTTCAGGTGTCAGCAAGTGCATAGCCGGGCAGGGGGATTGTGGTCGTAGCACTAGTGGGACCGGTGGGTGTCACGTGGTGCTGCGACGACAATCCTCTTTTGATGAGGCCGAAGGTCCGCCGGTAACCCTGGGGTTATCCTTTCGAGGGCTTACCCGGGGTTCCCGGCAATGGACACTTGGGCAGGACACCGTGCGGTTTTAGTCGATGCACAACATAACCGCCCCCGCTGGCCGGCGGGGCGGTACCCGAAGAATTTCCGCAAGTTAAAAAAAAAAGGCAGCTGAGTGCCACCATTGTTAACATGGTACGTGTATGTAATGGTGACCCTCTTTTCTGAGACTTTACCTTCAGCTTCAGCCATCAGGCGAGGTGAAGTCAAATTGACGTGCCCTAAATATAAAAAAAAAGAAATAAAATATTTTGAACTGTATGTTATATAAATGACGTATAAAATTTTAATTAATTAAAATAATTTAAATAAAATTATGTTTTGTCCAATTTCCGCTAAAGGCTTTTAAAAGTATATATGTTTTTTAATGTACTTAATCTTCCTTGTTATGAAACTGAGTTGAAAAGTAAAAGCCTTTCGCAGAAAAAGTGCCTACCTATTAATAATTTCAATTACATACAGAAAATGTAGGACGTTTTTGACAAAAATCTATAAAAATTGTCACTTGAGAAATCGTTTCAAAATACGATATCGGTTAACGAATCCAAGGTGCGCTTTCTGCAAACTGGTTAAATACTATAAATACTTATAATAACAATTATGAGACCGATATTCTTAACAATCCATGGATTCTCCGTGCGTGTACCGAGTCCATCGCGTTGCTGAGTTGGGAACTCGGGACAGTGCTTGGGACTTGCGACCCAAGGGTTTAGAAAGGGCCCCTTGTGTTGATGTACATCAACACTCACCTTCACTACCCAAATTCCCCTCCCTGCCTAAGCAAATTTGATGCGAACCTACAAGTGCCGCTTTAGACATTCGTCCTAGTAATGAGCTTATTGTAGCTCTCGATAGGCCTAGATCTTTAAGTAGGTTATAGAGAGATTTTGCTGGTATGCGTCTCACTCCCACTTCCACTGCATACAAATTGACCACGTAACCGTTTTTGGTTAATTCGTTTGTGAGAGCATAGTATTTATTTTTCTTTATTCTGTGGTCCTTCAGTATATTTGTTTCCCACTGTCCAGTTTAAAAATCGTATTTAATTCGTTTCATAATAAATGAGTCTTGTAAGAGCTTTTCACGCTTCTTAAATGTTAACAACATAATACTTTACATTTATATGTTCCCAAAGGAGATATAAATATAAAGTAATAAGGTGTCCCTCGTTCCCAAATTTAGTATACCATAAAATATTATAATTGCGGATGTGGTGACCATGACCTTAACAAGATAATGTATGGCATAATACTATCGCAATTTATATCCCACTAATATTATAAAAGTGAAAGTTTGGATGGATGGATGTATGGATGTTTGTTACTCTTTCACGCAAAAATGGCTGAACGGATCTAGCTGAAATTTGTTACAGGGATAGGATTATAGTCCGGAATAACACATAGGCTACTTTTATCCCTACAATAGGTTCCCATGGGATGCGGAAACGGGAACAGAATTCAAATTTCAGCCTGATCCGTTCAGCCGTTAGAGCGTGACTGAGTAACAAACATGCTAACATCTTCACAAACTTTCACATTTATAATCTTTAAGTAGGAAGTAGGATTGGCAAAGTACACACTCTCCTCAGAATAAGTGGACAACCAAATTTAATTTAAACAAAGCCTTATGTTAAAAATTAAATTTGGTAGACCGCTTATTCTTTTAAACTATTGTAGATTAATTATTATTTCTGTAAAAAATAGATATATCCCTTTTCGGGATAACCTGTTTATCCCGAAAAGGGGTAGACAGAGGCGGAATATACGTCCAGACATATATTTTTGGACCCACTTATTAAAGGGTAAGCCGTCATTCGGGCTTTACATTAAAAGATTGGAATAATGGAAGTGTATTGAAATGAAAAGAAGTGAAAATCGAAAGGAAATCTCTGTGACACAAAGTAGCTGTTACTGGGAAGTGACTTGAGATCCATTTTCTAAGATTAAATCCAACTGACATTAAGAGTAATATTAAGTCATATCGCAATTGTATAGCCCCTTCTAAGGAATGATATTTGTTTCTGATCTTCCAAGTATCTGGAATTTTTATAAACTTAATATTACTATATACTTAACTGAATTGCTTTATGTGAGAAGTCAGTCTCGTGAGTATCTTTTTTTTATTTTTACGTGCGGACTAAACACACATGCCGTCTCGGGTCTTCAGACGCCGAGGTGTAAGGTGGCTCCATAAGACATTTCCCTCGCACCCCGACTGACCCAGGGCCATCTCCAGTTTCGAGATGGCCCCCTTGGACTTGGGAACCACAGTGTCCCCGTCTGGCTCCGGATTGGGGGAGGTCTCACCTGCCACCCCCAGGCCTGCGCTCATGGAGGACGGAGGTCGTTAAGCGACCTCCGGCACTTGAGTCGCTTGCGACGCGCGGTGGGCATGTCGCGGGCTCGGCGGGCCGGGAGAGTTCTAAACCTCTCCCGGGTGCGCTCCGCCATCTCCTGGTGGCGGCGGCCCACGCGCTCGCGCTCTGCATCATTGCCGCAATCATGATGAGGCTCGGGGTTTCGTCTCTGCTGCCGCGCCTCCTTTCGCCACTGGTACAATTGCGAAAGGGCTCTCGACTCCAGGTCCCATGGCGGAGTTCCGGCAAGGAGACTCGCTGCCTCGAAGGAGATCGTGCGGTACCCGCGAATGACCCTGTTGGCCATCACACTTCTGGAATTCAGGGCCTCCTCCCATATTGGGCACCCATACAGGGCCATGGATCGCATGATTCCCACGTAGAGTCTTCTGCAGGAGTCATCGGGCCCCCTCATATTGGGCAGCAGCCGCGCCAGAGCGAGAGCTGTGCCGTTCAATTTGGGGGCCAGACTTTGGATGTGCTTTCTGAAGTCCCATCGGCCGTCGAGCACGAGCCCCTAGTGTTTCCCACGTTCTCCCACGATGATACTGGATCCCTCAGGTGGCTTGCTCCGAGGCCCATGAAAGAACAGGGCCTCGGTTTTATGCAGAGCCACCTCGAGTCTCGTGAGTACCTACTGTAAACTTTTCCCTGACATTTAACCTCATCTAATATTAGCATGTGAGTGATTGGATTCCCTTTGCTAATTTGTTGAAGTTACGCCTACGCGGACTAACACTAGAAGCGTATCATATAGCGTCATTAACATAGGAAATATAAATTTGTAAAGACGAGAGTATTGCTATGTTTATATTATTTCGTGCCTGCTAATTGAGCTGTTTCTTAGCATTGAGCATAGTTACACACAGATAATGTAACGAATCGAATCAAAGGTCTAATTAAGTCTGTGTGTTTAGTATCTAAGCTTGTGAAAATACACAAAAAGCCTTTGTTTCCAAATAATTGGATTTTCTAAATCATATTGAAGCAGTTAAATCAGTAACTGTATATTTAACTGGCGATTACTTCGATTTTGATTGCTTTAAAAGGAAATATAAATATTTATCTCAGTAGGAGCCTGCGTACTAGGTGGGGATCTACCTTTTTTTTTTTTTTTTTTTTTTTTTTTTTTTCGTGCGGAAATCCCTTCGGATACCCCCCCGCGTGCCAGCGGGGGCGGTTATGTCGGGCTTGAACCGACTAAAACCGCACGCCGTCTCGGGTCTACAGACGCCGGGGCGTAAGGTTGCCCATAGAGCATATCCCTCGCACCCCGACTGACCCTGGGCCATCTCCGGTTTCGAGATGGCCCCCTCGGGTTTGGGAACCACGGTGTCCCCGTCTTGCCCCGGTTTGGGGGAGGGGCGCTAGTCGCCCCACCGTCCCGGCCTGCTTCTGCTGGGGTGACAGGTGGCCTCACCCGCCACCCCCAGGCCTGCGCTCATGGAGGACGGAGGTCGTTAAGCGACCTCCGGCGCCTGAGTTGCCTGCGACGCGCGGCGAGCAAGTTAACGAGGTGGGGATCTACCTCGTTACTACTGGCACAGTGTAAAGAACATAGGGAAGAGTTCGTTTGACTGTGCTAATAGTAAGTCTACTGTCCTAATCATTACCTTAGTATATTAGAGGACACACGGAGGCGATATGTAGGTACATATACTCACACCATTCTGACTCGGTCGGGGAGGGGGAGGAGGCAGACTCAACAACCTGCCAACTACTTCTGACCAAACATGCTTTACGAATTTCCTCTTACTGTCTATTTTTAATCAGGCCGGCCAGTTTCGAGTGCTACCGACCTGCCAATTGAATCGATCTATCTCTGTAGATCCATTGACCAGATCCATTATGGATCTGCTGAGAGAGTTTTCTGTCAATAGATCCAATTTAGATAGCATGGATCTACTGAAATATATTGCCTCTATTAAAAGTGAGCAGGGAAAGATATTATAAATATTTTTAAATTCAACTGGAGATACTGTTGTATTTTAATATTATCAACCTGTTTTTGCTACGAGGCACGTATTTTGAAAATATATTTCAGGTGTAAGATCTATCACCGACATATACCAACTTACTATACTTAAATTTCAAATTTGTCTTTTGTTTGTTCCTTTTAACAGAGTAAAAGTTTTAGCGTTTTATACAGAAATGATTTTCCAGTGGGTGGATGGTTGGGAGCTGAATGGACAAGTATGGCCAGCGGATTCATGGGATGATAATCGCTTAGTAGAGTCATGTGGTCAGAGGCCTAAGCGCAAACTGATATCCAGGCAAAACGCAGCGCTTATACAGTATCGAGTGCCAGCCAGAGGAAAGGGATTCGCTGTTACTATACGACATTTGAGGAATTCTAAACGTAAGTACCTGCTTTATAAAACATTCTTGCAAAAACCTAAAACACTAGGTAGTATTTTAGGTATTTGCAAGTCTTGATAAAATAAAATTGTTATTTATTCCCAAGATGATTGTTTGATCAGCTTCTGGCTATGTCACATCATGAGTAACTTTTTTATCATAAGGTAGTCAATTTATTATTATTATACTCTAGTATAACCATAATGATAAATATTAAAGGGTACTCGTGGGTTCGTGATATAGTTATCACGAAGACTGTCACGATATATTTTCATGGATTCGGATTGCTTCCAGGAAAACGTTGCTATTTGCATTTATTCGTCAAGTTAATACTGCTCAAGGCCTGAGAAGATAAGCTTATATTACAGCATAAATAACAAATAATTACCTTTCACAAAAACATCAAATTTTAGGTTAGATGGATGTTTAGTGTTGTAACTTGTTAGTGGTTTACATCGACCTTGAAATTCGAAATCAAATCTTTAGATGAATATGAATAAAAACACCGCTGAATATAAAAGCCATAACATTTTTGTTGGGTAAAAAGAAAGAAAAGAAAAAGGTACCATTCATACCATTTTTAGGGTTCCGTACCTCAAAAGGAAAAAAACGGAACCCTTATGGGATCACTTCGTTGTCCGTCCGTCCGTCCGTCCGTCCGTCCGTCTATCAAGACCGTTTTTCTGAGGAACGCGAAGAGGTATCAAACTGAAATTTATATCTAATACTCAGGTTTACTGTCCCTTGGAGCTGTAAAAAAATCAAACTTCTAAGCCAAAGCAATAAAAAAATACAGCCGTTTATGCCGCAAATTTTCGCAAATTTTCGAAACTCGCACGGGAATCAAAACCTACAGGGTACTTCCCGTGAACTTAGAATCTTGAAAAATTGCGAAAACCGTAAATATTTAGTTACACCATATCATAAAAATATTTTGAAAGTTGTAAAGTTACTACCACCATAACTATGACTCGATTGTCGTGATGGGTGAACTTTTACTTATATAACTACAGGTTTGTACGGAACCCTCGGTGTGCGAGTCCGGCTCTCACTTGGCCGATTTTTTTTTGTGCATTTGCAGATTTATACATGGTCTGTAGCGTCAGTTTCAGTTGACAGTCGGGTCACCGCAAAAACGATCTTGTTGGCAAAGTTGACACTGGCGTTTTCCCCCTATTTCTGAGAACTGAAGAGGATTAATGCCTATTCAATTTCAGAGAATAATGGTATCAACACGTTGATTGAATCAATTCTACTCTAACGTTATTGTTGTAAATAAAGATATTATTCCGAAAAGGAGTGGTCACGTTCATCACGTATCATAGTTTGATTATAACTTTTATATCCCACTCGTCATGATTACCTACACTATTTCCAATGTAACACAATTTATTAACTGTATGATCACTTTACCCCTTCCAATTCCAAGATGTGTCAATAAAAAATACTAGGACTATGCAAAACTTCATGTGTCATGTATCGTTGAAGTTTGATATTCGACTTCATAATAACAATCTCTTTTAACTAGATTAACTAAATACTTTTTCAAATATTTTTTTTGGATCGAATGAATCCTTTAAAGAAAGTATATTATTGACTGTAAAATTATATTCCTACTTTATAAATATATACCGGAATTATTATAATACTTAAGTAGGTATATAACTTGTAAGTATATTCCTACTTACGTTTTAATTAGTAATATAATATTGTAATATATAACCTAACCTAACGGTTTCTTTGATGCCACGGTAAATAAGTAGATCTGATGTAGAACGCTGGTAGCGTTGACACCCTTGCCCGATCGTGCTCGTATTTCTTCCTATAAACGAGTATTACAAGTTATGTTGGTAGATACTAGAACTACGATTGTGAACGCCTTTACGGGCAGACAAGTGCACTGGATGTGTTCCGAATACACAGATAACAAGCTTTGCATTCAGGACAGGATCGTATTCCTATGTTATGTATGAACTTGGTATAAAAAGAGCATGAATACGATCCTGTTGAGCGTGAGCCTCATGTTATTGTGTGCTGTAGCGTAAACCGTTTTAATGTACCTGTTTTCAACACGTATAAGCTAGTATTTTGTTTGTCTCATTCGAAAACAAGATATTAATAGCATACAAGATACTCAAAATTATGTAACCTCTTATCACAAATGAAATATAAATGGAAGTTAACACGCTTTTATTAATTTATTGATAGTAATTGAAATAAAACAATTTTTAACGGATTCTATCGCGATTTATTTGATGTTATTTTATATTTATATTCTATTATGTTATTTTACATTCACTCAAACTTCCGACAGTATTATTTCTAGTAAGTTACGCCTATAACTTGTCAGTTGAAATTAACAAACTTTCAATCATCGTATCAATGTGAGACTCTGTAATTATGTGAAACCAGTAGTTTAATTTGACACTATCACACTGATCTAATGATGGAACCAGGAAAATCTTGAAGGGCTATTTGTAAACCACCGAATTGGAGTTTATTTTTTTATTAGTTTTAACGAATCCCATATATTACATCTGGGCACAAACGTGTTTATCAGTGTTGAGGGTACGTTTTTTTTTCGTGCGGAAATCCCCTCGGATACCCCCCGCCGGCCAGCGGGGGCGGTTATGTCGGGCTTGAACTGACTAAAACCGCACGCCGTCTCGGGTCTAAGGTTGCCCATAGAGCATATCCCTCGCACCCCGACTGACCCTGGGCCATCTCCGGTTTCGAGATGGCCCCCTCGGGTTTGGGAACCACGGTGTCCCCGTCTTGCCCAGGTTTGGGGGAGGGGCGCTAGACGCCCCACCGTCCCGGCCTGCTTCTGCTGGGGTGACAGGTGGCCTCACCCGCCACCCCCAGGGCTGCGCTCATGGAGGACGGAGGTCATTAAGCGACCTCCGCCGCCTGAGTTGCCTGCGACGCGCGGCGAGCAAGTTGCGGGCTCGGCGGACCGGGAGAGTTCTAAGTCTCCCGGGCGCGCTCCGCCACCTCCTTCGCGAGCATTACATGCTCGCAGAAGGAGGCGGCGGCGGCCCACGCGCTCGTGCTCCGCACCATTGCCGCAATCATGCTGCCGAGCGAGAGGACTCCCACCCCGATGGCTGCCACGAGGTCACGCCTCGGCGCCTCCCACGCCGGGCAGTCCGCCAGCGTGTGCAGCCCTGAGTCCTCGCTCGCGTCGCAGTGATGACACTCAGGCGTTGGCTCCTTCCTGATCCGATGCAGGTGGTCCCCGAAGCACCCCTTCCCGGAGATCACCTGCGTCAGTCGGTACGAGAGGCTTCCGTGTCGCCTCTCCAGCCAATCCTCCATGATGGGCCTTACCGCCGCTATTGCGGCATGCCCTGCGCTTGGTCGCCCAAGTCGTTCCTTCCACTCCACCACGATGGCCTGGCGGAGCTGGGACTGCACGGCCTCGATTTCTCAAGGCTCGGGGTTCCATCCCTGCTCCCGCGCCTCCTTTCGCCACTGGTACAGTTGCGAAAGGGCTCTCGCTTCCAGGTCCCATGGCGGAGTTCCGGCAAGGAGACTCGCCGCCTCGAAGGAGATCGTGCGGTACCCTCGGATGACCTTGATGGCCAGAACTCGCTGCGGAGCGCGCAGTATCTGCACAGTTCTGGTCCTCAGGGCCTCCGCCCATATTGGGCACCCATACAGGGCCATGGACCCCACGATCCCCGCGTAGAGTCTCCTGCAGGAGACTCTACGAATAATAATATTTAATAATAAACTTATGAGAAATATTATAATAATAATAAACTTATGAGGAATAATAATAATAATTTACTTATGAGACTTATCAATAGTGATTTTAGTAACAACAATTTCATTTTGTTGCCTTTAATGGAAAGGCAGTTAACTATCATCTATTTTATTATAAATATTGGATGTTCTCACGATATTTTAGCAGAAAATGGTTATGGGACATAGCAGCCTATCTTTCATTATTATACGCTGAATAAACTGAAGGATACAGCGTGAGCGTTTACATTACAATAAGGAATGTTAGCGCTCTGTTGATGTCAAAACAGTTTAGTGTCTTATCTGGTTACGAGAAACGGAATCAGAATAAAATTATAAATATGAATATATAAATACTAGACCCAAATTTGCTTAGTAGTTTAGCTAGCATGTACAATAGGTTCTACAATATTAGATACATTTTTTTTGTAAATACATACATATTATACATAGTAAATGTGAATGCATTGACCCCATAATAACCCTTGCGATTTAAGAGAGACTCACAGGCCAGACCTTCATTCATTTTCTTTGTCTATTATGCTTTTTCTCTTCCTCTTCCCTTGGCCCTAAAAGAGTATATTTGTGGTCTGAATACTCGATTTTTTTCTTACACTGAAGTAAAGAGGCAAAAGGGCTATGCAATTGTAGAAATTACAACATTTCATTTTTCTTATTCATATTTTACCTTGATAATTTAATAACAAATTTTCCACAGCATGCAACGTGATGTTTTTCGGCTTTGAAGGTGTGTACACTCTACGCAACCATGGGGAGACAGGCAATTGTTCTGTACTGGTCGCCTCACCGGCTACTGTCCACGTATTGGACTTAAACGTCGGTCAGACAATCAAAAAGGGACGCCTGATCGAAATGGAAACAGGAACCATTCATCATGTAAGTTCATCACTCTTAGACATCGTAATGTAAGTTTTTTCAGTAACCAACTGCTTACGAACTACGTACAAGAAAAATGGATGTTATGCCTACACCATATATAATTTCGTACATACCGTATTCTTTTAAGATATATTTTAGCTGTATGAGTATCAAATTACGCTAATAAGACAAAATGATTAACGAAGCAGCGGTCATAAGTGCTGTTCATGAAGTTTCGGATTAAATTGCTGGGTTGGGCATGGCATTAGGTTTTACTGTTAGAAACAAAACTAAACTGGTAGCAATAAGTTTCCTCTCAATGCTATGCATAATTTATATGTGTGTACCTCTATACTTCGGTATTGTACAGGCATGAAAATATAAAAGAAATCTTAGATTCTAAAGAATGATAATCTTCTATTGCAAATTGTTTCTAATATAGGCTTCATTTTAATGTACTTGGTATATCTTAATTATAACCAGACAGGTATTTGCTAAACACTTAATAAACGATATACTCGGATTAGTCAGTTAATTGTCAAATAATTAAATAACACACACTTATTATCTATTTACTTTTTTTTATTCTATGAAGGTCATCATCATCATCTTAGCGTAGTGTCCCGATCGCATCCGAGGAATACACCTCGGAGCCCAGGGTCCGCTTTCCTGCTTTTCCTTCTCCATTTTGCACGGTCTTGGACATCCAAGGTAGTGAGACCATTGTAACGCATGTCATCACGTACGCCTTGACGTCAGTACTTCTTGAGTCCCCCCCTTGAGTGTATACCAACTGTGATTGAGAAGCGTTATGTGTCGCGAACACCCCTTAGGGCCCTAATACCCACCAGAGCATCGCGCAAAGAACAGATGAAGGACGTCTGCATGTCCAGAAATAGGCAATGCGAGGTGTATTCTTGGATCTATATTTCTCCGCAACGATCCTTAGTGCAAAAACAGATTTCAAGGGCCGTGGCCGGAGTGAAACGCATATTGACACTCCGAGAGTGCACACTCTTGTCGAATCCGTGAGCCAATTAACCTCTCGAACAGCTTCATGGTATGGGACATTACCTTCACGTAAAGGTTTAACGATGAAATATAGTCTATGAAGTGTTTGAGTTAATATTTACATAATTAAGATACTAAGAAAGTGGCAAACTAAATTAATCTCATCAAATTCGTAGACCATCAAAATTTTAAAGTGAGTTAAAACTCGTTTACAAGCACGCAGAAGTAATCCAATTTGTTCTGAGAAGTAGATAATTAAACTGTGGGTGATTATGTTGTTGACTCAAAATATTTTCACTGGAGGTCGGTTTTTTTATTTTACTGAATAACATAACATAACATAAACTCACGCCTATATCCCCGAAGGGGTAGGCAGAGGTGCTAGCACCCACATTTCGCCAGTTTATGTTTAGGTCCCAATGTAATAGGTGGCGAGCCTATTGCCATTAACCGGGCACTTATAAACCTGCGATAAATACACACATAACTTCGAAAAGCATCGAAAAGTCATTGGTGTGTGCCATGGTAAAACCTGGGATCGAACCCGAGACCTCGTCTCAGCAGTCCATTACCCATACCACTAGGCTACCGCGGCTTCTTTTAAATATACGAACTATACAAAAAATTACATTCGCTTGAAAGGTTTAGTACGTAAGCCTGTAGATTCGTAATGACATTTATTAATAACTAGCAACCCGCTCTCTCTTCACTTCTTTTTGGTGATATACCTATCTCATTAATTCAAATGTCCAGCGTCTCTCCTATATAGTATATGTCAGAGAGAACCCTATAAAAATACGCATACTATAACGGCTGAAACGCACATGCCACTTTTAGGATCGACAAGCGGCGATTTACAAACTTTCTGCATTTAGTTACAGCGTTAAAAAAAATGAAAATTGCATATTTTCGAACTGTATTTGCATGTTTTTAAAATCGGATTTTTGTAAATAGTATTCTATTCTATTCAATGCAAACAAACAAACAATCTAATCTTTCCTATTTTTAATTATTAGTATAGATTTAAAAACAAAACCTTGTTATGGTGGTACTACGTGATCATTGGTGGCAGGTATCTCCATGAGCACAGGCCTGGGGGCGGCAGGTGAGGCCGCCTGTAACCCCAGCAGAAGCAAGCCGGGACGGTGGGGCGACTAGCGCCCCTCCCCCAAACCGGGGCTAGACGGGGACACCGTGGTTCCCAAACCCGAGGGGGCCATCTCGAAACCGGAGATGGCCCAGGGTCAGTCGGGGTGCGAGGGATATGCTCTATGGGCAACCTTACACCCCGGCGTCTTAAGACCCGAGACGGCGTGCGGTTTTAGTCGGTTCAAGCCCGACATAACTGCCCTCGCTGGCCGGCGGGGGGGTTATCCGAAGGGATTTCCGCACGAAAAAAAAAAGGTATCTTATATTTTCCAAACGTAACTTCTAATGTTAGCATCATGAGACAATATATATTGATTCCTATGATAGTTAGGAAACACGATAATTTCTCATCACTTTATTGTAAAGAAAATTTTACATTAACATTACAACAACCTTTACATTAACTGCCCACAAATGCACAGGAGTTACTGGTCCTAACTGTGCTTGTGTTAATATTGTGCGCACTAATTTTATTAAATACCTTGGTGTCTTTGTCGATAGTATGTTGACCTGGAATTATCAGGTTGAATCCTTGGTGCCAAGAGTTCGAAAATTAATATTCGTGTTCAAAAAAATAAGGGCAGCAGCCGACTTACCTACTTTAAAAATGGTTTACTTCGCTCTCGCCCATTCTATAATAACTTATTGTGTTACTGCGTGGGGTGGGTCGCCAAAGTCCCAAATACTATCCTTGGAGCGGGCACAGCGGGCCGTTCTGAAGGTCATGACACGCAAGCCTATTCGTTTCCCCACTGGTGGATTATATGCTTTGTGTAAGGTTCCTACCGTGAGACACTCATTTCTATTGAATACCATACTGCGCAAGCACAGTGAACTATCGTTTGATGCTGAATTCACCACAAAAACACGGAGGTCAGACAGAGTCTGTCGAATGAGATTGGTTAGACTTGCAGTCCTCAAACGCCAATATCATTTTGTTAGCCCCCTTCTATACAATCGAGTTAACAAAATCCTAAATGTATATCCGCTTACATTGAGGGCTTGCAGGCTGGTCACCGATAAATGGCTGCATACTCTTACCTACGAAGAGCTGGAAATTGTGGCTCAACCATATTTATTTAAATAGGTCTTACTCTACTCCTCCAAATTTCTTCACTACCTCACAAGTCACACACTCTTACAGACAATCTCACTCACATTAACATATCACATAACACACGACATCACCTACACACCTGAAACACACATACACACACACTAACATAATATAGAATATTAAGTGTTTTGTTATATTTAAATATCTAATCAATTTCTACATATTTCTACATATTTTTTAAAATATATAAATGTGTTTTAAAATGTGTATAATAATATTAATACTTTAGATAATATGTTATAAATGGAACTCGGTTGCCCCAGACTGGCCAGGAGGTGGCTTTAGTGTCTGCGACACAGTTCTAAACTAATGCAGACACTATCACACTATGTCTTATCATTCTTGTTATTTTTTGGTTCCAATAAAGATTTTATTTATTTATTTATTTATAAATTATGATCAAAATCAAATACATGGGCTCTACAAAGGCGCTAAAAGAAAAGTTATTATTTTTACACGTTTATAATATTTCATTAAATATGATATAACTACGCCCTAAGAAGCTCATATTTCGCTGAGATTTAAAGGGCAACTTACAGTAAATGTAACACAAGAACTTTAAATATAATAGCAATATAGACCTTTGTTTTAATTTTTTATTTTAATTTTATATTATTGATTGTCATATCATCAGAACCTGTTGAACCACTTTTAGACTCCTTTTCAATGTATCTGAAAATAATATGTTCATTATGTTCAGAAAGGTAATTTGTCTTTTATCTAATAAACTATATACTTAGTGCATTTATTTATCTTCTAACTGAGTTTAACAAAACAAAACAAATTAAAACTAAATGGTTTGATAAAATATATGAATTTACGGTGTTTGAATTTATTATTCACAAAATCTCTATTAACCTTAAGGATACCCACTTACGGCCAGTCTCAATATTCTACCTACAGTTAAAGGTAGATAGCTATCCCAGATAAACAGTCAACATTAATCTCTCTGTAACTGCGGTTTGAATATTATCAAAGTCATTTTCTGTTTATCTTTGTTTTTTGAAACAGATGAAATCCCCGATAGATACTAATGTTTGTTAGCTATTTTAACTGGTTGTAAAGAATAGATGGATTATTGAAACCGGCCGTAAGTCCATGAATGAAGCTAAACCCTTTTATTTACAGTGCACAAAACGTGGTCTGCCTGATTATGTAGACATTGGCGGTTCCAACGGGCTAGATCACACTAAAATGGAAGTGCTTGACAGTGTTTGCGGCCTTGACTCTACCGAAGGTAACGTCTAGATTATCTAACCTTCGTTCTGTTTTTATTAACTTTGGTCCCAAAGTGAGATTGGAAATAAAATAAAAAAATTATTTCTATTTATTTTTCCAAAAAAAAAACACTTGGTTTGGATTGTATATATTTCACTTTATTTTAAAAGTAGCACAAATATAAGTACTTAGATATATTGTTTTTTTTTATTGCGCGCATAAATGTATTTACAAACATTAAGTACCACATAATGTATCGCTATATTTTTATCATTCACATATTTAATTTAAAATAATCAAAATTTTCTTTTCCGGAGACAAAGATTCCGAGACAAAATGTTACAAAATTGTTAAAATTAAATGTTTTTCAAATGTTTGCGAAGACAATTGGTTTTCCTTGTGGCAATAAAAGAAAAATACGACGTATGTGTATATTCGTGAACACAAGGCTCTTTAATTTTCAAATCTCTTCGACAAAGAAATAAAGCTCCTTACAAAAGTAATTCGTTGCCTTACAAAGGCAGCTGAATGCTAATCACTGCATTAGTATTGATACTTCTGAAAACTTAACTTCATAAGGTAAGGTAAGGTTTTATTTAATGTATTTTAAAAAGAAAAATTATGTACATATTTTTGTGCAAATAAATATCAAGACAAGTTTACCAGTTGATTCTGTTAACCTTTTACACGAGAAAGTAAATTTTTAATTATTATGAGAAGAAATTAAATTTGACAAAAATTCTTATTCACTTTTTTTCTTATCTAAGTCGGTCTTTAGCCGAAAGTTGACAATAAAATAAAATCTTGTAAGAGTATCGGTAGAACGCTATTGACCTAAATATGCCATTAAAAGGGCTCAGTTACTTAAAGTTTCTAAGTATAAATGATGTCTGTGAACATTAAGGTTAAGCAGAGCCTCTGATTTCGCAATAATTACCATAAATTATTTTCTTATGAAGTTCCCATTAACAAACAAGCGCTGTTCCTTGCTTTTTCTGTAACATTTTTAAATATTATTGGACAATATTGTAAAATTTAGATGGACTTATTGTGTGAATAAAGTTTTAGAAGAATCTTCTAAGAGTGAATAAAACAAATAACAAGCCAAGTGCGAGTCGGACTGGCCCATGAAGGGTTCCGTAGCAGCTAGTAACTAATGTTTTATTTAATTTAGTTTTATCATTATCTTATTTTAGAATTTGTAGGGGGGGGGGGGACATTTTACCACTTTGGAAG
Source organism: Cybosia mesomella (assembly GCA_946251805.1). Lineage (NCBI taxonomy): Eukaryota > Metazoa > Arthropoda > Insecta > Lepidoptera > Erebidae > Cybosia > Cybosia mesomella. The sequence goes on along the minus strand of OX276396.1, from coordinate 13,082,417 downwards.
TGACTCTCGCGCAAACAATTCAGTTTAGATTTTTTTTTTATTAGAAACCTCAATATAATTTTTGATGAAAACATTTTTTTGAGTTTCAGTTCTAGGGGAACCCCCAAAATTTATTGCTTTCTTTTCTATTTTTGTGTGAAAATCTTAATGCGGTTCACAGAATACATCTACTTACCAAGTTTTAATAGCATAGTTCTTATAATTTCGGAAAAAAGTGGCTGTGACATACGGACGGACAGACAGACATGACGAATCTATCTAAGGGTTCCCTTTTTTGCCATTGGCTACGGAACCCTAAAAATGTTAATACACAAATAATATTTGCAGCACGACGTCCTGCACTCATCGCTTGTGAAGACACCGTTGTTCGGCTGGTGTCCAGTGGCCGTTATCATAACTCTGTTACCTTAGCTTTCGCTCCCTTCGAAGACATCGAACACGCTGACCTGTTATGCGGATTAAATGACCTGTAAACATACTGTTCAATGTAACCTCTCCATTTTGACTTCAGGGATGATGTTCGAGCACTAGTTATTTATTTATTTAATGTTCTACGTTACTGGTTTTAATATATATGGTCGTATTTTAGACACATTTCTACGTATTTGATTTTAGGTTACCAAATTTATATAAATAAAAAGTATTATATAGCTGATGTTATGTTATTCTATAAATATTCTATACTTATATTATTGACGGTAGATTACTAGTGTTAGTGAGTTTAAGTATTACCAATTGATTTCATCCAATATGTATTGTACTTTTTATAATAAGATTTTGTCGTAATAGATCATTCGTAAGACAAAAACTTCTATCAACTTATTATATTTAGTTTTAGTAAATTTGGTACAGACACGCGCTCGCGTGATGTGGAAGTATCAATAGTAAGCGATGCCCCAAGACCGATGTGTTGTAGCAGGCAAGTTCCAAATTTCGACAAACCTGCATCAGTCTAGTTACTGGTAACATACAAAATATCTGATCTAAAGATATAGTGTTATGACACTAAATTGGAATTTTTCGAAATTTTACGTAGTTCTTATGTATAAGTATTATACCAGTAAAGTTTATTACCAAATTCAGTATCTCTATCTAGTCATAAAATAAGATGAAAGCGTTCATACGCTTTAGCTATAGCTTTTGTCAATAAATAAATGTACCTGTTGACTTGTTTTATTTTACTTAACACTAGGTTTCCTCTCAGGTATGGGGGGTTCTGACCTTCCAAATCAAAGAAAAAGCATTCGCTATCGTGAAAATAAACTTATTTATAGAAAGGAGGAGAAGGACAGCGTGAACTCCGGGCTCCAAAAGGTAAGCTTTGAATGCAACCGAAACACAAACCGAAAAACAACAAAAAAAGTAGTGAAATGAGGAAATTGATAAGACTTTGCTGCTAGTTTAGTATCTACGACAGAAATTGCGACACAAATGTGAAACATAAATCTATTTACTGTGCCAGAGCCATTCATATGCAGAAGTATATCACGAACAAAATAGTTAATGTTCGGTCTTCAGGAATACCCGAGCATATACCGCCGATATTGTAACTTATATTGTAATTAAACATAAACGCAAAGTAATTTAGATTCAACATTTTGATTAATAACGACAAGAACAACAACGAAATTGTTACAAATCTTACAGAAGCCTTCCTAATCTTAATTGGAATAAACTACGACTTTATCAATACATATAAAAAAATCGTAACGAGGTGAAAACTGTACCTTGAATATTTTCTAGAAAAATAATTGCCGATGCTGATGGCGAAAATGTGAATTTTAGAATTTTTGTCTGTCGGTTTGTCTGTTTGTCTGCTTTTTATCATCGATATCCGAGCATCACTTGAAAACGGCTGAACAGATTTGGTTGAAATTTTGCATGAACATTCTTCTAGGACATGGTCATAAACTACACTATATATTATCACACTATACCTATAAAGGTATGATGGAGCAGTAGAGCAAAATCGGTCTAAACTATCATTGATGACAACTTTATTATTACTAGGCAGATCTTAATTAAATTTTGTAGTTCAGCAGAACTCAGACATGATCAATGTGCAGTAAAATGTAAAATCTCGAAATTCCACAAAGTTACTAACGTATAAAAGATACTTGATTGGAGACGCATAAACATTTCATAATGAATATCCTCACGCTATTATATAAAGAAATTTGGCGGAATTTATTTTGATGTAACGTAGTTCTCTATTTCAAACGAATTGTTAATGTGAAATATAAACTATATATACATAATATAATTAAGTCATCATCCGGCCCGTTAAATTAAATAACTGAATACTTACGTGTTAGTGTCGAGACTGCAGAAATAAACATTCCTCCTTCCTCCAACAACAAATAAACCTTGATCTATTATAGTCGGAGTTTACTGGAAATAATAAAGTATGCATATAATTTACAATTACAGTACCTTATCCGGGGATTTTCCAAAAAAAAAAAAAAAAAAAAAAATACTCGTATACACGGCATAGCCGGTTGTTGGTGGCTGAACTCCTCCGTAACCACTCGGGCGATCTTGACCAAATTTACCACGGTGATAGTGAGGAGAGACACTGAGGAGTGTTTTGAAGCGAGATGGTTCATGTCCGATGTACCATTGAGGAATAATCACCAAAAAACAGTTTCACGAGCGCGCGACCGTAGTAAGATGTCTTATGTTCAAGTAAGAGTCCTGCTCGCTCAGCTCAATTTATTTGAGTCGCACCCGGCACTGAATTCCTAGTATATTTTATACAAACATTGTCCAGATAATAACGAACACAAAATAAGAATTATCCAATTTGGTGCAGTCATTCTTAAGTTTTACGCTTACATACATTTTGTCGATTCATTGTTGAATGAATATATGTACATATTTATTTCAGGCAATACATTATATCAAATTATATTAAAATAAAACGCAATATCACTATCATCATATCATCACAACATATTATAAACTTAAAAACTACTGCACCAATTTTCATCAAAGGATAGAGTGGTTCTCGAGGAAGGTTTTAGAATACAATTTATCAAGATTTTGTATACATTGCCTAGAATATAATGATATTTGTTGGAGGTGTCGTAAAAAAATGAGTCTGGAAGCTTTCAACGAGAACACTGCCTAAATCCTTTGAGATATAACAAAATGATATATGGTGGAATGTGTATCTTATATAGGATGTGGTGTTCGAATGTTTGAATGTTTGATACTCAAACTCAAAGGGTTCAACTCAAAGCCAACATTTGGTAGATTATTTCATCATTTGGAATAACACATAGGCTACTCTGTATCCAGGAATAGGCTCCCATCAGGTGCGGGAACGGGATCAGAATAAGGGTAAAGTAGTTACAGATTCAGGTAAACTTATTTCTTCAAAGTAGCCAAATATGCAGAGAATGCGAGTGATTAAATGTTTCTAATTCCCACATAAGTATCTCTTTGTTCTAATTTCACGCTTCAATGAGTTCAAGCGGAAAATTAGAACAACGAGAATCGTTAAGTTGCTTGGTAATCAGAGTGCTTATAATTATTTATTTATAGCGGAATGTATGCCTAAAAACAATATCTACCCTATATTTCGCGAAATAATTTCTTGGAAGCTAGCACTATAAATATACATAATGTGTTGATTTACATTTGCACATCATTCACAGGGGTGATTGGGTGTAGTCGGGTAGATAGTCGTCAAAAATTCTTGTTAAAAAAAAGGATTTCAAAAAAACATAATATTATCTACCGATTGTAATCACTAGCACATGAAAAATGAACACATAAAAATGATTTTTATTTTCATGATAATTTTGTAATATTCGACGTGCTAGTGATTAAATTCGATATAGTAAGCTCTGTATATAAGGTGTCACAAAATTAGGTCTCTGAATTTAGTGACATGACTTGGCATCAACAAAATATGTATTTGAAACAAAAAAAAAATATCTTGTATAATATAAAAATATATAATATAATAATATACGTATTTTGTTGATACCAAGTCATCTCACCAAATTCAGAGACCTAATTTTGTGACACCTTATATAAACATTCAGTTCGAAAATTTGCGATTCTATTTTTTTAACATGAGACTAATTAGTGGCTCCCCCTGACTGTGAATGGTGTCATAAGCAAAATGCAAATCAACACATTGTATAATTTATTGCAATCCGTATAGCGCTTCAAAAATTAATATGTTGTTGGTACGAGTAAATGTATCACATATTATTACGACATACAAGGCATGTATTGAATTTTGTTGCTTTTATACAACTTTATCAAACGCAACACGACAGATTGGTTTGGTGGACTTTAGATACTATTGATTTTTACATCTTCAGTTATGATGAGGTGAGATTCAGGTGAGGAATGCAATTCTTTCTTCCCTAGTTTGTATTAGACACGTTGTCTAAAAAGTGTCTAAATAATGAGTCTCTGTTCCTTTGTAGTAGTTTCTATTCCTTCTAAAACTTGGTCTCATGCGATGTTTTGTACAATAGCACATGCCATAGTTATCCATTAAAAATGGTGTGCCTTGACGTAAAACTACTGTACTTACTCATTAGTGCCATGTGCATCAGTGTGCATGCATGTAGCAACACGTGACTTTATTAGACACACACTCTGGTATTACAAGTGACCATATAATTCACCACCTACCATCAGGAGGGCCGCCAGATTTTTTACTACCTTAATAGTAGGTAAGTAATAAGATAAATAGAAAGTTATTTATTACAAATAAAATAAATAAAACTATGAATTCAATAATATGTATGAATTGTTTCATAGGATCCAAAATAATTCTTTATGCTAAAATTGTCACCTCTTCAAAAACATTACCTGGTCTTCGGGACGAAGTCTGGTGTCAATACATCGAAGCATTAAGTTTGTTATGGTTTATTACTATGGTGGTGTTCTTAGACATTGAATGGATTGTTGCTCGCAGTTCTGCCAATGCACCAATCGCATAGGTAAGGGCCTCATGTTGCTGCGTCTCTAGCTACACCTCACTCACGCTTACACACCCATTTTGTCACTTGCACAGGGAGACTCTTAATGTGTAAGAGTGCTACCGTATTTACCTAACCAAGTTCTATTTGGCTTGGCATCGACTCCAAAAAAGACTTACGTGTTTTTTATAAGCTTTTATTTAACTTGCTCTGTGAGTTGGTTAGTATGGTCGAATTTTGGAAGCCTAATTAGATCCACTTCCTGCCCGTAGATTGGAATCAAATTTCGTAGAGTTGCTTATCTTCAGTGATAATGCGATAATATGGCACTATGAAGCTGGTCTGATAATGGAGTCAGAAGGTGCCCATAGGAACTCCTGAACTAAACAAGATAAACCAATTGAGTTTGGGCTCATTTGTTTTGTCTTGGCAAATACACTGATGCTACATGACATTCTGGGTCTGAAGACGGAGATGGTAGGTGGTCATAGCAACCACTGAACTAAATAAGATAAACCCGTCATGCTTGGGCTCATTTGATTTGTCTTGGTATGCACTTCCTAGAAAGTTTTTGAATTAATTCTGTAATTTCAGTGTCTTTTTGGTTATTGAAGTTGGTTTATTTTTTTTAAATACAATTATTAACTGTATTCAATAGAGTACTAAAAGAGCAAGTGTTTTGTGAAAGGGTATCCTAGCCGATAACTAATTAGTGCTTTTATACCAACACTAAATAGACATTAGTTAATCGAAATTGAGTACTAAAATTTTCTTTTATGCGAAGAGAGCAACAAGAATAAAAATTGCCTCTGTGAGAGTATGCAGGAGACGGAAAGTAACGAAGCTAAGTACGTATGTAATTATACACGTGATTTGTATGATTTTCGCTAGATGGCCCTTATATCATTATAATAAGGTATCTTGGGAACGGTTGTTAAATTATGTAGGCCCGAATTTTTTACCAGTTAAACCCTTTTTAGATTCATAATTGCGTTTTTTGTAAAATACTACAAGATAGTAAATTTTACACCGAATCTAATGATACCTATAACTCATTTTGTGTCTTCTCATCTTCATCCTGACAGCCTTTTTTTTACCCCGGTTTTAGGACTTTCGACCTGGCCACAACGCCCGCCTGAGAAAATAAGAAAAGAGAGGAGATGCTGTTGAGTCTCGATTGTGAGCCCTGCACGGGATCGCCGGTATCGCGCGGTGCTCAGGGCCATCGGCGTTTTGTCTGCCCTTTGTCGGCTCTTACCTTACCTGGGGAGCGTCGCTTGCAAGCGTCTGTACACGGGAGTTGTTATATTCTCGGCGGCCTTGACCACCGAGATTTTGGCCCGATGGTGGTACCCTTAAAGGTCACACGTGGTTACCGCACCGTATCAACGGAGGGGGCGAACGTATTGGATGTGAAGGTGCGGAAGTGCTCCGTCCGATCTATGGCCACCAGCGAAAGGAACTTCACCGCAGTTGCGACCTTCCGTAAGGACGTCATCTCGAAGAAGGTAGGCACGAAGCAGAACAAGGACGGATATCTCCTTACTGATCCAATTCATTGCCGGCGAACCAAGCGGTGGAGGCGCAAAAACGCAAAACAAAAAATAAGTTGTCGGACTTTTTAGGGCTCCATCTACGTAACGAATGTCACAGATGTTCATATGGCACCCGAGAAGCACGGATGGGTCCGATTCAGTAACGCCATGTTTTCAAAACGCGTGATTTCATTTCGAGTGGAGAGAAAAATGTAAAAGATATCATTGGTTTTCCGTGTCAAAACAAAACTTACCTACGTAACCTAGCAAGTGCTAACCTGCTCGAAATCTTGGATTTATTGCTAACTAGCTGTCCCCCGCGGCTTCGCCCGTGGCATACTTCACCCCGTGGCACCTATTTATCCCAAACATGCCTGTAATTTTTTTATGCAATTTTTTAAACTTTTCTCTATGTAAAAACCATCCTTGGACTTCAACGAACATTTAAAAAAAGAATTGGTCAAATTGGTCCAGGCGTTGTTGAGTTATGCGCTTACCAACACATTTTGCGATTCATTTTTATATATATAGATTAAGGTAATCCTGAAAGTTGAGTAAAGGACTTAGTAAATCCCACTTCATTTATATAAGATATCTGATAGTTTAAAGGAATGGTTAAATTATCTGGAGAAATGTTTCGTAATGGAAGTAATTTTTTATTTGCAAAATGAAAAACATGTTTTCAATTAAAATTTATTGAGTAATTTTTCGGATATAGATAAGAAATAAAAATCTGAAAAAAGTATTTAAAATTCGCTACATTTAAATTAACCTTCGTGCAACTGTACAAACGAATTTGAACAATTTTAAAATTTCTAATAAAAAATTGACTTATTTCTGTTAAATATATTAAATTTTCTAATAATAAAACTAATTTCGATAGCTACACAGTTATCAACGAGTATTTAGCATGTGTAGGAAAAACGTATAAAACATTCATTGTTCATCTAGTGAAGCATTAAGATTACACGACACCTGAAGTTCAAAATATCAAACATATATTGTCGACGTCATTCGCATTTTTCTATAATTCAAATGAATAAGTGCACACCCATGTATACACACACACATTTAAATTAGCACCTAATTTGTAAAGCAGTACCTATTATTATCAATTGCGTAACAGATAAAAGCTTTTATATAAATAACATCAAACATTCAATTATCTAACAAATAATATAAGCTACACATTCAAGAACTGTTTCGGTAAAATACCTACTCGGTGTGATAATTACCTAATTGCATAGTTTTATTGCAAAGTCAAGTGAAATAAAGGAGTTCAGTATAAGTGACATAAAACTCTAATGGCAATCACATCAAAATCTAAGTCTTACAACCTATATTATATACTACAGCTGAGTAGTAGCTTAGTCAACAAACGTAATAATGTATTAACAAATAGTGCCCAATCTTTAATGATTCTTAAATCGAAACAAAAATAGGCCATACATATAGTACAGACATACAGTAGGCAGGAAATAAGACTGATAGAATTGTAATTAACACAAATAAACAGAGCCAGTATCATAACATTTTGTGTGATATTGAACATCTGAGCTACCCTTAAACATTACGACAAAGTTTAGTGATTCAGTATATAGTTATTTATTTATAACTTACAATATTTACTATGCATTTAATTTACATTTTATATTTACGAGTATGCACTTACTATCGTTATATTAATGATATGTATTGTTTTATTTGTTCTATTATGAACATATTTAAATATAGGTTTGACACGCATAAGTAACCATAATGTTACAACGTATTGATTACACCAATCGAATCGACTATAAAGTGAAATCGGTATCAGTGCATTACTTCCTTTACAATATTTATGTATAATGTGAATAAACGTATACTATTTATATTGCTACAAAATATAGTACTTTATTATAGCTACTATCTGTTGAAGCACATTATTATAATAATATTGTTATTAAATAATAATTTGGTTTAAACAGATAGAAATCACTACTTATATTACAATCCTTATTTAGATCACTTTACATCTTAATCTTACTAATTAAAGCTATCCCATACAACTTCTCAAATAGTGCTTATTCAACAAGAAAGCGAGTGATGTGCAGTTGACAGTTTAATATACTTCCCATATCTTGGTAGATATTGCACTGTAGGATGTATAAGACAATAATAGAGGCTTACTTCAAATTATAAAACTACTTTGTACTTCTGGAAGGTAAAATGTGTTTGCATGGAAAATATATTTATAGGGTCGTTATGGAATAAAATAAAACGCGTTCGCTTTATTTATTGTGATATTATGTATGGTCACTTTCTTTCATGATAGCCTACCGCTTCGAGCTTGTTCAAGGATAGTAATTGACGATCGCATAATAGGTATTAATATTTATTACTGCTAATATTTCTTTAGTACAAATATTATGTTAAACGTATAAAAATTGTTACTAAGTTCATAAGATATTTTTTCACTTAAAGCATTATTAAGCTACGAATTACGTACTGTTTCGGAATTCACTGCTATTGTGAAGACGCACAAATTTCCTGTAGAATTTCCAATCGCATTTTTAAACGTTTGGGTTTTAAATACACAGTTTTAGAAATATTGAAAATAATATTTGAATATTAGTTGTATATTTCACAGAATTGTGACTTACATGTGCGAAATATTATGTGTGTTTCATTCACGGTGTCTGTGCTTCGCCTATTTTAAACATTTATTAGGTACCTACATAGATAAGTCTACGCAGCGTTCAGAATATCGCAATCTATACTTAAGAAGGGCTATTCACAAAATATGCTATTATCTGTTTGAAGTCATAAGAATTTGGAGTTCATAAGATCCTCAAGTGGTACGAATAATTAGCGTTCTAAATACAATAGTAGTAAATATATGGATAAAAATTCATCTCACAGTATACAATCGAATTCTATATTCAATTACCAATATAAAATCGTAAATTTTCTTCACGATAAAGATATTTTTTTGCTATTTAAGCAGAGGCACACTTTGATATGTATAGTGATATTATGGAACTGTAGTGTATGAAAGCATCGCTTTAACAATTAAAGCCGACGTTTAAACATTTTTCCTAATAATAATAATATCTAATACGCACAGGTATTTTAATAATCCGTCGACATTAATACTTTCATTCACTTAACATAAAACACATATTAAATAAATATATGAGACACCAAACATACGGAACAACTAGTTACAGGAACATCATAAACTAAATTATTTAACATTCAACATGCCATTGCTACGATAACAATTATTATTAAGAGAAAAGAAATTTATGCAGTTTAACTTTGAAGTCCATCTTTGTCTCACAACGTAACTTCTCTATTCACATTATTCATTCACTGCCTTAAAATATCCGATACTTACGTTCGACTTTCAACACATGAAGTATTGTAATGTATGAATACTAACACAACAAATATATTTCTAGATATTTAGTATTCAACAATAAATTTTGACAAGCCATCTTCAGACGATATACCTCTCAAAAACTTTTGAAAAATATCAGTACTATCTAAAGCCGTCTTCAAACGATATACCTCTCAAAAACTTTTGAAAAATATCAGTACTATCTAATTCAATCCGACGAGTAGTTTTTCCGATTCAGCTGATAGTTTTCCTACGATTACCAAGAAGTAAAACATGTATATACCTTTTTTATTGTTCTAGTCTGTTTAAGTAAGTCGTCTACTTTCTTATTTTCTTAAAAATTTACGTGCGATGTCATTTGGTGACACCGATGTTTACAACGCGACAGTCGTTGCGAGCGTGGTCAAAAACAGTATGGGCAAGGTTGTGCCTGCAACACTACTGTATGGACCGGTCACCGCACCATCACATGGCACGTGCTCCAGTTCTGAAATAAAAACAATACATTATTACAAAATCTTAAATATTTGTGTTACTACAAGAGTTATTTCAAATCTTAACTGGTAAGTCTTCGTAGCTTTCTACGATTTTTTTTGTCAGGAAAGTAAGAAACTACAAATTTTGGTATCTAAAAAAGCCTCTTCAGCGATCTCGACTGAAAATATTCCCAGAAAGCTGAAGGTATTACTACGTTGTATGGCAGGGAACTAAATAATGACCAGCTTAATGATCACAGGAAACGATAATAAGTTTTCTTGCAATCTGTATAAGCCAATTAGTTTAATCATAAAAATAAACGTCAACGATTAAGTACACTCAGGATCAACGAATTGATTTCTTACGGAGAACGTAGATACGAACGAAATTGACATGAATGTGTACAATGAATATGTGCCCTTAAAAGGAGCATATAAACTCCGTATAGTCCAGTTTGGACAGCTTTTAGGTAAATTGACTTATGATAATAATAAATGCATAATATAAAATGCTTTGACCTTACACAGTGTAACCAAACAGCATTCGTGAAATGGTCAAAATTTGAGCTTGACATTAAAAATGATCTTATGTACTGGGCAATAATGAATTTCTAACTAACCAACTTGGAATTTATTAGTTTAGTAACAAAGTGAATATTACGACTTTATTCATTAACTCTACTAAGTTCTAACTGAGTATTCAATTGTTTAATTCCTAAATTATATCATCGAAAATTATAAAGTTAGACGATTATATAGATAACGAGAGATTTAATAAGAACAGAATAATATAATATCATTCGCTATTTTAGAATTGTGACGATTAAAAAATTGAATAGTCTTTTTTTTTCTAATAGATTGATTTAATTTAATAGATTGATTAGGTGATAGGATACATCCTGTTCATACGTCAATGATTCTGGCATAAATAAGCACTATCTAAACACTATTAAATCAGCAACTTATCAACTAGAAATTATCAAAGGGGTAAGTATGCCTTTCACACCGTTGAGCTTGTTGAGAAAATCGTTCCAGAAAGCGCATGCTGATGCTCGTGGACCACGAGGACCTGCAGGTCCACTGGTTCCATCTGCTGTATAGGTGTAGTAGTGAGGCGATGCGCGTGAATACAGCGGCCATTTTTCATCTGGCTTGTGCGGTTTCCTAGAACGTATATTAAACACATTTTAAATACTTGGTGACACTTTACGAGTATATTCACCATTATTCCTTTCCTATAATTCATTTATTTCTAAACTATTGGAGAAATGTTTTGTCTTTCTCGGAAAACAGATAGGTAAAGTATCTTATAACAATAACACTATTCATGTTTAATTCAGGCATGGGAGACACGATATCCAAAATGGGATTTGGACCCACGGCAGTCTCATGCTAGGGGATGACTCAACCAACTAAGCTTCTTTATTTATAGTCCGTCAATGGTATTACACCCCGGCCGATGGAAAGCTAAACCATCATTCTAGAAGGTTAGACTTAAAAAAACCGGTCAAGTGCGAGTCGAACATCCAGGGTTGTACCTACTTTCTATCACACAATAGCACAATTCTATTTATATACCTTATTTGAGGTTAATGTCAATTAAGCTAGACCTCTAAATTGGATGAGCGCCGATACAACTTAGAGGCCTATCTTAATTGGAAACTACTATGTATGTATGGGGACACATTATAATTTTCAATTTCTGTTATTTCTTGGAATGTTTCCTTTATATGTGCTGTAAGATCTTGCTTTTTGCTAATTTTCATGATTCAAAGCGAACGGGAGCTACCATATAGGTTTTCGACCCAAAACCTATAAAGTATTTCGATTGACCAAGGATTGTTACTTTCGATGAAACAAGTTCTTACAGCACAAGTAAAGAGAAAATTTTATAAATAAAAATATCAAAAAAGTTGAAATAGAAGGTAAATTTTGGTACTTAGAAGTTTACATAACAACATAACATAACATAACTTCACGCCTGTATCCCCGAAGGGGTAGGCAGAGGTGTATTACACACCCACGATTCGCCAGTTATGTTAAGGTCCCAATGTAATGGGGGGCGAGCCTATTGCCATCTACCGGGCACATTATTAAGTGAGCGATAATTAACATTTAATAATGCACACATAACTACGAAAAGTCAGAGGTGTGTGCCCGTGGCGACTGGGGATCGAACTCGAGACCTCGTCTCAGCAGTCCGTTACGTCCGCCACTGGGCTATCGCCGCTTAGCGCGCACTCGCCATGGTATGACTATAGTAAGGAAGACTGCCAAAGAGGCTAAGTCTCTTCTCAAATGCGAGGTGTCCAGAATCTTACTGACCTCAAGCCTATCAACGATACGATTGGCACGCCGCCGCTGCAACCTAAAAAGAGCGTCTAACCTAGAGATGACAGCAGCATCCCACGCGAGATGTACCTGTGTCTTATACAGAAAACACCGTTACTACGGCGTACAAAACTGTCTCAAGAATATGTACTGAACACAGTACTTCAACTTATTCTCATGAACTGATAACGACGAATACTAATAACGTCTCCGTTATCAGTATTCGTCCTTAATATGCCAAATTCTCATCTACGGCAACATAAGAGCTATCTAATTCACTAAAGAATCAATAATATTACAATAATTTCCAAAGCATTTAAACAGGGTGTTGAGGGAACGCTCTCGAAAACGAAAACAGGCGATAATACTAAAGATAAAACATATTTTGAACATGTTTTCCATCGGTTTTTCTTTAATCTTTTTTTTAATTTTTATTATTCACGCTCTATTGTGTTGGCACAAATGAATGCATGGCTTTACCTAACAAATGAATGCCGCAATGAATACCGTCATGACGTCGCCACTTTCATTTAACTTAACTTACACAATAAAGCGTGAATGATGCTAATAAAATAATCTAAAAAAATATATAAAAAAATAAACAAATCGAAATAAAACATTTCTCTAATTATTTTTTTTACTTCAATAATTTCTCGCCTATCGTCGTTTTCAGGAGCGTCTCCCTAACACCTAGTATTTACAATGGTAACTCCTGGTTAAGTTATTGATATTAAAGCTTGCTTACCCAGTGAGTGCGAATCTGGTGAATGACTGCATAATGTGCGCAGCAAGGTCACGTTCCCTAGTGTGGTACTGCAAAGACATGTTCAGTGGATGCCCGAATACATATTCCATTTCATCACCGTGCATCACGCCCATCCATTCACCCCAAAGACTTGTACTTGTTCGCTGAAAGTTGAAAAATTATACATCTAAATTTAGGATTTCTCTTTGAAAATAGTCTATTTTTAGACGGATATGACGCAATCAAACATCAAAAAAAAAATTGAAATAAAATTGATGACTAATAAATAAATAATGATACTCGGTTAAAGAACATGAATTGTAAAATTATATATTACTTTAACTGTTTTCTTTTTAATTATTGAAATATGAAACAAAAACATATATTTCAGCATCCACATCGGTAGCTCGGGATTTAACTATTCGCTTACATAATCAAACCAAAGAAAAAGCTAAATACCGCTAGAATTCTTTTGCATTCTAGTAGTCTGTATTATTTTACTTTTTGAGCTCATTCTGCGTAAATAGTACCTACCTAAATCCAACAATTAAAGATAACTCAGGCACTTTAAGATAAAAGTGCACTTCAAGACATGAAAAAATCACAAGAATCTTAGGATCCCCGTGAAAACAGATAAGAGCAACCGAAATGACAAGAATAGTTTATGCAATAAATAGCCAAAGAAATTGTAAAAATTAATTCATTTCAATGTTTGATATCTATTCGTTTACATTTCGAGAAAATATTTGTGTTAAAATATGATGAGCTGCATGTCGATATTTCTTTATACTACCATAATTATTTTTATGAAAAAATAGAATGACATAACAAAAAGCTCGGAGAACCGATAGCCGGTGGGGCAGAAAGGTTCTTGAGTGGAGACCACGTAACGGCAAGCGCAGCGTAGGAAGGCCTCCCGCAAGGTGGACAGACAAACTAACAAAGAGCGCAGGGACTCGGTGGATGCAGGCCACTACAGACCGGTCTAAATGGAAGGCGATGGGGGAGGCCTATGTTCAGCAGTGGACACATACAATACAATTACATTTTTCACAAATAAATGTTACAAAATTTCAGAATTAAATTTTCGACAGTATATATTTAACAGATTAGAAAACTGTTAAACTTAGAACTTCAGTACTGTAAAGGTTATCCCAACAGCAAAAGACAATGATGATATTAATTTGTTGAATGCAGTTTGACAACAAAAATTAAAGAAAGTCTTATTTCATTTCGAATTTATCATTCATGTCACACAAACTTGCAAACATCTGAATTTTAACGCTGCCGTTTTATTACTGAGCCTCACTTACATTCCGCCTGGGGAACATAATCGTCTCTTTGAAGTTATGTGCTACACATACTCGTGTTGGGTTTAAAGATTAACAAGGTACCTGGTTACATAAGGGTTACAAACATCAGTTACGAGCATGTGCATCATATATTTATCTTTTGGTACAATTTTATGGCACTCTCGTTGAAAGCTAAGTAGTCTTACATAAAATATCAGTAGGTTCATTTTTTGTATCTTAAATAAAGTCAGCGTGTAATCAAGTCAAAGCTTAAGAAATAATATCTACCTTATTGATATCCGGTAACGTATGTTAATATCGTATCTAAATTGATTTTCTCTTTTCTTCGGAATTCTGAACCCAGTTGGTTATCGTTAATACAAATATTACTCAATTGCGATTCATATATTCAAATTAGGCAATTCGTCATTTTAAACAAAATATATATAATAGATATATTATGTAACGTTATATTTATATGTAACTTGCTTATATTTAACAACCTAAATAATGACTGCAGTAACGTAGGGGAAATCTTAAATTAGCTTTGAAAATATAATTAACTAGCTGATGCCAGCAGTTCTGCCCGCGCGGAGGTCGGTTATCGATTTTAGTCGTATCTTCGGTTTTACTTGAAAAAATTGTAATCAAACATACGGCAGATATTAACTCTGAACAAGACCTTTCTAATAGAAAAAACTGATACAAAATCCGTTCTGTTGTTCTTGCGTTCATCGCGAACAAAGAGATAAACAGACAAACAAGAATTTAAAAAAAATATGTCCAGAATCGCTCATTTAACATAAACTAAGTATACTTTTTTTAATATCTCCAATGTACAGACACATATCATCATCAAATAGATAGGTATAGATATAAGACGAACATCTAATATCTTACATCTTATGAGCATCCTAAGTATAATAATGAAATCAAAAAAGGTCTTAGCGAAAACACAATGAGAGATATTTTCATTACATGTACATTTATTTAGGCACACGATCCAATTAATTCACGTTTATACAGAACAAGCTAACCCGGCAAATTTATTTACGCCTTAGAATCAAGTTATATGTTGGTTACCTTATCAGCTGAATTTATTTCGTGAATACCTCCTTGCACCTCGGTATTAAAGACTTGAGACTGCGTGATATTTTGGTCGGTTCGAGACCGACATAACCACTCCCGCTGGCCGGTGAGTGGGTAACCGTGGCGATTCCCGTAAAAGGCACATAGGCATTGATAAATCTATAAAATCAAAGATCATGAAAATCGGTCCACCCGGTCTTGAGTTTATCCCGGTCATCACTGTCACGACTTTGTTTTAATATTTATAGATTCAGTATATTTTATGTACGTACTTTATCGTGTGGACATGTCCTCTTTTGATAAAGAATTTCGTAAGTATTTATTTAAAAGATAAATCTACAACGACGCCTGTTATTATCAAATAATCAAGCGTTGTTGTGCCTTCTTTTGTATTTTGTTGAACAACTAGCCTTGTTAGGCTTTTGTGATAAAAGCTGCAACAAGTAGATATTAATATAATAGCTGTTGAAAGAACTATATTATTCCGGAAATTGGAAGATAAGAAATAAGAGCACTATTATATGTGTGGCAAGGTTACATTTATAACTTTGTATTTTGAGGAAAGCGGGGTCATGCCTGTTTATTTTATAACTATGATTCAAAGAAAGATGAGATTATTAATTAACAGAATCTAGGTCATCTGATGAAATAGCCTTCGATCGGCTGTTTCGTAGACGCCAAACTTGAATAGACGACGAAAATTTTGAAACATTTATCAAATGAACGTTAAATCTGATGAAAACTTCAACTTTGCGATAGTTTTTACTCCTGCAGTATTGTATTTAGTATACATGCCATATACCTATTATATAATTCTTGATATACTTGAATGCATTTTTTTTTGCGTAGAAATTGTTATCTTTTCATAATCATCATCATAGAGATTTGCCAGTTGCGATCAAAGGTTGCACTTTGGAGCACAAGGTCCGCTTATTGTTTTTAATTGGTATATCAGCTTTTCCGGGAGCGATTGCCGTTTGACCTCTCAACTCTGAGAGGAAAGCCTGCACCAGAGTTGCATCCTTTGTTTAACAGGTGCACCAACCAGCAGGAGAGGTTGGTTTGGACCTCAAGGATGTAGGTAAGGCCCTCTACACCCTATAATATATGGTATATTTAATTAATTTCTGTTTCTTATTCCAAAATTTTATATATTACAAAATCAATGGGAGGAAACTAGCACTCTCCCATCCCGACAAGTCTCCATGAGAACGGGCAAGAAAGCCAAAGGGGATGGCTACCCGTCATTCTAGTAGAAACACGCAAGAAATAGTGATGTGTCGTGTGCCATGTACAGAAAAGTAGTTGATTAAATTCGCTCTACCCAGAGCTAGGTGTGTTAGCCTGCTTGGGGGTTGTTAAGTATAGTTTATGAGGTTGTAAGGGTATGTGGGAATAAGATGTATCGGGGTTGAGGTAGGCTAGCCTATCTGTGTATAAAATATAAATATTTCTTTATAAATATGTAGTTGATCGAACTCATTTTACCCAGAATCTAGTGGTTTAGCCTGCTTAGGGGTTGATAGGGGTAGTTTCTACCCCTAAAAAGAATTTCCGCAGTGCTACAAAAAAGTAGACATAATTACGAGAAATAAAAAAAATAAAAATCATTTGGATTAGATTTACTGCCTCGCGCGTAGTTTTGATCGTTTCCGCCCACTGTGGGGCGTTGCACCCCACATTCCACCGAGGCCAGCTGCTGCCTGAAAAGTGGACAATATCTGCCGGGGATCCTAAGAACTTCCTCTGTGGTTACAACCGGAGCCTCTAGTAAGCAGCTCCCGTGTCAAAACACCATTTTAATCTTAGTCAGTTCGATTCCAACATACCTTTCTGATCTTCATCATACTTACTCCGAAAATTAGATGGCAGACTTGGGCTTAGTTCAATTGGAGAAAATCCACAAATTCAATAAAAACTTTAAATGAAGACAAAGTCAGTTTTATTAACTCAAATAACTCTATTGTATTTAGTAAGAAATAATTTCATGTAGCAGCTGACCGATTTCCAACATTTCTTCTTTCTTGTTTACTTACTCTAAAATTTTTGGTATAGGTACTTATTCAATAAATTTGTTCGACTGTTTAATTATCACCCACGCAACCGTTCAAAGTGTCAGTGACATTAAATTCTTTGAATGTCATGGTAACAAAACACAAAGGGATAAAGGTTAGGGGTGAGAGTAAAGTAAAAGACTGTAAATCTAAGACTCGTATATTTTATTTATGACGGGTTGATGTCACTACTGTTACTCCTTTACGCCAGTGGCATCCTAAGACAATACTGAATGTTACAGTCGATGAGTTCCGGAGAAAGTTGAACTGCATTGGAACCTACAAAAAATTTAAGCAGAAAAAAAGGTGAAGCCAAAAGAGTAAAATGCAGTACAACGACCTACAAAGTATAGAGAGGCACCTGGGATGCGTAAACAGTAATTGGTTTCAAATAAGCTTCATTTGATTTAATTAATAGATAAGATAGACACATCTTAAACCAAAGAACATTCACCTTATTTGACAACTTCATGTGTAGACTGCAATCTATTACAATAGTATAATTTCATCAATACGTTGATTAAGCCTAAAATTACATATCTTACTATCAGAGAATTGAAGGTATAATATTCGTAATTAATACTAAGTACTGAACTTTGATATTGTGGTGTGCCTCTTGAAAATTTTGTAGGTAACTTTTCGTAGTGAAGTGACTTGTCAACTGTTAGGGTTAAAAAAAATACGTGAACAGTTTTCTCTTGTCAATCCACTTAACATTATAGGTATTTTCGCCTGGGGTGCGACTGGTTGGATCACCTCCAAGTTTGGTGCACCCTGGGCAACGTGGGCGATGACGCATCATTGATTGCTCCTCTGGAGTAGCTGGCATGTTGACGTTGGTCAACGGCCAAGAGTCCGACCGACCTGCCCTTTTCAGGGACAGCTGACCCCATTGCACGAGGGGGTCGGGGTATGGCGGACCTGCGAGGCCCGCGGTGATGGTCGCTCCAGGTACCCCTCTGCTGTTATCAGAGGGGACACTGCGAGTGACGTGTTGATCCGAAGGGATCAGGGGACGGGTCGGCCCACTGCTCGCGCAGGGGTTGACGGGCATTCGTGCCGCCGTCGGAGTTGAGGGGAGTGGCTGCAATCTCGCGCGTAATCTCCGGGTGATAGTCAAAGACCCGAATGCTAGCCACATTCGGGATGTCGTGATCTCGGAGGACGCGGGGCTTGCCTTCATTGGTCGGCCCGCGACGAGGAAAAGTCTTTAAAACCCGACAGCAAAGTCGTAAAAACCTGTGGATACCGGAGGACCTCCACAGTATGTACCCCGCTTCCCGGAATGAGCGTCACCCAGGAAGTGTATTTGTTCGTCTCTTCTCGTGGGAACCATATGTAGAGTTCAAATAAAAACCCAAAAAACCCCCCAAACGAACCGAGTGAAACAATCTGCGCGGAGGTCGCGCAGCAGGCAAGCGTGGAAGTGATGCCAAAGACCACAGCGGTGTCGGAGAAATTCGATACCGCCAGTGAGCGGAGTAGGGCAAACAGTCCGTTGGGATTGGGCGTAAAGGCGCTTAAGCGCAAACGGCGCCCAAGGAAGCAGCGACGAGGCTACAATACGGGCGCCTAAGGTGGCTGCAGTCCGCCGAGGAGCGTGATGAGGACTGAGGGGTGGGAAACCCAGCCGGGCCCCCTCGGCTACTGGAAGGGCCGCGAAAGAGTCGCCACCGAGGCCTTCCACCTCGGCAGTGTCGGTACCGTGCGGGA
The DNA here is from genome assembly GCA_946251805.1 of Cybosia mesomella. NCBI lineage: Eukaryota > Metazoa > Arthropoda > Insecta > Lepidoptera > Erebidae > Cybosia > Cybosia mesomella. The sequence continues at coordinate 13,062,854 of OX276396.1, read as the reverse complement.
GGACGCGGTCTCTCATGGAGAGACTCCAGAGAGTGACCGCGTCGTTCCAGGGGTCCCCAAACCCTAACCAGGAGGCGATATTGCGCATTGTGCTCAACATTGCCTCCGAGAATGAGGCGCTGGAAGAGCGGATGATGTGTCGGATGGATGCCTTAATGGACTCCATCCGCCGTCCGCCCCTGGCGCCACCAGTGGCCGGCTACGCTGCCCTCAGCCACTCAGAGTAAGGGGAAGGGTAATGGCAAGGGGAAGGGCAAGGAGAAGACGTCCCCAGCCCTGGCCCCAGCCCCAGCCCCAGTCGTGGCTCGAACTACCTCCACCCCATTGGAAGGGGGCTGGGAGGTGGCTGGAGCCAACAAAAGGAGAGAGACTGCGCCTTCGCGGCGGTCGCGGCCCTCCTGGCCTTCTTGGCGGCCTTCTTCCACAATTTCGGAAGATGGCCCCACTCCAGATATGCGCTGAGAATCCCTCTCAGTCGGGGCTCGAGAGCGTCGTCGACTAGAGCTAGGACCCACGCTCGGCCTGGAATGCCGTCGGGTCCCGGGGCGGTGTGTTTGGCTCTTAGTCTTCTCACCGCCAGCTCTAGTTCTACCCAAGTGACCTCGGGCACGTCGTCGTCATCCACGTCGGGCGCCATGGTCGCCCGAGGCGGAGTCATCTGCTGTGGAACATGTACCACCGCCCGCGCTGGGAACAGGGAGCCAACAACTCCTCCGAGCAGCTCCGGCTGGAAACACCGGGTTAACGGCGGGGCCTTGGGGCGCAGCTTGCCCCCTCACCATCCGGTAGGGCCGCCCCCACAGGTCCCGCTCCAGCGTCTCAAGCAGCTCGCGGAAGGCGGCCTGTTTGGCCCGCCTTATCTCCGCTTGGAGGGCTCCTCTGGCCTCCCTGTATCCCTCGTACAAATTCGCCTCTCGGGCCTCCGCATCTGCGGGGCGGCTATGCCTCCTACGGAATCGGGCCCACCGCCGCAGTGCGTGATCACGCAAACCCATTGCTCGCAGGCCCATTGACGAAGCCATTGCTCGAATGCAGCTAAGTCTCGGTTCGGCGTGAAATAAGCAGCCACAACCGCTGTATCCCCAACCGCCACCGCCACGCAGCCGGGTCCCCTTGCAACGACAGCAAGAGGGGGACTGCCAGCGGCAGGGTTGTGCACCAGTGCCGCCGTCCCATCCAGCGCGGTTTCCCAGGCAGGCCCGAGGAACCGGTGGGTGTATGGGTCGGCGACAGCGGCGACATTTATGGCCCAATGTGTCATGCTCTGGAGCAGAAGGCACTGAGTATAGGCACCGTGGCCCACGTTCACCTGCAGGATGCGGAGTTGGGGATCCACTATGGAACCCCCATCTTCGCATCCCGCTGTGAACAGGAGGCGGAAGGCCGGCCTCCCGGCTTCGGCTCCCCTCCGGCGCAGGCCTTGCTGCCAACCCTGTGGTCGGCAATGGTGCGGAGCGCGAGCGCGTGAGCCACCACCACCTCCTTCTGCGAGCATGTAATGCTCGCGAAGGAGATGGCGGAGTGCGCCCGGGAGAGATTTAGAACTCTCCCGGCCCGCCGAGACCGCAACAGGCTCGCCGCGCGTCGCAGGCGACTCAGGCGCCGGAGGTCGCTTAACGACCTCCGTCCTCCATGAGCGCAGGCCTGGGGGTGACAGGTGAGGCCGCCTGTCACCCCAGCAGAAGCAGGCCGGGACGGTGGGGCGACTAGCGCCCCTCCCCCAAACCGGGGCAAAACGGGGACACCGTGGTTCTCAAATCCGAGGGGGCCATCTCGAAAGCGGAGATGGCCCAGGGTCAGTCGGGGTGCGAGGGATATGCTCTATGGGCAACCTTACATCCCGGCGTCTGTAGACCCGAGACGGCGTGCGGTTTTAATCGGTTCAAGCCCGACATAACCGCCCCCGCTGGCCGGTGGGGCGTATCCAAAGAGATTTCCGCACGAAAAAAAAAAGGTATTTTCGCCTTCGCAATGATAATAAGTTATATTCTGTTCCATTTCCTCCCTCTTTTTCTATAACTACATTTATATTTTCAGTAAAAACCCTTCAGATATAATGATAACATAAATAAATTCAACTAGCTAAAGTAAAGATAATCGGTTAAAATTTAAACGGTAAGATGACTAAGCAGGACAACATATCTTAGATTTTACACTTACTGTACTGTGTAGTACACTGTGTAGTACAGTAGTGTAGATCATGTAGTATATATGAAATATCTTAAAATGTGCTACGGTCACTAAATAGTAGTGAATTTTAGGTATTTCAAATATAATGAATAAACGCAATTATAAATTGATAAATATTAGTTTTGAATGTGAAAACCATTAAAGCATAAATCAATATTCCTAACATTACTAGAGATGTCTGCAGACACCCATATTGTTCATTAAGATAAGCTTCAACTTAATAATAAGGAAAATCATACTCTTAGTTTACAGACACGAATACCGAGGGCCGATTGGGTAATTACCCGTTTCGGTTTCGGTTCACACTAACATAGACCCATAATTAATAAAACATGAATTAGGCTACGATAGGATTCTCGGCTATCCTTATTATATTACTAAAGAGCACTTAAACCGTAATACCAATTTTCTTATGTTTCGTAAGGTTTTTAATCATGAGTATTAAATCAACAAAGGTTTTTCGGTACATCAATCCCTTTTTAAAAATGCGGAGTTTTGCAGCCGATGTTATGCGCTGTCATGCATGAGTCGAGTGTGATGCAGGGAACCCCATCTTTTGTATGTAATAGTTACGTATTCATGGAAAGTTTAGTTCAAATTTATGAAATGACGTCCATGTACACAACATTACGTAAAATTGCTAATTTATATATTTTCATGCGTCATTTGCATAATAAACTATTCAAATCCGGATGCCAATAATTCTTTCATTGCAACACTGTAAGGGTTGGTGGCATTTTGTTCTGACACAAACAGGTATGACTGGGCGGCATGTGGAAAAGGTTTATTACTTGATAAATGGCCAACTTACGCACTTGTCATAGATATTCGAAGGATATTCGTATATCTAAGCAATAATAAACATAACTTCACGCCTGTATCCCCGAAGGGATAGGCAGAGGTGTATTACACACCCACGATTCGCCAGTTATGTTAAGGTCCCAATGTAATAGGGGGCGAGCCTACATTGTGTGCATTAATAAATTTTAATTATCGCTTGCTTAATAATGTGTCCGGTTTTTATTTATTCTAAGAATATTCCGAAAACCCATAATTGACTGTTTATTTATATTTATTGATGCAATTTACCTACTTATGTATCCAACACTCTTTGTCATAGGGATGGTTGGATACTATATGCTAGTGGTGAACCGCAACCTAGCCCTGGCTAAATATGTTATTTTGGCATTCCGCGGTAAATTACATAATCCTCAATTTTGGAAGCATTGAGATTGCCTGTTCCCAATACGAGTATGCAGCTGGCGCCGAGGGGAAGATCGTTCGATGTGCCGGTACTTAGGACCTTCAGCAGTTTCCTCCTCCAGTGAGAGCGATAAATATACTGAACACTGTCTCGCGAAATACCGTAATCGACAAAAGCGATTGTTTTTAGTAGAGGTAATAACATTGTCGCATTGGATTTATTCTGTAAGGGCTATGTACCTTTAGTTATGAATAAATACTGATACCGTTCCTGCGACCTACAGGAACGTATTTTAGTAGTCTAAAGCATCAAATATAGATTGGTCCATTCTTATTATTATCCATTATCATACACTGTAAGATATTGTATGATAAATCCTATACATCAATGCTTATATATTACGAATATAGCGAAGGTGTTAAAACTCTAAACATTAATCGTCGATTTCCTTTTCGCCGGCTACAGTACAATATATATATATATATATATTATCATCATCTTCCTCCGAGCCTCTATAACCTCTAAAACTCATTGGCGATATCTAAGTTATGTAGTTTGGCCAGTTGTTGTACATTTTAGGGCTCCAACTACCGGTAACGACCGCCATAAATATTCGTAGGACAACCGGGACCAATGGTTTAACGCGCTCTCGTTTATGTCGGGTGAGAACCGACTAAAACCGCACGCCGTCTCGGGTCTTCAGACGCCGGGGTGTAAGGCACCCCTCGCACCCCGCCTGACCCAGGGCCATCAGGGCGAGAGGAAAAAGGGAAAAAGGGGACTATACGAAACCCTAACCGTAATTATTGACTGCTACAGACTAGAATGTGCAGAAAAAACAACTAATCGAAAGACCTCCAAACGTCAATACGGTCAGCAAGAAAAATGATGATTGATTGACATGATTTTAGTTTTTTATAGTTGGGTGTACCGTTTATTACTATTTACATTGTTGACTGTAGCCAAAGTATATTTTATGTTTTACAAAAGTGGACTAGCTACAACCATTTAATGTCAACTACAATGTATTAAATTATTCCAAAATAATTCGTTCTATTAGTGGAAAGGCCGTGAAATGAACTGAACCTCTAAAATCCCTCCAGCTCCAGCTGACGTTAATCTGAAGTCATTTTCGCTGCAATGTATCTATATGCTACCTAATCCTATATGAAGACAATGGGAGTAAGTACCTAAATAAAACTGAAAGAAAATGAAATAACAAGTTAGTAAAACTGACTGATATATCTTATAGACCATACGCTCTTATTAACTACTTGATCTCCAATATTAAGATAATACACGAACATATCATAATTATTGATGGTTCATCTGCTTGCTATTCTGAAACTTTTGAATGACAACAACACAATATATTTTTAATAGGGATGTCATTATCACCCATCTTGAAGTTAATTTGGAACAGGTTAATTACATTAGATAAAATAATTTATAATTTTAAAGTAAAATATTTACATCCTAAAAAAAGAGTAACGGGTTCGAATCCTGGCCATTACACTACCGACGTGAACCCACTCCTAACACAAGCAATTTAGCTTAGCTGGAGGGGTTAGGGGGAATATTAGTAATTTCGGTTACTAATATTCTTAAAAAAAAAAAAAATAGTATGTACAAAGTACAAAGTTTAGGTATCAAAGAATTCCTCCCCATCGATATTGACTGGTAACGTACCCAAAAGGCTGGCGGCATTTTTGAAATAATATCAAAATAGAAACTGGTAACTTTCTCACGGGTGAAGTACCCAGTTCTAATAAAGAAAACTTCTAAATCATGTTCTTATAATTATGAAACTTTATAATATATTAAGAACAAAAATTGAATCACGCTAGAAAGCTAACTAGCCGGAGTAGAGGCAATTTGCTAGACTAATCATAATTGCTTGCATCTTAGGCTAGTGCGCGCAGGCGTTGATGTAGGAAGTGTTTTGCGAAAGGCAATTAGCCTATTAAGTTATATATAGAAGTGCCTATAGTAAACACATCTACCACTGAGTCGGATCGTATGAAAGTCGAACGATTGAAAGACTCTAGACTCAAAAATATATATAAAAAAACAATGAATGATACAAAATATAAGTACTACAAATGGGATACGGAAGAGTGTAGCAGAGTATGAACGGTGTTAAAATGAATGTAATAGAGAGTGCTTTAGATGTATATAGTGTAACTAAAACAAGAAGTAAAATATGTACTGACGTGAGACTGTGACTGACTGATGCGATATAGAAACAAGAAAAATTATAGAATGAAAGACAGAGGCTGGAAATCAGTTAGTAATAAGAAATATAAGTATACCTAAAGGCTATGAAGTATTTATTTTTTAAATTAAAGATAACTACTACAAGATTGTACTATTAGTCATTTTAGTTTAATTTCAATGTCAGTAAGATAATAACTGCCAATAAATTAAAAATTAAACCTTTATATAATTACAATTCAATGGTTCAAAGTTAAAATTTACTTTTGTACTTGTATCATACTGTAGGACACGAATCGATTATTTTAATGGTTCCATCAAAGATATAGAGGAAATAAAGGTATAATAATAAACTAGACGCAGTGTCGGGAGCAGAAATGGAACGGCGACGGGTCACAACCCGAAATAGCTCATTGTTAATCTGTGACCTTTGGCCCCGCCAGCCAGGGCTGACCCATGCCTAATTTATTAAGCTGGCATCAGTCGTTTGTTACCCACATCTACACTTCGTCCCGTCTACTTCGATATAGGATTGAATTTGTGCAAAAATTTTACACAACTCTCTTACCACTACAAATTCAAATCCCTCTAACCATGTACACGTTTAAAGACTGACTTGTCAATGGACAACAAATAACATCCTGAAAATAGTAGATGCTGTGTGTGAGAAAAAATAAACTGTCTTAAGAAATTAAAGAAAAATCAAAGCCATGATGTTGCGAATTTTTTTAGATTATCATTCTTAACTTATTATTTTTGATTATAATAAATCGTTTCAATTAAATTTTTAAGCATTTTGTATGCTTACTTTTTCTTATAGATTTATATAGGTGTCTAGGTAGCTCAGCTGGTCAGAGCACTGCCCAATATGTATTGGATCTATGATTATTTTAATTTTGGAATAAAATGGATTTTTTTAGCAGTGAACAGAACACAATACTATTATTATCATTCCTTAGAAAAATCAATCATCAAGGTAATTGAAGCACCTCCAAATCCTTAGGAAATTCGGTCCAATACGAACGAACGAGGCAGCCCCATGCCAAGCAGGCAGCGTTGGGTCCAACCTGGTTGTGAATATAAAGTATATAAACCATTCAGAAACCCAATAACAATTGTCAAAGAATAAGAAAGGAACACCGATAGGGTTCAATTATGAATCTAACCTAAACCAACCAGGAATCTACTAAAACACACATACGAAATTGTATGCTTCTTCCTTCAAAAAGTTTTCATATAAACTTTCATCCTCTAATCTACCCTCTTAGGAGGGAAATTTTGAAATACGCCGTTAAGTGTCTTTATTAGTAAAACATACGATTAAAAGATATCAACTGCCTAAATTTCAAGTTTTATACATGTATACAGCGATTTAGCCCCTCCGTTGAAGATTTAATCAGGACAAGTAATACCTACATGTATAGATTTCAAATTCAGCAAAAATATTAGATGGACGCTTCAATCAAGCTTACTGACAATAATATACTGTGCAACTAATAGAATAAACGTAATCAAATGATAATAGACTTATTTATTAAAACTATTCCTATAAATTTAATAAATAGGTATATTATCACAATAAAAAATTCAAGAGTAACTCATAAAGTCAATTCAGAATGTGTTTGTTTCCAGGAATTCAGACAATATTCTAACGTTATAATTTTTTTAATTTTTATATATATATATATTTTTTTTTTTTTTTTACCCGATATTTTTTTTTGTTTCAAATACATATTTTGTCGATACCAAGTCATCTCACCAAATTCAGAGACCTAATTTTGTGACACCTTATATATTATAACGTTAGAATATTGTCTGAATTCAGACAATATTCTAAAATTAATTCAGAGACCTAATTTTGTGACACCTTATACACACACCGGCAGAATTAGCGGAACACAAAAAAAGGACAGTATAGTTAGCTTTATTTTTAAACAAATAATATTTAAACATGAAACAACAGTTAAATTAACATGTTTTGACATTAATTTACAACACCATACTTAAAGTTTAATAAAAAAAAAACTTTACTAAAGAAAATGCATTTTTCTTAGATTTCGTAGTAACAGAGAAACAGTTGAAATTTTTAGATTTAATGACGGTTTAAAATTAATTAAATGAATGTTTAATAACGAGTGTTTCCCCCTCGTGCCCTGATTAAGGTTTCCATCCGTCTGGGTATGCTGCGAATGATGTTGTCAATGATTTCTAGGGGCAACCTCTGCCATTCTTCAACTAATGTGTTTCGCAGCTCGCCCAGATTGTTAGGAGGTGGCATTCTTGATTTGGCACTCCTCTTTAGCAAGTCCCAAACGTGTTCAATCGGATTCATATCCGGGGACCGTGCTGGCCACTCCATCACCGTAACACCAACATGGTTTAGGTATGCCTGTACTGAGCGAGCACTGTGAGCCCGAGCATTATCCTGCATTAAAATGAAGTCGTTACCAATAAATGGGGCAAATGGCACAACATGTTCCTCTAAAATCTCCCTGATACCGATCAGCAGTCAGATTTCCGCCGTCGACTACCACTAACTCCGTGCGAGCTCCTAAACATATCCCTCCCCAGACCATAATTGAGCCGCCGCCATATGCCACTGTATTTTCAAAATTAGACTGTAAATAACGCTCTCCTTTGCGTCTCCATATTCGCTGCCTTCCATCAATCTGATTTAACAGAATTCTGCATTCATCAGTAAAGAGAACCTGTCCCCACTCGTCAAAGTCCCAATGACGATGTTCACGAGCAAAGTATAGTCGGTTTGTGCGGTGGTGTCTCTCAAGTTTTGGTGCTTTGGCGGGTATAAATGAGCCTATACCAACTTCCTCGAATCTTCTGCGAACTGTCCGCTCACTCACTCTTACTCCTCGAACCTCCTCCAATGCATTTCGGGCCTGCACCGCCGTAAGTCTCGTGTTCCGACGAACTTGAAGTTGTAGAAAACGGTCATCTCTCCTTGAAGTACACCTTTTCCTGCCTTGCCCTCTTCTCCTCACTAGAGAATTCGTCAATCTGTACCGTTTGATGCTACGATGAATCGTTGATAACGGTCGACGAAGTCTTGTTGCAATTGATCTGTAGGATTGACCATTTCTTCTCATTTCATCTGCCCTGATGATTTCTGGTAGCGTTAAATCAGGCATACTTAGATGTTCGTAACTTATCAATAAGCGAGAAAACACAAAAGTCTCATAAAACTGCAATACAATGTTTTTCAAGTGGAATTTACGAACTTTACGAAAATGGAAAATCTACTTCGAAGCAGTCGATAGAGATGTATGAATGAAAAATTAAAGCAAACGAATGAAAAAAATGACTGTTGACATATGTTCCATTTTCAAATTAGACGTTTCTAAAAAAATTATGTAAAATATTGATAAAAAAGTAATGTAACCGGCCAGTGCTACGAAAAAAATATATTAATTCTTCCTTTTTTTTTGTGTTCCGCTAATTCTGCCGGTGTGTGTATAACAAAATCGGAAATATTATCTATTATTATTATATTAACTATTATTATTACTGAATTACGAAAGTCATTTGTATAATTTATCGGACAAGTATCTTGGATGAAATAATTATTATGTAAGTACCTACAACAACAACAAAAAAAATACTACTTGTATTATTCTAAATATAAAACACTAAGAAAGGTAGGCTACTGTAAATATGCACATAAATGTAAGATTAGTATTTAAGAACTGATTATGTACCTACCTATACTACTAACAAACTACTATGTTCGAGCACGACTGAACGACGATCGTAGTGTACGGATAAACCTTTCTGGTTTTTGTTACACTTCTATTGCACATGAAAATTGTATACCTTGTTATTAAATAAATAAAAAAATAAAAAAAAATATGAAATATGACAAGATACTTCTTGTCACATTTCTAAAATATCTCAAATACTTCTTTTTCAGAATCTAGTAAATTGAAAACTTAAAGAAAAAAGCAAATATCGTTGAAAGGCTCTACAAGGGTTCTCATAGATGGTTCGTTAGCCAAATTAAAGTGTTACGGACTGGTTCCAAGCACGTTCTTCGACACGAAAATATGTCGATTAATTTTAAATGTCGATTAACCTTCAACTAGGATTTGGCATTTAGACATACATAAAATATCATAATATATATTTTTTAAATACATTTAATTATTTATTTCGGGTAATTCCTAATTTATTTCGAATGAAATTAAATATATCACTGGAAATGTAAATCATATTCAAGTATTTTTTTTTTTATACTTATGACACGTCAATTTGACTTCACCTCACCTGATGATAAGTTGAAGGTAAAGTCTTAGAAAAGTGGGGGCCATTACATACACGTATCATGTTAATAATGGTGGCACTCAGCTTGACAGCCTCATCAGAAGAGGATTGTCGTCGCAGCACCGCGTGACCCCCACCGGTCCCAGTAGTGCTGCGACCACAACCCCCCTGCCCGGCTATGCACTTGCTGACCCCTGAACGCAATCAAACCGAAATTGGATTACTATGGAGGGTTTTTCGCAATCGTGCACAGTGGTACCTACCTACCCGGCCGAATTTTGTGACAAATTTGTGTCATCAAATTTCTACCACCAGTAACCAGTAAGTAGATATGGGATTAATCCAAAACCTACGGAGAGACAGAGTGACGGATGGAGGGAGTAACGGAAGTGGGAGGGGGAGGAAGTGGATGGACGGAAGGGAAGGTTGATGACGATTCAAAAAATGCACACGTAATTGTTCAAGTATTCACTTCTGTCGGCACCCTAGTTCCTTTAATTTAAAAGACACAGCTGAACCGCCCTGTGTTAAATAACGGTTTAAACAAAATTCTGCCATATGTTGGTCAATTTTGAAGGTACGAGATTACAGGACAGCAGTAGTAAACTACAACTTGTACTTACATGAGTGAAATAGTAGTAGTAAACTTCAACTCCAGAATCTGCCAGCACTTCAGCAAAGTAGTTCGTAGGGCATACAAAAAAGTAGTCGCCAACTACGTCAGCAATCATTTTCTGATTCAGATAACCATCCGTAATTTCTTCCCAGTCCGTATACTGTAAATTAAATAATCCAATAAACCAAAAATATAAGACAAATTTTATTAGGATACCTTATTAGTAGCCAACTACAATATTATTGTATGATTCATTGCGTAATTTGTGAAGTCTATAGCGTAATTTGTGAAGTGTAGTGGAGCATGGTACAAGTTTCCTACAATTATTCGTTCTAATAACAATTAATTGAGTTCATAACATAAATACTTCAGTAGTAAGACTTCTTTTCTAGGAACACGATTCATGAATGATATTGACATGACGATGGTCAACCGGTCGATATTTGCTTGATAGGTAAATTACGAAACAAGCGCAGCAATGAGATAAGCATTTTTGCATTATTGGTGGTAATTTGAGAGGGACATCCTATTTAGTCACAGTCCGGATATGATAGAATCACACTACCTTTTACCTAGAAACCGACTCTTTGTAAGTGAACTCACGTATCTTATTATGATTTCGACATAGTTATAGATATGAAACGTCACATAATATTATTGCCGTAAGTCCCTTAAGGGGTAAAAAAATGTATAATACTCCAATTTTTTGTCTGATTCATGATATTGATAGTTATGTAACTAATAGGTAGATAATATGGTGAATATCATACAATATCTGAAATATAAAACTTTACTCCTCTAAAGAAATAGATGTAGTCCACTATAATCCACTACAAACATGATAAACCATATAATATGACATCAATAACAATGAACATGGATATCAAAGCATGTCGGACATATAATTAAAAACTAACTGTATACTTATAAACATGTTTCATACGTTACAATAACTTCCAATAAAAGAATTATTTTGTATGTATGTCTGAAAACTTTCCATTAACATAATATTACCTATACCTATCCCTTCACGAATTTTAATAAAAAATTATTTGTGTTCCCTTAAATACAAATAAAGTGTTATTTGATTTCATTTCATTTCATTAATATTCTAAGACGTTCTACACAGCGCTATCTAGACCCAAAGTAATCATAGCTTAATTAGCTTGTGTTATGGGTTCAAGAATTGTGATGAACATTGAACATACTTAGACTGTTTTTGTAAATGCATATATATTATATATAGGAACACCCACAATAATGTAAATTATACATTTTCATGCATACAAATATTTGCACTGAGAGGGAATCGAAAATGGGCCTGATAACGATAGACTGAAAGACACAGGGCCTAAGTCAGCCTTTTTCCTTTTTCTCGCAACACCGAAGAGATATTATCTTCATGTTCATTTTTCTTTGTATCCGACATTATCTGTGAGTATCTTGAGATACTTAGCAATAATATATTATAACTTGCGGTTTTTGTATTACTCTATGGATTTTACTTGAAATCATATCATGATTTATGACAAGAATTGTATACCTCTCATAGAATATGTTCGTTGTTCATCTTGTAAAAGAATAATAATTCGGAATGCCTTAACTAATTATGATATCAAGACCATTGACCCTCATCATCTTGGATAACTTTATTCTTAAACTAATTGTATAGTAACATAATCTTTATCGTACGACCTACCAAAGCATTTTTACAATATAAACTTACACAGTACAGTCTATTATTATTTAATAATAGATTGTACTGTAGGTGGTATTTGGGTAAATCCCAAATACCACCTAATGTGGAATTTGCAACTTCTTGACTTGAGTAGGCTATACTATTTTAACTGATATGACTGATGTCGGAAGTTTACGCGAATGTCACACATTGAAATAAAACTATTTTTAACGGATTCTATAGCGAGTTATTTGGTGTTATTTTATATTTTACATTGATCCCGACGTTTCGGTTGCATTTCAGCAGCCATGGTCACGGGGAGACTAAAGTTGGTTGTTGTCTTGTAGTTTGAAGTGCAAGTATCTCAAAGTACCCGAACTATGTTGAATTGTCGGTGTTACTTTACGCAGAATAATATATATTATATATAATATGATATAAAATAACATGAAATAAATCGCGATAGAATCCGTTAAGAATAGTTTTATTTCAATGTTGTTATTAACTTTTATACATGATGATTTTCTTCTGCCTCATCCGAAGTTTTATTTATGGTTATATTATATGTATTAGGCTTTATACTTTAACACAAATATCACAAATTAATAATTTATTATCCAAGGAAAGAAAAAAGAAGTTTATATTTTTGGGATCAGAAAAAGGGCGTATCTATGAAAAATGCGTATGAGAATAGGTGAGAATGTATATTCTCAATCTACTGGTGCATCCAGCCATCTATCGTTGTACAATATGTCAATGACGCAAGTGTGAGTGTGTTCACTGTTCAGTTCAACGCAGTGAGCTCATAGACATATCAATTTTAATAATTATTTTGTTTCGACTTGGATATTTTTCTTTACAGCGAGCAGTTGTTTCTTTCTACTACAATACTTACTTGGAATACAATAGCTTCTCTTTTTATTTTTGAAAAATCCTTGAATATTGTATCTACAATCTCTAGAAATTTTTCCCTCTGCAAAAAGCTCGGTCCGTCCTTTTCAAAGTAGTCAAGAAAATCGTACAGCAAGAAATACGTTCCTGAAAGAATACATAATTTATTATGCTAATGTTGTTCACAAAATAATATCAAATGCAGAATGTCTACGCCTTTTTTTATTTTAAATGCACACATACATACAATGCAATGCATACTATTATAAGATGGTAAATTATTTGTGTCTGTACATAGGAGATATAAAAAAAACTTAGGTTAAGTTAAAAGAACGATTCTGAACATATTCTGGATATTAAATATATATTCTTTACATAGTAAAAAACAAAGTCCCTTGGCGCCCTCTGTATGCTTAGGTATGAATTATATACAAACGATACGTCACGGATAAGGCACGAATAAAACGCGCACGCATAATATAAAAAGGCGAGGAGACGAGACGGCATGGTGCGCCAATGATTTTATTGAGATAGCTATAATTTTATTCGCGTTCACGCGTTATCCATGCCATATCTGTGCCATACCGTTTCTGTATAATTCACGCTATAGATCTTTTAAACCAACCATCGGATTTGCATCACAAGATTAAATAATCCATGAGGAAGATATAGTATAGTTTAATAATATCTTGTGTTAATTTGTTGAAATATGGCGCTAATTGTTCTATGTGTTATAAGAAATGCCCAATCCCTTTGATAAATAACAAAACAATGTATAGTGGAGATTATAACATAACATAACATAAACTCACGCCTATATCCCCGAAGGGGTAGGCAGAGGTGCTAGCACCTACGTTTCGCCAGTTTATGTTTAGGTCCCAATGTAATAGGTGGCGAGCCTATTGCCATTAACCGGGCACTTATAAACCTGCGATAAATACACACATAACTTCGAAAAGCATCGAAAAGTCACTGGTGTGTGCCATGGTAAAACCTGGGATCGAACCTGAGACATCGTCTCAGCAGTCCATTACCCATACCACTAGGCTTATACCACCAAGATTATAGGAATACAAAAAAGTCCGTTCGCAAATAACAACCCATATCAACCATCCGGTTGTTCTCACTAGTTCCAGTATGGTATTGGGTGCTCGAGTACTGCGCTCGTTTCACAAGAGGGAAGAAAAGCTTGCTTTCCTTGAAAAAGGCTAGTCAAGGCTATTCTTTTTTCCATGTGGAAACTTCCGGACATCACTTTGCCCTGAGTCTGAGATTTTAGCCAGAAATTAATACTTTACCGCACAAATCAGGGATTCCTTAAAGGAACTTCGTAATATCTTTTGAAATCAATATTTGAATTTAAAAAGTCATCGTCATCTTAGCGTTGTTATCCTCGGAGTTTGGGGTCCACTTACTCCTCTCCTCTTTTTGTTTGGTTTATAAGCCCTTTATGGGATAATATGGGATTTTTTTAGCGTGTGGAATCCCCCACGGGCTACACCCCATCGGTGCCGACGATGGGGTGAGCGTGTTGGAATCGGACTGACTAAAACCACATGGTGTCCTATCCAAGTCACCATTGCCGGGCAACCCGGTTGCCGTCTAATAAAAGAAAGAGAGAAAAGCCTGCGCCAGAGCCTCGTACGTCAATCAGTAGGGATACCGGCTTGCAGGTGAGGTAAGCTTGACTTCGTAGGTCTTGGTGGAGCCCTATAAACCCAGTAAAATAAATAAAAATATTTATGACAGTGAGAATATGTGACTATAAAATACTTTAATGATATTATTTCAGAAAATAAAATTAGAAACGAGTAATTTTGTTATCGTTTTCTTAGTAGGTATAACGACAAAACTTCTAAGTTATATCAAGCTTTATACACCATTTCAATAAAATCAACACATTTTTATAACAAATATTTTTTGTCGGAAACATGAAACGGAAGGCTTTAAAATTTTCTACAGACGATAATTACAAGGCAGTTGGATTATTACGTCAATTACTGTGGTATAAAGTTCGTATCAAGGTCAATAAGTAGGCCATGATTAGTAAGAAATATAAGAACCTAGACAGTGTCACCTGAAACTAATAAATAAGATAAAATAAGTTTGTCACACCGTCGTGGAAACTAACGAACTATCCAATTCGAGCAGCCAACAAAGCGGAACACCACTTGTTATTTCGTAGTGACAAATAAGACGACGAAAATTCGAGTTCAAGCTTCTTATACCACATACATAGCTTTATTTATCATTCCTCAATGTACTGATTTCTTATCTTGAATATAGTTAAAGTAGTAACGTTTAAGACACACTTCGACATTTGTGATTCTACCTAATCCGATTTGTTTTACTTAATTTCGATTGACATTTAGTAATTTCACACTTTGACATTTATTTTGTGATTGTAATATAATCAAATTTGTACATAATTATTTTTAGAAAAAATGTATAGCTCACTCAGCCAAGTTGGAAGGGTAGGGGCTGTTGAACAAGCGGGTAATTTGGGCAATCGAAATGTCTACAAAACTAAAAATGTGACGCAGGAACCCAGTATGGTATAACATGAGGTCCGCAGGAGAGAAACACAATCCGTCATTACTAGTTACCATGCGGTGCAGGTGTTAGTAGCACATACATTTGTTTTATTTTCGGACTCAAATGTAAAAAGTTGGCTCTAGTATTTTTCTTCTTAAATGGCAAGAACAGATGTCTCTGGCATACTACTACTACTACTACTTAGTAAATTGTGGAGTTATTCTGTAAACTAGTCTATTGTGTTTTATTATGATTTTATTATACTCGAATATTTATTTAAAAACGTGGTAGGTGGTTAGTTGGTCAGTTTTTAACGGGGCTAGTTGAACACAGAAATGTGCACTGAAATTCGAACTAAAATACCAGATAGCTGGAGAGCTAAGAAATGAGCAGGATAATAATTAATCACAGCCGTCTTGAAAAGGAAACCGAATTGTCAATCAAAAAGTCTGAACTAACGAGCATAGGCAGAGTAAAATCATTTTACACCGAAACAACAAACACCGACTAATAAAACGTGGTTCGCGGGGCAAGAACTCCGCAAGTATGTTTAATAATAAGACTGAATGTTGTTTTTTAGTAATAATAAATAAATATGGGCAATATTTTTTTTTATGCATCTGTAATTCTTTATATACCTATTTATATAGTATATTTGTATAATTTACCTCAATATCAAGACAAGTGAGCACGTCTGACTTTGGTCTCTAGAGCAATTTTACTGCTATACTATACAGAGGGCAAAAAACAGTCTACCATAATGAATTCTCAAATAAATTTCCTAACAATCAAGTCAGGTATCGTAATACATTTATAATGCAAACCATCATTGAATAAGAAGAATCTGTTTTTCCAAAATAAGTCTTAGTAATGTACCTTTTTTTTTCGTTCGGAAATCCCCTCGGATACTTCTCGCCGGCCAGCGGGGGCGGTTATGTCGGGCTTGAACCGAATAAAACCGCACGCCGTCTCGGGTTTACAGACGCTGCCGGGGTGCAAGGTTGCCCATAGAGCAAATCCCTCGCACCCGACTGACCCTGGGCCATCTCCGGTTTCGAGATGGCCCCATCGCCTGAGTCGCCTGCGACGCACGGCGAGCATGTTGCGGACTCGGCGGGCCGGGAGAGTTCTAAACCTCTCCCGGGCGCTCTCCGCCATCTCCTTCTCGAGCATTACATGCTCGCAGAAGGAGGTGGCGGCGGCCCACGCGCTCGCGCTTCGCACCATTGCCGCAATCATGCTGCCGAGCGAAAGGACTTCCACTCCGATGGCTGCCACGAGTTCACGCCTCGGCGCCTCCCACGCCGGGCAGCCCCGAGTTCTCGAACTAAGACAATTTAAATTGTAATTTTCTTTCCTGGTAAATAAACGATTGTTATTATAAGTGATAAAGCCAAAATGTCTCAATGTACCCGTCCCTACCCTACAAATTGTACCGACATTATTTTGATCTGCATTATACGAATAATTTATTAAACGTTCATTGATCTAATTTGTAATTGTCACAATAGCCTTTGAAAGTGCCGTGAGTTAAAACCGGTCAGGTGTAATAAATTGTGGAACAGTATAAGTCACTTAATTCAACATGTGTAGCAATTTCCACCAGGTATCATCAGTCAACAGTATAAATAGTAAATTTAATGACTACAAACTTACAAATTGACGTGACTGAATAGATAGAGCAGCATTTACTTAAGTAGTTAACTTGCCAAGTACCACTGTATCGAGTATACTGTCAGTTTAATTCCCATATGTAACAATTATTTTGTGTATTCATAGTAACTTGTGATCCGTCTGAGTCTACTTTGTTTCTATTCATTGTGTGTTTAGTTATAAAGATCTACCCAATATCTATATTGCAAAAATTGAAAATCAACACACCGCCCAAGTTAATCAGAAACTTAAAACCATTTTATGTACCCGTCTGTTCTACTAACTACCGACAGAACTCCTTTCTCAATCGTGCGAGCAGCGAAGGATTTTTGTCATCTTAAGCAATAGTGCAGTGTTGACAATGAGTTGTTACTAATATAGCAGAGTAATACAGATATTGAAAATGTAACCAAATAATTGTATTATATCTCGTAAACTATTTTTAATGTACGCAACTTCAAATGTATTTCTATACGGGAGATCCTATAATTGGCTTAATATTATATAATCTAATGTACTACTCTAGTTGAATAAACTGTTGGACCTCCATGAATAAATAAATAAAAATTGATATAATATCACAACTTTTTCGCGTATGTTATAAAAGTGAAAAAATATTTTTGGATCCCTTAATTGGTAGAATACGTTTTGGGAAAACGTCCGGCACTCCAGTATAAGAAAAAATAATAAAGGAACATGATATTAAGTTTTAATAAATATGCAAAACAATCATGACAACGTGTTGCCTGGATGATGCCCTGATGGCATATTAAATTTGCTTCTTTTATTATTATATGTTATTGTACTTATCTACACATTAAAACTGACAGCAAACTACATTATTATTGCAGACGAAAAAGTTTAATATGGTGCCAATTATTACACTGCTTCCCAAATAACGCATTAAAACTGTCAGACTGTCCCCTACAATGTCTAACCATGGGCCCGATTCAGTAACGCCATGTTTTCAAAAACGCGTGATCTTAATTCGATTAGAGACAAGAATGTAAAAGAAAACTTTGGTATTCCGTATGACGTGTCAAAACAAAATCCACCTACGTTTTCGTAAAGTTATAGTTAAAATCTTCAGAATCACTCATAGTTCGATTCATTTTGAATTACATAACATAACTTCACGCCTGTATCCCCGAAGGGGTAGGCAGAGGTGTATTACACACCCACGATTCGCCAGTTATGTTAAGGTCCCAATGTAATAGGGGGCGAGCCTATTGCCATCTACCGGGCACATTATTAAGCGAGCGATAATTAACACTTATTAATGCACACATAACTACGAAAAGTCAGAGGTGTGTGCCCGGGGCGACTGGGGATCGAACTCGAGACCTCGTCTCAGCAGTCCATTACGTACGCCACTAGATTTAGACATTTTAATTTTACAAGTTTTATATACACTTGATTTTACTGAATCGGGCCCCAGCGCTCCTTTGGTTGGCCGTGAGGTTTAACTCCGAGTACTAACCAGTAAAGGTATCCCCGATCAATACCACCGGAGACGACATTCCTGAAGTTTATTTACCAAGTCACGAACACCGAAACGAACGCTTTAACCTACAACTCAATAATATTATGCTAACGTAGACATGCTCTAAAATCCTATGTGCTACTATAAAATACGCAGCTCCGCCCGCAGGGAATACTGATCCCGGTCTCACAACCCTTAGGTACCATTTTTCTTTTTTCGTGCGGAATCCCTTCGGATACCCCCCCGCCGGCCAGCGCCGCCCCGGCCTGCTTCTGCTGGGGAGACAGACGGCCTCATCTGTCAACCCCAGGCCTGCGCTCATGGAGGACGGAGGTCGTTGATCGACCTCCGGCGTCTGAGTCGCCTGCGCCGCGCGGTGAGCATGTTGCGGGCTCGGCGGGCCGGGAGAGTTCTAAATCTCTCCCGAGCTCGCTCCGCCGCCTCCTTCTCGAGCATTACTTGCTCGCAGAAGGAGGCGGCGGCGGCCCACGCGCTCGCACTTCGCACCATGGCGGCAATCATAGCGCCGAGCGAGAGGACTCTCACCCCAGTTGCCGCCACGAGTTCTCGCCTCGGGACCTCCCAGCTGTGCCCTTCAGCTTGGGGACCAAACTTCGGAGATGGTTACCGAAGTCCCACCGGCCGTCGAGTATGAGCCCCAAATACTTCATTTGGGGCTCGATGCCGATGCTAATGCCTCCTACCATTAGGCTGGATCCATCAGGTGGCTCGCTCCTAGGCCTATAAAAAAACAAGGCCTCGGATTTGTGCAGAGCCACCTCGAGACCCAGCTGCCGGATCCGCCCCACGACTTGGGCAACCGCGGCCGTAACCCTCAGGTACCTATTTCTGGAATAAAAAGTGCAGCAGCACTGCTATTGCAGATGATAATCTATCTCTGTGCACAATTACATACATATCTGTTCTTCCGTTTTCATGTGAAAGGTAACAAACATTCACCCAACAGCATGACATTGTGCAGTCAAACAATGTTTAAACATAAGTAATTAGATCAGTTGGTAGGATTAAAACGACCACTAGTAATTTGCGACTCACGTACAGTCACCGTTAAAAGTAGATGATGATTGTACAGATTTCAAACTTCAAAACTTCATAATGGGTGCACAAGTATTGAAACAAAATTTATGAAAATGATTATTTGGCACTGATTAAACGATAAAAAACTATGCCTAACTTGAACTCGTGAACACTGAATACTATTTCTGTAACAGGAATAACGCCTGTTTTGTTGAAATACGAACCACAAAAAGTAATACAGAAGTACAATGTAAATACCTTCTTCCAGAATCCAATGCCAAAATGAACAAATCCTATTCATTATAATTCCAACAAAATTAGACGGTTGAATTTAAGTACGCATTAAGATATTTTCATTCGGAAAAAATAGTTAAACAGTTTAGGGAAAGGCATTGTTAAGTCTAGTGTTTCTTTTGTAACGTTTTATTACTCAGTAAATGGAAAAAGTACTTGTTCCCTGAGAAAACTTAAAGAACAGAATAAAGAGTTTATAAAGAATTCGATCGAACTATAACGACTTCCGTGGCGTGGCGGTAGAGCGTTCGACTGCTGCGTCGAAGTTCGTGGGTTCCATTCCCGCTCAGTGGAAATATTTGTATGCATGAATATGTATATTAGTATTGGTCTGGGTGTTTCTATGTATAATTTATATGTATTTATAAGAATGTATGTAAATCTAAGTATATTTATCCGCATCCTAGAACCCATAACACAAGCTCGTTAATAATTAACGACCTTGTGTTACTGTGTGCTTAATTTGGGTCTCGATAGCACCGTGTGAATAGAATCCTAGAATATTTCTTATTATTTATAATCACACTAAATTTTCGAGATTGCCATGCAGGCAGGTATAAAGTGCCCTTCAACGCATGGTAGATTATTTACGCATTTCTAATGGACTCGTTAGATGAAAGCAGTCACCTCTCCCCCTTGAGAAGCTCGCCTCGTCTATTCTAAGCCGTAAATTAGACGATGGGTTGCATAGGACCCCGTCCAAGTGATCGGGGTCATCAGGCTCATCATGCTGTAATTATTAAGGTTTTTCATATAGTATTCTGAGTGAGACTGAATCCGCTATCTTAAATTAACTAAATTAAAGATGGTAAAATTTACTTAGACTTCTATGGAGATTTTCTTCCCTGCCGCTTCATACGCAAATTTAAAAATTTAACAGTATAAAATCATTTAATCATACATTGAACTATTCCTTACACTATTATTTTAGTAGGAGAATATTTTGTATAGTTGGACTCTTATTTCGGACAATTAGCCAAAGCGCTTTATTTTACCAGATCTATGTTAATAGTAATTGTCTAAATATAGCAGAATGAGAAGCAACAAAAATACGTTATTTAATGTCTAATATAAAACTAAGTTAACACATTTTTTCACCATTTCACCGTTTTTCCCACATTTCATCCGTGGCACCAGCCAAGTATAATTATGTTATATTATCCGACTTTACTATCAGGTACTGATGGTCTAACCCTATTCGAAACGTTCTTCTTTCGAAGGACATTGTTGTCTTTAAATTTATTGTAATTTGCACTGAATTCACAAATGCATTATTCTGCTAGTGGTATGCGCACAATGCGAAAATCCGTTGACAGCGGTTTTATAACGGGCTATGCAGGCCCGTTATAAGATTGCTGTTAAATTACGGGAGTTTCGCATATTATAACATTTTATTCGTTTTTATCTCTGAAAATTCATACATTATGGATTAATTTTAGAGCTTTACTTTGTGTATATTCCTTAAGGTTTTCATGCTATTTAACCTTAAGTAGGTTACTTTTTACAGGATAATACCTAGTTAAGAACTAATGTAGAATTAGGTAAGAACATTTGGCTAGCATGAACCTTCAGCATTAATAAAAACATTCAGCATTAACAAGTAAATCACGACCCTTTATCAAAGACCCACGATATAACAATAAACATTCGACATAAAAAAATACTACTTCGGAATAAAAAGAAAACAAATTGATTCCTTTATACGTATTCTCTGTGGAAGGTTTTCTTTTTATTTCTAGCAATCGTGTGTTCTGGCTTCACGAGAAGTACTTGAAAATCCTTTCAAGACTCAAACGTGTCCGTTGCAATCTCCGTAACGAGTACTAAGAACGAAGACGTTGTTTTAAGCAAACATAAGATTGCACCTTATGATTTCAATGCGGTCCGGTATAACTTACCCGACCTATCAGTACCATAAATAAATACTATTTTAGTAAAAAAATTAAACTGGCTTCAAAAAATACAAAGACACTAAAAAGTGAAAAACAGAAAAGAATTATAGTTAAAATTCAAAAGAAAAAATGTATGTTAGACTTTTCTGTTGAAGTCAGACACCAAATCCAAAACACAATGTTATTAAGCATCAAAATTTCAATATCTATCAAGACGTCTGATGAACAGGTGTTGTTATGTTGGCTGATTGCGTAAAAAATGCATAGATTACTATTGGAGAATCGCGGTTGTCTTGATGGCATTTATTGAAAAGTTTCGTTATTAGTCTCCGAAACTCATTAACAGGTTTTCACGAATTTTTAAAGAAACTATTTCAGAATAAATGTCTTTCGGACAAAAAATAATTTTCATCGAATCGAATCCATCCTAAGAATTATGCCCGAATACACATACAAAATATAAACACCCGAATTGAGAACTTCCTCCTTTTTTGAAGTCGTTTAAAGAACGGAGAGTTGATTATGTACTGTTCATTTTTCTATTATAAGTGCAGCTGCGGTGATTTTGTTTTTAAGTATAATTTTTAATTAATATCATCATTTTAATTTAACTATAATAATTAACTTAACATATTTAAATAATAGCCAATACAAATTACACATTTAAGGTCATATTATTAACCCGCCCTCACCGTACCGGGTAAAGGTGCCTATCACGCTTGCTTCATTGCTCCGTTGAATAGCGATGGCTATCGTTTGGCCCAGATACGAACTGTTTATTATTATATTTAAGTATATATTAGTATAATTTACGCCGTAGTCATGGTCAATGCATGCATGCATGCATGCATGCGTGCATGCAATGCAATTGTAATAAAACGCACAGCAACTTCGACTTTCAAAATCGTTACAGCTTCCATGATCGTTATAACTAATTATGCTGAGAAAAACGTAGTACAAAACCAAACCGGATGACAAAATACAATGTTGGATGACCTAGGTTGTAGATACAGCGCAACTAAGTCAGATGTATATTGATAAGGCGCTTATTTGTTCTAGTTCTTGGTTTTATTTAAAATCTAGACTTTTATAAATTTTATGAAACGTAGACACAATATACACATAAGTGTGTATATTGTGTCTACACACAAATAAATAAAATATGAATTATAATTGAAGGAACCGCTTAATTTTTAGTTGGTTATTTAGTATTTTTTTTTTATTTAACTAAACTGTAAGTACTTTACACATAGTATATATGTACACAATATATTATACCTCATAGTAAATGAGTAGCTTTTTTCGTAGACAGTTGCAACATTAGAATGATGTGAATTAAATAAATGTATCCTTCATTGTCCGTGGTTCACCTGCGTAGTTTACCTGGCTGGACAACGGGAAATTATTTTTTTGCCGTGGTTTACCTGGATAATTTCCATATAGAATAATTTCCGTTGTCGCCTTAAGTGAACTAATAATGTTTTTATAGCCTTTTAGTTCGATTAGCTATACATGGAAAAAGTGAAACGGTGCTGAGACATTCATTCGGAAACAAACAAGCACTTTTTTAATCCGTGACATCCGATTGCCGCCGAAATACTTTCACCCACCAAAAACAATTTATGTGAAATAGTGCTAAGACGAGTTTCCCCTTGCTTGCACTTTAAACAAGTTATCAGATATGATGGAGAGTCAAGCTTCTAACTTTACACACCCTAACTTAACACTAGCGTATAGTATTCTGTCTAAATACTAGTCCTAAATTCTCTACAAATCCTTCACCTTAGTCAAAATGTGTGGCCTTACCGTTTCGTAACAGTAACGTAGACCCTCCTATGGGTTTTATGCACAGAAAGTAATTCACTAGTAACTAGACGTAAATGTTGCCTTTAGGTCCTGGAGTAACGAAACTGCCAATTCATACATTGTGACTGTTTGTGTTGATGTTCAACTTTCCCTGGGACTTCCCGTGTGTCATGACTGGTTATTTTTCTGGGTTACTGTTGTAATGTGGATGGGATTGGTGCCGTAACAAAATAGGGTGTTGTTAATAAATTAATAAAAAAGATGCACGGTGATGAAATAGTGCCACTAATTTATTTTATTTGCATTGTCAAATGTGAGTGATCCAAGTGTTTCTCAATTTAGGTCGGGCTGCAGGTACCTAATTGAGTTTGTAAAATATGAGGAGTGTATTCCAATAAATGGATTTGAGTTAAGAAAAGGTCAAAGATCAACAATGTGGACCGAGCCGGTCAATTTTTTACCCTCTCTACTGTTATTTGTCAAGGGAATGTATTTAATACATGATATTAAATCATTTGAATGATTATTTCAGTGTTAATGTATAGTTTTTTCTTATGGTAATTAGATAATGCAGTCAATGTTTGTTAACTTAATGAGTAAAATAAATAACAGAACCGGTATAAAGAATCGATATTTTTATCTGATACCTACTATTATTTGCGGAACACCTATTAGGTACAGAATTATGGGTACAACATTATTATAGTTATCCATGGAACACCTATGAATATTAGGTGAACCACGGGCACAATATTTTTAGTACTCTTCCATAAAAAAATCATCAGGAGAATTACATCATCATTATTATAGTTAACCATCTAATACCTATTAGGAGCACCATAGGGGCACCATATTTTATTTACTCCCCATAGAACTCGTATCAGGAGTGCCACGGGTACAAAATGTTGTCTTAGATAACCTAGGAATACCTCGATGATCTACTAGATGGTCGACAGGCACGTGCCAGTCGACCACCATAACTCAAACCGACGCACATAGGAGCATTTGCATGTAAAATTATTTTAAGACTTATTAAATAATAAAATATAATAATATGAATGAATATAATTTTTAATGATTATAAAAGTACATTACTAGCAAAAAAAAAATCAATTTCAGTATAAAATTATTTAGTTCTCGTTTCTTCATCATCATTCTTCCTCTATATTTTCCTTGCTGATATTTTCTTCTGTTGATGTTGATGGCGGTGCATTTGCAATCATCAATCAAAAAATCAAGAAAGGATCATCTTTCTGATATTTTTTTAACACACGAATGAATAAAGTATTTAATTGTTATGTTTAAAAAATCTACATACCTTTTACTTTCAGAATCACAAATTGTTTTTCCAATATTTATCACATCAACGTACAGTGTCAACTACAATACAGTGAAAATATTAAACGCCGAGAACGAGAATGTTCCGACTTCTTGTACCAAAAAGGGCTAGTATTGCGTTACAAATATGTACCTTTTCCGATGGACCAGTTACTAAACTGCAAAAATTTGTGAATATAATTGCTTTTATGGAATTTCGTAAAATTGACTTTTGACCGACTTTTCCTCAAAATACTCCTATATACGTTGGTAGATAGAAAGAAAGAACAAACGAAACACCGTTTCGACACATGCCTCTTTTGTCTAAATCCATATTATACTTTCGTATTTACACGTGGTCAACTTGTGGACATTAAGAATAGCTTTACTATCTAGTAATATAAATATTTAATTACTAAATAGTTCCCTACAGGTTCCGGCGCTTAGGTTGGCACGTCGGGAATAAGAGAGAGTCCGGCTAAGATCGATTTACTTCGGTTTTGTAGAGCGTTCTCTCTACTTCGTACTTCGGACTGATAGTAAACGTAGACCGATCATGAACTATAGACTGGCTATCAGCGTATACGAGAGAGAAATAGCGATAGTTTTTTTAATTGCCAAGCCCAACCCATAATATAGGTAATCATTCAGAATTTTTCCAATTTTTTTCTCTGATCCTCTAAAGTCAATAGCTTCGTGTAATTTTGATTTGAGAGATTTGATTTTGGGTAATAATAACCGTATCAAAACAAAACAAAGCAAATGACAAGTGTGCTGTATTGCTACATGTTTCCAAAAATAATTACAGTAGCCCGTATCGACAAGGGAGTGAGTAACTATCGCATTATAGAAATCGAAATTTTCAAGTTATCAATAATGATTATTCATACAGAATCTCATCATCATCAACCTATTCTGGTCCACTGCTGGACATAGGTCTCCCCTTATGAGCGCCATAGCGCCCTGTCTTCAGCTTGCCGCATCCAGCATCTAGCTGCAGTCTTACGCAGATCGTCATCCAACCTGGCCGGAGGGCATCCTACACTACGTTTGCCGAGTCGCAGTCTCCACTCAACAACACGTTTACCCCAGTGGTTATCGGTTCTTCGCGAGATATGGCCGGACCACTGCCACTTCAGCTTGCTAATTCTTTGAGCTATGTCGATAACCTTGGTTCTCTGTCGGATATATTCGTTACGAATTCTATCCTCTTTCCATAGCTTGCTGAGCGACTTTGAACTGGTGGACCAGCCCTACCGTGAGTGTCCACCTCTCAGCTCCGTAGGTCATTACGGGCCGGACGCACTGATTGAAAACTTACGTTTTCAAACACTGCGGTATGGATGACGAGAAGACCCGACGTAGTTTCCCAAACGCTGCCCAGCCTAGCTGCAGCAATTTTGAGAAGGAGGCCAAGAGGAGGCTCTTGGCCTCCTTCTCAAAATTGTTTTTACCTAACTACACAATCTACCCGAGTTAATTGTACTCAAAAACAATTTCAAGAAGGTGGCCATCCACGATGACCGGTCCCGGATCAATGTGGCCATTGATCATGACTTTGGTTTTATCCAAATTTATTATTATTTTAGTAGGAGAATATTTTGTATAGTTGGACTCTTATTTCGGACAATTAGCCAAAGCGCTTTATTTTACCAGATCTATGTTAATAGTAATTGTCTAAATATAGCAGAATGAGAAGCAACAAAAATACGTTATTTAATGTCTAATATAAAACTAAGTTAACACATTTTTTCACCATTTCACCGTTTTTCCCACATTTCATCCGTGGCACCAGCCAAGTATAATTATGTTATATTATCCGACTTTACTATCAGGTACTGATGGTCTAACCCTATTCGAAACGTTCTTCTTTCGAAGGACATTGTTGTCTTTAAATTTATTGTAATTTGCACTGAATTCACAAATGCATTATTCTGCTAGTGGTATGCGCACAATGCGAAAATCCGTTGACAGCGGTTTTATAACGGGCTATGCAGGCCCGTTATAAGATTGCTGTTAAATTACGGGAGTTTCGCATATTATAACATTTTATTCGTTTTTATCTCTGAAAATTCATACATTATGGATTAATTTTAGAGCTTTACTTTGTGTATATTCCTTAAGGTTTTCATGCTATTTAACCTTAAGTAGGTTACTTTTTACAGGATAATACCTAGTTAAGAACTAATGTAGAATTAGGTAAGAACATTTGGCTAGCATGAACCTTCAGCATTAATAAAAACATTCAGCATTAACAAGTAAATCACGACCCTTTATCAAAGACCCACGATATAACAATAAACATTCGACATAAAAAAATACTACTTCGGAATAAAAAGAAAACAAATTGATTCCTTTATACGTATTCTCTGTGGAAGGTTTTCTTTTTATTTCTAGCAATCGTGTGTTCTGGCTTCACGAGAAGTACTTGAAAATCCTTTCAAGACTCAAACGTGTCCGTTGCAATCTCCGTAACGAGTACTAAGAACGAAGACGTTGTTTTAAGCAAACATAAGATTGCACCTTATGATTTCAATGCGGTCCGGTATAACTTACCCGACCTATCAGTACCATAAATAAATACTATTTTAGTAAAAAAATTAAACTGGCTTCAAAAAATACAAAGACACTAAAAAGTGAAAAACAGAAAAGAATTATAGTTAAAATTCAAAAGAAAAAATGTATGTTAGACTTTTCTGTTGAAGTCAGACACCAAATCCAAAACACAATGTTATTAAGCATCAAAATTTCAATATCTATCAAGACGTCTGATGAACAGGTGTTGTTATGTTGGCTGATTGCGTAAAAAATGCATAGATTACTATTGGAGAATCGCGGTTGTCTTGATGGCATTTATTGAAAAGTTTCGTTATTAGTCTCCGAAACTCATTAACAGGTTTTCACGAATTTTTAAAGAAACTATTTCAGAATAAATGTCTTTCGGACAAAAAATAATTTTCATCGAATCGAATCCATCCTAAGAATTATGCCCGAATACACATACAAAATATAAACACCCGAATTGAGAACTTCCTCCTTTTTTGAAGTCGTTTAAAGAACGGAGAGTTGATTATGTACTGTTCATTTTTCTATTATAAGTGCAGCTGCGGTGATTTTGTTTTTAAGTATAATTTTTAATTAATATCATCATTTTAATTTAACTATAATAATTAACTTAACATATTTAAATAATAGCCAATACAAATTACACATTTAAGGTCATATTATTAACCCGCCCTCACCGTACCGGGTAAAGGTGCCTATCACGCTTGCTTCATTGCTCCGTTGAATAGCGATGGCTATCGTTTGGCCCAGATACGAACTGTTTATTATTATATTTAAGTATATATTAGTATAATTTACGCCGTAGTCATGGTCAATGCATGCATGCATGCATGCATGCGTGCATGCAATGCAATTGTAATAAAACGCACAGCAACTTCGACTTTCAAAATCGTTACAGCTTCCATGATCGTTATAACTAATTATGCTGAGAAAAACGTAGTACAAAACCAAACCGGATGACAAAATACAATGTTGGATGACCTAGGTTGTAGATACAGCGCAACTAAGTCAGATGTATATTGATAAGGCGCTTATTTGTTCTAGTTCTTGGTTTTATTTAAAATCTAGACTTTTATAAATTTTATGAAACGTAGACACAATATACACATAAGTGTGTATATTGTGTCTACACACAAATAAATAAAATATGAATTATAATTGAAGGAACCGCTTAATTTTTAGTTGGTTATTTAGTATTTTTTTTTTTATTTAACTAAACTGTAAGTACTTTACACATAGTATATATGTACACAATATATTATACCTCATAGTAAATGAGTAGCTTTTTTCGTAGACAGTTGCAACATTAGAATGATGTGAATTAAATAAATGTATCCTTCATTGTCCGTGGTTCACCTGCGTAGTTTACCTGGCTGGACAACGGGAAATTATTTTTTTGCCGTGGTTTACCTGGATAATTTCCATATAGAATAATTTCCGTTGTCGCCTTAAGTGAACTAATAATGTTTTTATAGCCTTTTAGTTCGATTAGCTATACATGGAAAAAGTGAAACGGTGCTGAGACATTCATTCGGAAACAAACAAGCACTTTTTTAATCCGTGACATCCGATTGCCGCCGAAATACTTTCACCCACCAAAAACAATTTATGTGAAATAGTGCTAAGACGAGTTTCCCCTTGCTTGCACTTTAAACAAGTTATCAGATATGATGGAGAGTCAAGCTTCTAACTTTACACACCCTAACTTAACACTAGCGTATAGTATTCTGTCTAAATACTAGTCCTAAATTCTCTACAAATCCTTCACCTTAGTCAAAATGTGTGGCCTTACCGTTTCGTAACAGTAACGTAGACCCTCCTATGGGTTTTATGCACAGAAAGTAATTCACTAGTAACTAGACGTAAATGTTGCCTTTAGGTCCTGGAGTAACGAAACTGCCAATTCATACATTGTGACTGTTTGTGTTGATGTTCAACTTTCCCTGGGACTTCCCGTGTGTCATGACTGGTTATTTTTCTGGGTTACTGTTGTAATGTGGATGGGATTGGTGCCGTAACAAAATAGGGTGTTGTTAATAAATTAATAAAAAAGATGCACGGTGATGAAATAGTGCCACTAATTTATTTTATTTGCATTGTCAAATGTGAGTGATCCAAGTGTTTCTCAATTTAGGTCGGGCTGCAGGTACCTAATTGAGTTTGTAAAATATGAGGAGTGTATTCCAATAAATGGATTTGAGTTAAGAAAAGGTCAAAGATCAACAATGTGGACCGAGCCGGTCAATTTTTTACCCTCTCTACTGTTATTTGTCAAGGGAATGTATTTAATACATGATATTAAATCATTTGAATGATTATTTCAGTGTTAATGTATAGTTTTTTCTTATGGTAATTAGATAATGCAGTCAATGTTTGTTAACTTAATGAGTAAAATAAATAACAGAACCGGTATAAAGAATCGATATTTTTATCTGATACCTACTATTATTTGCGGAACACCTATTAGGTACAGAATTATGGGTACAACATTATTATAGTTATCCATGGAACACCTATGAATATTAGGTGAACCACGGGCACAATATTTTTAGTACTCTTCCATAAAAAAATCATCAGGAGAATTACATCATCATTATTATAGTTAACCATCTAATACCTATTAGGAGCACCATAGGGGCACCATATTTTATTTACTCCCCATAGAACTCGTATCAGGAGTGCCACGGGTACAAAATGTTGTCTTAGATAACCTAGGAATACCTCGATGATCTACTAGATGGTCGACAGGCACGTGCCAGTCGACCACCATAACTCAAACCGACGCACATAGGAGCATTTGCATGTAAAATTATTTTAAGACTTATTAAATAATAAAATATAATAATATGAATGAATATAATTTTTAATGATTATAAAAGTACATTACTAGCAAAAAAAAAATCAATTTCAGTATAAAATTATTTAGTTCTCGTTTCTTCATCATCATTCTTCCTCTATATTTTCCTTGCTGATATTTTCTTCTGTTGATGTTGATGGCGGTGCATTTGCAATCATCAATCAAAAAATCAAGAAAGGATCATCTTTCTGATATTTTTTTAACACACGAATGAATAAAGTATTTAATTGTTATGTTTAAAAAATCTACATACCTTTTACTTTCAGAATCACAAATTGTTTTTCCAATATTTATCACATCAACGTACAGTGTCAACTACAATACAGTGAAAATATTAAACGCCGAGAACGAGAATGTTCCGACTTCTTGTACCAAAAAGGGCTAGTATTGCGTTACAAATATGTACCTTTTCCGATGGACCAGTTACTAAACTGCAAAAATTTGTGAATATAATTGCTTTTATGGAATTTCGTAAAATTGACTTTTGACCGACTTTTCCTCAAAATACTCCTATATACGTTGGTAGATAGAAAGAAAGAACAAACGAAACACCGTTTCGACACATGCCTCTTTTGTCTAAATCCATATTATACTTTCGTATTTACACGTGGTCAACTTGTGGACATTAAGAATAGCTTTACTATCTAGTAATATAAATATTTAATTACTAAATAGTTCCCTACAGGTTCCGGCGCTTAGGTTGGCACGTCGGGAATAAGAGAGAGTCCGGCTAAGATCGATTTACTTCGGTTTTGTAGAGCGTTCTCTCTACTTCGTACTTCGGACTGATAGTAAACGTAGACCGATCATGAACTATAGACTGGCTATCAGCGTATACGAGAGAGAAATAGCGATAGTTTTTTTAATTGCCAAGCCCAACCCATAATATAGGTAATCATTCAGAATTTTTCCAATTTTTTTCTCTGATCCTCTAAAGTCAATAGCTTCGTGTAATTTTGATTTGAGAGATTTGATTTTGGGTAATAATAACCGTATCAAAACAAAACAAAGCAAATGACAAGTGTGCTGTATTGCTACATGTTTCCAAAAATAATTACAGTAGCCCGTATCGACAAGGGAGTGAGTAACTATCGCATTATAGAAATCGAAATTTTCAAGTTATCAATAATGATTATTCATACAGAATCTCATCATCATCAACCTATTCTGGTCCACTGCTGGACATAGGTCTCCCCTTATGAGCGCCATAGCGCCCTGTCTTCAGCTTGCCGCATCCAGCATCTAGCTGCAGTCTTACGCAGATCGTCATCCCACCTGGCCGGAGGGCATCCTACACTACGTTTGCCGAGTCGCAGTCTCCACTCAACAACACGTTTACCCCAGTGGTTATCGGTTCTTCGCGAGATATGGCCGGACCACTGCCACTTCAGCTTGCTAATTCTTTGAGCTATGTCGATAACCTTGGTTCTCTGTCGGATATATTCGTTACGAATTCTATCCTCTTTCCATAGCTTGCTGAGCGACTTTGAACTGGTGGACCAGCCCTACCGTGAGTGTCCACCTCTCAGCTCCGTAGGTCATTACGGGCCGGACGCACTGATTGAAAACTTACGTTTTCAAACACTGCGGTATGGATGACGAGAAGACCCGACGTAGTTTCCCAAACGCTGCCCAGCCTAGCTGCAGCAATTTTGAGAAGGAGGCCAAGAGGAGGCTCTTGGCCTCCTTCTCAAAATTGTTTTTACCTAACTACACAATCTACCCGAGTTAATTGTACTCAAAAACAATTTCAAGAAGGTGGCCATCCACGATGACCGGTCCCGGATCAATGTGGCCATTGATCATGACTTTGGTTTTATCCAAATTCATGCCAAGACCGATGCGTCTCCAGGCTGAAGCTAGGCCGTCCAGCATCTGGGTTAGCTCTTCTAGCGACCCCGCCATTAAGACTATGTCATCAGCGAATCGCAGGTGTGAGATGTAGTCGCCGTTTATATTTATGCCCTTACCTTTCCAGTCCAGCGTCTTAAACATGTCTTCCAATGCGCTCGTGAACAGTTTCGGGGATATGACATCCCCCTGTCTCACTCCTCTGCGCAATTGGATGGGTTTAGACTGCTGACCCTGTACTTGGACACTCATAGTAGCGGCTTCGTAAAGGCATCTCAGCACCTCAACTTGAAGCGATGCCAAGTAGCCTATCATTATAGGCTACTTGGCATCGCTTCAAGGATTCCAGAACAGCCCAAGTTTCGAAGGACTCAAGTCCTTTTCATAGTCCACAAAAGCGAGACACAGGGGCTGATTATACTCTTCGGACTTCTGTATAATCTGCCTCACTGTGTGAATGTGGTCTATGGTGCCATATCCTCCGCGGAACCCAGCCTGTTCCGGTGGCTGGAACTCATCGAGTCTCCTGACGAGACGATTCGTGACCACTCGTGAAAACAGCTTATAGACATGGCTCAGGAGTGTGATGGGTCTGTAGTTTTTAAGGAGGATCTTATCACCCTTCTTAAAAAAGAGAACAACCAAATTCCCGCTCCGTGCCTTAGGAGTTCTCCCACTATGTAGGACGGTATTGAAGAGTTTCTGTAGCTACTATATGACAGGAGCTCCTCCTGCCTTCAGAAGCTCTGAAGTAATTCCGTCCTCACCGGGGGCTTTTCCATTTTTAAGCTGCCTCAGAGTCAACACGATCTCGTCTTGACTTGACGTCAAACAACAGTCATTTTGGCCGTTGCATGAATGGGCCGACTCGACCGGGGAAGCACCACCCTCTCACAGAATATCGACGCCAAGTAACAGTATTTGAACTGTTGCGTTCCGTTTGGTTAGTGAGAGTGCCGGAGCCCAAACTCCTTTCCCATACCCTCCCAAACTCCTTTCCCATCCTTTCCTTTACAGGGTCGGCAGCGCGAGTGTGACGCCACTGGTGTTGCACACGGCCATTGGCCGCGGTAACCGCTTCCCATCAGGTGGGCCGTGTGCTTGTCTGCCACCTTAGTGGTATAAAAAAAAAAAATAGTGGCGCGTCAGGATGGCTCTGGAATTATGGTCGTCTCGTCGAGGACGGGGAGCATGTGCAGTGTACAGACGGTCCTCCCGTCATGCGTTTTGGCTTCGTCAGATGGCTCCTGCCAAGCTGCTGAGTGAATACTTTGGACCCTCAGTTTCGCTCTATCGCCTCTTCAATGAGGCGCGTGTTGGAGCTCCGAAGGTCACGCCGTACCATCTTCGCAATTTCCTTGTTTAGATCTGACCTGTCTGACGAAGTCGCTTAGGTGGTTTCCCGTCTTCTTGCCATCAGCCCCAGAGTCTCATCCGAGAGTTTGGACTTCCTGCCAGTACGCTGTTATTTGCAGAACTTGATGCCCTCGTCTCTCAGCGTTTCGACCAGATTGTTTAAGGTCTCGTCAGCGTCATCAGTGGGTTCCAAGGCAACAAATCTTTCCCCAAGAAGCTGCTGGAACTTCTCGGTGCTCGCCATGATTTGGGTTTGGTTAGGTCGGAGTGTGGACATCATCAGACGGTTTCTTTCAAGCTTTCTCATTGCTGCATCAATCAATATGAAGCTTCAAGGTTCATATTCAGAGAGCCTCGGAGCAGTCGGTGAACAGATCCGGTATTAAACCTGTTGATCACTGAGACATCTCTGAATATGTGCTTGCTATCCGTCATGATGAAGTCGATCAAATTTTTTGTCACAGCATCGGGGCTTTGCCATGTCCACTTCCTTTGAGGCCTTTGAGAATGTACATTCAAGTTTTTTATTATATAGTTGAATTTATACACACTGCGTTTACAATACGTAATTTCATGGCTGTGTATTTTTTAAAGGATATATTGGAACTTTGGTTTATACATGGCCGATCTGGGAAATCTAGCTCTATGATTATGAGAATAATTTAAGACGAACCACCAAAAATGGCCTTCACCTACTGAACTAGTGCTTTCAATTCTAGTCGAATACTGTGTGTTCGTTTTTTTTTATTTTGGTGTCGTATCCATATTGATTCTCTGTCTGCAACTAACTGTCATATTAATGTGCAACAAAGAGAACGTTCAACAAAACCGATGCACACCGATTTTAGCCGGACACTCTCTCTGCTACCCGACGTGCCGCTACACCAAATAGTTAGTCTTAGTTGGCAACCCTGTATACCTCGTATAAAAAAACTTTATTAGGTAGCAATATTATTCAAACCTTGAACTTGAGGAGCAAAGTCATCATAATTAGTTTAACGACGTAATAATTTAATTGTCACACAGAATTCTCCAGCGAAATAAAGTGGGTCGTAAATTAGTAACTAGAACGAGAAACCGTTGGGGAATGATGAACGGTACATTATTTTGTGAACGTGCCAAGTAAGCCAAGTATAAGACAAAGATCAATGAAAAAATCTTTACCGTAGGTACCTTTTTTTTTCGTGCTGAAATCCCTTCGGATACCCCCCCCCCTCGCCGGCCAGCAGGACTTGAACCGACTAAAACCGCACGCCGTCTCGGGTCTTAAAACGCCGGGGTGTAAGGTTGCCCATAGAGCATATCCCTCGCACCCCAACTGAACCCTCGGCTTTGGGAACCACGGTGTCCCCGTCTTGCCCCGGTTAGGGGGAGGGGCTACCGTAGGTACCTACTCGCATATAGGTACAGGAAATAGTGAAAAATTAAAAATACTTCATTCTTTTATATCATAACTTTCTAATTAAATATGAGTTTCTTAATATCTAATAGATATTGTATTTACGTAAATATTGAAAAGTTTTTTTAATAAGTTACCAGTAATATTTCATTTTCCGTAAATTGCCGTTTGCAAGGCCTGGAGACACTCGACGAAAGGTGGGGTGCTTGGTAACAGCTTAGGGGTGAGGAGCGGGGCGGTGCGAGTATGGGGAGGCACCGGGCTACGTGGGCGAGTCTGTAGTACCTGGTAGTACGGCTAGAAATCCACAGCATGTTGTTGTTGTGACTATACATAGATTTGCGCAGGCGCGTCACCCCGCTACGTCTCAGATAGTAGTGTGAATCTTGGATAGAAACAACCTTGAATTTTTACTACGAATGTTGCAAGGCCTTCTATAAGCTTAACTGTTCACTTTATAATACCTAAGTCTACCTGACACTGCCATTACTCATTTTCATACTCTTTTTATTATTACGTGTCGTGTAATTCAGTATTATCTAATTGACTAGGAGCCGTGCGATTAACTGTGCTATGTGTGGAAAAATATTGACAGGAGTCTATTTATATTCATTAGTTTGACATGCAATGTGAAAAGTTTTACTGACATTTTCACATCACGAGCACGAGGCCCCGCCTTCGTTATATCAATTGAATAATAAATGATGACGAAGTAAATTCAATAATTTTACATAATGTTTGTCGAAGTAGGTATATTAACAGAAATATAATGCACTTGGCTCTTGGTTTCGCGGTTTATCATTAAAAAGTCGGCAATAAACTTACCTTCGTCTTGATTACTTCCCAAAAGTACTTCAGTATTATGGAAATTGCCTTCTTTCATCATTGTATCCGGATCTTTCGGTAAAAACACACCGTCCACAGTCGGTGCTGACGGAAATCCTAATATACCAGTGTATGAATTCCACTGTTGTACTGATATAGTCTTGGCATCTACTCCTCGCATACAATCCATTACTAGGCTTGGGTCGGCCGCAAGGAGGCTACTATTGCAATTACAATCGTCTACTAAAACTTTACCAATATCTTGTGCCCTCTCTCCAGTCATCCAACTCCAAGGAGCGTTCAAAGTTCCAGATTGTAGAATACCCCTTTTAAACAATCCTTTCATTTCCGGGGAAATCATGTGCAAACTTACACTACCACCACCAGCTGACTCTCCAAACAGAGTAATTAATTCAGGGTCACCGCCAAATGCACGAGCGTTATCCTTAATCCAACGAATGGCAAGCTGTTGATCCCAAAGACCCATATTTCCCGGCGCTTCCTCACTGCCCGGAGAGAAATATTTATTTAAGTATAAAAACCCAAATGCACCAACTCTATATTGCATTGAAGCGACTATCACATCACTGGAAGATGCCATTATATCCGCTTTATATAGGTCGAGCGTAGCTGTACCACTCATATAGCCACCTCCATAGATCCACACTAATATTGGCACTTTTGGCCTCTCAGTAAGAGGCTTATCTTGATGATGACGAACTCGTAAGTGTTGTGGTACCCAAATGTTCAAATATAGACAATCTTCTGAAATATTTGTGTTTGGATTCCACATTTCCTCTCCTTCAAAACCAGGAAAATATTCATATCGTTCTTGATAACAACTATTTGGCATCGTCGTGGCTTCAAGAACTCCATGCCATGGATCGATTGGGACTGGTTTTCGGAATCTTAAAGGTCCTAGTGGAGCTTTAGCAAAGGGAATACCGGTGAAGATATGCACTTCACGGCCCATAACTGTTTTAGCGTAGCCTTTAACAAGACCGCTCTTGGTTTCAACGATAAGTGGATCATTATGAAAATTCTTTGGTACGAGACTAGTGGTAGGTGTCGTTTGCGTCGTTGATGTCGTCGTATCATGATGATTCGCCCATGATCGCCCGCAGGCACCCGCCACTAACACGCAAAATAAGAGTTTGGTGAACACAATCTTCATGTTGCTGATCATCTTGAATTATGTTATTCACATTGACATTAATGAGATATAATGGAACACCATCTAAAGTAGTCCGCCAGCTTGATGAGATACTTATTGTAACACATTTCTAGTGTAATTCAATAAATGGATGTGGTCGTACCTGAAACAAAAATATCTTGTTAATAAGTTAGGCAAAGACCTCAGGGACATAACTGTCACGGGCAATTTAGATAAGTCCGATCACTATGAATAATGACAGGTACAGACCATATATGTTATCTTTTAGGAAAGGTAGCAGTAGGGAAATATTCATACAACCGGTACAAATGATAAATTCAAGCTATCTGATACCCTGATTGATTAAACAGGCCCTTGTCGGGCATTATTAATATGGGCCGGCCAAAGTAGCTAATCAGTTTTTCAATTTGACGAACTCTCTCTGTCATTATTCATAATGTCCGGTCCACATTAATACTACGCGACTAATTAAGTTTTCCGTAAAATGAGTATTAAAATTACTACTTTAGATAACCTTAATTTGGAGACTTTTTCATTGTTGATCTCTCTCAATATGTATCTTTTTTTTTTCTTTTTTTTTTCGTGCGGAAATCCCTTCGGATACCCCCCCCCCCCCGCCGGCCAGCGGGGGCGGTTATGTCGGGCTAAAACCGCACGCCGTCTCGGGTCTACAGACGCAAGAATGTAAGGTTGCCCATAGAGCATATCCCTCGCACCCCGACTGACCCTGGGCCATCTCCGGTTTCGAGATTCGGCCGGTTTCGCCCCCTCGGGTTTGGGAACCACGGTGTCCCCGTCTTACCCTGGTTTGGGGGAGGGGCGCTAGTCGCCCCACCGTCCCGGCCTGCTTCTGCTGGGGTAACAGGCGGCCTTACCTGTCACCCCCAGGCCTGCGCTCATGGCGGGCCGGGAGAGTTCTAAATATCTCCCGGGCGTCCACGCGCTCGCGCTCTGCACCATTGCAGCAATCATGCTGCCGAGCGAGAGGACTCCCACCCCGATGGCTGCCATGAGGTCACGCCTCGGCGCCTCCCACGCCGGGCAGTCCACCAGCGTGTGCAGCCCTGAGTCCTCGCTCGCGTCGCAGTGATGACACTCAGGCGTTGGCTCCTTCCTGATCCGATGCAGGTGGTCCCCGAAGCACCCCTTCCCGGAGATCACCTGCGTCAGTCGGTACGAGAGGCTTCCGTATCGCCTCCCTAGCCAATTCTCCATGATGGGCCTTACCGCCGCTATTGCGGCGTGCCCTTCTCAATATGTATCTATTATTAACTTTAACGTCATTGGGCTCGTGACATATGTGTGCACTGTCTTTTTGAATGCCAATTTACTATCGGCAGTATGTTTGTTTATGAGCGATAAGCAAACATACTGCCGGTGGTAAATATACTGCAAAAAGTATGATGCAAAAATGTTTATTATCTCATAGACTCCGACTCGCCGTCCTTACAGAAGTAAACAAAGACGGAGGTGTGTCGTGTGTGTCCTAAACACGCCTGCCAACTCACCGTCGCGGGATAAAACCCGACCCCACCAGGTGAGGCCGCGGTGGCGACCAAAGTCCGCCGGTAATCCTGGGGTTATCCTTTCGAGGGCTTACCCGGGGTGCCCGGCAATGGACACTTGGGGAGGACACCGTGTGGTTTTATTCGGCCCGATTCCTAGACGCCCAGCCCATCGTTGGCACCGATGGGGTGAAGCTAGTGGGGGCTTCCAAACGTTAAAAAAAAAAACCTAAAAAAAAATAAGAAATTATATTACTGTATATATATAAGCGCAATGCCTACAAACATTTCCAGTAGTTTAACGAAACCAAATACATAAATAAAACATAAGTACTGAACAAATAATTTAAAAATAAATCACAAGCCGATACTGGAAAGTGCCAAGTTGTGTTGACCAATTGGCATTTCCATGTCTTTAATAAATTCCGGTGTCTACTACTTCCGCATATGCATACGCCAGCAGCTACTATTTTCTTGTAGCTACACGTTAATTTTCGTCATCAAAAAAGGTTTTGAAACCATGACATATTTGTACTTTTTTGGTTTTCCATACCATGTACGATATGTCAAAAGTTGCTGAATACTAATCAATTTACATTAAAATAAATCAAGAAACAAATTAGTGTATGAGTGTTTATATAACCTTAAGATGAAAAAAAATATATATTTCATGTTTTGTTTGTTATTTTATGCAAGGTTTTACAGCTACTTCCCTTTATACTCCCCTGCCTACCATTCGTAGATAAAGAGGAGCGATTAAATATATTATTATTATAAATTATTATTAGAAAAATAATGATTTAAGTTCTAGGATATAAAATTGCCCTTCTTTTTTTATAGTTTTCAACACACACTAGCCGTATTTTTGTGTTGTACTCTACAAAGGCAGTAAAACGGCGTTTCGTTTTCAGTGGAATAAAATATTTGTGTGTAGTAAATATTTCAAGCGGCGCTGAAACGAGATGCTTTACAAACGACTGAAACCTTTAGCAGCAATTCGTATGTATGTATATATATGGACCGAACTCGTAAAATTGGACTAAGAATTCCACTTTCGAACCGCACAAAATGCAATTTATACTTACTAGGTTACTTAGTCAATCCAGCATTTTATTCGATGGGATTCAAATCTACTTGTTGGAATGGTAAGTGGTTACCGGGCCACATGAATACTTGCAATGCCGGAGGTTTCAAGCCACACATTTAAAATTAAACATTCAGTTCATAGTCAACTGTAAATTATTATAATTTCATAACATTAATCTATATTATATTATACAATATCCATTATTTTGTCTGTATCCGTTGTTTTGTTTCCATGATTTTCTCCTTAAATAGTATATGGCAAATAATATGTTAAACAAAATAATAGCGGCGGTAAGGCCCACCATGGAGGATTGGCTGGAGAGGCGACACGGAAGCCTCTCGTACCGACATGACGCAGGTGATCTCCGGGAAGGGGTGCTTCGGGGACCACCTGCATCGGATCAGGAAGGAGCCAACGCCTGAGTGTCATCACTGCGACGCGAGCGAGGACTCAGGGCTGCAAACGCTGGCGGACTGCCCGGCGTGGGAGGCGCCGAGGCGTGACCTCGTGGCAGCCATCGGGGTGGGAGTCCTCTCGCTCGACAGCATGATTGCGGCAATGGTGCGGAGCGCGAGCGCGTGGGCCGCCGCCGCCTCCTTCTGCGAGCATGTAATGCTCGCGAAGGAGGTGGCGGAGCGCGCCCGGGAGAGACTTAGAACTCTCCCGGTCCGCTGAGCCCGCAACTTGCTCGCCGCGCGTCGCAGGCAACTCAGGCGCCGGAGGTCGCTTAACGACCTCCGTCCTCCATGAGCGCAGGCCTGGGGGTGGCGGGTGAGGCCACCTGTCACCCCAGCAGAAGCAGGCCGGGACGGTGGGGCGACTAGCACCCCTCCCCCAAACCGGGGCAAGACGGGGACACCGTGGTTCCCAAACCCGAGGGGGCCATCTCGAAACCGGAGATGGCCCAGGGTCAGTCGGGGTGCGAGGGATATGCTCTATGGGCAACCTTACACCCCGGCGTATGTAGACCCGAGACGGCGTGCGGTTTTAGTCGGTTCAAGCCCGACATAACCGCCCCCGCTGGCACGTGGGGGGGGGTATCCGAAGGGATATCCGCAAGATAAAAAAAAAAAAAAAAGGTCGTTACATAATGGAACTGCCGTTTTTCTTGAAGAAATTGGAGGAAACCCAATTTTCAGTACTAACATTTTTGCATTTTTTTTAGGAATGACAAATCCAAATTTTATGATTTTTTTGTGGATGGATGAGACAACATTAAGCTACCAAAAAAAAAATTTTATAAAAGCTAACAAAAAAATAAATTAAGCTACCAAAAAAAAAATTTTATAAAATTTTTGAAAAGTGACAGCTGTTAAGTAATACGAAATTTATCATCAAAATGGATAGCATTTAGGAAGTACTGTTTTTAAAGATCGATTTAATTTATCAAGCGGCCAATAGAAACAAAATTTAATACAGAGTTGTAAAATCTTGAAATCAACTTTCAAACAAAATATAAATAATGGAAAAAGCTATTAAATTATAGGAATAACGAACTCATGAATTTGAACTATTATTTACATTGCCTGAAAATAAACTTCAATTTAAAGTTATGAGCATATCACTAGTAAACTACTATATTAAATACTTTGTTATTATATCAGATATTGTAGTATAGGTGTAGATTGAGATTCACGTTATTTTTAGACAAAATGCATTTTTGAAGGACTTGGCCATTATCGTAGATAATGGCCAAGCCGTTAATTAATTAATTAGGATACTTAAATTAAGTAACTCTAAATTCACAAATGCTGATGGAGGAACTTCAGTTCATCTCATTCAACATTGACTGGATCTGGAACTGGTCTGGATTTCTTTCTATTTTTTTTTAATTATGCCATGTGTACAAACTACTAAAATAAATGATTAGAGAGATATACTAGCTTTATTAAACAGTAGATTATTACTAGCGTTAAATACTTCCAAACAATCTGGTAAGGCAATAAACTATTCATTAATTAAGAGGTTAATATAGCTTCATAACTGTCGCTGCTCAATTCCCAATTGGTAGATCGTAAATGTTCAACTTACACTATAATGCACCTCTTCTTATTGAATGATGTTGTTTAACAAAAGAATGAAATATTTTTTGAGACACTTTCTAGGGCAAAAATACCGATATACCAAAGGATATCGTGTAAAGGATAGGTTGTTGTATTATTTTACCGACTGAATCAAGCATTTGTTTCAAGTCCTTAAAATGTAGGGCAACCTAGCTTCCCTCTCTCTGCACAATAACTTTTTCTCATTCTCTATATTAGAAATAATCCCTTCCTGTAGCCACTAAAAACCCTGAATGTTTTTAATGACTACAAAACAAAGTAGGTAGGTACTTTATACCACATCACAGTATTCTATTATGTATTTTTGTCCTTTTCTTTGGCTTAGAGCCAGATGCAGATTTCCAGCATTTCAGTAGATTAAGATACCTACCTGCCTTTACCTTTACCTTTTTATGTATACTTAAGCCTCGACAGTACTTCTGCACATGATATATAAATGCGTGTATTTGAATATCATGTGCAGAATATTAAACAAGTTGAATTCCTGAGACGAGCTCAGCTGAATACAAGGGATTTTCGATTTTGCGTTTTTTTTTGCGATTTTTTCTTTATCTTGCAATGGATCACCCCAGCACGAATCTATTACCGAAAACAGCAACTCGATAGCTCATCTCCTTCATACCCAAAACCGTGACAGAAAATTGGCTACGACGACGTCGACGACAACTCGATAGCAATAGGGCTTTTCTAAAGAAAATCCCTAAAAAGGAAAATTTCTTAGCAAA
Source organism: Cybosia mesomella (assembly GCA_946251805.1). Lineage (NCBI taxonomy): Eukaryota > Metazoa > Arthropoda > Insecta > Lepidoptera > Erebidae > Cybosia > Cybosia mesomella. Next base: position 13,020,361 of record OX276396.1, on the reverse strand, counting down.
ACATCAATAGCCATTCAATTGTTTAAATGTACGTAAAGAAAAACAAAATGATACAACGAGTAAATAACTTGTCATATCTCACAGGTAGCGTATATTTTTAGGGAATGAAACGTATCATGTGTCTAATTTCAACAATTAAATATACTTTCATATTTCGTGAATTTCCGTTTAAGCCTTTTATGCTAAATGGCTTTACTCTGCATTTTTTGCATAAGCCACAGCCTATGGCACTCTTGATAACCTATTAAGTATTGGCACGCAAAAAATCACGTCATTCACACCAACTTTGAATGGTGTGAATGACGTGATTTTTTGGAATGGATGGGAATGAGAATAACTTTGGGTGGGTATTTTAAATTATACAATCATTGATTAGAAGAATTGGTGGAATTACTGTGCCTGATGGTACGCTAAGGGCCGGTTCCTTGATCCATAGTAAAGGCATAAAATTATTAAATATTAAAACAAATGGTTAAATTACTGATAAATTAGTTTTTTGATCCATAGTTAACACAAACAATGGTTAAATAAGTAACCACTGGTCATAATAGTTAACTACGACTCTATCGAGGGGTTAGCAAGATAACGACTAGTTAACTCTTGTTTTGTGTAACTGTTATGTTCTTGTGATTTTATTAAGTTGTGTGATTTTTTTATTTTTTCCATTTTAATATAAATTTCAATACCTATAACTAGTTACTTTGACATATTATCAAAGAGTTTTGTTGCTACGGAATACATCCTAATGATTAAACCTGAGGTATTTACTATCTATTAGAGTGATAGAGAGATACGTTATTTGTTTGAGATCGTCGGCTATCTCTGTGATTTCTTTTTATTTTCGGTTTACTACGCAATTTTAATAATTATTTCAATACGCACATACTATAAGAACCGCTATGTGTTGAAAGCAATATTTAAAGACTTGCGGAATATAACTACATATATGACTTTCATAGTATATGTATTCAAATAATAATTAAAAATTCGAAAGTAAAAACAAAAACAAACACACGAACAAATTGTGTTAAACATTGATAACATAGGTTGCATGCTTTTGGTGAAAGTATTCTTAAAATCGGTGCAGTAGTTTTTGAGTTTATTGATTACATACAAAAAAAAAACTAACAAATAAAGAATCAACACCATAATTCTATTATGTTTATAATGTTAATATAGATACATCAGTCATTTTTAAATCAGTTATTAAAAATCTTGCATTCACAATCAAAACATTCAAAAACACCAACAAACGGTAACTGTGGAACATTTTTTGTCGACAAAACTCAAAGATCGACGGAAAAAAACACTTGCATAAAATGGCAAAATCATTCAGATATAACATATTGTTACGAAAAATAATCACTCCCTACTGAAATATCGGGTTTCTCTATGTTCATTACTAACCATTAGACGTTATAACCATTAGTTAAATAGTGTTTAAAAATACAAAATTTGATTTAACAATTGGTTAATTTTTAAACCAAGATTCGTTTAACTAATAGCTAAAGTGATTTTAAACCCCGAGGTAGGTATAAGATAGGTAAGTACACTCCCGATTCTACTTTAAAATAAAAAAAAAACAATCAAAATCGGTTCATCCGTTCGGGAGCTACGATGCCACAGACAGACACACACAGACACGACTAACTTATAACACTGCGTCATTTTTGCGTCGGGGGTTAAAAACAAAGATCTTAATATTCAGGGTGGAAACGTTAAGTGTGTCCGGCCGATTATTTCGTATTTTTTTTAAATATTGCAAAACTCAGTCTCATATGAAATCTGCATCACTTAATCTATAAAAAAGGTAAAGAAAATATCGGCATGTGTTGACAATATATACTTTTACGGCTCCCACACATTTACACAGTTTAACTGTATTAGCACATGTAGCATGAATTTCCATGGTATAAAAGCCAAAATTCAGTATATAAGGAAAGTCTATTAAAACATAAACAAAAAATGCTCCATTGTGAATAAAAAAATATAACGTTTTCACCCTAATTAACTTAAGTAAATATGAAAATCAAATATCTTTCTATACGATATCAGAATACCATAGGCGACTTTCTAAAGTGAAACATTCAATCAGAACATAAATAGGATTTGTTGCGAGTTGTGCTTGAATCCATTACGTGATTTTAAAGAAAGAGTAACGTTGTATTGATTAAATAGTAAATCAGGCAATCAAAGCTGGATATGTGAGTGGATTGTGAAGGTAATGACGCTATCAATGAGATTGGCTACTAGAGGGCTGGCCTTAACATTTATTTAAAACAATAATGTAATACAGTGAACATTCTCAATTGAGTAGCGACTCCTAGAAAAGTTGGATCGATTACTTTAATGTTCAAGGGCACGGCTAGTTAGATGATAATATCAGTTCAGTCTATAACACTAAAACTTTATTGATAATTTAAATGTTAGTACTAATTTATACTTATTATTGTATTAATTATGTATCTTATACCAACTTTATATCTGTTTTATCACAGTTCACTCACACGCTATCGAGTAGATAGATAGAGCAAAACTCACACTATGCAATCTGATGAAATCACATTCTTCTAATTTTCTCTCTGTATTTATCCGAAGGGTAATGTTAGTACCTATTATTATACTCATACAACTGGGCTTATATAAGACTTAGGTACCTATATACTACACGTGATTCTATTATTAGCACTAGGTGTCAGATTACTCGCCAATCACTTACTCCTTTTTGGGTTATTTATTTTCAGTCCCTAATCCATAAACCGCAGTCTATATTTATCTCCCAATATAGTTTATTTATAAAGACCCCGTGCAGTTACGACATAGTAGGTACAGAACTTATAAGGTCCTATTCAAATATTTTTCTACTAAGGTTACACAATGCTTACATCACGACTTTAGATCTCAAAATCAAATGAAACATCTATGTTCCTTTGACTTTGACTTCATGTTATACTGGTCGTAATTATAAGTCGTGAATTATACGGAAAATGTAATGGGCGTAAGGTATAATCAAAGCCAAATCGTACGCGTAAAGGCGATTTTGCTCTGTCACCACGTTTTGATTTTGCTTTGATTATGCCTTAAACCTCTTGTCTCTTCCGTATAATTCACGCTAGCCTAAGCTAACTAATCCTATCAGTTGTCAGCTTGTAACCACAGTATGCGTAATCTAGTTTAAAAAAAAAAAAAAGGTACGTATATACGTATACCAAAATTCTGCTAATTCCGATGAGCATAACTCTATATCAAAAGAAAAATCAAGAATATAGTTATGGTTTTTCTATTTGAAAAATATGGGCGAGAATGAAATATTACCAACGGTAGATAGAGATGTGCAGTCAAAAAAGAGTTATTTTCTATCGATGAGGTCTCGCTTATCCACCTATCTGGGTGTCGATCGTGTGATTATTAATTCATCGCCCGCCCGGATTAACCACAGGGGACACATAACAGTTTGGTTTCGGTTAGCTACCAACTGTCGAGTGGAAAACATCGGTCGTCGGTCTGTAGATATTTGTTTTATCGTAATTGTTACTGTCACCCTTATAAAACGTTTTTGAATTTATCACGACATATCCCGCACACCAATATTTATTCAAGTGTTCCCTATTTATTTTTATGCCCCTTTTTCTAAAGTGTTTCTAGTCAAAATGTTTTCTAAAATATATTTAGTTTGTTTTTAATGTATATAATATGTATATATAGTAGATATATTAAAGATAGAATATATAAACCTTGCAAATTAACGTAACAGCAACAAAATCAGTGGTACAAAACCAAGGGTGATTAACAGAACGATATCATTCTGAGATTTGCGACGATAAACCTGTTTCACGGAGCAGAAAAGTAAAAGGAATTACATTCTAAGCTTGAATCATTTGTAAACAAAACAGATTGTCCGTTTCCCAAAGTAATGAGTGTTTACGAGACAACCAATTAAATATATTTTGTCCAATTATTTTTGTTATCTTAAAGGAGAATTTCGTTTTTATATGAGTAGGCAGAGATGTTCAATCACCTACCTTTCACTAGCTGTTTCCGATTAGTATCCGTAATAGTATGCGAGTAGTTTAGTAGTAGCGGTTACCAGGATAATTTAACGAATTTCGCAGCGATTGAAAAGGATTTTTTTCAAATTAGCCTAGAGAACACAGAGACATCGTTATCCATAACCAAAACATTAGATACAATTGGTTGATACATTGGTCATATACTCCCGCTAATATCGTAAATGTAAAAGTTTCGATGGATGGATGGTTGGATGGATCGATGTTTGTTACTCAATCACGCCAGAACGACTAAACGGATCTGGCTGACATTTGGTACAGAGATTAATTAATGATTATAGTCTGGAATAGGACACAGGCTCCTTTTTATCCCTGGATTAGGTTCTCATGGGAAGTGCATGGCAACAGTTAGTGTAGAATAAGATACAGTTGAACATAGTGGGGATATATGTATATTTGAGCTAATCACGCTATAACAGAGATGAACAGTGAATTCCAATACAATAACACATATTTATTCTACTAATCCCAACATAAGTATGTACATCAGTAACAGTATAGGTATATAGTGATGTAAAAAACAATCACTATTTGTACTTTGATTTAGATCAGATCTATAGTACATTTTGTCGGCGGCTTCGCTAACGTGAGTTTTCAATTTGAGCGTATTCTGTTTCTATTTATGTACAACGATTTCTGAATACAAAGAGCACACTAACTATACATGTGGGCGTACCAAAAGCCATCTTATTGGATTTCTCGACAAAAATTACCAATGAAGAACAACTTTTCCGATAACTTTCATGTGTACCTGTCCTGAATGAATAATTTCGTCATTGATGTCCTTTTCGAGTTATGTGAATACTAGCTTTGTACATATTTAAGTAGATACATTTATGATTAAGTAATTTACCATTATATAGTATACAATTTTAAGTGAAATACAAACCCACCTCGTAAAGGGCATACAAAGATATATCATTTATTTATTTTTTTATATATTCAAAGGAAAGGCAGCTTATCTGACTGGTACCTATCATATTAATATGAATGTTCGCGATGATAGATGGATGTTTGTTACTCTTTCACGCAAAAACGGTAGATTGATCTGAATAAAATTAGACTATATCATGGAATTGCATATAGGCTAATATCATAGGCTCTTCGACCAATTAATGTTTAAAAAAACTAGTGCATTATACCTAAAGAAAAACAAACCACTAATATATGTCCGCCGTCGATCTAAGTGAAGAGTAATGTTATCCATGTACAGCATACTAGAGCATATCAAAGCACGTTTGTGGAGATCAGTAGCGCGCTCCCGCGGGGATTGTCCATGCTCTAAATTAACTTAGAGTTACTCTGTATGCAGACTACCCCGCCGTCTAACGAGGTCCAAGACCCCAAGGAACTTTGCCTATACATTCTGTACAAGTTTACGAAATGACAATGTTTCGGTGCTAACTTGTACAACCATATGATGCTGTTAAATTTTCAGGTCCCCAGGTGGCAAGTTGTGTATTCTCTTGTGAATAAACGTCTACCGTTATTAGTATTATTAAACTTTAAGTGCACTGTTATATATTCTCTCTCGTATCTTTCCACTAGATTCATAAATATAACTTCCAAGGCGTTACCTAAGTCAAACACATTTGCTTGAAAATGAGTACCTGCAATATGCTGGAAAGTAGTAGGTATTCAAAATATACGAACAAACAATCAGAATGGGTAATAAAAAGTAATTTACATAACGTTTTATTCTTCAGCAGTATTTTAGTAAGCAGGTTTATTAATTCCATTTAAAGTTAGTCAGTATTAAGTCTCAGAAACAACCAGTGTCGTCCAAATATTTTTTCACCGTCGTAAAATGAACGAGCTCATTATTCAGTGTTGACTTTCAGTTTGATGCTTTTCTTTTTCCCTAAAAGTTTTCCTAATCCGTTTTAAGAATATATCTCGCATTACTTTTTATTCAGGATCATAAATCAAATATTTATGTGTTTGCTATAAATTTTATCTTAGTAAAAGTCAATTTTGTTTGATGTTGGTGGTAACTTTAATGTCATATGGTTACAAAAAAGAGATCTTCACTTATGAAAGTATTTAATTGTGTTGAATAAGTGAGGTAACATTGTAACTCAGCTGATTTCGTCTACTATCTTAATCATCCTAATGTATGTCGTAACACCAAGTATTAACTGTTAATATATTTTTACACTGAATTAGTTGAGCCCGCGATCGCTCTAGCTTTATGTCAGCTACCTTACAGTGGGGTGAAGAGGTGGTCGGGGAGCGCGAGGCGACGAGAGGCCGGCGCGCGCCGCTCGATAAATCGATGTGGGTAATACAATGCTATGCGGTGAGACGGCCTTGAGCTCTTGCAGGCTGCAAGACACACCTCCGTTCCACTAACCAAGTTCATTGCCAACGCGACGCCTTCATTTCTCAACAGAGGAATATGATGGCAGACCGATCCACTTACGACGACAACATTTATGATTGCGAGCAATCGCCCACGCATACAGCGCATGAGTTGATTTTTAGCATCACGTGATTTATTAGGCTCGTTTTGTTTGTTTATGCTGTACCACCATTTTACGTAATTAGTTTGAAAATAATACTTCTTGAATTTATTCAAAATGCCTCGTTGATCCTGGGTTTTATTTCCGAGCCATATTTTTGTTAAACAGTTTTTCTGTTAAGAAATTATAGAAAAGGGAGTTTAAAAAAACTCATATAAACCGAAGCTGACCGCTTCGCTTCGGTTTATATTAGTTACTAATATGTAATATTTTAAATAGGTAAATTAATTCTGTATTAATTATACTGTTCTTTAACTATCCCTATTTTAACATTTGAGATGAGAAGAATAAATATTAAGAGAGTATTAATTACCAGTAGCGTGTCACGTAATACTTTGGTAAACGAATAATTCAATTTGAAGAAATCGTATAAACAGAATAAAAATCCAATATCTAGAGTTCTGGTTATTCAGTTTGTTTATTTCATTAATTACGTAATAAAAAATGTATTTGTGTTTAGATATAGGAAAGAATCAACTTCTGCTTCAAGCTTCACACAAAGGTTGAAATAGTACTGAACTATATATGATATTTACGGCCGAAAACAGTTCAAAGTGTCACAATATCCCACACTTAGTGCGGGTAGCCAGTGAGCCGATAGACATATCAGTATATTGTGAAATATGTACATCTACCAATCCCGAGCGTTTTGGTAAAAATAAAATCTTAAGGGCCTATACAATGCAACGCGGATCCTCAGCGAGCGAATCATTGTAGATATGACATAGTAGCATGAGAAACATTTTGCATAAGGTTTCAGTGCATTTTATAGTCACCTAAGCCCATTGTGCGAATACAAATACCTACTTGGGTTCAGTCAATCACATTGTAAATGTATCAATAGGTACAGGAAGGGACGAGGTGGCTGTGTATAAAACCGAGGCCTTGTTCTTTCATGGGCCTCGGAGCAAGCCACCTGAGGGATCCAGTCTCATCCTGGGAGGTAATCGCATCGGCATCAAGCCCCAAATGAAATATTTGGGGCTCGTGCTCAACGGCCGATGGAACATCGGAGAGCCCATCCGAAGTCTGACCCCCAAATTGAAGGGCACAGTTCTCGCTCTGGCGCGGCTGTTGCCCAACATGAGGGGGCCCGATGACTCCTGCAGGAGACTACGCGGGGATCGTGCGGTCTCTCAGCCATCGGGGTGGGAGTCCTCTCGCTCGGCAGCATGATTGCGACAATGGTGCGGAGTGCGAGCACGAGGGCCGCCGCCACCTCCTTCTGCGAGCATACATGCTCGCAGAAGGAGGTGAAGGAGATGGCGGAGCGCGCCCAGGAGAGATGGGGATCCGGGACGGTAGGGCGACTAGCGCCCCTCCCCCAAACCGGGGCAAGACGGGGACACCGTGGTTCTCAAACCCGAGCGGGCCATCTCAAAACCGGAGATGGCCCAGGGTCTGTCGGGGTGCAAGGGATATGCTCTATGGGCAACCTTACACCCCGGCATATGTAGACCCGAAATGGCATGCGGTTTTAGTCGGTTCAAGCCCGACATAACCGCCCCCGCTAGCCGGCGCGGGGTATCCGAAGGGATATAAAAGGTACAGGAAGGGATGAATGCGTCTTTAGGCTCAAAGAGTCACAGTTAAGTAATGCATAAATTTACCTTTAAACAATTTTGTACACGTCTGTACATAAATATGAATAAACAATATTATTTTCCCCCATTTTTACAACAGGACGCACTTATCCAAATAATTAATATAATACATAATAATAAATATGTGAACTGGATCCGCGGACGAGGTTCGAATGGATCCCGAGGTGATTTAAGTGGAATAATTCCTCCGCGATGCTGCAGAGAGTTCGAGTCGTCGCGACGCGCGACGAGGAGAGAACACGCTATGGTTTATACATTTATTGTCATTGGTCTATACAGTGCGCCGCGGACTATCCGTGAATGAACAAGACATTTAGGACATTTTATTATGAGCGCTACCGTCCGCGTCGTCCGCATTTTCTTGGGTATCAACGTTGGTGAGACCATTGGCACGCATGTTACCTCCTATGACACCAAGCCAGCACTTCTGGGGTCTACCCCTCCTACCTCCGTTTTCCAGCAAGTCATTACTCGAAAGTTGAATATATTTTAAGTTTTAAAGCAACATCTAGTCCAGTGATCTTAACATAAGTAAAATCCAAGTAGGTAGTGATTGCGGATACAAAGAAGTTAATTTAAACAATTCTGACACAATATGCCCGCTAATAGACTGAGGTTCAGCCTTCTCCCGCCCCACAAACCATACTACCAACACTCGATATTAAAACGGAGAAAGTTCAAGGGTAATTTAAGTTTCATAAGTCCGATATTTACTGTAACGAATGCCAGAATACGATCAATAACTTACAGATTGTCACGAAAAAGACAAAGTTACTTGACGAGTTTTTCAGAGTTAGGATTAGTTTTATGTACTTTTAAAAGCATAAAAAGAATATGGTGCAAAAGTTTAGACCCTGTTTCAATCCCATTTCATTACGATATTAAGAATAATGTTCTCTGGAAATGAATATTTTCTGTAAAATCGAGTAAGCACTTTTCAGAAACAGACACTGAGTTCAAAAAAGTTTAATGCAAACGAATGAAGAACTTCATAAATATATGAAGTTAGTTAAATGTCAAAATTGCTAGCTTTAGAAACTGCTTGCATTAAGTAACAAGTAAAGTAAGATGCAATACTACACTTTGAGTAACTTTGGTACTACAGAGGATCAAATTTTTACTATCACAATTTACTATTCAATAAATAGTTAATGCAGTGTAGGTAGGTGGAGTAAATTTCATACAAACGTTTATCCTTTATTTTCCCCCTAGTTAAACTTTTAATGACGCTGATATACGTCTCCATTTATTTCTAACCAGAAGCACCGGTATCCAATTTCGTGTTTTACTTTAAAAAAAGACGGATTCTATTGAAACTCTCATTCCTTATTTCACCCCTCAAGGGTGAAATTTCGAAAAATGCTGATACGCGCGTTCATTTATTACTAATCTAAAGAAGGAATATGAAAATTCGTGCTTCTTACATTGAAAGGACGGACTATCGTAAGGAGAGTTTGTGTACACGAGTAGGTACTACGATAAAAATACAACAAAAATAGGAGTATTGGAGGAAAATAAGGAATGAACTGACCTACGTTCATTCCTTATTTTCCTCCACTTGAAGAAAGGGATGGAGTACATTATTCCTGCCAAATCAAAGTGGAAGAATACGTATATATGACCAGCGAATGCAGAGATAAATTTCTTAGTAAATAACCTTAGAAGAACTTCACCATATCGATCTTACCAAGTCTCGTTTATCGAATGAGCTTCATGGACGCACTTCTCAACTATGCACTATTACAAAAATAATTTTCAATCAATATTATAGATAAAAATGTAGAAATGGATTATTGAGTTTGTTGTTATTTTTTTATACTAGCTGATGCCCGCGGCTCCACCCGCGCAGGGGTCGGTTATCGGTTAATGGTCATATCTCCGGTTCTACGTAACCAATCCGGAAGTCGTTTGGGCTGGATGGGATATCGGCGATGTTACGTCTGCAACACCAGGGGCGTCACACTTGCACTGCCGACCCTGTAAAAACCTTAAAGTGCCTTTCTTGAAGAACCACATATTGTAGTCACTTGGAAAAACCACAGCAGGGAGATCATACCACAGCCTGAGGGTGCGCGACATAAAGTGCCTTCCACACCTCACTGTACGTATCGTTCTGGTCGGAACGTGTGTTGGATGAATTCCCTGTCTATGGCGAGCGGTGCGATGATAGAATGTGGCCGTGGGCATCATATCAAACAATTCTTCTGAACACACCCCATTGTATAGGCGGTAGAAAACGCACAGAGAGGCAAAATCTCTCCTAAGGTTGAGAGGTTCTACACTGCCTGTACGTATGGGATCGTCGACGATCCTCAGTGCCCGCCTCTGCACCGAGTCGAATGGGTCAAGTTGGTATGTAGATGCTCTGGCAAAAAAGTGATAGCAGTACTCCATCTGGGGCCGGACTTGCGACTTATAAAGATGTCTTTGCTCCGCAGTGAAGTACTGCTTCGCCCTATTGAGTACTCCAAGTTTCTTAGATGCCAACTTGACCTTGTGTTCTAGGTGACTGTGGTACTGGACTTCTCTGGAGATATCGACACCGAGGATCCCAATACTTTTGGAAATGGTAAGTGGTGTGTCAAGGAATTGTGACGCTACAAAAAATGGTGTTTTCTTAGCTGTGAATGCACAAACTTGTGTCTTAGTGGGGTTGAATTGAACCAGGGTTAGTCCACACCAATCGGACACTCTTGTCAGAGTAGTCTCGATTTCAGACATAAGTTGTTTGCGACTTTCTTCCACTGCGGACTGAGCCCGAAGAAATTTTACAGTTGAGATTTATATTAAATTAAATTCTCTAAATTATGATACGAATTGATTGAATTCCCAAAATTTAGATAGTGGTTGGTCATAAAATAAGAACTGTCTGACTATAAAATAGGTCTTTACCTATGAAATTGCCGAAATTTTCTTACATATTCATGAGTTCGTTATTCCTGTAATTTAATAGTTATTTCCATTATTTATATTTTGTTTAAAAGTTGATTTCAAGATTTTACAACTCTGTATTAAATGTTGTTTTTATTGGCCGCTTGATAAATTAATTCGATCTTCAATTTTGATGATAAATTTCGTATTACATAACAGCTGTCACTTTTCAAAAATGTTATAAAAGTTGCTGTTTATTAGCTTAATGTTGTCTCATACATATACAAAAAAAAACATGAAATTTGGATTTGTTATTCCTAAAAAAATGCAAAAATGTTAGTTGTGAAAATTGGGTTTCCTCCAATTTCTTCAAGAAAAACGGTAATTTCATATGTAACGACTTAATATATAAATGCGCAAATTGTATTAAATTTAATATATGCATATTATTTTGTATGCCAATAAGCCGAACATAGTATGTACCAAAGCAGAGGTTGAATTGAATTGAGTAAAATGTGTCCCCGGTACTGTCCTCCGGATAGCAATGAATTGAGTGACCAGACAGTATGTCATTGATATGCAGCAGAAACAGGGTCGGGGACAGCACGGAGCCTTGTGGAACACAAGCGTCCATGCGGTCCGATCAGCTGCCGTCAACGACGGCTTGGATGCTTCTATTGGACAAAAAGCTGGCGATCCATTCGCAAAGTCCCTCGGGCAGTCCATAAGATGGCAACTTCACAAGAAGACCTCTGTGCCAGACCCGATCGAAGGCCTTCGCTATATTGAGGCTGACTACTAGTGCCTCACCTTGACTCTCGATGGCTTGCACCTAGCGGTGTGTGAGATACACAAGAAGGTCACCGATAGAGCAACTGTGGAGAAAGCCGTACTGTCGGTCGCTCAATAGATCGTTCCCTTCAAGGTATTTCAAGAGCTGTACGGTAATAACACGGTTCATTACCTTCGAGAGAAGGGAAGTGATAGCGATAGGCCTGTAATTGGACGGGTCTGTTCTATCGCCTTTCTTAGGCACTGGATGAACGAATGCGGTCTTCCACGAAGCTGGGAATTGTCTCGTGGAGTAAGAGAGCGCGAAAAGCTGTGTAAGTAAATTCTGGGGCACACTGCTTAAGCACCATCGCCGATATGCCGTCAGGCCCACTCGACATGTGAACATCTAGGGACTTCAGCTCCCGCCGGACCACCCGTTATATGATTTTGATTTCTGACATAGAGACATCACACCAGGGGATACTAGATGGAACGGCATTCCCACCGTTCATGGTCGACTTTGACGTAAAGAGGTCACCGAAAAGAGCGGGTTTCTCCGTAGCGCCATGGGCCAGACTGCCGTCGGTTTTAGCAACGGCGGCAGACAAGAATGACAGAAATTTCCCTCGGCAGCTTTGGCAAGCGACCAGAATGCATGACCAGAAGCGGCATTCAATTTTCGGTTCACTTAAGCGATATTGGGATCGTTGTAAGCAAGGGCCGTGGTCCAAGCCTTATAAGCGAATTGCTTGTGATGTCTAGCTTTTCTGCAAGGCCGATTAAACCGATTTTTTATTTTTTATACCACTTAGGTGGCAGACAAGCACATGGCCCACCTGATGGGAACCACCAGAGGCGTCAGAATCGTGCTGCCAACCGTAAAATTAACTAACGAGGTCCTGTTGCGATCCCATGGTTGGGAATGTAGCATTCCATGCCCGCTAGAATCGTCTCAGTAACTGTGGTTGCACAGGAACTTGGATCTACTGAAGTGAAGCAGGGCCACCTCCACGGGTACGAAGCGAAGAATTCTCTGCCGACTTATAGTGCCAATCATGCCGCCATTAGGATGGCCGAAGTGGTTGTGGCCGTGCGAGAGGCACTTGCGCCCGGATGAGGCAGTGGTCTGACTTACCAAGAGTTGCTTCCACAGTTATGGAGTATTCATCCAGGCGCGTAGTCAGCAGAAGGTCCAGTAGATAGCTTCTATGGGTCTCAATATCTGGTATTCTAGTGATAGAGTGAACCACTTGCGAGGACGCATAGGTCAGGGCAAATCTGTGAGCACCCCTTCCCGCAAAATCAGTGTTCGAGGACCCCATCCACTCAAAGTGATGAGCGTTGATGGCCACCAAGAACACTAAGTCCGCGGTGGGGTACTCCTCAATTGCCTTATCTGCCGATCGCTGCAGGTACTCACAGATGAATCGTTCCCAAGTCACCATTATGAGCACTGTAAAGGCACGCATAGATACGGGTATGGCCACCGTGATCTATACGTACCCACAAAGTAGACAGGTCCCTGTCTTCAAGGCCATTAAGACGGCGGCAACAAATATCATCCTGGACGTACAAGCAAACACCGGCACGCCTCAAAAATTGTGTTCGAGTTTACCCAGGGTACATTAGCTAGGCTGTATCGGCAGGGGATGATATTTGTCTCTCCGTAAGGAAAAACAAGGTCAGCTGAGCGGTTTCGGATTTCAGCTGTCGAAACTCTTTTCCTTTGTTTTTTTGGTCATTTTGAGAAGGGTTGATGGGGGAGAATGTTAAGCGAGATTCTGTGCCGATAGCGCAGGAGACAAAGAAAGACTTCGTGCCACCACCGACGAGTTAGGGTAGTGTGACTGGGTGGCGCGGTGGGCGAAAGGGCTCCTAGTCCCCCCCCCCGGATACTGTAGCCGGGTCCACTCCGATCTCCTCTTCTGGCACGACCACAGCACCAGGCAGTTAACACAGTTTTTTTTTCTTTTTCGTGCGGAAATCCCTTCGGATACCCCCCACCGGCCAGCGGGGGCGGTTATGTCGGGCTTGAACCGACTAAAACCGCACACCGTCACGGGTCTTAAGACGCTGGGGTGTAAGATTGCCCATAGAGCATATCCCTCGCACCCCGACTAACCTTGGGCCATCTCCGGTTTCGAGATGGCCCCCTTTTTTTTTTTTTTTTTTTTTTTTTATCGTGCGGAAATCCCTTCGGATACCCCCCCGCCGGCCAGCGGGGGCGGTTATGTCGGGCTTGCACCGACTAAAACCGCACGCCGTCTCGGGTCTTCAGACGCCGGGGTGTAAGGTTACCCATAGAGCATCGGGTTTGGGAACCACGGTGTCCCCGTCTTACCCCGGTTTGGGGAAAGGGCGCTAGTCGCCCCGCCGTCCTGGCCTGCTTCTGCTGGGGTGACAGGCGTTGGCTCCTTCCTGATCCGATGCAGGTGGTCCCCGAAGCTCCCCATACCGGAGATCACCTGCGTCAGTCTGTACGAGAGACTTCCGTGTCGCCTCTCTAGCCAATTCTCCATGATGAGCCTTAACGCCACTATTGCGGCGTGCCCTGAGTGCTCAAATCACCTAAAAAAGTTTTGCACTTCAAAAACAAGTTGTTTTTGATTTTTTTTGCTATTGTAGTTCTCCCTCGGGCTTGAAAAACATAGGAAATATGCACATTATAAAAAAAGAAGCATAACATATTTGCATTTAGACTACATATTTTGAACTGGAAACGTCCTTCTAAGTTTAACATCGTTAGAAATAGAACGAGGCCATGGTAAAGTCGAGGTTGCAATTTCACGTATATATACTTATACTGTACTTAATAATAGATCTTCGTTGCCTCGTTTTAAGTCGATAACTACTTTAATTATTCAATTGTTAATATACTGTCTTATTATATTAAAATGACAGGTTATAAATGACGTAGCGGCCCACTTGGTATTCGGATCAGTAATTTTATCCCATTGTTTAAAGTTCCGTGATACGATACAAGCGACATCGAATCTATTATCGACTTTAATTGGCATTATTTGGCAATGTAATGCAATTCGATCGGTCTACATTGATGATGTATCGGAACTGAGCATTCATAATCATATCGATTGACGGGGAAGATGTAATTTTGTTTAAATACTACGTCTTCCTCATCCATCGAGATCATGGAACATGTCATTTATCGACATCTTGAATACGGCGAAGACCACGTTAAGTCGATTTAGGTAGTTAAAAACATAAATTATTTTTTATGATGACAAGGAGAACAGTAGCTATGCGTCTGAAGTCGCTCATCGATATACTGAACAGGAAATCTCGGGACAAAACCTGTTCGAGCGGTCGCAAACTTTTGAAGTAGGTAATTTAAGTTATAAGAACATACAGTGCAATACGATATCGAATAAATTTATGACTGATATCATCAACCCACACAATATTGTTAGCAAACATTTGCGATTATCTTTATATTTTTTCAAATCAGTTTCAAGTTTGTTTTATCTTGTGTCTCGGTGATATTGGTAAACAATGCAATTGGGTGTCGCATAGAGCACCACAATCTTGGAAGAGTCCCACTTACTACTTATTTTAATACTGTAACCGTATCTTAAAGAAAATGGCTACTGAATATGTACTTCTTGGTAAATAATGCTTTTCTGATGATTCTTTTGATGTAGTAAGAAAAAAAACTGTATAGGTACAAAAAATAAACTTAGGGAGATCCAAGGGTGGTCAGTGACTGCTTGATCATAGCATAGAACGGCAGCAGTTAAAAACTAATCAGTCTTGTTTAACCCGCCATTGGTAATTTCAATTTGACATACATAGTTAATGACGCCCGGTCTCATAGACCAGGATTTTCAGCCTATGATTTTGAAAATGATTAACTTTTTGTACTTCTTATATTTACTGAAGTTTAATTTAATATATAAATATACTTAACAGTAAAACACAAGAAAAAGTCAATCACAACTCGTTTATTAGGCTTTGTTTAAAAATAATAGTTTTTATCACTTTGTTTATGGCATTTAAAAAAAAGAAATATAATTTTATGACATGAAATCAACCTGTTTCAGTCTGATAGTATGCATATCTATCTTGGCATTTATATATTTTAAAGGTTTAAATATACACGTGTTTCATCGTTTTACAATATTCAAGCCTTAAAATGATAAAAGTGGGTTGCAAAATATTTTTCACCAGATTTAATTCGAAATCGGTATTAATACTCCTTAGTGCAATCGATTATTACCATTGAATTTTGTTAATCTTTAAGCATATTTGAGTATTAATCAGTGTCAATATGTCATAGTGTTTTTCTTTTGACCCGTTGTCTGTATTTTAAATCTAAATTGTAATTTGCATTTACGACTACTTGAGTTTATTTTATGTGACATTTTCCGATTTACATTAATTTTACAAAAGCTTTAAGAGCTAAGGTGATCGATAATTTGGAAGTGACTGTATGTTTGTTAAGAAGAAGAGGAATAAGACTCAGTAGAATCGATTACTAACATTGAATTTTGTTTGCCTTCGAGCATCTTTGAGTGTTATTTAGTGACATCATGTCACAATGTTTTTCTTTGACAGGTTGTCTGTATTTTTAACCGACTTCAAAAAGGAGGTGATTCTAAGGCGTCTATATCTATGTTTTTTTAAAATCTGAATTGTAATTTGTATTACGACTCCTTGAGTTTTTTATGTGACACTTTCCGATTCATATTAATTTTATAAAAGCTTTAAGAGCTAAGGTGAAAGGTTATTTGGAATATATTAAGTGACTGTATGTTTGTTAAGATGAAGAGGAAGAAGAATCTTTATAATTACAATATAATACAATTGTAACGAGGTGAAAATTGTACTTATAATAGTTTTTAGGGATTTTCTTTAGAAAAGCCCTATTGCTAAGGAGTTGTCGTCGACGTCGTCGTCGTCAACGTCGTCGTCATTGCCAATTTTCTGTCACGGTTATGGGTATGAAGGAGATGAGCTGTCGAGTTGCTGTTTTCGGTAATAGATTCGTGCTGGGGTGAACTATAGCAAGATATATAGCAAGATAAAAAAAAATCGCAAAAAAAAAAAACGCTAAATCGAAAATCCCGCGAAAGGCTGAGCTCGTCTCAACTTGTTTTCAACTTCAACTTCTTGAATTCAACTTGTTTTATTATTGCTACGTGTCTTAGGTTTGCCGATGCCAAAAATGTGATTTTCATCTCTCCTGTTCGGAAAGTTTAATTTTCATGGGTAGATAGCCGGGTGGAAAGTAGCTTATTTCATCCGTAGGGTGGAAAGTAATTTTATTTTTAATTTTAAGTTTTACCACGGAGTCCATGATAATTTACTTACGTCATAATGCCTTGATATCATGACGCTTTTTTTTACATGACCGCCTAAATGCACATCTTGTGACCAACTCGATTACAACGTAACCAATAGATTCGATTTTCAAAACTTTTCTAATGATGGCAGTATGTACGTGAATTATAACTTTTTTTCAGTATTAAAAAAAACAAAGTTTGCTAAAGAATTAGCGGGAAAACGAGATTCAATATAAATAAATATTACTCCCGATGAGAAGAACAAGCAAAAGCTGTTGTTAATAATCTATTTTCAAATTGTTCTAATTTTACTTTAAATTTTAACTGATAATCAATATACCTGTTTCATTAAATGTGTGTGTAGTATTTTAATTTCCTCACATAGTCGAAATGAAAAGTAGAGTGTTTACCTCGGGTGAATGTCACCATTTCACCCTCGAACTATTGGCGCTCTCACTTCGTTCGAGCGCCAGAAATATCTCGGGTGAAATGGCTGACTTTGAACCCTTGTGTAACAATCTACTATTTTATCATTTTTTTCTGTTTTATTATAGATGTTTGAGCATTAAGTACTTGAAAACCACTGATCAGATTTAGCTGGAATTTTGCACAAACATTCTTCTAGGGTATGGTCATAAACTTCGGTATATATCATCACACTTTTATTTGTATGATAGCAACAGCAGAACAAAATTGATCTTAACTATTATTAATCATAATTTTATTATTACAAAGCAGATCTTTACGTAATTTTGCAATTCGGTAGAACTTAGACATGGTCAACATCCGGACTATAAATTATCACGATATAGATAAAAGGTAAGGAGCATTAAAATATCAAAAATCTAGAAATGAATTAGAGACTGTTACACCTTTCATAATGCATATTATCAAGCAATTATATTAAAGAATAAGCAGAATTTAGTTTGTTATTAATTATAAACTTCTATTTCGGATGACATCTCAACGGTATTTGTGTCTCAGCGGGTCAGCAGTGAACTTCCAATTTTACTGATCAACGTTCGAATCCAACCAAAATATAAGTTATAGCTGTACCCCGCGGCTTCTCTCGTGACATACTTCGCCCCCGTTTCACCCATTTATCCCATACATGCCAGTAATTTATTACTTTATAATAATGTATGGAATACTGCTCCGCTCTCCTGAGTTGGCGTAATGATATATAGCCTATAACCGTCCTGGATAAATGAGCTATCCAACACAAAATAACTTCTCAATTCGAGCTAGTATTTCCTGAGATTAGCGTGTTCAACCAACCAACCAAACAAACAAACTCTTCAGCTTAAATTAAATTTTTTAGCATTTTGTATGCTTACTTTTTTCTAAAGATTTAGATCGGAAAAAGAGAACATCTAGGACGGGACTTGAACCCGCGACCAGTCCCTTACAGGGGGAATGCTCTGACCAACTGAGCCACCTAGACACGTCCCAGATATTCGAAATTCTCCGATACATTAATACGCCTTAAGGCGACGTTGGAGCCATCTACCGTAATTCTTGTGAACTACGGAAACAATGAATAACTTTACAGTCATTTTTAAACATTGTTTTTTGATGACTCCGCCTAATTCATTAAATTGAATTTTTTAGCATTGCTAAAAAATTACGGTAGATGGCTCCAACGTCGCCTTAAGGCGTATTAATGTATCGGAGAATTTCGAATATCTGGGACGTGTCTAGGTGGCTCAGTTGGTCAGAGCATTCCCCCTGTAAGGGAGTGGTCGCGGGTTCAAGTCCCGTCCTAGATGTTCTCTTTTTCCGATCTAAATCTTTAGAAACTCTTCAGCTTTATAATATTGTAGTAAGAAGTATGGATTCTATGCGCTTTTTAGTCGTTGTTTCATTAATATAAGTTTTTTATTAAGTATTAATTTTAATTACAAAGAATTGTCACAAACAACTATCCTACGAGCCTTAGAAATATTTTTACCTATTTGAATTATTACTATTTTCCTATCACAAGTGTTTTATTTGCTGATTTTTCACGCGATCGGTTGTAAGCGTTTCAGAACTTGGTCTTCAATTTAAACGTTTTGTTTTTCTTGGCTTTTCACACATTAAAGATAGAATTTCTCAAATTCATTTCTTAGCACTAGCCTAGGCCATAGAAAGAACCTACTGCCCTACTTGCTCTGCGTTGAAGAGTCAGTCTCTCGAAAAAGTATTTCTTCTTCATAATAAATAATAAAAATTAAAGCAAAAAATAACTTAATAATTATGTGTTGTGATCGAAATTGCAGATGTACCTTGAATATCTTGATCTATTCCAAACACAACGCGAACGAAGTCGCGGGCAAATAGCTAGTATTACATGTACCTAATAGACAATTACTTATTATAGTGTTTTAGACGGGCTCTGTCTTAGTTATTATATCTTCAAGAACAGGTTCTAAGATATTTTAAGAAATAAAATTATAACTGAACTCTAAAATATAACCACACACACCCACAAGTGTCCCTAACACCCTAACACTAAACATTGCTTAATATTACTTGACATCTCACCTGAAAAAGTTTATAATCAATACGACAAATGAAACAAATTACAATAAATTAACAAGCGGCGGTTATATTTTCGACCTTGATAAAATATTTCCCATGGCATTAATCGGATTATTCAGATTTGAATTGTTAATAGAAACAGTGTGCCAACATGAATAGTGATGTCAGGTCACGAAAAGCGGAACCAAATATGTAACAGTTTAATACCTATTTCGAGTTTATTTTCAAAGGTTATTAAACATGTTGTTTGGCTCTTAACATTTTAATTTGTGCACGATTTTATTATTCTATAAAATAGTCATAATAAATATAATGATATAAATTTTTTATATTAATTCTTTATTGTACACACATAAAATAGTACAGTAATAGGCATAATTATATTTACATGCACAAAGACGAGCATAACTCAGTATTGAGTTTTCTCCCAGCAAACCTTTGGGGGATAAAGGAGAAACAGCAACAAAAGGGTAGTAAGTGCAAGTGTACAATTGCAGAGAACATACATAATAATTGAATACAAAAGTACTAAGAACATACATACCATACATATTAAATTACATACATACAGACAAATTTATATATATAAATATATGTATACATAAATACACTACATAAATTCATAAATATACAATAAATTATGGAAATTACATAAATAAATAATACATAGTTATCTAGTTGGAGCAAGGATCAGTTCTTTTACTTTGATCTTGAATACGTTCAAAGAAGTGCAATCGCGTACAGAGTGAGGCAGCGCATTTCACAACCTTACCGCGCGAACAGTAAATGAGCCATCGTAACAGCTGGAGCAGTGAAGAGGAGTTCGAAGAAGAAGCGCAGAGGAGGTGCGACAGGGTTTACCCCTGGGGACAAGATACTCAAAGCGTTCTCTTAAGTAAGAAGGCGAATCAGAATTGAAAAGAATAGAGTACAGAAGAGAGAGAATATGAGAGTCTCTACGCTGACGAATAGGTAACCACTTCAACTTTCCCGAAATTCCGAAACATGGTCATACTTCCGGAGACCAAAAATGAAGCGAATACCCAAATTTTGCAGTCTTTCAAGTTTATTAAGAAGTTCCTCCTTTGCATCAAGATAACAGACATCAGCGTAGTCTAAAAGTGGAAGCAGAAGAGATTGCGCAAGAGTAACTTTAGTTTGAAATGGTAGAAATTTCTGGACACGTTTAAAGTTTAAAGATAATAAGAATACCCACAAGCTCAGAAAATGTATTTAAAAAATTAGAGTTAACTACAAAATAACAAGAATTCAATAAAAAATATGGTAAAAAATAATTAGATGGCCCAGGGTCAGTCGGGGTGCGAGGGATATGCTTTATGGGCAACCTTACACCCCGGCGTCTGTAGACCCGAGACGGCGTGCGGTTTGAGTCGGTTCAAGCCCGACATAACCGCCCCCGCTGGCACGCGGGGGGGTATCCGAAGGGATTTCCGCACGATAAAAAAAAAATATAAAGTATATAATTCATAAATTATAGTAAAAATCAAGTTAATATTATGAGTTCTAAAAAAATCAAGAGGTTTTCTTCGTGTCCCCCAATTGAACAAATAAAAGACATTAAATAAAACCAATCAATTATTTAATTTAAATATGTAAGTAAATGAAAATGTTGTAAATGCAGAAGTAACAATCTTGAGATTTAAATGAAATGGAATAATAAATAGTTTTTCACACAATTATTTATCGATGTTATTAGGAATCTGAAACATTAATTAAAGGGCTTTTGTAATCTCATAACTTAAGAAACAATTTAACTCTCTGAAAGTAATGTAAATCAGATTGTAATCGTACAACAAACAAGCACAAGAAAGGCGATAATCTTTTGACTCTTTTCTTTAGCATTCGGTAGTTAAATATAATTATATAATACGAATCAATATCGCATTAATATTTTTTTCAGCATACTAGAACCCATATTACAAGCTATATTTGGTTCTAAATAGCGATGTGAAGTATGTTGTAAAATATTATATTACTTAAATATATCTACTATCCAATAATTTACAAATTAAATTCAATTTAAGTGTTAGTATTAGCACCTAAATTACCACTGACAAAATACCAGCTTTTAAACGTTCATTTTTCATGACGAAGTGAATGATGGTGAAGCATAACATCAGTCAAAGTAACCATCGTAAAACTAGACCGTTCACTCACGCAAATAAGTCGCTCCGGGACTACAGTGGCTCATAAAACTAATAAATCACACTTAATTCTGACTCGGGAGTCCCAGTCGGTCGTACCCCTTATTCGTGAACGGAATGCTTATCGAGTTCTTTTTGTGTAGAGCAAAGACATATTTTTCTATATATACGTTTTATCAGAGCTAAAAAAACTTAGTTGGTATACCTACACCCTATTTACTACCACATCTTAGATTGAATAAGATCAGACTTAAACATTCCACATTAAGTACCACACATTTATAAAATTCATTGTAAACAATTCTTGTATAAAACGAAATTGTACGGTATGTTACAGATCACACATCTCACATCAATAATCTCTTTTTATCGAACCTCTTAAAGTAAGTTGGAAGGATTCATAAGGAATCTCATGAGCCTTTGGATATTCGTAGGATCCATCGCTATTTTATATAATCTGAAACCCGGTACTTGAATATAAACAGTAAGCGGCGGTAGAAGAATCCCAACAACATCAAAAAATCTTTGCATTGAACTGACATCTCTTTGAGGCCAATCGAATCCAAATAGAAACTTTATTGTTAAATAACTAGTTCGTATATATATAATATAACATCAGCATACGCAGCTCCGCCTGGGTGGAATACTGAAAAAGTTGTTAACTTTTATGATATTTTCCAATTTGCTGGGCAATTTTCTTTTCGTAAGAACCTTTTACAAAATATTAGATACTTAAAGAAAAAAGATAAATGCAATTGGTAAAGTCGTTATTAGGTTAAGGCATGTCCAAGGGAATCAGGGATTCAATTTTATACATTAAGATTATATATTACCTACTGTATTAATACACGGATTTACTACAGATTAATTTCTGATAGTAACATTGTTTAATCTACTGTAGAAAAGTAGCGCTATTCACTTCGCGTGCCTTACTAGATACATATTTTAATATATTATTGTTTAACTCATCGCTTTTTTTAACACGCCTACGGACTAATATAGGTACGAGTCCTTACTGAATCCAGGGTGCATTTATCAGTCAGATAACTTCGAACAATGAACATTCGTGCTGCCACTTTTATAAAGCAGAGAATTTTGTTTTTTGACATAAAATTGTCTTCACCCACACTTTCCTCAAAACAAAAGTATATATTTAAGAATCTGATATTAAAATTGACTTGACTCCCTGAGATGTATAGTATTATTGTCTTTCATAAGGGATAAACGTTTTATCTAAATAAGGGATGCCACCTATGTTAGCCAGAGGAGGACTTTCGGGTTTTAATAAAATTGCAACATCATTTTAATATTTCTCCTTTCGGTATGGAACGTTCACGGAGGGGACTCAAGCAGGGAACGGTAAGCAGGGATGCTTACCGCTCAAAATTTCATCTTTGCTCTGCCGGTAATATTGATGTATTGATCTGCTAGCGAACTATTAAATAATATACCTCTTACTATTAAGACAGTATTTCTGTATGGACGCGATTCAGCGAAGAGATAGTAGGCACAAATCGCATTGGCACATCAATATTGTATCAAAATTATCAATATCATAAATATTTTCGACCTATGCAAAGAATAAAGTTACGTGTGTTTTTGAACTGTGTCAGTTTTTTTATGAATAATATATTACAGCACACCTGTATTAATGTTCATGTAAATCATGTAAAAGAATAATTTCTTTAGAAAATAAAGAGAAAATTTTCAGCAACTTTTGTTCAAAACACACTTTAAATCGCTGTCTTGTTAGATCTGGGTCTTCGCAATATATATTGACTACCTAATGGCGCCCTGGGTGGTTATGGGTACGGCACATACAGCACATACATAACAGAACATAATAGTATTGCTGTGTTGTTACTGAAGAGTATATATGATGTGTATATGTAAGTAGATGCGCTTCTTAGACTGTACTGAGAGCTTGAAGGGATTTGCGCGCTTTCCTCACTGAACTGTAATGGCCTCGCACGTAAAAAATATTTCCGCGCCACAACTGTTATGTATGAATAGATAATATATATCGTAGCAGTCTGTTTTTTAGTAACCGTTGTTTACTAGGCGAATCATAGAGCAGGCGCAACAGGTTTATGAGTTTGCAAAATCTGAGGACCGGCCACTGTGGCTGGATTCTTATTCCTGAGACCTCAAATAACAACACAAGACACCTTGCCCCCCGGGGCGTTGTTTCCTTTCCACCTATTTTTTTATATTTTATTATTATTAACACGCCTATAAATTGTAAACTGACGAACAAGTCTCTGTTGAGATAAGACAAAAGTTGAAATCAATAATTGCCTAAACATAATCGCATGGTGTGACAAATGTGGAAAACAAAAGACACTTGTGATTATTTCTTGTCAAGATTTGCATTCAATAATTGCATTCGAGTTTTTAACTAGTATCTGTGTGTAAACAGTTGCTTAAAATTCTTCAAGGTCAATTATTGCACTTAATTAATTTTACTTAATTATTGCTCTTGTACGTAAAAGAAAATGGTCATGTTAGTGAGCCTTTACATGGATACGATTTGAATAACGGGATACAAATTCCTAAATGAGAATTAGTTTTCTTTACCTGTTTCCTGTAGCGTGAGCAATGTTACATTACATTGGTTTGAAATGTATAAAGCTTAAAAGGTGTGTTATGGTAGAGTAAAGTTCACCTCGTAGATATATTAGGGTTTTGTAATCATATGCCTTTCTAATTTTATATAAATTAAAAGTAAGCATGCAATAATTGGGTGACGTGTTGTCTGTTGAAGTAACCCTTTCCTATTGGCTAAGGGATAGAGTACTCCGTGGAGAGGCTAAGATGGTAAACCCACTCGCTGCGTCACGGTTTCTGTCTCGTACAATCTCGGGAGTAAGAGAAAGAATAACAACTATTTGCGATTGCCATCAAGACTGACATCGGTTGTGCTTGCTTGTTTTAGATGTCGGTGAACCTGTAATCTGAAGAATAAAAGTTTAACACCCTATTTTACGTAGAGCATGGCAGAGATTAGATAAAAGTTACTTTTATCTAATCTCTGCCCTAGCCTTTACACTAATGCTATATTGTATAATATAACTACAATACGTCCATATTAAAAAAAAAATAACATACCCGACCCGACATTCACAATACACCAACACATCGTAAACATGTTAAAGTCCCAGAATACGCTGTTCTAATTATTTATTAACGTGATCCCGGCTTATTTTCATCTCCTAAATTCTTCATGTTTCTTCCAAACAAAATAATACCTACACCACATTATGTGTATATAGGTTCCTACCTAAATCCAAAGTATTGTATTATAATTAGTTACGACATTTAGCTATTCAAAGCAGAGATTTCTGATAGAAATTTATTTTAAGATCAGTATGTATTGGCTAAATTAATTAAACTAAACGCGCGTTGTGTCCAAGTAACGTAATAAAAACGATATAATACCAGGTAACTATAATCTGCTATGATTGCTATAATAAGTATAATTTTCTCTAGGCTGGTGAATATAACGAATTTCTTATTTATAGCGTTGTAATTTTTAAAGTTGATAAGTACGTAGGTATAAACAACACGTATGGTTAGCGTTAAAAGTAGATGATAATTTTAGGATTTAAATAAAGTAATTTATTATTTACCTACTTTCTCTGCTCCACTAAAATACTTTTAAATTGTATCTAAAATATTATTAAGAATTATCATTCGGATTTTTGATTTTGAAATCTATGCAATCATCATTTACTTTTGACATAGGCATTTATTGAGCCTTACTACTACTGTGTACGATAATAACATAATATTTCTTCTTCATTTTTATTACTTTAGCAAATTATACCTGTGCCACAGTGATTTTTGTAAATATTCAGTTATTGGAATAGTAAGGTACATTCAATCTTAGAACGCTTCACGTAGCCCGTGGTCAGTTAACCACTTAAATCACCGCACCACCTATGTAGTCGGGTGACGTTTGCTAGTATACCCTTCTTAGTAGTAGATATATAAAATCTACAAAAGGAATCCTAAAAAATTACCTAAAAAAATTGTTAGATAAGTAGGTATGTATTGGGCAACCTGACAGGTACCTAGTAATAAATAACGTATGGAGCAGAATACGTAATCTAGAAACGCCAACACAATGTCACAACTACCTCGTATACCTATACCTACTTTACCTACAATCTTGAATACAAGGTTATTCACCTTGAATGTTGGCGCGTCTGTACCTACTACTATGTAGGTACCTTTCTCGAACGCTCTATTTAGATACCATTTTTTTTTTTATCGTGCGGAAATCCCTGCGGATACCCCCCCGCGTGCCAGCGGGGGCGGTTATGTCGGGCTTGAACCGACTGAAACTGCACGCCGTCTCGGGTCTACAGACGCCGGGGTGTAAGGTTGCCCATAGAGCATATCCCTCGCACCCCGACTGGCCATCTCCGGATTCGAGATGGCCCCCCTCGGGTTTGGGAACCACGGTGTCCCCGTCTTGCCCCGGTTTGGGGGAGGGGCGCTAGTCGCCCCACCGTCCCAGCCTGCTTCTGCTGGGGTGAGAGGCGGCCTCACCTGTCACCCCCAGGCCAGGCCTGCGCTCATGGAGGACGCAGGTCGTTAGGCGACCTCCGGCGCCTGAGTCGCCTGCGACGCGCGGTGAGCAAGTTGCGGGCTCGGCGGGCCGGGAGAGTTCTAAATCTCTCCCGGGCGCGCTCTGCCATCTCCTTCGCGAGCATTACATGCTCGCAGAAGGAGGTGGCGGCTGCCCACGCGCTCGCGCTCCGCACCATTACCGCAATCATGCTGCCGAGCGAGAGGACTCCCACCCCGATGGCTGCCACGAGGTCACGCCTCGGCGCCTCCCACGCCGGGCAGTCCGCCAGCGTGTGCAGCCCTGAGTCCTCGCTCGTATCGCAGTGACGACACTCAGGCGTTGGCTCCTTCCTGATCCGATGCAGGTGGTCCCCGAAGCACCCCTTCCCGGAGATCACCTGCGTCAGCCGGTACGAGAGGCTTCCGTGTCGCCTCTCCAGCCAATCCCCCATGATGGGCCTTACTGCTGCTATTACGGAATTTAGGTACCTAACGTGCCTTATTTCTAGATGATTCTGAAACATTCTACCCTTCTAATTAAGAGCTATTAAAGGCGCCCGGATATCGAGACGCAGTCAGTTAAGTTTGGAATCGAAAGCGAACACATCATACCGAAGCGTTTCAAGAGGATTATACCTGTGATCTAAGCAACGACTGTGGACTACTGTGAACTGCTGAGTGACTTGAACTGTTGAAGAGTACTGTGTATGCTAGTCATTTAGTTGTCTAGTTTGTGGTGTGCAGGTCAGCGAATAAACCTCTTCGTTGTATAAACGGCATTTATTTGTACCCCGCGCACGTAACAATACTAAATAATACTAAGTTATAGTATAATACGAATATAGTATTATAATACCAAATTTACTCATATATTTTACTTTAAATTTATGCACACACAATAAAAATACTACAAAAATTGGATGTTGGAAAGAAGAGTTCAATTCAATACGCGCACTTTTATTACAAGTTACCATTACATTACCATCTCTATGCAGTCGAATTGCAGTAATATCTTGGAGTTGAGCCTGGTGCGGGATGTGGCTGCCATCAATAAAGACTTGGAAAATATCAGGTCTTCGGCTAAATCTTATAAACATAAGTCAATAAAAAAAATCACAAGCGCTTAATGTTGGTCGCAGGTATAATATTATGTTCGGCCTCCTGGATCACGTTAATTGCCTCCGGTAATGTATATAACTCTATCTGTAGCCGTTTACTACTCCCAGAGTGCTACAATTTTAGGTGTGCATTTCAACTCAAAACTATCCTGAGGGTGTATTACTCATTCCAGTCTCTCAAATGCCTTCAAAAATTCCAACCCCTTCAGACTCTTGCACAATCCCTTCTACTCCCACTATTAGACTAAACTGATTTGTGGATGCTACAGAGGAACCTTTAAATAAAGTTGAGCGCTTGCAGAATTTGGTACTAAACCCAACAATCTAACATAATAAGCTACGGCTGACTAAAAATGTGAATAAAAAACATTATCTAAAAAGTATAAAAACGAAAGGAGAAAACATTCGGTATTTTTTAGTTGTTTAGTGTCTGACTAAGAGTCTACTTTCCAGACAGAATGTTTACATAATCCGCTTAAATCTAAATCAAATAATATTGTTATATTTTGTATACAAACAAGGTTCACCTTGAAGTAGACGAACACAACTATTCTATTGTGATAAATAACAGAATAGACTTTAAAAACGACCACTTAATTTGATTTGTTATAACAAGAATCTAGTTAAAGAAAACCAATGACTTCGTTCCGACTACTCACTTGACTTTGATAAATGATTCTAATCAAATTGCCTATAGATAAACAGAACGCAGTCAAGTTGATATGGTTTAGAATGTAGAATAACAGATGTGAAGTGTTTATACTATTCATGTATATTTTTATTTGTACAATATTATTTTCATTTTGTTAAATAACCTTTGACAACAAAAACAATCCGATCTGTGTACTTGTACGATTACTCTATTTAAAAGGTTTTATTAACCATAAACTATTAGTAAATCACTCGTCGCCAAGTGATAGATTACATGGTGCAAATGATAATAATCCATCTTTTTTTATTTTTTACGTGTGGAAACCCCCACGGGTTTCACCCCATCGGTGCCAACGATGGGATGGGCGTGTCGGACTCGGACCGACTAAAACCACACAGTAGCCTCCCCAAGTGTCCATTGCCGGGCACCCCGAAAAGCCCTCGAAAGGATAACCCCAGGGTTACCGGTGCACATTGGGCACCATCGCGGCCTCAAAAGGATCTACATTTATTAAACCCAGTTAGTAGAGTCAAAACACAATTTAAACTTTCCTTACTTCAGTATTAATACAGACCACCAATTGCTTTTTAAAAAAATTATACGAATTTAAGAATTAAGATTGTAGCGTAATAATGTGCCTCGGTGTTAGGTTTTGTTAAGGCGCGGTCCGACCTCAAAATCAACAAAACGTTTTCAAACACAATCCTGACATTTTTTGAAATATATATTTTTTTTAATTTTTTTTTTTTTATATTCTACGACATTCTACACAGCGCTTTCTAGACCCAAGGTAAGCATAGTTTAACTAGCTTGTGTTATGGGTTCCAGAATGCGGATAAACATACTTATATACTTCTTTTTTTGTTGTAAATACATACATATTATACATACAAAAAAAACTCAGACCAATGCAAATAGACATATTCATGCATACAAATATTTGCACTGAGCGGAAATCGAACCCGCGCCCTTGTCGTAGCAGTCGAATGCACTACCGATACGCCACAGAGGCCGCCACAGAGACATAAATACTTAGATGCATATTTAATCAAAATTTTGAAGCAATTAGTATGTTATGGCGAGGTAGTCGACGGCTTTTGGTATTTTTGGCATAGTAGAGTTGCCACTTTACGCCACAACCGGGTATCCGAAGGGATTTTAGCACGTAAAAAAAAAAAAAAGGTGGTGTTATAGTATCAATACTGTTATTTACATAGAAGATCTTCTAGTTGCACTTTAGATAAAGGGGATAAAGCTCCCATACACCTATGGGCTCTCATGCACCAATGGGTTCCATATACCTATGGGCACCATTAAGATCCGTAGAGCATCTGGACCCAAACAATATGTGAGACGGCAGTCGCTCCCGTAAATGTCACAATGAATAGGAAAGGAGAAGTAGAAGAGCGTAAACGTGGGCTCCAGCTTTGGATGCAACCGGGATTGGAGCTCGGATTCATGACGTTAGGCCCCAAAGCAAAAGCTTTATCAGCAATGAAAATATTATATAGATATTTAGAGGCAGTTAGTAGTAATATTTGGTTATGTCGCTGGTAGATTATTCAATATACGTCTATTAGTACCAATGTTAATCATTACAAATTCTTGTATGGAATCGACTAATGTCATAAGACATTTAATGCTATTATAATGCTGATACATTATTTAGTTTTAATATTTGTGCAATGAGTAACTACTTACTTATTTACACAACTTATACTTTAAAGAAAACAGTGTACTAATGCTAGCATTGTATTCGCAAAAGTTCGAGTATCAACTTTTTATCATTGATTTGTACATCTGGCATATTCTCTACGATGTGGCATTTACGCTAAGTACCTTTTTTCTTTTTTCGAGCGGAAATCCCTTCGGATACCCCCCCCCGCCGGCAATATTTTTTTTCGTGCGGTCGGATACCCCCCGCCGGCCAGCGGGGGTGCTTATGTCGGGCTTGAACCGACTAAAACCGCACGCCTTCTCGGGCCTACAGACACCGGGGTGTTAGGTTGCCCATAGAGCATATCCCTCGCACCCCGACTGACCCTGGGCCATCTCCTGGGCCGTCTTGCCCCGGTTTGGGGGAGGGGTGCTAGCCGCCCCACCGTCCCGGCCTGCTTCTGCTGGGGTGACAGACGGCCTCACCTGCCACCCCCAGGCCTGATACGCTAAGTTCCTACATTTAAAAATCACACGATTTCGCTGTGCATCAGCCGCAAACCGACACAAGTCCTGCCTCTAACACGTTCCGCTCGGGACTGATTGACTCTTCGAACGCGTCATATAGGTAAAAAACATAGATATTTTGAATTTTCAGGGTATAATTCAGAATTTAAGTAAATTTTAAAAACCATTTTTCATTTTCCTATCAATTACCTTCATTTTGGTATCATTTTTATTTTTCTAACCTGAACACAAATCAAATGAAACTGGAATGCTTTTTAGGTTAGACCACTTTGAGAGCAAATTCTATCGAGGAAAGTAAAAGTCATCGTCTATCGGATAACCGAAAATACTAGTTAGAATAGCCTAGACTAATATATATGATTTTCAGAATACAGGGGCTTCTCATTTTCAAAAAAACCTTAATCTAGCAACCCCCTTCCTCAGGGACCCTCGCCTTAACTTTTCCTATAGAGTAAAATCGGAAGAAGTGAACATCTAGGATGAAACTTGAACCCACGACCAGTCCCTTACAGGGAAATACTCTGACCAACTGAGCTACCTGGACTCGTATATTTTCAATATTCGAAATTCGCGGATACATTATTTGGCGCCACTGGAGCCATTTTACGTAATTCTTATATATCCAACGTCATTTATACCATATAGACAAAGAGTTATTCTAAAATGTAGTACCTATCGCAGAATTCAACAGAGTTATTTAGTTTTAATTTGAAAAGATCATAAAATTCATTACAAAAATGAAACATTGGCGTTCGAGTTTTGTAGATTTTCAGTGTTGTTTTGATTTTCAAGAATTATGTTATAACACTGTTAGAGCAGGCACTACAGGTTTTTGAGTGTGCTAAATCTGAGGACTGGCAACTATGACCTATTCCTGAGACTTCAAATAACCTCAAACACATCTTGCAGCCGACTGCTTGCCGTTCGTTGTAATTAATATGAAGAGTTGAAACTTGCTCATTATAGGTTTTGTAGACTTTAAAGTATCCTATACATTTTAATAAAATCGGTCCATAAGTTTTCGCGCAACTCAGGCAAAAACAAAATATATTTCTGTAAAATTGCCAAAAAACGTTTCTAAATAAAATACGATGATTTTTCAAAGTTTCATATTTTTCAAGAGCTTATCTACAACATAGTATATTTTCGTTATTGTAGACGTTATTCGTGTAACGTTATATTGGAAAAGTTAAAAAAATAATTGTCGGAAAGGGACCATCACACCTGCGGCGGCAAGTCGTGTTTTGTAGTTATTTTTGGTATCAGGAATAGGAATCAGGTCATAGTTACCGGTCGTCGGATTTTGCAAACAAGACCTGTAGCGCTTGCTCTATGAGTTAAAATATGTATAGTGTTATCAAATAAATAAATGGAAATTATATATTTCGCATAAACTAACAAAAATACATTCATATATTTTATCAAAACTCTATGTTACGGATAACTGAATAATAATTGAAGTCCAACCGCGCCTTAATTTTTTCTAATAAATAACTGCTGTTAATCATTTACGTTACTTAAGGTGTTACTACCAAATGAGGCAGCATTAAGCATTTGGAGTTAAATATGAGTAATTATTGTTATGAACGTGTGCACGCAAATAAAATGTCTTTGTAGCGTGGTTTCTTGAAACCCGTTCAAGGCTATCACTAAGGGCGGATTTCAACGATGGACGTAATTACGATCAAATGAAATTAAACTGGGTTAAATTTCACTCATGTTACTTACAGTCATGATATGCATTAATCTGTCCTTTATTAACAAGATGCAAATTAGCTATTATTTGCAGTAAATTTCATACTATATCAAATTACATAATGGCATCGAAGATAAAGCCTTGTGAAGAATTCAAAATCCATAAATACTTGTGCTCTTAGCTTATACTTCTGTGATATTACGAACATCTTGCAGATTTATCAAACAACTGTAAAATCGATATACCATAACCAATCGATGATGGGATCCATAAAAGCTTATGTGCATCGAATAATGACTTAGTTTAAGGTGATGGTTGTATGTGTGTGGGGTTGAAAATGTTCAGTAACACTAAATTTTAGCCTGATGTATTTGACTACCATGTGATCTGACATGATACCATGTTGAATCGGCTACCAAAGTGGCCGATTACAACCTATGTACAGTACAACCTACGATATCAAACGCAGGCACTTGAAAACGAAGAAAACCTAAGTAACCCCCAAGGGTACTGGTG
Source organism: Cybosia mesomella (assembly GCA_946251805.1). Taxonomy (NCBI): domain Eukaryota; kingdom Metazoa; phylum Arthropoda; class Insecta; order Lepidoptera; family Erebidae; genus Cybosia; species Cybosia mesomella. Next base: position 12,987,794 of record OX276396.1, on the reverse strand, counting down.
ATATCATGACGTTGCAAATTATATATTTCAAGATAGGTATTTGATTACAGACTAACGTAAATCAATAAATATTAAAATAAGTATTGTTCGTTGGGTTAAAAAACCAAAAAAAGGTCAGTAAGTACATAGGATATATTGTGTATTGTTCGAGTCCGTAAATAAGATCTGGTTCCTTGCTTACAAAGCAAACTTGCTTTCATGTTGTGGTTCGGATGCCAGAGATACTTCTAAGAATTTCAAATCTTTTGAAAGTATAAAACGAATACTATAAAAGTTAAAGTTTCTGAAGTATTTTTTTTCTCAGTCTCAGTCTGATCAATCACGATGTGCATTAAGATTTCAGGACGTGCCTATCCGCGTCGGTGACGATGTTGATGACAAAGCGGTTATTTTTATTACATTACGGTCCATTATCGATTGAAATTGAACACTACCTACTGATAAACGGGACTCATATATTATGTAAGCGGTACAGCAGCACAGCTCTAAAAATCATATTAATAGGTATATTGGCAATACCAATATGAATTATAAAACACACTCTGCCCTATAGATGCAGTATCCAGTGTACACTCAATAATTGTATAAATAAATATGTAGGTAGGTTAACAGACCCGTGTGGAGGTGATGTATCATATTCACACGACTAACAAAAATACCTGGTACCATTTTTCGACATCATCATCATCTCAGCATCATCATATTCATGATGAATGAATAATACAGGCAAAGAAGTGAATAGCAGGTGAAGTTGGCTTGGGTGCCAACGTTCTTGGTAATGCCCCTTTAACACCCCTGGTAAAACCTTTCATCTTGCGTTTATTTCAGAAAAGATTTACAACCAGCAAGATATTGACATACAATGAGCCCATCAAAATAGCATTAGGCATGATATTTAATATATTGTACACGCAAAGAACAAGAACTTCAAAAACTTCTGTGTCTTCTGTTATTAATATGTTCAAGATTTTTCTAGAACTTTGAAGTTTCAGTGAATCTAAGTTTACTGGCTTCCTTCAAAGTAAATATTATTGTGCACTAAGACTTCAATTGGTCAACTAGTTCAGAACTTCAACTGTAACTGATGTGACAAATGACTATGCATACATATAAATGTGATATACCCTTGGTATTGTGGATTCTAGTACTCTTGTTCAATCAACTACAAGTTAAATTACTTGTATTAGGAGTTAGTTCACGTCGATAGCACTTGTAAATCCAATCATAATGCTTTCCTTATTCTACCGACACTAGAAATGTATAATTATCTTCCAATTTTACTTATGAGTACATTCACTTCCAACATACGTGTACAAAATTTTTATTTTTACTTTATATATAATGGCCTATTATTTATAAATTGGTTTTAGTGATAATGTTTTCATATAATTATTACAACAGTTTTTAATGTTAGTGTACTTAGGGGAGAGTAACCAATATTGACCCGGGCATATAATATACACCCTGGGTAGACTTACATATAGATAGACAAGAACTAGCAGTACAGGTATAAACAAAATTTTGAACAAGCATTAAATATTAAAAGAATCAAATATAACAAAAAAATATTATTCGTCTCCTTTAGCGTCGAGCGCGATAAAGGGTAAAATAACGACAGCCTAGGCAATGAATCCATTGAACAGTGTGAGCATAGATTGGTTTTTACGCCAGGTCATCTTGGCAATGGGTTCCCGAAACCGAAGCCTCAACTGACATTTCAAAGGTTTTGTGTGCATTTGAATGTCAAAACTGACTCCACTAATAATAGTCGCCTATTCGGGATTCTTGCTGCTAATGATATTTTAGTTTGCACTTCCTTTCAGAATCAATGATGGCTCAGAGTTACGAGAAAAAAAAAAGAACTGTTTTTTATTAACAAATAGCGGTACCCGCGACTTCGTCTGCGTGGACCCAGATCTGGGACTTAATTTTTTTTGCGCGGTACCCTTATTATTTTTCTAGCAGTAGTCTATGTTACTACTTGTAATATTAGCTATCTACTAGTGAAGGTCCCGTCAAAATCTGCCCAGCCGTTCAAGAGATTACCTCATCCAAACCGACAGACAGACTAAAGTTTAAATAATTGTTTTTTGTTATAAGTACCGTGTATACATTCATTGAAAAACTGTTATCTCAAGTATTGTTCAATTTTTGTTTATTTGTATAGATGTATAGATAAACTCGCGTTTGACCACGACCTCACGCTGTTGGTAACAATCTTCTAGGAGGTGCGATAGTACCTAGTATTAAAGAATCGGAAACGGCTGCGTTCCGTTCACTTTAGAAATGATGATGAAGAGAGCAAATTATCATCATCATAATCATCGCGTTAGTCTCGGCATTCAAAGCTTGTATCTACTTTGGAGTTCGGGAACCGCTCTCCTACTCTTGGTCTTGATTTGGCTTATCCTAGCTTTTACGGAGGCGACTGGGGCCTAACCACACCCTCACTCCCACCCCCCCCTTCCCGACCCCTTAGTAGGGCGATTGTTCGTATTCACTTCTTTAGGTAATAAAAAGCTATATAATATTCCACATAAACATTTTATTTTTTCTTTATCACAAGGATCGTCTTTTGTTACTGGTTACGTAACTCCGTGAGTCCGCACTAATGGAATAGGATCGTTTCAAGTGGAAATATAAGACGCTATAGTTTTGTAGTAAATTGTGGTTTTAGTACATATTTAAGGGCCCAGTCACATCACCACTAATAACATCGATTATCTCTTACAATGCGACTTGCCGATTCGAAGAATCTTAAATCATTTGGTGAACAATATTATCTATAGGTCCATTTATACACCTATGGGGGTGACAGGTGAGGCCGCTTGTCACCCCAGCAGAAGCAGGCTGCGGCGACACGATGCGTATCCGCCTTTCCGAGGCAAGATGGGGTTAATTGCCTTATTGGGCCACCCCTACATATGAGACCACATACGACGTGCTGTTTTGGTCAGTTCGAGTCCAACATAGCCACCCTCGCTGGCTGGCGGGGGTATCCGTAGGGATTTGTGCACGTAAAATTTACACAAATAAATAAAATTTAAGTGCCTATTTGTAATATTTAAATAAAGGGGTTTTTAGTAATACCTAATGAATGCGGAATATCGATCGATTTCTTTTTTAAAGAGTTGACGAACTTGACTAATCTCAAAGAATGGGTCAATTTTGCCAAGACTTTCATTTATGTTATAAAGGATAATTTAGGCGAGGGTCAATCGAATTTTAGTATTCTCTTTAGGAAAATTTCTCCAGCGACTGGCTGCTTCCTTTTATATGATGAATAAACGTTTTGAATTTGTAGTTAAATGAGCGTTAATGCAGAGCAATGAAAATAAATGTGAATTACTACAAAAGAACGAAACTTTGATGTAAAGAATAATATGACCTTTCAGACATTGTTGAAGTAGCCTAACACAGACGGTCCTTGAAATATTTACATAACCGCAAAACCAACTAAGGTAAGGCTGCGAACAAAGGTAATTCTTTGGTATTATGGTAGTTCACTATTTCATTTACGTGACAACTATATGTATCTATTATTTACTGTAAAAATATTAATCGGCGAGTGAATTTTTTTACATACACATATTAAAGACACGCCTCTTGCCCATAGGGATAAGCGGAAACAACATCTTCCCATTTGATGCGATCCTGCTAATTAATGCAGTTTGGGTGCGAATACTCTTACAATAAAAAATACGGAAACACTAGGCTAATTTCTTTTTTAACCGAACCGAACCGCAAATACGACGGAGTGTTATAAGTTTGATGTGTCTGTGTGTGTTTCTGTCTGTGCAATCGTAGCTTTCGAACGTATGAACCGATATGGTTTTTGTTTTTTCTTTGTTTGAAAGGTGAGTTATAGTTGGGAGTGTTCTTAGCTATGTTTGATGAAAATCGGTCGGCGGTTTTTAAAATTTTTAATTTAGTTGTAAAATTAAATAAATACAGGCCCTAATCTAAAAATAAACCACAATAGGAATAAGTCAGTTTAAAATATTTCAATATCAACTTTTCGATTGTGATTGTCATATGTAAGAAAGACATGCTGTCAAACGCTGGATTATAAAGCCAAACGGAATTTAGAGAGTCCACATTAGTGAAAAAGTCAGTTATTGGAAGTAAATTTATAATATTTATGTTGCAAGAAAAGGGGTGATTGAAGGGATGGCATCTGACAGTAAAATATTGAAGGAATGACAACCCAAATAATTGGGATAAGGGCAGGCAGGAAATACATACATACAGTCACGCCTCGCAGATAATCATGTGGATTCCACTGGCTACGATCTTGGCATCTTTCACTTCTAGGCAGATGATCATGATGATGAAATTAAATATTCTGAATTATCCAAATTTCAACTATAACCAGTGGATTTATAACATTAGTACCTAGTAATTACACTGCTTTATTGAAGAACAGTTGAAATTTTCTTTTTAAAAAAGAAAGATGTGCTCGTTTAATTACTCTAGTAAGTGCTTCATAAACCTTTTATATTCTAGACAATAACCGAATGAAAATAGACATTAAAGTTTGCAATAACTTTGATAGAGTTGAAAATCACTTTAGGTCTCATAACCAGCAATTCAGAACCTTCCTCCTTTTTGGAAGTCGCTTAAAAATATGTGAGGTATAGTTGTAGACCCTGGGGTTATCCTTTCGAGGCTTACCCGGGGTGCCCGGTAATAGACACTTGGGGAGGACACCGTGTGGTTTTAGACGGTCCGATTCCGACACGCCCACCTCATCGTCGGCACCGATGGGGTGAAGCCCGTGGGGGTTTCCATTTACTGGTGGTAGAAATTTGATGACACAAATTTGTCACAAAATTCGGCCGGGTAGGTACCACCGTGCACGATTGCAAAAAACCCTCCATAGTAATCCAATTTCGGTTTGATTGCGTTCAGGGGTCAGCAAGTGCATAGCCGGGCAGGGGGATTGTGGTCGCAGCACTAGTGGGACCGGTGGGTGTCACGTGGTGCTGCGACGACAATCCTCTTCTGATGAGGCCGTCAAGCTGAGTGCCACCATTGTTAACATGATACGTGTATGTAATGGTGACCCTCTTTCCTGAGACTTTACCTTCAGCTTACCATCAGGCGAGTTGAAGTCAAATTGAAGTGTCCTTAAATATTAAAAAAAAAAAGTATAGTTGTAGATCATCAAATCTGAAAAAAAAATATTCACAAATACTCATCAACATCACGCCAATCGCGGTTGCATCCAAAAGCTTGCACTTTCGAGTCCGTGCTCCGCTCTCCATCTCCTTCTTTCCTCATAGATTTGTTTTACGCTCATGATGACAACTTCGCAAAATGACAACCGGACGCAAGATGTCTACTTCTTATAATAACAACTTCTTAAAATGCCCACATTTTAAAATTACAACTTCTTAAAATGTCCACTTTTTAGGGTTCCGTTGCCAAAAGGCAAACAACGGAACCCTTATAGATTCGTCATGTCTGTCTGTCTGTATGTCACAGCCACTTTTTTCCGAAACTATGAGAACTATGCTTTTTTTTTTTACGTGCGGAAATCAAAACCGCACGGTGTCCTCCCCAAATGTCCGTTGCCGGGCACCCCGGGTAAGCCCTCGAAAGGATAACCCCAGGGTTGCCGGCGGACTTTGGCCGCTACCGCGGCCTCGCCTGGTGGGCTCGGGTTTTATCCCACTTCGGTGAGTTGGCAGGCGTGTGTAGGGCACACACGACACGCCTCCGCCACACTATGCTGTTGAAACTTGGTAAGTAAATGTATTATGTGAACCGCATTAAGATTTTCATACAAAAATAGAAAAAAAAAACAATAAATTTTGGGGGCTTAGAACTGAAACTCAAAAAAATTTTATTCATCAAACCCATACGTGTGTAGTATCTATGGATAGGTCTTCAAAAATGATATTGAGGTTTCTGATATCATTTTTCTCTAAACTGAATAGTTTGCGCGAGAAACACTTCCAAAGTGGTAAAATGTGTGTACTCTCCCTGTAACTTCTAAAATAAGAACGATAAAACTAAAAAAAAAATGAAATAAAAATGCTTAAATAAATGAATTACCATGTAAACTTCCAACGAAAATTGGTTTGAACGAGATCTAGTAAGTAGTTTTTTTTAGTACATCATAAATCGTAAACCGCAATTTACATTTCATTCAATCAACTCAAATATAAAAATTAAAAAAGAAGTCATTATTATGTTACTTGCTACTACGGAACCCTTAATGGGCGAGTCCAACTCGCACTTGACCGCTTTTTTAAAATGACAACTTCTTAAAATGTTACATTTGTAAAATGACAAATTCACATAGGTAAGGTTAACTTCTCATAATGAAAACTTTTATGTAATATATTCGCATACGTACTAATAACTCTTCGTAATTTTTACTTTCACGATTAAATTAGAAGAAAAATATGTGATTGCTATTGAGTCATTAGGGTTAGGTTAGGTTTGAACAGTGACCATTTATACCACATCCCTTTATTTGTTGGAGAATCATTCTGGTGATGGGGTTTTAAGAGTATGATATCCTGATATTGACTTATTGATTACTAAATTTTACCTGAAAAAGAGCGTGGACGATAGATTTCTTTATTCTGGGATTTACGAAAGTGATAGCCCCTCTCCCTCTACCTCGAGAGGAAAGTTAATAACATCATAACATGCCATGTTTCTAAAATTTAAAATCTACTCATTTGTAAAGTAAATAACAGTATCGAAACAGAAAGTTAATGATTCAACTGTCTGGTTTCGCAAAACTGAGCCAGTTAACTACACTTTATTACGGTTATAGTTCGCTAAGCCTCTGCTAAATTCTAAACTTATTTTATGGTTCCTTATTTATTACATTTCACTTTTGTTTTGTGACTGATCTTTTCGGTTTATCTACTTTATTCAGTGTTGTCATAATGTGGATATACTATAAGTAAATTTGTAAATATAAGGGTGTATGGGCCCACCAAGACTTTTGGGGTTAAGTCAACCTCAGATACAAGTCGGTACACCTGCTGAGTGATGAATGTGGCTCTGGTGCAGGCGTTCCTCTCGGAGTTAGGAGGGTCTGACTTCGCATTCGCTACCGGAGGCAACCGCTCCCATATCAGAAGTAAGTATCAGTAGTATCAAATCAATAGAAAGAGAAGCAATAAGCGAAACCCGGGTGCCGATGCGAAAGCCTAGAATGGAACCAGGAACAACAGAACCTTCCAGATTTCATACTAACATGTGTTAAACTTAACAGTTTGTTTAAAGCTTGGTGCACCACACCCGTTATAAAGCATGGTAGAGTATACTTGACAGCCGTTAACAATAAACATTGTTTCTACACAAATAAATAAAATTGAAGTGCCTGTTTGTAATGCGTTCGACTGCTACGCCGGAGGGGTCGCGGGTGTAAATATTTGTTGTTTATTATGTGTGAATACATCTACAGAAAAATGTAACTAAGTATGTTTTTCTGCATTTTAGAACCCATACTATAAGTGATGCTCTAGCTAGAGATATGGCTGTGTAGTTTGTCGCGGAATATTTATTTAAGGTAGCAAACACGCCAACTGCTCACCTTGTACTAAGCGGCTATCGGCGCCTGCTATTTAGTGGTCGGATTAAATAACCTTACGCAGTCACGCTTAGCAAGCGTTTTAGGTTCTTCGTTAAAAGCCATTTCTGTTAAGTTCAATAAACAAATCGGGTGGTTAAAGAGGGTTTGGGTAAATTCTTTTTAGTTTACCTATTGAAACATGGGTGTCAAATTGTACTCCAGGTTGATGATCCTATACCTAAATTATAACTAAATATTGCAGTTAACAGTAATGAAAAATATAAGAAGTACTTTTTTTTTGTGTGGAAATCCCTTCGGATACCCCTCCGCCGGTCAGCGGGGGTGGTTATGTCGGGCTTGAACCGAGTAAAACCGCACGCCGTCTCGGGTCTACAGACGCCGGGGTGTAAGGTTGCCCATTGAGCATATCCCTCGCACCCCGACTGACCCTGGGCCATCTCCGGTTTCGAGATGGCCCCCGCGGGTTTGGGAACCACTGTGTCCCCGTCTTGCCCTGGTTTGGGGGAAGGGGTGCTAGTCGCCCCACCGTCCCAGCCTGCTTCTGCTGGGGTGACAGGCGGCCTCACCTGTCACCCCCAGGCCTGCACTCATGGAGGACCTTGTAAAAATATAAGATGTACCTTTTTTTTTTTTTTTTCTTTTTTCTTTTTATCGTGCGGAAATCCCTTCGGATACCCCCCCGCCGGCCAGCGGGGGCGGTTATGTCGGGCTTGCACCGACTAAAACCGCACGCCGTCTCGGGTCTTCAGACGCCGGGGTGTAAGGTTACCCATAGAGCATATCCCTCGCACCTCGACTGACCCTGGGCCATCTCACCACTAACAGCATCGCTCATCCTGTCTCCTCTGAAAGCAGAGGAGTACGGAGAGCGATGTGTTCCCGCCACGTTGGGTATTGGCCGACGATCAATGCCAACCCTATGAAGGGGTGAAGGGGAAGCCATTGACCGCCTCCCAGGTTGTACCGGCCGCTCCGATTCCGTTCCCCCCGGACTGCAGCGGGATCGGAATCAGAGCGACACTAGTACCTACTAATTTTTTACAAGCTCTTATTTAACTTACAATGTAGGGACCTATGTATTCTTATGTTCGGGCAATTTTGCGTACACGTTTAGTTTTGACAGGTACCTGCAGTAAAAATCGCCCTCAAAATTGGCCCCACCACATCTACTAGCTAACCAGCGCGGAGGTTGGTTATCGTTTTTTGCTCATACTTATCTCTTGTTTTACTCAACCAATTGCAATCAAACATAAAGCATATTTTAACTCTGACAAAGACCTTTCTAATGGAAAACCGCATCAAAATCCGTTCAGTGGTTTTTGCGTTCATCGCGAACAACCAGACAAACAGGCCAGAATACCAAAAATAAATATTTTTATGTTCAGAAAGGTTATAACCCATGTAATTAATATCATTTTTAAATATCTCCCAATGTTCAGACACAACTATTTTACAATTTTATAATAGTATAGATTATTGAACATACCTACATATTTATAAAGCGTCGGTAGCTTAGTGGTTAAGGAGTCAACCCTACGATCGAGAGGTCCCGGGTTCGAATCCTGGCCATTACACTACTGACGTGAACCCACTCCTAACACAAGCATTTAGCTTAGCTGGAGGGGTTAGGGGGAATATTAGTAATTTCGGTTACTAATATTCTTTAAAAAAAAAAAAAAAAAATGCAAACAAAAACGAGAAACCGCGTGCGGTGTCCATCTACCCAAAAAGTTCCTAAACCTAGTTCTAGCCAGTACGATGAAACCTAAATGTAGTTCCATTCGATGATAGGTAGGATATATCTAAGTTTAACTACCTGTGACCGGCTGCAACTAATTCCAGCCGGTTAAGCCGCACTTCGACTATTAGCCGATAGATAAACAAATCAATAAATAATAAGCAATAATAACATAAACGATTGGAAGCCTGTGATACTTCCAAAACAAGAATAAATTTTACCACCACTTGCGCATTTTGTTTGTTTTCAACATAAATATTTCACTGAAACACCAGCATTGTTCTTTTATTTTGCGCTCGGACGTTTTGTTTTTGGAACCGGTCAGTATAATTGATCATATTTATGGTTGTGTACAAAATATTTGCAGTCGCACTCGCTAGTGGTGCTCCGATTGAGGCAGTCAAACTTCTTCGACAAATATTAGATTTGTGATAACTTCAGAAACATATACCTAAATAAAGGATACTATTACCTGTACAACGAGACATAAATTATGACCATTAGATGGCCTATACCTCAATTTCCACATAGCTTAACATAATGATAAACTAGGCTAAGTCTTCAGGTTTACTGGTATTTAGGTAACGTTGATGACAAATGTATAGGAACAAGAACACTACATTAAAAAAGATGCAAAGTAACAGACACAGAGGAATTACAATAATTTTATCGCGCCTTATGCCTTACGCTTTATGCCTTTTCTGTATAATTCACGCCTAATGAAGCCGATGACGATGCCAACAACGTCCCAAGGTACAGTGCAATATAGTACAACGCATTATATAAAAGATTTGATTGACATAAATATTTTAGTTGTACCTATATCAAGAATACTCAATAAAAAGCTAATATACTTTACGCGCAGCACGAAAAGTTTACTTCTTGCTAGGCAGGTACAGAGTAGGAATGTGATAGCGATGCGTACATTAATAAAGTATACTATGGTGATAGGTATATAAATAACCCTTTTTTTTTCGTGCGGAAATCCCTTCGGATACCCCCCCCCCGCTGGTCAGCGGGGGTGGTTATGTCGTGTCTCGACTAAAACCGCACGGTGTCGTCCCCAAGTGTCCGTTGCCGGGCACCCCAGGTAAGCCCAATATACATATTAAGCGTACCAATTTAAGGCTTGAAGCATTTATGATGTCAGAAATTTCGAAGAGATATTCCTTTATATTTTTAATCTCACTAATCTGTCAAATAATATAATTCATCTACCTTTTTTTTTTTTTGTTTTTTTTTTTTTTTTTTTTCGTGCGGAAATCCCTTCGGATACCCCCCCGCGTGCCAGCGGGGGCGGTTAAACTCAAAACATTACCAACTTTTCGTTTATCAATTTCTAAACTCTATAAAATTGTCACGCAAATTTGTATTGATAAATCCTAAAGGACTAAAACTTCTACAACATATTTTAATATTTAAATTTAGGTATAATATAAGCGAGCATAATACAATTTTAAAACCTTAAATCCTAAAATATACGCGTATTTTATTTTGAAATCACACAAATTAGCGATATTATCTATATCTGATCTTAAATATTTCGCTGGCTAGATGATAGAGAAATTAGATAAGCCTTTAACAGTATACGAGGCGGTGATGCATTTCTGTGAACGTCAATGTACGCCATATTCCACACCACACTCACGCCATATTCCACACCACACTCTAGTCGCACGCAGATAGATACGATTAGTGAGGGGATCGAGTCGACAATTATAGATATTCTTAGTTATTTTACAATAGCAGTTATATTTCAACTATTCACAATACAACCAAATAAATACTTAAATTTTATTTCTCAGATATAAAAAGTAATACCTTAACCTTTTTACTCCAAGAGAAGCTTTATATTCAATACAAGTAAACTCTACACAAAATTCATTGCAAGTTGGCTTTCATTAATGGAATCTATTTATCAGTCCAGTTAAACATTATGGGGAACCTGTAAACCTGCAAGAAATATATCGAATATCCTTTCCAAATAGAGTAACTAAGTCTTCCATTAGCAAATTGCCTAGCAATTTAACCTACGCAGTAGATTCGTAGTGTGAATAAATCTACGAGATCTTTAGAATATTTGTTCTGCGTTGTTGTTCTTAATAGGAAATGTATTTAGCAATAGATTAGAGAAAGCTTCAAGTTTTATATGGATAGTTTATAAAATTTATGAAAATAAATTGAAAATTACAAAAGAACTATAAGGACGTACATTATGTCATGTTACGCATCGTTAAGATAAATCCGTAGCAATCGTTACTATACTGTAATAAAGAACTACTCGATTCCAATGTACCTAGATAATTCTTCTAATAATATGACAGGATAGCTTTACACCTTCCATCACTCAGGTGTTTATTTATCCAGCATGAGAAGCAAATAGGTCTAGAAAATCATCAATTTTTAATGTTTTACATAAATATCCAAAAATTTACCTCGACTCTGCAATTTTTTCTGTAAGCAAGAACCTTATAATTTAGTTTGTGGCAAATTTATGCAACCTAATGGATCTAAAATCTTTAGAAATCTTTAGAAAAAAGTAAGCATACAAAATGCTTAAAAAAATTAATTGAACCTAATGGAAATTCAAATTTTCATTTAATTGCATATATGCATTCGGATTCTATGAAAGTAACAAAAATAATAACTGGAAGTCCAGTTTTTATATCTAGAAAATAAATAATACATCCCTATTTCTGCCTTTGCAGCCGTGAAGTGAGACTGCCCTCTGAGCACAGGATTTAATTGAATTATTTGAATGAGCCCGACGCTTCCGCCGGCCCAGCCCAGCTCGACCAACTGTGCAGGATATACCAATTGCCACTTTAAAATATTTATTTCTGTGTATTTACGTCGTAAATGATACAAGTCTGCTATGACCATCAGTATGTTACTTATATGATAAATCAAATTGCTTGGAATAAAGCATTTGTGGCCACAAGATAAAGGTAGAAAATGTAGTAAATATACTAATATTTAGTTTTATTACATGGCGTCACGGAATAGTTATGGTGTTGGCCTTGCGATCTAGAGGTGCCGGGTTCGAATTCTTGCCTTACACTACCAACGTTAACTCACTCTTAAAACATAAGCAATTTAGTTTAGCTGGGGAATACTAGTAATTTCGGGTACTAAAATTCTTTAAAAAAAAAGTGAGATAAAATAGGCACACATTGTTTCTGTTTAGTCGCCAGATCCTTTTGGATACAAAAATGTACCCGTAATTGAATTTGAAGATCAGGATATATACTAAAAACATTTGCATTTAATTTTCAAGTAAAGTAACCAAATATTACACTAAATTCAAATTGTGAGACTGCCAAAATATTTAAGGCAAACAAGTAAACATAATATACGGTTACCTACGCACAGATAGGCATATTTACACTGCTATGAAATAGTCACAACTACAACATAAATATAAAGTACTAATTAATATACAAACTTACCTGATAATACGCTACATAATCATAGAGCAAAAGGTTAATATGAAACGATTCAATCGTGATCCAATGAACACCCTAATAATGAATTAATTGACACATACCTAACTGCCACTCAGTTGGATATTACAATTACGGAATTATCAAACCGCGAATATTAATCCCCATGCCGTTGAAAGCTATATCTGAAGCGGTTCAATGCTTACTAGGTATCCATATCTAATAGTAACTATACTATTACACAATACTACTGTTTATTTTATTACTGTATAGATTTCATACATACATATAGTATACAAACACAACAGGTGTCAAACCGCTGAAAGATGACCTTGACTGGACAGTTCGTAAAGGGGAGGTAGGTTGTAACCGACACTTAAGTTGGTATAAGGTTCACACACACTCACTCGCGTTTTGTATGGTAATAAAGTAATAATTGGGTGGAAGAGGATGTCGGCCGCGATGTGCCTCCATCAACGTGACAGAGTAGACTGAGCGCTGAAGTAAAATGGGGCCGGTGGCTCCGAGGGTGGCAAGCTCGAGGTTACGATTTCCACGCTTGCGATAAATGCAGAAGTGAAGCTTTATCGCCAGATCAATATGGGTTGAAGTGTAACAAATGTTTTTGATTGGTATGGGTAACCATAATAGATTTTTAAATTCTTTTGTTTGAAAGTTTGAATAATAACAAGTTGTAAAACGCCCAGAAATCACTTTCTGTGTGAAACATATGCTCTAAATTTTGTTTCATAAAGCTCCAACTATAAGTTATCATTCTTTAAGTAAATTTTTGGTTTACTAATGAAAATATGACAGCAGATAAATATTTATTACTTACCACAATTTTCAAATATTTCTCACAAATCTTGGGAAATTTTGCCTTACTGGCCTCACTCGCTGTGGATGATCACTCTTCCCCAAGCGGTATCGCGCCCGGGGCACCCCATACGATGACCTCTTACCACTAGCTTCATATTGAACGTATAGCGCGCCCTGTTCCAATTCTATTACTTGCTTTCCCCACTATATAAATTCGTATTCTATTACGGCATAGCAATGTATAGAAAATTTGGTACAAACATATCAATAGATAGTTGATAATGTTATGAAGCCACAGTTTCCGTGGAGCAACACCTCGAAAACGATTAAATAATTGCAGAATCGCGGTTGTGGCTCGGCTCTTTCCTGAATTTTCGATAAAATTGGGGCGTTCTGTGGGAAGTTTCTTGATTACATTGAACCTAATGAATAAATAATGGTGTTTTCATTGACGGTTTAGTTTTTATGTATTCCATTTTACGATAGCACTGGATTGCATATTTTCTTCAGTTAATTACCTTTTTTTTTTTTTTTTTTTTTTCGTGCGGAAATCCCTTCGGATACCCCCCCGCGTGCCAGCGGGGGCGGTTATGTCGGGCTTGAACCGACTAAAACCGCACGCCGTCTCGGGTCTACAGACGCCGGGGTGTAAGGTTGCCCATAGAGCATATCCCTCGCACCCCGACTGACCCTGGGCCATCTCCGGTTTCGAGATGGCCCCCTCGGGTTTGGGAACCACGGTGTCCCCGTCTTGCCCCGGTTTGGGGGAGGGGCGCTAGTCGCCCCACCGTCCCGGCCTGCTTCTGCTGGGGTGACAGGTGGCCTCACCCGCCACCCCCAGGCCTGCGCTCATGGAGGACGGAGGTCGTTAAGCGACCTAATTGTACTACGTAATAAACGAATGTAGGGAAGTAAATATTTCAAGAATAAGTTGGTTAGTATTAAGGTGAACAAAGTAGTTACGGGGAAAACACAAAAAGGATTATAAGAAATTTTTAAAAACATAGAAAATGTATTTCAAACAAGTAAATATATCGTGCTAAGTATTTCCGACACGTTTTCAAGGAAATAGATGTAGGTACCTACGTTAAATTTAAATTTGCTAGTTGCAAGCAGGGCCGTCTTTACCCAGGGGTGCAAGTGATGCTGGGCAACCGGGCGCCAGGCCCGAGGGGGCGCAAGCTGATTGCACGAAACGAAACATTTAATGGTACTTATATCACTAACTGATGTTATGAAAACTATTTCACATTCACTTTACCTGCCTACAAAAAGTATGTAGGGATAAGTAAATAAGTATTCATAAAAAAAATAGAATATAAAAATTGAGTTTTATTAATTAATTACTAATGACTAGAGGTTTTCTAGCCCCTATCTTATGGTTTGTGGGAAGTGACACCGATAAGCGTCCCCACTATCCCGGAGTCCCCAGCCAGAGCCACTTCAAAGACGTAGGCACCTTGTTCGCTGCGAGGGTTGAGGAAAATACTTCGCCATCGATGGCCCCACCTCAACGCTCCGCTCGACGTAGATTATTACGTCGCACCCGAACTCACTAGGGTAGACCTTGAGGTAGTGGTGTTATGACTCACACACAGTCACAAACACCGCTCCGGGAACTGACGAGATTCTATTCTACGGATCCCGACTAGGAAGGCTCTTTTGCGCATGCCTCGTTTTCGGCCCTCGGCCGGAGTTACCCAAGTCGTTCGTATTCGGCGAATGGACCTCGAGGGCCCCTCCACAAGTCAGAGGCTCTATTTTTCAATGGTTAAGGAGTCGGAATCGGCCACCTAAGGGATCTAGTCTTGTCGTAAAAGGTGTACGCATCGATTTCGAGCCTCCAATGAGGTACCTGGGGCTGGTACTCGATGGATGAGTTGACTTCGGATATCATTCCCGAAGCGCGGCCGCCAAGCTCGAGGGATGGATGAGTTGACTTCGGATATCATTCCCGAAGCGCGGCCGCCAAGCTCGAGGGGCGGTTGCGCTCGTGCAGGGATCGTGCTGTTATGGCCCTTTATAGGGCTCCAGTATGGGTGGCAAAACTGACGGCCAGCAACGGTGCAAACCTGCAATCCCCCTTGCAGGTGCTGTCTGTCAGTTTCGCATAAGGTAATACCGCACAGTCTCCTAGCTGAGAGACAGCCTCCATGGGACCTGGACTGAGGGCGACTGATACAATGCCGCAAGGAGGCGCTAGAGCGAGATCTGAGGCCTGCCCCACTAAAAATCGATCAGCAGTGACCCTAACGCCGCCAAGTGTTTATGGAGGAATGGAAAGTATGACATGGGCAACCAAGCGCAGGACGCCACGACTGTGGCGTCCTGTCATGGAGGAAGGACTGGAGAGATGCCACGGTAGCCTCTCATACCGGCAGACGCAGGTACTCACTGGACAGCCTCTTGCTGCACACCGCCTTGGTCGGCAGTGAGAGTGTGAAGCGCCCAAAATTCGGAAGGCGCATGTGTAATTTTCGCACCCTGACACCTAATATGGTTAAGACGGCCCTGGTTGCAAGCCACGCTCTGAGTATCATTCTACGAGCCCATGTACGTGCGCAAGGAGGTGTCCGCTCTATCTTAGTGCACAACGAGAACGTACCAGACAAGTATTTTTATTCATGTATATTTTGTATTCATGGACAGGAAATGTAACTTTACATTACAGCTTTTTACAAAAAAACATATGAGTACGCACTAAGTACAATAAGATACGGTTGCAAGTTTGTGTTATACCAAAAAATACCGAAATGTAGAGACGCGCGATATTTTTATAAGTGTGTTAATAGTTCGAAACCTTATCTTTATATTTTAAATTGTTGGCACCAACTAAAGCTTATGCATTTTTACACTTACCTCTTTACTTTACCTTACCCACCGTAATATTTCTATGTTTATAGCTATAAAACATCAGCCATTCGCCATGGGTATGGAGCAGTGACTTTGAAGCTCATTTAAAAAAATCCTAAACCTTATTATGTTAAACGTGAGGAGAGAAAAGTAGAAAGATGAAAAACCTAAATTATGAATTGCTTTATTGATTGATTGACTTAGTGATATTCAAGTGTTTTATACAGGGCGTCCCACGGCTATGCCACAGGAGGGAAAGTATCTTAAATAATGTAATATAATCATAATGTAATAAATAAGTAAATATAATAATAATGTAATGTAGACAATTTTACTGAGAGAAGACTTAATTTTGATTTTTAAAATGATTTAATGTACGGTCAAAGATTTTCGAAAACTCGCTTGCTGCACTCGGTAATCGAACCGACTAAAATCCGAAAAATATATTACCTTCCGCCTAGAGACTTTTGGAGAAACAGGGTGAGACGTTCTCCCGACATAATAGTAGGATACCCCGACCAGGAAAGATGATCTCACCTAGCGGGCCGCGGTCCAGTGGTTGACGTTGGGATATCGGAACTTTGTCCTCATTTCGATATTCCTTTATACCAACTATCAACAATGGGTGATGATATACCGAGTGGAAACGTGAAGTGTGCCCAGATGATTATTTGCTTATTCTTAAAGATATTAAAAAACTTTCACCTGATATGATATCTCCAGCGCTAAATCTATAAAATGACATGATAAAAAAGTAAAATAAGTTTCATGACCTCTGTAGCCTAGCGGTAGTGCCTTCGACTGCTAAGGCAGAGGTCACGGGTTCGATTCCCGTTCAGTGCGAAGAAGTATGTTTGCATTGGTCTGGGTGTTTCTATGTATAATATGTATTTATTTACAAAAAAAAGAATTTAAGTATGTTTTTCCGCATTCTAGAAACCATATGACAAGCTCTGCTTAGTTTGGGGCTAGATGGTGTTGAGTACTTTGGCCTACAATATTTATTTATTATGTGTTCACCGGTTTTTACTTTTGCAGTTCCCATACATATACTATGGCATGGCTCATTCACTAAGCAGATGTGTATAAAGGTGAAAAAAAAATGCAAATTAAAACTAAAGTGTTATAAAACAGTTGTGTTTTTACGGCTTCCATACATTTACTATGGCAAAAGTGCAAATTGCGAAAAAATGTCAATTTTTTTGCACGCATTGGTGTATGGATGGGACTATGTGTGTGTCATTATCGCTCTGACTATTGTTGGTTTGTATCGCTGATAAATTTATTTTAGATAAAAATGTTATTGATATATATATATATATATATATTTATTTTATACGATTTTATATGGGATGATCACCTGTCATCTGTAGTGTAACGGCGCCAAAATTATGAATTTATGGCGTCGCATAATATGAGGCGTCCCTAACCCACCCCCGTTGCCGCTTCACCCCCGAATTGTGACACACTTTTTGTTCTGAAGTGCTTGTCTATTAAACATACAAATAATTGCATACTAATAAAGCTTATGACACGCTTCAATCTAAACGGCAATCTGCATGGTACCGACTATTTGTATTCCGAGTGGTGGATGCCTCGTCAAACCAGCGCACCATATGCGCTGTAGTATCTCCAATTGCGACGCACGCTGGCATGCCTTGTTAGTCGTGTTCCTGTTAAAAGTACCTATTTTAGTTATGGGTCCTAAGACAGATATATAACTGTATACTAGAACCTATACGAAATCAAGAAAAAAACCATCACATGCCTGCATAGTGCTATACTTCGGTTATGGATTTCCTAAATGACGGAATACTCATATACTCTCTCTTCTTTTTAATATTTTGTTCAACCCGTCTATACTCCTCTCTATCTAAAATACCGATTTCGATTTATGTGCGAGAACAATTCTAGACACCTAAGATCCACGGAAAATTTAACCCTGGAAATTGTGATGCATTCTACAAGCTTCTACGATAAGTCCTTCACAATACAAGCTGCACGATTGTGGAACGCGTTGCCTATAAATATAAGAGGAGCACAGTCGCTCTCTACATTTCAGAGACTGGTAAGGGAGCACTACCTAACGTTATAAGTATTTTATGTATGTTCATTCTTTGTTTTTTTATTTTCTTACCTACTTCTTGTAACTGTATGCTATGAAATTAGTGTATATTTGTAATATATATTTAACTTGTGTCTGTATATATGTAGATATGGTTATATTATGGTATATATTTTATGTATGTATGTGTATATATAGGCAGGTACTTATTAAATGAAATAATATAATCTCTTAGTCTTCTTCACTTCTGTTTTCTAAATACGATACTAGATAAAATATTAAATTATTATAATTTAGTGTACACCGCAAACTACCCTGATTACTGGCAGTATAAGTCCATACACTGGTTGTCTGGAAGAGATCGCAGACCGCGATAAGACCGCCCATTGTACAACTATCTAACATGTATGTATCCATCGGATGTATTCTATGTATGGTGTGCAATAAAGAGAATCTAAATCTAAATCCTATTGACCAAAATAAACTCGTTTTTAATCGGTTTTTCTTTAATATATTCAAATTCGAATATATTTATCCATTTAGGTCATAAAGTAACACTTATGAACGTGAAAAATAATATTCCTACATTTACAGCTAGATTGTGAGACATGATAAAAAAGTAAAATAAGTTTCATGACCTCTGTAGCCTAGCGGTAGTGCCTTCGACTGCTAAGGCAGAGGTCACGGGTTCGATTCCCGTTCAGTGCGAAGAAGTATGTTTGCATTGGTCTGGGTGTTTCTATGTATAATATGTATTTATTTACAAAAAAAAGAATTTAAGTATGTTTTTCCGCATTCTAGAAACCATATGACAAGCTCTGCTTAGTTTGGGGCTAGATGGTGTTGAGTACTTTGGCCTACAATATTTATTTATTATGTGTTCACCGGTTTTTACTTTTGCAGTTCCCATACATATACTATGGCATGGCTCATTCACTAAGCAGATGTGTATAAAGGTGAAAAAAAAATGCAAATTAAAACTAAAGTGTTATAAAACAGTTGTGTTTTTACGGCTTCCATACATTTACTATGGCAAAAGTGCAAATTGCGAAAAAATGTCAATTTTTTTGCACGCATTGGTGTATGGATGGGACTATGTGTGTGTCATTATCGCTCTGACTATTGTTGGTTTGTATCGCTGATAAATTTATTTTAGATAAAAATGTTATTGATATATATATATATATATATATTTATTTTATACGATTTTATATGGGATGATCACCTGTCATCTGTAGTGTAACGGCGCCAAAATTATGAATTTATGGCGTCGCATAATATGAGGCGTCCCTAACCCACCCCCGTTGCCGCTTCACCCCCGAATTGTGACACACTTTTTGTTCTGAAGTGCTTGTCTATTAAACATACAAATAATTGCATACTAATAAAGCTTATGACACGCTTCAATCTAAACGGCAATCTGCATGGTACCGACTATTTGTATTCCGAGTGGTGGATGCCTCGTCAAACCAGCGCACCATATGCGCTGTAGTATCTCCAATTGCGACGCACGCTGGCATGCCTTGTTAGTCGTGTTCCTGTTAAAAGTACCTATTTTAGTTATGGGTCCTAAGACAGATATATAACTGTATACTAGAACCTATACGAAATCAAGAAAAAAACCATCACATGCCTGCATAGTGCTATACTTCGGTTATGGATTTCCTAAATGACGGAATACTCATATACTCTCTCTTCTTTTTAATATTTTGTTCAACCCGTCTATACTCCTCTCTATCTAAAATACCGATTTCGATTTATGTGCGAGAACAATTCTAGACACCTAAGATCCACGGAAAATTTAACCCTGGAAATTGTGATGCATTCTACAAGCTTCTACGATAAGTCCTTCACAATACAAGCTGCACGATTGTGGAACGCGTTGCCTATAAATATAAGAGGAGCACAGTCGCTCTCTACATTTCAGAGACTGGTAAGGGAGCACTACCTAACGTTATAAGTATTTTATGTATGTTCATTCTTTGTTTTTTTATTTTCTTACCTACTTCTTGTAACTGTATGCTATGAAATTAGTGTATATTTGTAATATATATTTAACTTGTGTCTGTATATATGTAGATATGGTTATATTATGGTATATATTTTATGTATGTATGTGTATATATAGGCAGGTACTTATTAAATGAAATAATATAATCTCTTAGTCTTCTTCACTTCTGTTTTCTAAATACGATACTAGATAAAATATTAAATTATTATAATTTAGTGTACACCGCAAACTACCCTGATTACTGGCAGTATAAGTCCATACACTGGTTGTCTGGAAGAGATCGCAGACCGCGATAAGACCGCCCATTGTACAACTATCTAACATGTATGTATCCATCGGATGTATTCTATGTATGGTGTGCAATAAAGAGAATCTAAATCTAAATCCTATTGACCAAAATAAACTCGTTTTTAATCGGTTTTTCTTTAATATATTCAAATTCGAATATATTTATCCATTTAGGTCATAAAGTAACACTTATGAACGTGAAAAATAATATTCCTACATTTACAGCTAGATTGTGAGAAAAGAATCAAGGAATAAAATCGCCAGTAATTTCAATGTTTATTTTATTTATTTTTATTTTAAGCATTGTTTATTTCCTGGTACATTTGTTATATAACCTAAGTATACATTGCGACTTATTCTTTATACATTTGACTATTCCTAATTATTTATATTTATTCACTTTATGTGTTTGTAATGTGTTATTTTCTGTATTGGTATATGTCAGGACCCCTCTCCGGTAAAGGCCTCCTCCAAGGCTTGCCATCTTTCTCTGTCTTGAGCTATTTGGATCCACTGTGGACCCGCGATTTTTTTAATATCATCATCATGGGATGATGATATTAAAAAAATCGCGAGTGTACGGTCTGCCTCTGTAGCGTTTGCCTGATGGACCTCTCCATGTGGTTACTATATTAGTCCACCTGTGACCTGTGAGGCGCGCACAATGACCCGCCCACTTCCACTTCAGTTTTTGTGCGTGACTTAGTGCATCCATTGCTTTCGTCTCTGATCTTATTTTTATGTGTCTTATTTTATATTATATATATATATATATTATATATATATATATATATATATATATATATATATATATTATATATATATATATATATATATATATATATATATATATATATATATATATATATATATATATATATTATATATATATATATATATATATATATATAAATATATATATATATATATATTTACAAATAAATATAATTATATAATATTTATTTGTAAACTTCCATGTTTGGCATGCATATGTCAGGCACGGGATAAGGCATGAATCCATAACTTTCTTTTTAAGCTTTGTAGGTATATCACTCTTAGGGCACGCCGCAATAGCGGCGGTAAGGCCCATCATGGAGGATTGGCTAGAGAGGCGACACGGAAGCCTCTCGTACCGACTGACGCAGGTGATCTCCGGGAAGGGGTGCTTCGGGGACCACCTGCATCGGATCAGGAAGGAGCCAACGCCTGAGTGTCATCAATGTGACGCGAGCGAGGACTCAGGGCTGCACACGCTGGCGGACTGCCCGGCGTGGGAGGCGCCGAGGCGTGACCTTGTGGCAGCCATCGGGGTGGGAGTCCTCTCGCTCGGCAGCATGATTGCGGCAATGGTGCGGAGCGCGAGCGCGTGGGCCGCCGCCACCTCCTTCTGCGAGCATGTGATGCTCGCGAAGGAGATGGCGGAGCGCAGAGGCTCAGAACTCTCCCGGCCCGCCGAGCCCGCAACATGCTCGCCGCGCGTCGCAGGCGACTCAGGCGCCGGAGGTCGCTCAACGACTTCCGTCCTCCATGAGCGCAGGCCTGGGGGTGGCAGGTGAGGCCGCCTGCCACCCCAGCAGAAGCAGGCCGGGACGGTGGGGCGACTAGCGCCCCTCCCCCAAACCGGGGCAAGACGGGGACACCGTGGTTCCGAAACGCGAGGGGGGCATCTCGAAACCGGAGATGGCCCAGGGTCAGTCGGAGTGCGAGGGATATGCTCTATGGGCAACCTTACACCCCGGCGTCCGCAGCGCACTCGAGATGGCGTGCGGTTTTAGTCGGTCCAAGCCCGACATAACCGCCCCCGCTGGCCAGCGGGGGGGTATCCGAAGGGTATCCGCACGAAAAAAAAAAAAGGTATATCACTCTTTCTTTGTAACTCCAATATTTGTTCCACGTACTTTTTACTCTTCTTTCTATTTCTTGATCATTTCTATCTCTGCTGAATCCAATTTGTTTACCCAAGTAAATATACTGTTTGACATATTCTAAATCATCATTTCCAATTTTTATAGTTGATTTGATGTAGTTGGTCATGGTTTTTGTTTTTTTTATATTCATTTGCAAACCTACTTGTCTGCTAGCCTTTTGTAAAGTTTCTATCATATTTTGTAGTTCGCTGCTCGATTCGGATAGCAATACTAAGTCATCTGCAAATCTTAAATGGTTCAAATATTTGCCTTGGATGTACAAGCCTTGTTTTTTCCAGTCTAGCTTATTTATGATGGATTCTAATATAGCGATTAAAATTCTTGGGGAGAGAGGGTCACCTTGCCTAACTCACATTAGAAAGCTTGGTCCAATGGTTTCCAGGTTCACTCTACTAGTGCTGTTTTCGTATATACGTTTTAGTATAGTTATATATTTAATCTCTACATTTTGTGCTCTTAGTGTTTACTTAGTGTGCCCATATACTTTCGTGTGAGACATTATCAAAGGTTTTTTGGTAGTCAATAAATGCAATGTAGAGAGGTCTTTGTTGCTTTTGATATTTTTCTATTACTATCTCTAAAGTATGTATGTGGTCCACAGTAGAGAACCCTTTCCTAAAACCAGCTTGTTCTTTGGGTTGATATTGTTCTAAAGTTGCGCTTATTCTGTGATTTATCAAAGTAGAAAAGATTTTATATATGCTTGGTAGTAGTGGTAGTGGTCGATAATTGCCTATATCTTTAGGGTCTCCTTTTTTGTAAAGCAAGATAATATTAGATTCCGACCATTGTAATGGCGCAATTGTTGTTTCTAATATTATATTGAACAATTTCGCTAGTGGTAGCGCCAGTATGGTACTGTTATTACATCATTCATAATGTTGTCAGAGCCATAGTATTTGTAGGGTTTAAGTTTATTTATAATTTCTGTACTTTGTATTGACTCTATGACGTGTTGTGGTCCCTCGAATTCAACGGATTCATTTAGAGCCGGACTGTAGCTGTTGTGCGTATTTGGTGCTGCTTCAATGTATCTAATGTAATATGAATGTTAAGAAAAATGATACACGACATAATCACCCCCGCTGGCCGGCGGGGGGGGGGGGGGATCCGAAGGGAATTCCGTACTTAAAAAAAAAACAAAAAAGTGCCATACCAAGACCTTTAAGTCAAGCCAACCCCACCTGCAAGCCGGTACACCTGCTGCTTGAAAGACGAGACTCTGATACAACGATAAAAGCCCTATAAGCCGAACCAAGGGGAGGACAGAGAGAAAGCGGACCCCTGACTCCGAGGTTAAATTCTCAGATGGAACAGGGCACAACGCTAAGAAGATGAGTCAAAGTCAAAGTCAAAAACCATTTATTCTGTATAGACCAAAAATACGGCACTTACAAAACGTCAAAGTAATGGTGATTAATGAATATTAAAAAACTGTATTTTTGGGGTAGTAAGAACCTACAACTAATACATTAATAATAAAGTAACTTATTCATTCGATTGTAGATATTGTATGCCGACGTGGTTGAACATGGCTGATCCATTGTAGTCAAATTGTTAGTTGGAGTTTGGTGCCCCTGGGGTTATACAGATGTCGGTAAATATTAAATGTTATAAAATCTATTGACATGTATTGTCTATAAATGTTTGACATGTTAATAACGTTATTATTTCAATCTGGTATTTTCTTTTTACTAATCCCTCGAATGATGACTGATATTTCCGTGGATTTCCCAATATTTTCGTTAATATAAACCATGTCCATATAATTATAAACGGTGAGAGTGAATGTATTTCTTGTGTTTCTCGATTATGTAGATCTCGCGTTAGTAGAAATTAGACGTTAAAGTAACTTTAAAGAATATGTTTAGGGGCAAGGGTTGGAGCTTGACATCATTAATTGGCAAGAGTTTTTGCTTAAGGAAACACTAACCCTTTAAGGTTCCGTAGCACAAAAATACTAGGTCTGCAAGGCGAATCGCTGCTTGCAATGTTGAGCTGAGTGAGACAATCAGAGACAATGAGAGAATCAGATTTTGAAAATTTTGAACAATGATCATTCCTCCGTGGCAAGTCCGATTCTGAAAATTCTTTTTGAAAGTCACAACTCTGGACATGCTTTCTGAGCGTGTAAAGTTTGGTCACAGTGTCTCGAGCGGTTATTATGTAATTCCATCTGGAATTTTTTTAACGGTGATCATTCCTCTATGGTAGCATTAATTTTTTCAAAATATATCCATAAACCTTCCTCTGATTGACCTCTTTAATCATGCCAAATTTGGTTCTGATTGGATTAGTAGTTTAGGAGGAGACCTGTGACAAAGAAAATCCTGAAGTCTGGTATGAGGAGCTTTCGCTCGACTTCGTCTCACTCAGCTCAAATAACAGAACCTTTATATGATCACTTCGTTGTCTGTCTATCTGTCGCGTAAAGGTATCAAGATGAAATTAGTACCAAATACATTCGCAAGGGAAATAAAACCTATAAGTTAGGTGCTTCCCGTTGACCTAGAATCGTGAAATTTAGCACAAAGTAATGTCTTATAGCAAAAGTTAAGGAAAAAGTTCAAAATTATATATATGTCGCTTAAAATACATAGCATAAAACCATTACTAACTTATTTCAATCAATAAATTATAGCCCATCTCAGTAAAACGTGGAGGTATTAAGTTAAAATTAATTTCAAATAATCAAGCTCTACAACGTCATGCAGGTGTGAAAAAATCTAACTTCTAAATCAACGCAATCAAAAGATAAAGTTGTTCTGGCTATATTTGGATTACTGTCTAGACTTAATAAGTAACTGTTTTCCAAATGTTTCCTGTCATGCATTAGCAGTAATCTGTAAGCGTAGGTACCTTCCAGAAATAAATAAAAATACATTTAGACACTCGCAAGGGAATCAGGCTTTCTGTTGAGCTAGAATCATGAAATTTAGCTGGAAGCAAGGTCTCAACTCAGGCCTTGTTGAGGTCGGTAGTCTACCTTGAAGCGGGAAGGTGTCCCACTATCCATTTACTCTCTCTACTCTAGGCCACATAGTTTGCAGATGTAACCAGCCCATTGTAACTTCAGTTTACTGCGAGTTATATTTGGTAACTCCAGTTTTCCAAAAGGAACGTTAAGTTTATCCATTAATCCAGTTGTGTATGGAACCCGCAGTAAACGAGATCGAGGGCTGACTCGTACTTACCTGTTTTTTTGTAATAATTGTTAAAAAAGATGTGAATTAAGAAGAAAAAAAATAATTACTGAAAAATCTGCATAACCTCCCTGGTACAGCGCTTAAAAAGTTTTCAAAACAAAATATAGATAAGCATTGTTATCTATCACCCATCATGACCTACGGGTCAAACCAAAATCACCTGCAAGCTGATACAGTCGCCATCAGTATTAGTTTAACCACAGATTACATAATATTATTCTAATAGTTTAACACATTCCAAGTTACCGACCACCTTAGCTCTAAAACTTTACATACAGTAATGAACAAAACTTATTAAAATGTTAAATTTGTCATCTGAAGATTATAAAAATAATTAAAGATCTTTCATAAATTTGTTAGTGTTCAGCAACTTCTGTGGGCGTACCTACATCTGCTGCTTGATGGACTTCAATGGACAGCCAGATTGACCTAATATAACTTATATATGTATGTAATATATTAGGTTGGGGAAAAAGTCTTTTCGCATATAGTATGTATGAACTTCTAATAAAACCTCTTTGGCTATACTATTTGTACCTGCTGGCTGGTTTAGGTATCATGTAAAAGGTTAAATTTTAAAGAAGATAATTCCAAATTCACATTAGGAAAATGCGTGATTTTCATTTGTTTTTCTTATCGTCAAAATGAGTGAATCTAATGAAGAAATTAGATACATTTTAAAATTTTACTACAAAAAAGGTAAAAATGCAACGCAAGCCGCCAAAAAATTTTGCGATGTTTATGGACCTAGTGCAGTGTCTGTGAGAGTAGCACAAATTTGGTTTAAGCGTTTCCAATCCGGAAATTTGGATATCAAAGGTGCACGTCGCTCTGGTCGCTCTGTTACGGATAAAATGGATGCTATTTTTGAAAAACTGGAGCAAGATCGGCATATCAGTAGTTATAACGTAGCTGAAGAACTGGGAATTGACCACAAAACAGTTTTGGCGTATTTGAAAAAAAATGGGTACACAAAAAAGCTCGATATTTGGGTACCTCACGAGCTCTCTGAAAGAAACCTAATGAACCGTGTATCATCTACTCATTTGTGATTCTTTATTACGACGTAATGAAACCGAACCATTTTTGAAGAAATTGACAACTGATGATAAAAAGTGGATCACGTACGACAAGAACGTGCGAAAAAGGTCATGGTCAAAGGCGAAACCCGGGTTAACTCGTAACAAGGTGATGCTGTGTGTGTGGTGGGATTGGAAGGGCATTATTCATTATGAGCTGTTACCACCAGGCAGGACCATCGATTCAAAACTCTACTGCGAACAACTGATAAGATTAAAGCAAGAAGTTAAAAGAAAGCGGCCGGAATTAATCAACAGAAGGGGTGTGGTTTTTCGCCATGATAACGCAAGACCTCTCACATCTTTAACCACTCAGCAAAAATTAAGAGAGTTTGGCTGGGAGGTGTTAATGCATCCGCCGTATAGTCCTGACCTGGCACCTTCAGATTTCCACCTGTTTCGGTCTCTTCAGAATTCTTTAGGCAGTGTCAGGTTAACATCACGAGAGGACTGCCAAAACTACTTGACGCAGTTTTTTGATCAGAAGCCCCAAAACTTTTAACCCTTACCTTTAAATGCATATTGGTTGAAATCGTGCTAACTACTGAGTTGTTGGCGGAAACTTAGGAAACGCCATACTATATAAAAAAATAAACAAAAAAAAAGGCCCCAAAACTTCTATAGCAATGGGTTCATGTCCCTACCTATAAGATGGCAAAAAGTTATCGAACATAATGGTACCTACATACTTTAGTTAAATGTAAATAAACTATATTAAAAAATTTTTTGAATATTCATATAAAATGCGAAAAGACTTTTTCGCAAACCTGTAATATGTAAATATTTATTATCTATCTTTTAGGTTGTTTTTTTTATAACATAAAATCTTTGTTATTAAAAAATATATATATAATATATATATAACTTATTACCCTGATTATAATAATTATTATACCTAATAAGTGTTTCGATCATATTGATCGCCGAGTGCTATAATCAAGAAACTATTATGTTTCTCTTCGTACGTGTGACCGATAATCGGTCACAGGCCGTGGTGCTGCAGGGATAGGTACTCTTCTTAATATTATTCGGTCCCCTCCGGTGTACCACAAGGTTCCATTTTGGGATTTAAATTACAACATTGATTGCTAGGATTAACAGTTACTGTGTCAATTCTTATGACTTTAATGATATAAAAAAACATAATTAATTGAAGTCCGAGCCGGACAAAATATACAGGACCGGAAACAAGGACCGGTTCGGGCTTTTTTTTACGTGCGGAAATCCCTTCGGATACCCCCCGCCGTCCAGCGGGGGTGGCTATGTCGGCAATTACCTGACTAAAACCGCACGGTGTCCTGCCCAAGTGTCCATTGCCGGGCACCCCGGGTAAGCCCTCGAAAGGATAACCCCGGGGCTACTGGTCAATGAGCCTGGCAGTAGCTAGAGCCCAAAAAGGATTGACTACTAACAGACGTCATATCAACTTTGTGTCTGAAGGTTCATCCATAAAATCCAGGAACAAACCTTATTCAATCTTAGATACTGCCCCAGATCGGACTCTCCTAATCGACACGTATGAAAAGCACTATAAAATTCCGGAGGATGTTGGGGTTTCGTCATCTAGACCTGACATATTTCTTTACTCGAAAACGATAAAATATGTGGTACTTGTGGAACTTACTGTACCGTTTTTTTTTACGTGCTGGCCAGCGGGGGTGGTTATGTCGTGTCTCGACTAAAACCGCAAGGTGTCCTCCCCAAGTGTCCGTTGCCGGGCACCCCGGGTAAGCCCTCGAAAGGATAACCCCAGGGTTGCCGGCGGGCTTTGGCCGCCACCGCGGCCTCGCCTGGTGGGGTCGGGTTTTATCCCGCTTCGGTGAGTTGGCAGGCGTGTGTAGGGCACACACGACACGCCTCCGCCACGGCCTGCTTCTGTAAGGACGGCGAGTCGGCCGTCGTTGCCGTCCTCAGGCCCCGATCATGGAGGTCGGTAGTCCCGGGCGTAGATGAGTCTGCGGCGTCCTCGCCGCAGACCGCGAAACTCGAGGGGCACGGTACTCTCCCGCTCCCTGTCCGCCGTCTCTTTCGCGCGCATTACCTGCTCGCACTTGCTCCCGTCGGAGACCACGGCCCTCACCATGGTCTCCAACGAGAGAACGTCCACGCCCAGGACCGCAACGAGATCCCGGCGTTGACTCGCCCACGCAGGGCACTCCACCCCCATACCCACCCACCTTCATAGTATATAGGCTTATCCAGGTGCAAGGGGCTCCGCCTGGATGGACCATCTTTCCCCCATACTCGTGGGATATGTAATGAATACTATCAACTGAAATAAAATACAAAAACCGGACGATACAATTAACGACGACCTTGGCGCGGACAACTGCATTCCGAGACAATGGAACGGAGGTAGCGGGGGGTGAAGAGGAGGTGAGGCGGGGGCCTCACTCGCGGTCTGTCAAGGCCGTCTTCACCAGACCCGCTACTCCGTTACCGACAAGTGGGGAAACGGACGCAGACATTGAGTCTGCGGCGTCGACAGCGGGTACTGACAACGAGTCAGTATCCAGCCGTATGGAGACCGAGGAGGGTCTCCGACGTAAGCGGCCTCGCTCGGGTGGACCGTCCCTTGACCGGAGCAGAAGCTCCGGACAACGGACGGTCTCCTCGAGTGAGGATGATCGGCCGGCCAAAATATTGGCCACCGCGGCGACTAGAACGCTGAAGCAGCCGGTGCACGTCCACTCTCCACTACCCAGTGGCAGGGACCAAGGCGTCCCCGCGGCGAGGGAAGTCCTCGCAGCGCTTGCCCGCATTATGGACACCATTAACGGGTCCAAAAATGTGTCGGGCAAAAAGAAGACGGTGGCGGAAAACGTCGCCGTCGCCAGGACGGCACTGGAGGAGCTCCTCGGTAGGAGCGTCTCCGAGGAGGAGGCGAAGCTCAGGGCCCGGGTCACAAGCCTGGAAACTGAGCTGGCCAACTCCTTGGAGCAACAGCGGGTGAGGCAACTGACCCAGATGGTCAGGGGATCCCCGGAGGCCCAGAAGGCCCCAAGAGCCCAGGAGGTGGCGGACCACCCGAGGGCTCTTGCGCCGCCAGGGGGGGGGGGGGGGCCTACGTCAACGTCGGCGCCAAATTCAGCGCAAAAGCCGGCGCCAAAGTCGGCACCTAAGCCAGCTCCGAAATCAGCGCCTAGGCCGGCGCCCAATCCGCCGCCAGAGCCTGCGCCTAGTGTGGTGCAGCTCTTGGCGGCTCGGTGTTTTGGAGGACCGGGCTTACCGTCCCCCACTGGCACGGCTTGCGTCTTTCGCAGCTGCTGCCGGTGGTAAGCCCGGCCACGCCACCCCAGTGGCCCAACGCCACAAGGGAAGGGGCTAAAGTGCGGCACCCCCACCCCCGCCATGCCAGCTACTCCCGCTGCACCCGAGCGTTCCTCCAGAGGGGAGGAATGGGTGGTAGCGGGAGCCGCCAATATGGCGAAAAAAGCCGCCTAAAACGCGGCTAAGTAGGCGGCAAAAGCCGCTGCGGCGAAGGCGCCGAAGAGCGGAGCCTCTTCGGCGCCTTCGCTCGACGCTCCACTGCCGTCGTCCTGACGGTGACGACGGGTTTGGAGAAGGGCGTGGGATACGCCCAGGTCCTGAGGCAGCTTAAAGCCTCAGTGGACCTCAAGGCCCTCGAGATTGAGGGGGGCTCCGGTGCAAAACAACTCGCACCGGAGCCCCCTCGAGGTCTCCGGCGCCGCCAGCGGCCCCAAAGCCGACGCCCTAGCGGCCAAGCTGAGGGAGTCGCTGGATACCGAAGCCGTCCGCGTCACCAGACCCAACAAATGCGCAGGTTTGCGCATTTCGGGTCTGGATGACGCGGCCACGACGGAGGAAGTCATCTCCGCCGTCGTGGGGGCGGGCAGCTGCCCCCGTGATCAGGTGCGAGCTGGAGAAATCCGGTTCAGCTCCACCGGTCACGGCACGGCAGTCGTCAACTGCCCCGTCGCAGCGGCGCAGAAAATTGCGGACGAACGGAGCCTCCTCGTTGGGGGCTTCCTAAAGGCGCGGGTGCAACTCCTGCAGCCCCGCGAGACCAGGTGCTTCAGGTGCCTGGCCGTGGGGCATGTGGGAGTGCAGTGCACAGCGGGAGACACCGTGGGGGATCGGTGCTTCCGCTGCAGTCAGCCCGGGCACAAGGCCAGTGCTTGTGATGCCCCGCTGCACTGCTACAAATGCGTAGCGGAGGGCAAAGCGGCGGAGCACCGGGCGGACAGCAGAACCTGCGCCGCCTCGAGGCCAAAACCCCGTTCGTCCGCAACGGGTAGCGGGGGTGCCGCTCAAGAGCGGCCACATTCGCGGCGGGATGCGGAGATGGACGTCCATTAATGGACACACCAATCCGCATCCTGCAGGCGAACATAAACCACTGCACCGGTGCTCAGGATCTTCTGTACCAGAGCATCGTGGAGTGGTCTATCAATGTGGTCGTGGTCGCTGAGCCGTACTGGGTCCACCCCGGAAGCCCGGTGGACCTGGACGGTGTAGCGACCGACTTCGGGGGGTCCGCCGCGGACACCTCGCGCCTTGCACTCATTGCAAGGTGCAGAGGCTGTGTCGCGGCGGACTATGAGGGCTTGGCTGTCGTGGCCGTCTACTTCTCGCCAAGCCTTGACCAGTACGAGCTTGAGCTAAGGCTCGCTGAACTGGACATTGTTCTCGCTGCGTGCCGTCCTCGTCCTGTCTTGGTCCTGGGAGACTTCAACTCCTGGTCTCAGGCCTGGGGCTCCTGGGAAACCAATGACAAGGGGCGAGTACTGGAGGACTGGGCCAACACCCGTGGTCCTCAACCGGGGGAGTGTCGCCACCTGGGAGCGGCGAGGGCTCAGTTCGGTCGTGGATGACGCGTTCACGACCCCTGCTTTCGCCCGCCGCGTCCAGGGTTGGCGCGTGGTGGAGGAGGAGGAGACGGATTCCGACCATAAGTACATTCGGTTCAACGTCTCCCCTCCACCTAACCTGCCACCGTGTAACAATGCACATTGTACTTTTAAGAATATTAGTGGAATATGTAGTCGATTCCTTAGTTGATATCGATTCATAGTCTACTAATATTATCTGTATTCTTTCATCGACTCGGTCTATGTTAGCTGTGGTCAACCCTATCGGCTGTGGTTCATTATCTATGAACTCCCACCAAGTCGCTGCTTTCAGCCGACGTTATAAATTACGGTGCAGCGGTTTTGCGAGCCCCTAATTTTCTGCATCGCTTCCACTAGTGCATAGCGGGTACTGAGCCGTTGGTGAGAATTTTACAATTTATACATTACGTGTGCTAATCATTTTTATTACAGAGTGCTCATTAGTGTTGGAGGGTGACGTGGTACCAATGGCCCACCAGGGATATTCCCCGTGGCCTCTTCATCTTCACCAATGGTGCCACGTCAGGTTCCCACTACTATGCTAAGCTACTCCAGGCATCGCCTCGTTTTTTACGTGAACGAGGCTTGCCAACAATTATCCATCTATTGGAATTATATAGAATGTTATCATGCCACACTACACCTCTGTAGTCGTGGCAAAGTTTTCTAATTGGGATGCTGCTTTTTACGTGAGCAGTATCTATTTGTTTTAATTGTGTAGCTTATACGCAAGGCATGCTTTCCCTTTTCACGCTTGTCAAAAGGACAATAACTTGTGCGGGCCACGCGGTCAGTGACCGCATGGTGAACAATCCTTCAGTGTCATCTATGTTTCTGTGCATCTGTTCCTGCACTTCCTGCTGCTTGCAAAGGCTGTGACCTGCCTGCTTTGCAATAATGACCATAAGCATCACGTGCCTGGGGAAGCTTATCACCCTTCTTACGCCTTCGGTATGCTCGGCCTGCACTAGCAGTATGTATTCACATACTGAAAGTTTTGCCTTCTCTTTTCAGGTCCGCCGAGCGAGTCACGCAGCGGTCGGTGCCAGCGCGACACGCCGGGCGGATACTACCTGAGCTAAGTGCAGACTCCTAGCTGCCGCGGGCCGTCCTTCCGTCTTCACGTCTTAACATCTTTCTTTAATTCTCCAAATTCAAATTTTAATTGAACTATATGTACTCACCCTTGAGATTTAATATATGAAAGGTAAAATTAGCCTCATGTTTGATTTGCTATAACCTTATAAACCAACCACTCACTTCTAATAACTTGTAACTTATAATCTACCTTTAAATTTAACTATCCCTGTTACAAATGGCGCCCAACGTGGGGCTAATTTTTTATTCCTGATGGGACGGGGTATTGTAACAATGCACATTGTACTTTTAAGAATATTAGTGGAATATGTAGTCGATTCCTTAGTTGATATCGATTCATAGTCTACTAATATTATCTGTATTCTTTCATCGACTCGGTCTATGTTAGCTGTGGTCAACCCTATCGGCTGTGGTTCATTATCTATGAACTCCCACCAAGTCGCTGCTTTCAGCCGACGTTATAAATTACGGTGCAGCGGTTTTGCGAGCCCCTAATTTTCTGCATCGCTTCCACTAGTGCATAGCGGGTACTGAGCCGTTGGTGAGAATTTTACAATTTATACATTACGTGTGCTAATCATTTTTATTACAGAGTGCTCATTAGTGTTGGAGGGTGACGTGGTACCAATGGCCCACCAGGGATATTCCCCGTGGCCTCTTCATCTTCACCAATGGTGCCACGTCAGGTTCCCACTGCTATGCTAAGCTACTCCAGGCATCGCATCGTTTTTTACGT
Organism: Cybosia mesomella; assembly: GCA_946251805.1. Taxonomy (NCBI): domain Eukaryota; kingdom Metazoa; phylum Arthropoda; class Insecta; order Lepidoptera; family Erebidae; genus Cybosia; species Cybosia mesomella. The sequence continues at coordinate 12,954,116 of OX276396.1, read as the reverse complement.
GAACGAGGCTTGCCAACAATTATCCATCTATTGGAATTATATAGAATGTTATCATGCCACACTACACCTCTGTAGTCGTGGCAAAGTTTTCTAATTGGGATGCTGCTTTTTACGTGAGCAGTATCTATTTGTTTTAATTGTGTAGCTTATACGCAAGGCATGCTTTCCCTTTTCACGCTTGTCAAAAGGACAATAACTTGTGCGGGCCACGCGGTCAGTGACCGCATGGTGAACAATCCTTCAGTGTCATCTATGTTTCTGTGCATCTGTTCCTGCACTTCCTGCTGCTTGCAAAGGCTGTGACCTGCCTGCTTTGCAATAATGACCATAAGCATCACGTGCCTGGGGAAGCTTGTCACCCTTCTTACGCCTTCGGTATGCTCGGCCTGCACTAGCAGTATGTATTCACATACTGAAAGTTTTGCCTTCTCTTTTCAGGTCCGCCGAGCGAGTCACGCAGCGGTCGGTGCCAGCGCGACACGCCGGGCGGATACTACCTGAGCTAAGTGCAGACTCCTAGCTGCCGCGGGCCGTCCTTCCGTCTTCACGTCTTAACATCTTTCTTTAATTCTCCAAATTCAAATTTTAATTGAACTATATGTACTCACCCTTGAGATTTAATATATGAAAGGTAAAATTAGCCTCATGTTTGATTTGCTATAACCTTATAAACCAACCACTCACTTCTAATAACTTGTAACTTATAATCTACCTTTAAATTTAACTATCCCTGTTACAACCGACAATCGCGAATCCCCCGGATCCACGTTGGGCGCTCAGATGCCTGGATCGGGAGGCTCTCCTGCAGGCATCCATAGTGCAGGCCTGGATTCCGTCACCGGCCAGGCCTGCCGATGTCGACGCAGAGTCGGAATGGTTCAGGAGAGCCATGTCGCATATCTGCGATGCGGCGATGCCTAGGGTTAAGCCCAGCCCGGCCAAGAAACAGGTGTACTGGTGGTCAGTGGAGATCGCACAGCTGCGAGCAGCGTACGTGACCGCTCGCCGCCGGTACACCAGGTTTCGCCGGAGGCGTCGCCGCCCAGACGATGCGGCAGCCCGAGAGGCGGAGCTATATGAGGCGTACAAGGAGGCCAAGAGGACCCTCCAGGAAGCCATTAAATAGGCCAAACGGCGGGCCCGCGAGGAGCTGCTGGAGTCTCTGGAGCAGAACCCATAGGGGCGCCCTTACCTTGCGGTCAGGGGCAAAATCCGCCCAAGGGCGCCCCTACTGACCCAGAGCCTTCAGCCAGAGCGGCTGGAGGGGATCCTGGGCTCCCTGTTCCCGGCGGACGTGGATAATAGCGAGAGCGATGTGCCCGAAGTCAGGGAGAGTGAACTGGGGGTAGCAGTGCTCCGGCTTAAAGCCCGGAAATGTACTGCCCCGGACCCAACGGCATTCCAGGCCTGGGTCCTGGCCCTGGAGTTACTAGGGCCTCGACTGGTGGCGCTCTTTAGCGCATGCCTCGAAAGGGGCCAGTTTCCAAAGGCTTGGAAGACGGGGAAACTGGTCCTTATCCGAAAGGCGGGGCGGCCGGCGGATCAGCCATCCGATTACCGGCCGATCGTGTTGCTCGACGAGGTGTGCAAGCTCTTTGAGCGGATTATTGCAGAGCGCCTCGTCGAGCATCTCACGAACGTGGGGCCAGATCTGGCGGACAACCAGTTCGGTTTCCGCCGGGGGCGCTCCACCGTGGAAGCGATCATGCGTTAGGCGCCTGGCGGAGGAAGTAGTCTCGCGGGGTGGGGTGGTGGTGGCGGTGTCTCTCGACATCGCCAACGCCTTCAACACGGAGCTTCAACATGGAGCTGCGTTAGGGAGGCGCTCGCGTATCACGGAGTGCCTCCTTACCTCCGCCGCATTGTCGAGGCATACCTATCCGAGAGGGCCATAGTTTACCCGAGCTGGCTAGGGCCAGGGCGGCGAGAAGTGTCGTGCGGTGTTCCGCAGGGGTCGTTCCTAGGGCCACTCCTGTGGAACATCGGATACGACTGGGTGCTGCGCGGTTCGTTGCTCGAGGATGTCAGCATAACATGTTATGCTGACAACACCCTCGTTATGGCGCGGGGAGCAACGCACCGAAGCGCGGCACTAAAGGCCACGGCAGGGGTTGCTCAAGTCGTGGGTCGAATACGGCGGCTGGGACTCGAGGTGGCTCTCCACAAATCCGAGGCTATGTGTTTCCACGGGCCTTGGAGGGGGCCACCTGCGGGAACCAGCATAATCGTAGGGGGCGTAAGCATCGGCATCGAGCCCACGATGAAGTACCTTGGGCTCGTACTCGATAGCCGATGGGACTTCGGACCTCATCTCCGAAGTCTGGTCCCGAAACTGAGGGGGGCTGCGGCCGCGCTATCGCGGCTGATGCCCAACGTTAAGGGACCCAACGCCCCCACTAGGAGACTGTACCTGGGGATCGTGCGAAGCATGGCCCTGTACGGGCATGGGCGGAGACTCTGGCGGCCCGCAACATGGCTGTATTAAACAGCCCGTTAAAAGCGATGGCCGTCAGAGTCATCAGGGGGTATCGCACGATCTCCGCCGAGGCGGCATGTCTCCTAGCCGGGACCCCTCCATGGGACCTGGAAGCGAGAGCCCTTGCGCTGCTGTACCACTGGCGCAAGGAGGCGCTGGAGCGGGGCCATAGGCCGGAGCCCCGAGAAATCAGGGCTCAGCGGTCCCTGCTCCGCCAGGAACTCATGGAGACATGGAGGGTGCGACTTGAGCACCCAAGGTGGGGGGAATCCACCATTGCGGCGGTGAGACCGGTCAGGAAGCAGTGGTTGGAGAGGGACCATGGGGACCTCTCCTACCGGATGTGCCAGATGGTTACCGGACACGGGTGTTTCGGTAAGTAGGTATCTGTGGCGCATCCACCGGGAGACTTACTGTACCGTGGGAAACAAATATACCGAAGGACCACACACTAAAGAAATATAAATACTATGATCTCACAAACGAATTAACCAAAAACGGTTACGTGGTTTTCTCTCTCTATAACCTATATAGCTGGTATGCCTCTCGCTTCCACTTCCACTGCATACAAATTAAACAACGTAACCGTTTTTGGTCAATTCGTTTAAAGATCTAGGCCTATCGAGAGCTACAATAAGCTTATTACTCGACGAATGTCTAAAGCGGCACTAGTTACTGATACCAGGCGGTAGGTTCGCATCAAATTTGAAGGGGCCCTTTTGTTGATGTACATCAACAAAAGGGCCCCTTCAAATTTGATGCGAACCTACTAGTAACAGTCCGAAGCACTGTCCCGAGTTCCCAACTCAGCAACGCGATGGACCCGGCACCTGCACGGAGAATCCATGGATTGCTAAGAATATCGGTCTTTATTGTCAAAATTAATTAAATTAAAGAATTACATTTTTATTATATTTTATCTCCCTTGACTTTTTTGACATAAAACTCTGCTAAGATTTTAAAAAAGGATCGTTCGTTTTAGACGGCGCATCTTAAACTGTGCGTTTTACATTACAATAACGCACAAATACGTAAAGAGATACAATACGATATTGAAATTGATGAAATAAGAGACCCTTTACGAACAAATGTGTTATAAAAATATAAATACTGTTCAAAGTGTAAAATTTTTTTTTCTATACATATTTAATTTCTTGTCCCGACTCACTGATTCATAAACGCAGAGCCTAAACGGCGGTAGATGCTTTGATTTTTTCAAATGTCGATTCTAAGGTAGAGTTATAAGAGCTCTCACTTTTTATATAAATGTGATAACACAGTATGGGTTGAATTAAACGTGGTTTATATAGGCGTTGAAATCAGCTCTTCATCTGGATTTCACCAGTGAAAATTCATTCAACTAAACTGGGTATCCGAGCTTTAATCAATTAAATTAATTGACTAAAACATGCCAACGCAGTTTAGTTTAAATTGATCTTGTATCCTATCTTTGGTGAAATCCGTTTTAACAATTTCACATGTTGCTTCCTTATTAGTGTAACATACAATATAAAATTGTATCATAGAAATAATGAGCTTTTTTATCGAACAAGACTAGTACGTATGTAGTATGATTTATCGATGCCGTTAAATCCCGTAGGCTGTCTACCAATGGTGAGGTGCTCCGCGAGTTCGAATACCGCGCGCATACTTTGCACTTTTTGATTGATGACTTATGCAATTAAATATTTAAAAAAAACTACAAAATAATGATTTAGTTGTAATGTTAAGCCCATAGAGTATCGGGGGAAAAAATCAAGTAAATTTAAATAACTTGCATATACCCTATTAAAATAAATACACCTTTTATATAGTTATACATGTGAGTTTTTACAAATAAAAGTGTAAGAGCTATTATTTTTTGTTGATTTTATAGGGGGATAGGTGTCCCCACTAGAGAATGATTGGGAAACCCTGTCTTACGACAAGCAGTACAGACAGTCGCGTAAGCGTTAGTGTCAGTTTCTCTGCGCATTTTGAAAGTTGACCACATAGGATTGCTTAATAAATACCCCTACTGCCTTACTGAAAGTCTTAAAATCATTAAATATAAATAAGAGATCCGGAAAGGTATGTAAATAAAAGAATTCAAATTAATGAAACAAATATATTTCATTATGAAATTAATTACCAACAAATCCATTTTCAACACTTTTTCAAACCATTTTCATATGATAGGGAAATGTGCCTTTTTTTAAAAGTGCCAAATATTCATTTAATATGCTCCTCAAGTGTGGCTACTGTTAGCAGTCTGAGATCATTGTAATTTTAAACAACATAATGTGAGCAACATGAGGGCACGTCGCTCATGAATACGAACAGTAAACGCACTTAAAAAGCTAAAATTTTACGCCTAATGGTAACACTACAACACACATATTTATTGCACATTTAGAAATTTCGTAAAGTGTTTTTGTCTTTTTTTTCTTATTTTTAGAGATCCAAGACATTTACTATAATTTTGCACATCGATATTAAAAAGAAATACACAATAGCGTTTAAATTTAGACTGGTATAATACACATCCAAAATATGGAACTATGCCTAAGTTAGTTTGGACAATGGACAAGATATTAAAAATTAATTGGACTATTTTATAGATGAATAGTCATGTGGCAAAATAATAATCTTGAATCAAGTAATAGTCAATTACGATAAAAATATAAAACGATCTTTATAACAATAATAATTATCTGAAATATACAAGTAAAAAAAATATATTATGTAACAGTATGTAGGTATGTACTATAAACTAGTTTTCGGATAACTGACCCATGACATTACTTATTAACAAAAAAACCATTCGCCAAGTACTACCAGTAGGTATTATACGATAATTATACCTATTTTAGTGCCCGTAGCAATTACACGAAAACTAAGAATATTTGAATATAGGTACTAGTAATAAATAAGAAAAATTAAAAGTTCCGATTATTTCTACGTCCCGATTTCAACATTTTATCATGGTATGAAACTTTTCAATGTAATTACTATACGTACATATTATTTATCCGAGATAATTTAACATTAATAAGGCCATAAAACAATGTTTTCAAATCCAGTGCTGTTTGAGAATCAACACTTCTGACCAGGGAAACGTAAGGATTTTTTTTCTAACTAGCTTGTCTGCATTACGTTTAAATACATCAACGGTCTCATCTTATTATGAATGGTAATAAGACTTGGACGTTTCTGTTACAAATTATTTATCAAACACCTACAATTTATACGGTCGCACCTTGTGGTGCGACCGTATAAATTGTAGGCTTGTGCCAATGGCATTTGGTCGCTTTAAATCTCATAGAAATAAATTACATGTGAAAGATACGATACATTAATATTGTGGAATGGTTATACCATCAAAGTTCCGAATACAATCCTTACATAAATGGATACTTTGGTTTCTAAGAGACACATTCGACCAACCACATGATACCTTTAAAGATACTGGACAAACTGAATCCTTATTGTAATTACCTAAACCAATTTATTGCTGACGGGGTATTCCATAGTGTAATGTGACTATATTTATTATCTATGGAAGCTTCAATAAATAAAATGTCTCTGAAGAACAGTTTCTATCACATATCATTACACATTGTAGCACCACGCGGTTAATAGACCCATCTATGTCTACACTTACCTCTATTCATTGTTGTATATGGAGATGTATAAAAATCAATACATCTGAAAAATAATTTAAGATTGGTATATAAAAAATTCTGTATAATTATGTTTAAAAATTAAATAAACTCTCTTATTGTTTTATGTCGTAAGCTATTGAAACTGTGTTTTGGCGTTTAAAACTCTTTAAATCAACACCTATTCATAAATATTACTTATTGACTGCGAAAGTTCTGGCCTATTTTACTTCTACCCGAAAATCAGTCTACGTTCAATCGTCGTTGGCTAGATTTGGAGAGACTTAGTGCCTATTTCTTTCTTCGATGTCCCCACATAACATAATATCACATTCATTGCCATTTTCGTCGAGTATAATTAGCTACATCCAATATCATTATATAGTTAGACATTAATTAAAGGTAAGAAGTTTATGACTCAGCTTCTGAATCGGCTTGAGTCATAAACACAGATTTAGAATAGGCTAAATACCGCAAGCCGTATGTCCTATCATGTCACCAAAAAGGTGCAGTGCCCCAGCTTTTCTCGCTCCTACTTTAGTCTACTTCAACTTTGACGCACACACGTGAGGTATGAAAGGAACTTCATTCCACGCACGCTCAGACTGTGGAATGATCTCCCTGCTATGGATTTCCCAAGCGACTACAAAATGGGGTTCTTCAAGAATTAGAAGGTTTTCACAGGGTCGGCAGAGCAAGTGTGACGCCCCTATTGTTGCACAAGTCCATAGATTGCGGTAACCACTTCCCATCAGATGGGCTATTTGTCCAATACGGTTTAAAAAATGTCGGCAGCGGTAACATTACAGTAAGTGTAGCGAATTGAATTGTATTTTCCCATCTTAAAAATGCCCAACGCGCCTTAAGAAGTTTTCACTTCAACACCACGCCTAAAGTTTCCACTTCAAAAACGAACGAGCCAACATAAAAATACCGAATAGTGCCGACTATCTCTTTAAGATTTTAACGATTCTGTTTACGGTGGAAATTATCACTAAATAGCTCGCGTGACGTCATTAATAGTGGCGAAAAACTGACTTGTTCGGCTTTCATACTATTAAATGCATATGGGTATAGCCTACTCTAAATCTGTGGTCACAAAGCTTCCATATTTAACGCCAGCAAAGAAAACTCGACAAAGAAAAACGTTAACTTTGCTTAGCGGGATATAATTAAACTAAACCAAGAATCTTTCACTTTCCAAATATCGTCGGAGCTCATAACTTAGCTATCAGAGCACGAATAGTGTGAAACATGTGTGGAATTGTCGCATTGTATCTAATGCGTTCGATGTAGTAAAATGAGAACATGTAATAAATTTGAAAAAGATCAGCATCCTGTAAAAACACTATATGTTCTCAATCGAATAAAATCATAAGATACACAATATTTAGTGGACGGAGATAATAATTATATAAAACGCTTTAAAAAGTGTTAAAATTGTGCGTCATGCAAAACTGCATGTTCCGATATTGATACAGTCCAAACTTTCGCACAGATCTATCATTCTCTAAATTATCTTACACTTACTTTTCCATCATGCTAATCTTCCTACAGTGGTAAGTCTATAAAATAAGTAGTACATTAAATAATGCCCAATAAGCTCACAGTCGACAATAAAAATATAATTATGATAAAAACATTCAGAAAAGTATGCAAATTTGTTGTCCATGTGTTATCCCCTTGTGTGCCCATATGTTAACCCATAAGTGATTAATAATGTTTTTATTGTTTACAATGAAAACAGAATGAATGGACAGCTTAAATTCTAATTTATCACATTTGTCCTGGTTAGCACACACATATTTACAGAACGTTTGCTGTGCTTACTATATTTTAGAATCTGATTTAAAATTATATTGTTTATATTATAGAGTTAAAATGTATATTACAAGAACAGATATAAAGAATACCACACCAATTTTAACACTACGAGAATTCAAAAATAATGAACCACTCAAAGTATGTGCAAAATGTTGAAATATCAATCGTATGAGTAACTTTACATTAAAACTGGCCTTGGATTGAACACAGGTTCGAAACATCATTATAACTATCTTGCTAGTACTTCGAGTGGTTTATGATCTTAAAACTATAAGACACTAAATTACGCCACAACATCAAGTAACTACTGCTGATATACTTATAAAAACAGTCAACATCAATTTGAATAATATTTATGTTATAAATTTGAAAATGGCGAAATATCTACATTATACACAATGTGAATGCATTACATTGTCATATATTAGTGTTGTATAAACTCGTTCAGAGGGAATACAAAGACCGGTTGAAAGATCCGATGGTAATGTTAAACACACCGTGGCTACTTATTAAAAAATTCATATATTTTATATTTAAAAGACTAGTCCCCGTATTCGCTCTGATTGCAATTAGAGTATTTCGGTAGTAAAAATAAAAATTCAGAGTATTGCTTCTCGTTTATACTTATGTTTTCGACTACCTACCTAACTTATTATATCCCTCTGGCAAAGTCATTATATATATTTTAATACATTTTATTTTCAACTGTATCTTATAACAATGAACAAATAAAAATACGGCTAATGATAACAGTATTAAACTAAATCAATAATATTCTACATATTCTAAAATGTTTCGTTCAATATTTCCTGTACCTGGGTATTTCGTTGCATTGACTCATTATTAAATGTGGTAAAATGTAGTAAAAACCCTGAATGGACTATACCTGGATATAAATGTTTCAATATCTGGCCTACTTTGGAAGTATCCGCCTGCATTTTTCATAAACAGCCAACCACTTTATAATAAAGATGTCTATTATAACTTACTTTATACTTAATTGACAGTAGGTATATTATTAAATATGTTCTTATTTAAATTTAATATATACTATTTACTTTTCGGAATATATAAATACAACGTAAAGTATATAAAACTTAGAAATTAATTGTGGTAATTTCACAAAACGTTTTACAGCTGCTGCCGAACCTTGGGAGAGTCCAACTATACTATAGAACATTACTATAGAATACTACGTAGAGATAGTGCTGTCCATAACCCTTCGTAGAAGGCGAAGGTGGAAAACATGACTTATGACCTGACTTGAAATATGATATTTTTTTGGAAAGTGTGGAAAATTTAAATGAGGTACTGCATACAGGGGTGTGTGTTGGGTAACCTCCTCGAGTGTCGCTCCGATTCCGATCCCACTGCAGTCCGGGGGGAACGGAATCGTAGCGGCCGGTACACCCTGGGCGGCGGTCAATGGCTTCCCCTTCACCCCTTCATAGGGTTGGCATTGATCGTCGGCCAATACCCAACGTGGCGGGAACACATGGCTCTCCGTACTCCTCTGCTTTCAGAGGAGACAGGATGAGCGATGCTGTTAGTGGTGAGATGGCCCAGGGTCAGTCGGGGTGCGAGGGATATGCTCTATGGGTAACCTTACACCCCGGCGTCTGAAGACCCGAGACGGCGTGCGGTTTTAGTCGGTGCAAGCCCGACATAACCGCCCCCGCGGGCCGGCGGGGGGGTATCCGAAGGGATTTCCGCACGAAAAAAAAAAAAAAAAAAAAAGGTACTGCATAAAAATTATAATATTTACAGCTTGACTTTGAAAGGAAGAACTGATATTTTATGTCATTATTCTTACTGGGTTAGCATAGCACTGTATATGCTGATGTGTCTCTTTTTGACTAATGAAAAGTGTCGTTTTAGTCACGTGACCGATTTTCAGTGATTTCATTGGTTGAAGACTAGAGATAACAGTCTAAAGGACTACGCTACGCTGCCGTTTCAATTTCATCTATTTTATTTTGTACTGAGAACCTACTACTGTTTTTTAATTTTATTTCATTATTTATTCAAACAATTTAGAGTACAGAGTAGGCTGTTATCAGAATAGTTGCCAGCCAAAAATAATAACGACATATAAATACAAAACTGAAAACACAAACAAACTACATCAACCCGTAATTTTCAATTATAGGTCTAGGTAATACAGAACGACTAGAGCCTACTCCAGTTTGACTAAGTTTGTTAACATCCTGCTCAAATTGAATTCGACTCCAATATTTAAACTCGACCGTATGGGCTACATAAATAACTAACTTCATGGTATTGCAAATTGAAAGTTAAATACAGTGAAGAAGAATAAAATGTACCTAATTGTAATCGGCAGACGTTTACTGAAAACTTGCAGGCGAATAATTTCTAATCATAAAATTCACTGTGTGATCTAACCTTTATGCTCGTTAATTTGTGGCCGAACGGCTGACTGAACATTCACGGATGCAATCATATATTTATAATAGTGTAATCTGTAATACAAAGTCTAGAATAAAATGTGTACAAACAATTAATTTATCTACTTCAGTGATTACTTTTATGAGGTACATATTTTGGCACAGAGAGATTTCTTAAAACTATAGTTAATTTTATGTAGGTATATTTACTTGTAAGATAACGTTACTTTAAATTACATTAAACATTTTTTCGATGTTCTAAAACTTGTTTGACTGGTCTTAATCGTACGAATCACAGTTTTTGCATTCTCTTAATTACCTATCATCACTGCTACCAATTTTCTAGTTCCTCTTTAATGGAATGAAATACCTATTTAAAAAATCTAAATATAAGTATGTAGGCTTGTAAAATATGGCAAAATAACTATTGTTCAGTCCTCCCAAAAACGTAACTGTGGCTGATATCGTTATCATGTTCGGTCTGAGCACTGCACTAATACCATTTTGAATAGGTATAGGTATTTATTTAGCCAAACTCTTGTTTTTGTGTGCAAAATTACAAAATCGTTCAAGTATTTACTTACTTTCCACATCATTATAGAAATACACTACATACGAATAATAGCATCGGTTAAACTAAAATAATAACAAAGATGGTGTAGCTTTGATAAAATATTAGATTAGTAATCTTCAAAAGTTTAAAACCACAGTAGAAACAACCTACGTCAAATTACGTTTTTATCATATCCGTGTATAGCAAATGATTTTTCTATCCAAGGTAATTCTTTCAAACTGTGTTGCCTGTTTTTCCTGGCCCTTCTTGTTCCTATTTACTTCAGTATTGCAATATTTCATATTTTTACTAAACGTTTTTGCCTAAACATGGGTGTAAGAAAAGTGTCGCAAGAGTAATGGGGCGTACCCAGCTAGGCATATAGTAAAAGTGTACAACATAAGCACTGCGAATGCGGGCAATCGGTTAAACCAACCGGAGAAGAAGCCTGATTGAGAGAGATGACTGATTAGACAATAATATTAGTCATTCTAAAATTTGAAATCCGTGAGTGCTTCTGATCGTAACTCTACCTGAGTGTATTTAGATTTGACACAAACGTTATTTAATAAACTAGGACAGTTGACATAAGTATGAAGATGATAAACAGACTAGACTTAAAAGAGATTTGTCAGAATTCGTCACCACCATCATCATCACAAAGGATACAAGAGTGCCGCGTGACGAAAGTAAGTTTTTTTCATTACCTGATATAAGTAATATAGAAAATGATGTCATAAATATGGATAAACCACTCCAAAACAAAAATAAACCTGTAAAAATCTAATTAAACCTGCTTATATCAATAACTATGATGTAAAGTTTAAAAACATTTAAAAAAATATTCCGATTTACTGTAATAATATGACTCGGTCATTAACTATAGAAGTACGTGAAGATCAAAAAGAGGACGGTGCGGTCGCGGATCCTGCGGATCCGTTGGCTCAGCGCGTGTTGTGTACATGCGTGGTCAAGTGCTTGGACAGGTAGTCGGCGCGCGCGAAGCACTTGCCGCACGCCTCGCAGTGGTAGGGGCGCTCGCCCGTGTGGATGCGCAGGTGCCGCGTCAGGTCGCTCTTGCCGCCGAACGCGCGACCGCAGAACAAGCACACGAACGGGCGCTCACCCGTGTGCTTGCGGACATGCAGCTTTAGATTTTCCTTTGAACGCACACACTTACCGCAGAAAGGACACGCGAATCTCCTCTCCTTGTCTCTCTGTCTATCGTCGTTTTGCATAAACCCGAGAAGGCCAGAGTGAGAACTAGAGCTCTCGTGTTTCCCGCTATCCGCACGCGACTCATTCTCTGAGCTGTCCGCCATTGAGCTTATGCTAGCAAATGATACGGGAACCCGCCTCCGCTCCTCAGATGTTGTATCGTCATCTCTTTTACTTTCGCTCTCGGTACCGGAAGTGCGACATTCTACGGAATCGTCGACGGTCACCACTGAATCTGTTGCACCGTTTGAATCAACAGTGCTGTCCTGCTCGGCGTCCCGAATCACTTCAGTTGGAGATTTCTCATTTTCTCCTCTGTTCTTTTTCTTTATAGACAAATCCATCTCCCCACACTGGCCTATCAGGGCCTCGTTAGTGCTGGACACTTGATCCATACCCTCGGGGGTATCAGTATTTTTTGTATGAAGTCGCTCCAGTGTATGATTCAGACGATGCTTTTTGAAAGATTTGAGATACCGAAATTGCATACCGCATACATCGCAGGTGAAGAGTTTATCGGCTGGTAGGCGCGCGCGGTGGTTTTGCTCACGGTGCTTGACATAAGCGGATCTATAACGGTAGCTCTGACCGCACTGCTCGCATACAAAGGGTTTGTCGTCGCAAGGAGTCTGAGAGGCATGTTGCAAAGCTGCGTGGCGTTCGAGAAGCCACGCCGAGGGGAAGGAGGCGAGGCAGACGCCACAGCGGCGACGCTCGGAGTGGAGTATGTGGCGGTTGTGGTAGAGCATGCAGTCGTCGCTGAGGTAGCGGCGCAGGCGGCAGGCCTGCAGCGCGAGCAGCGGCGACCACAGCGGCAGTGCGCTGGGGCTGCGCGCCGGGATCGGGCTCGGCAGGCTCGGCGAACCCCGCGGCAGGTCCAGGCACATCTGCAATATTTCAATGCACTCCTATTTCATATGCACCTTCAAGGACACACAGTAAATATCACATTGATTTGTACCTGCCGTTTTCCATGGAGTAACGTCACAGCATCAATAAAAGAATAGTTCTGTAATGATTGTAGAGCTTTTATTTGTCAAAATTGTATTTTTACAGCTATGATATGCTTATATTTGTTTCAAGAGTTACAATGATCAACAGCTGGATTTCTGTTTAATATTGTTGCACAATTGACAAAACATTACACCGTTTGATCCTCGATCCGTTCTGATATATTACTGTAACATTTTTTTAACAAAACTGTACTGCTCTTTGTTACAACATTATGAACTATTAATAATGATAAGGCAAAACAGATTCTCTCTAATCTAAAATGTCAACAATGTATGTTAAATAAAACAGCTTAAAGAAAAATATGATCGTTTCATTAGAAATAGAAACGTTAACTATATATATGAAGCTCTATAAATAAAGTGGACCTACGTTATTTGAACTTGTGCTGAAAATATGTTATACCAGCATAATATACGAGATATATTGAATAAAACCTTCTAGAAAGTAACAGCGGTGACAGACAAAGGCAACTAAAATCTAGTCGTATATTATGCCAATACAAATATTAATCACGAAAGTTAAAACCTAAATAATTTATAATAAACACATAATAATTACTAAAACAAATTGTACCAATATACAATAATTAATACACCTACAGGAACTTAGAAAAATTGCAATATAAGTTCTATATTTAGGTATGCCACTTAAAAATGGTAAGTTAAATTATAACTAACCAGTTTCCACTTCAGCGACCTCTGTCTTGATCAGGTTAGTCAAAAATTATTGGTATTACCCAATACTATACAAAATAATTGTATGTAATAATATTGGTCATGATAATAATTTAGCATTGATCCTTATAACATCACAAGATTGGAATGCGCTAACTACGGAGATGGCTGGCACGGTCGCTTTTGCCAATGTGCTATGCTATGCTAAAATCGTACCAACGGACAGAAGAGTGTGCAAGTCACATATCATAACGCAACTTACAATTTTCACCATAAAATTACAGTTTTTTTCTCTATCCGCTACATATACTATGTATAATCCGTGATTCGCAGCCTTTATATAAGTCTTGTATAGGCAAGAGGCACTCTAAATATAAAACTGTGGTCACAATTTTGGTTAATATCAAAATGAATCTACGTCGTACCTATTTCAACACATGAAATATTTCGTGCTAGTGTTTTCTTAAAAGTTATCATGCTCTGTAGGTAGTTAGAAAATACCTACATAAATTTAAAATATATGGTATGAATAAAGTTCATCAACATATATATTAAATACATACAAATATGAACCATTTATTTATTTGTGCTAACGGCGTGAACTCTGCAGGGACGTGGCAACAACTGGCAAATGTTAAAATTTGAATAACTGCACTTGAGGGTAGTATAATCTATTGTTCATGTAGCTACTTTATATTGTACTAATAACATTCACCATTTCCTATATACACTTAAATACATAGATATATAGATCTATATCATTATTTCAATAATAAATATTACCTCTGTAAGTTAGGAAATAAAATAGTATTTCAAACTGCATTCTGTACTATAAAATTCGTACAAATTCGCATAATTATTAACCATTTATTTATTGCTATTAAGTATTTGTGTAAATTGTAAATATGTAATCTCTCTTAAAATAAGAAGAGGAACATTAATTAAGGTTTCAATATTGCTATTCAAGTTTGGTAACGTTCAACTCTGAGAAAACGAAAATGAGTGCAGCTCTTCAAATAACAACATTCATGTGTCTTATTTTTTAATTCTTTTATTTTATTCCTGAATACTAACTCCGGAAAGTAGCGCATCTACCAATCTATTATCTAAAATGCATTTAATAATATATTGTGTGATTTTTATTTTAACAATTACCTTAATTTTGCTTCCCCAAATAATGTTCTTAGTAAATTCGCTAAAATTTTACACAGGAGTGTACGAACTCATTCCTATTTAAACAATTCATTTCATTGATGTTTAGACATGTTTAAATTTACCTATGTGTACCTAAGTGGATGCCGAAAAAGACTTAGGGGAGAAATGTATTAGTTCAGGTAAATTTAAACATTCAATGGCTTATAGAATGTAAAACATATTTTAGCAATTTTCCGCATCATTATTTCGATCAATATTAACCGTACATTTTCATCAATCATTTTTAAAACAATGACTTAATACTCGGAAAATAATAATTAACACCTAATTTGATATATATTATATTACCACGTGCATCTGGAAGAGCTTCCTAAAAACACTACCACATCATTATTATCTATTATCGTAATATTCCATTCAAACGAAATAAACTAAGAAATGCTCCGGTACTCACGGCAACCACACCTCAGAATTTAGACACCTTTACATTAAAATATATTATAATATTACCTAAATAGTATCGGTGGCATTTGCTCTAAAGTAAATATTGACATGTTGACATTGGAATAATTTCGGAATGTTAGGCGTTTGCAATCGAAAGGTACAAAGAAAGACAAGTTAGTACTTTAGTGATAAAATAATAACATAAAAACAAGTTCACGAATATCGTAATGACCTTAAATTTTACGCGACACGACGTCTAAACTTATAACAATGAGATCTATCAAATAAACTCTTGTACCCATATTTTTTTAATTTCGGCGCTTTGCAATTTATTATTAATGGTATTAAAAAACCCGATCCCGATACAAAGAGAGATTTATAATGTATATATTTGGAACTTATAAGTTCGTAAATTTGATTCCTTTTAATTTAACATTATTAAAATAAATAATTAACCAACCTAAAAATTCTAAAGTAGTACCGAAATCATAATCCGAGATCACAGTTTTACTCCCAGATGTATTGAAACCTTATATGTATTAGACATATAGTATATCACAGATCTTTTTTTCTATATTAGCATAATACTTTCGTTTGAGAAATCCCAAAATTTACGAAACCACTACATTTCTAATTTACAATAAGAAGATATTAAACGCCTAAATTCAATATTAAGTTTTATAAAGAAATTTATATTTCTATTTTTAAATATAATGTTGTATTTGAATGAAAGTTTAACCTCAATCTTTCTTTTTTTATTGTTTTCTAAATATTTTTATATAAACGTGATATGTCCCATGACCAAAAGATTATGAAATGATTAGGCAGTTCCGTCTATTCTCTAGTACAAATACGTAAATCATTAAAATACTTTAAGATAATGATATTAAGATACTACATAGTTCCTATAAGAATATGAGTATGCTGTAGCCAGAGAGTACCGTGTGCACTTCAGTATGTATAAGTATTTTTCCATTGAACTTACTGACTATATATGCCGCCATCCAATCAGTTCTAAATCAAAGCTTTATTTTTTCAGTTGTAATGAGAGGCTATGAAAGTTTCTCAAAGAGAAACAAATATTTTTTGTTTACAAAGTTTGAGTTTCAAAAGTAAGGACTATGCATATCAATTATTTTTGAAACTGAATTGATGGTGTTCAAAAATAATTCATCTTACGATTCATAAAATATCCCTGTATTTGACTCTGTTGAATTTACTGAACACTGTGATTATTACTAGTTTTCAAACACTGTGCATTGTACTTATTATATATTTATTTATACACATTATCAAATATACCGCCGCGACCCGACAACAATGGCTGTCTATAACTCAGCCCACATACAAACTCAAATAATGTAATTAACATACACAATGTTTGAAACCTCAATAATCATAACTAAAACAATATGGTTCGGTAGTATGAAAATAGTTAGAAAAATTTATATATAATACTATATAGGTACATACTATAACTCTTACTAATGGAACCATCAGTTTACGTTAATTTCAATTCTGACAAACACCGTCCAAAATAACTTTGCTTGAACGCAAGGCGCAGAGAGTAAGAGGTATAATATTTGGACAGAACATAAACAATGCTTAAAGCTTTGATTCCCATAATCACACATCCACAACCCTCCCCGTGTATACCGAATACAGAACTACCGAAGCATTTACATTCTAATAAATTTCCTAAAAATTCGATATTACCAAACTATATGTTATTTACATTTATATGTCATAATATTGCTTTGAATTACCTCAGGGGAGCGTGCGTCGTTAACTTCGAAAGACATAAAATTAGTAAAAATCTCAAATCCCTAACTCCTTAATTGATACCAACTATGTTGAGTGCAATTTTCGTATGATCTCTAATAATAATAATTAAAGCACTCATAATCAATCTTTAATTTTGTTTAACAAATCAACTCTGACATGATACTATTATAATAAATATGAATCTCTAAAGATTATGCCAGCCCTAATATTATATGTTACAATTTTTCATTTTCGTATATATCAATAACTGCGACAAAATATGACAGCGCATATAAAAGAAAAGAACATGTAGGTACTTAGGTATAAGCAAAACTAAATTAAAATTATTTTCACTATCTCGTTTCGAAAAGAAATATGAATAGGATTCACAATTCTCTAGCTAACTTTGGCTATGCCCTCTAATGACCCATTATTAAATGAGTTTTTATTATTAACTAAATCATGAAGAAAGCACCTAAATTTCAAAACTTGTATAATAATCAATCAAAGAAAATGTACACACTAAGAAAGCTTGTCTTGAAGTAAATTCAAGAAGTATCAACTTTAGTGTCTCAATTACCTATTAGTGAAATATCAAATATTATTCATATCATTCAGATCACAGTTGCGGCGTTTAAATCACATTCTTAACTAATTACAACATATTGTCCTCCATTTGTTCATTCAACTATCACTTCTTGCTCACCATTGACTATTTCCAATAATAGTTTATATTACTGACTTATTTACGTTCAAAGGTTGGTTGTGCGTGCGCCACCCCAGTCCCATACTCATTGATGCGGACTTTCTTCCTCCGTGTCAACGGGGCTCGGCGAAAGGAACTTGCGAGCATACTTAGGATAGTGTGTTTTTTCATGCGCTTTAAGAATAGTCGATCGCGAGAATGTCTTGCCACAGAGCCCACAACGAAATGGCCGCTCACCTGTAATAATATAATAATTGAATGAGTATATAAATTATAATAAATTAACTATTTAATTATGGGTTAATAAAAATATACAAACAATATGTGTCATTGAAACAAATATATTTAAATGAAACTCACCTGTATGAACTCTACAATGATCCTTCATATGGTGTCTTAACTTGAATGCCTTTCCACAAAATTCACATTTAAATGGCCTGTCACCTGTGTGCACTGGTAAATGTGTTATTAACGTGGAAACGTCTGGAAAGCTTTTTCCACAAAACTTGCATAGTACTACATTTCCAGGCTCCACAGGCCCTATGTCCAACTCAATGGGAGATTCTTCTGTGTGCATGGTCATATACGTTGGGTCTGTGAACTGTCCTATCATTGGTATGCCCATTGGCCTGCCGAGTATGGCATCACGATACTTCAGTGTATCTAGAGTGTGAGTCGTCAGTATGTGCCTCGTCAGTTTGCTCTGATGTGGAAACGCCGCACCGCAGTGAATGCAAGGATACCCTCTTTCCCCTTCGTCAATTCGCCCCCTACCGGACCCATCGTACTCCTGCAACCACAAAAAAGAACATCAACTTCTTTTTTCTTGTTCCATTTTACACGGATCAAACTGTGTGCAATATCTCTACCACTACTTTCTAAATTGAGATGCAGTCTCTTATTTTTTTTAAATTTCCACTATCTAATTAAGAAGTTGACGCTCATTTTTGCCCAAAAATGTGCAGGAGTGACCCGGGAGCCGTGTATGCGTAAAGCCTTGTTGTTTAGCAACGCGCTCGCGTACAGAATCACAGATTATTACTATAATGTATGCATGTACATGGCCAAAGTTTAAAATAATAATCTGCCCAAAATATATATCAAACAAAATGAATGGATATAAAAATGATGGCCAACAAAATGAAGGTCAACTTCTTGACAGCAAGGCATATTACTCGATGGTTACAATAGCGCAGTGTATCAAATCAAACATGCTTTGAAAATAATTTCCACATTAAACACCAACTACATTGAAAATAAATATCATATTGATATGAATGATACTAAATCATCAAATGTTTTTTCTTTTTAACCATTAGACTTAATGGGCATACATACTACCCGACAAATATGGAATACAAATAAAGGAGTATAAACTTAAAATTTGTTAGATAAGCACAAGGCTGTCTGAATAATAAAACAATAATCTGCAAATGTTCTCTTATATGGCTAATTTAAGAACTTGATTTAATCTCACTTTTGTTGGTTTATCATTTATGATTGTGGAAATAATAATGAAACATGCAAAACAACATAGATTTAAAATCCTAAGAAAATATTTTTGTAAAAAGCTACTTATTTTACACATGCATACCACAGGGTGTCTTATTAAAGAATGTCATATTGGTAATATCATAACAATTTTAATAAGAATAATAATCAAGAAATAAACACAATATGAAGTATATATTATTGAGCACATTGCAGACTCTAAGTTTAAGATTAAAGTACTATGTATAGGTGATATATTGTGTATTAAAATCTATCATATCATATACATAATTTGACAATGTATAATAGATTTGTTTAGCTTCACAATATTTAAAAAAAATGTGAGCTTTATTCAATAACTTTTAAATGACTGATGAGTTTTCAAATGGGTATCATTAGATGGTGTATCCTTACAATATCCAGAGTGACACTGGCTATAAGTATTTAGGAAGAAAATTATATTTGATAGGGCAGTTATCTTAAGAATAGTATGTAGATTGTCAAATTGTATTGAATATTTTACAATTTTATTAAAAACTTACATAAAATACTTCATCATCATCATCATACTTAATTGCTATATTCTCAGAAAAAAACTTGTGAAGTAAAATTACCAAAAAAAGTAAATGTATTTTGTTCAGCAGTAATTTTGTATTAATATTACCCTTGTCATATTAATACAAAAGGCCAGGCCAATTAATTAATTCAAATTGTGTTAGTGAGAACCTTCCTTCTTTTAAGTTAGTCATCAACATAAATATAATAGGTCACTAACATAAAGTATAATAAATATGTGTAAAAACTCACAGATTCATGTTGCATTCTATATTCTAATGGTGTTTCACCAGCCTTGTCTTCATTGCTCCTGTCCCAGTCCACCTCCTTTTTTAATGACTGTAAAATATACGAAAATAGTTAATACATACAATCACACCTCTTTGCCATTCGAGAAGTCAGAAACAACATGTTTCCCAATAAATAATACTAAACAGTTAATACAGCATAAGCAATATAGTAATGAGTAATGAGCAATGTAGTAATGAGATCTATCAGGATTTTCGGGGCCTAAATGAACCTCACTTGTCAGTCCTACCTACTACCTACCCGACCTACTAAACAACACATGTGGCTCTGAGGTTTGTGGGTTAGATCAATTTAAGCAGCAATCACCCGAGTTATACTTAGTACACCAAAGAAGAATGGTTAGGAGGCTGAAAGAGGGCCCTAAGGCACAAAGTGGGGGGGGGGGGTTCTGATTTAACCTGGACTAAAGCAAACAAGGAAAAAGTAATTTAGCAATAGTTAGTAACTAACAACAGAATATCATCACTACAGGTGCTTCAATGTAATTACTATAAATTATATTAAAATAAACTTTTGAGACAATTATTCAATTCAGAAATGGGGCTTTAGCACAGTTGTGACATGAGAAGTTGGAGTATTTGAGTTGGTTAATACAGAAGAAAAACCGTCATAAAACTAAACCAACTTTAATGTGTAGGTTTGTGTAATTGGTTGGTCGGTCCAATTAAAGGGGACTATGCCCTCTAGTTTTATTAATCTGGCCAAAATTTACCTATTCTTAGAATTGTAGCCTATAATATTTTCAATTTGAATTCATGATAGCTTTCAATGTATGTGTATCTACAACCAATCTTGTAGCTCTAAAATTGGTCATGCTAATTTTAGTAAGTCATAATTTTAGGAAAGTCTGTAAGAATAGTAGTTACAAAACAAGTTTCATACATTAAGAAAGACTAGCAACTTAAAGTAAGCAAGCTACCAAAGCTTAGTGGTTATACAGTCAGCCTTACCATCACGAGGCCCCAGGTTCGAATCCTGGCTATTACACTACTAATGTGAACACATTCCTAATACAAGTAATTTAGTTAATAAAATAAATAATTCTTATTTAAGAAAATAAACATCCTTAGACTCACTAAGGGTACTTGTTGAACTGGAGGAAGCCCAGAGGGTCCAGCAATGGGCTCCACACCGCTCCTCGGACTAGGCAAGGATGGGTGAGATGGGTGTGTCAGTCCTGGGTGTGGTATTGTGCTTAATACACTTAGTCTCTGCTCCACCGGAGAATAATGCGCCCCTAGCACGCTGCTAGTGTGGCTGTTTATCGTCATATTTAAACCTGTAATTATAAAAAAAGAAACAATAAAACATAACTTGTACAATAACTACCTATATGAAATTTGGAAGTTCAATTTAAATTCTAAAGATTGTACAATGAATGATTACAATGTCTCGTACCTTTATTCTATCATAATCAAGTTACTGCTCCTAAATGTAATATAATATTATTTGAGGCTTCTGCAGAAACATTTACCGGTACCCAATACAGCATAGTTGTACGTTAAAATAGTAACTATTTTCAGTAAATAAAACCTCAATAACTGGCGTGTAGTTAGCCATACATTTTTAAGTTGAACCTATTGATTAAACATTATTAAGTAGTTAGGCTTCAGCTATAAAGTTTTATTACGAAATGTAATGATGACTTTGACAATCTAATGTCACAAAAACTAAATTGAAAAAATTTCAAATATATCCCTATCTTTACTGTCGGCTTTAGGCTCCACTGTCATTACTGTCAGTTTCAACACTAGTGATGCGAAATAGTGAGATGTTAAATTCGATTGTTTGGACTGATGAATCCATCAAAAGGGTGAATTTCAGCAGTGAAAGATACTTGTGATTAAATCAAAAATCAAATGATGATGATGGCAATTAGTTTCATAAGTGAGATCTGCCCTAAGTGACCATACCTACCTACTACTACCTTATCACACCTACTGACTACGAACTGTCGCGTCATGAATTTAGAGTGGTCGAGTCTATTTCATTCCATCAGCAACAAAAACCGTCAATTCACCAATTAGGGTCCGTCACCACAGATCGCCTCGGCGGAGAGCAGATTTTTATCACGTTTAAAACAGAGTTTCGGATCATTTTAATAAGGTTTAATTTTACATATCATTTCTTGTATTATCGAGAATGCTTGTGAGCAATCCTAACGCGCTTTGCGTGCTCTTTTACGCTCGCGCGGCTGACCAGCTCTGATTGTGTCCCCTCTCACTCCGCAAGCCGCAAACGCCGTGCGCCGATAGCCTCCATTTTGATAGCAACATTTGAAGGTAACTGGTGTGTGTAAGTTACACCGCCCTGGTAGAGCATCCGCTTGGCTCCGAGCGCATCCGCTCAAAAACAGTGCTCTTCCGGCCAGTCGGCTGTCGGCTCAGGCCAGTTCCAAGTGTATACTCGTATGTGTACCTACTCGCGCCGGTCTGTGTGAAAAGAAGAGCTCCGAGCCGGTCTGTGTGAACGGATCCTTGCCGTTTGATAGACATATAAGATTCTTGCTATTACCGGAAGTCATCGACAATCGTAAATTGTTACCTAATTATAGTTTTTGGTAATGAGAGAATTTTGTTTAATTACAATCACTCATATCCGCAGTAGGTAAGGTACCTACCTTGTTTTTTATATTCCAAAAAATGTGTTGGGCCAAATTCACAAAATAACTTTACCTAGTTGGACGCCTACTCTTATCACACTAGCAATGTTCTTTAAAGGATTAAAAATTATTTCCACTTTCACTGAAACTAATATTATGGGTACCTACAATTCAGAAATAACAAAATTTTGGCATTGGCAGGTATGTACCTACTTCGTCTATATAAGTTTGTCTCATTAAAACTAGCTACTTTGGTCATTTTCTAAAATCTTTACTCATCATCATCATCACGTCAGCCAAACGACGCCCACTGCTGGGCATAGGCGTCCCCCAAGGATCTCCACAACGATCGTTCCTGCGCTGCCCGCATCCAGCGGCTTCCCGCGACCTTGGCTAGATCGTCGGTCCACCTTGTAGGGGGCCTGTCCACGGAACGTCGTCCGGTACGCGGTCGCCATTCGAGAACCTTTCCGCCCACACGGTCATCGTTTCTCCGCGCTATGTGTCCCGCCCACTGCCACTTCAACGATGCAATCCTTCGAGCGATGTCGGTTATTTTAGTTCTCCTGCGGATCTCATCATTTCTGATTCGATCGCGCAGGGAAATACCGAGCATCGCTCTCTCCATTGCTCGCTGGGTGACCTTGAGCCTTCTTATGAGACCCATAGTAAAGGACCACGTCTCGCTTCCATATGTCATAACTGGCAACACACACTGATCAAAGACTTTCGTCTTGAGACATTGAGGTATTTCGGACGCGAATATATGCCGGAGCTTCCCGAACGCTGCCCATTCGAGCTGGATTCGACGAGAGATCTCTTTCTCGAAGTTGGACTTACCTAACTGGATCGTTTGTCCTAGGTAAAAATAGTGGTCAACAACTTCGAGTGTAATGTTCCCAACATTAACTGGAGCGGGTGCAACATGGGCATTGGACATGATTTTCGTCTTATCCATGTTCATCCTAAGATCATCCTCTTTGAGAAGCATTCTGTTCAGGTCTTCCAAGGTCTCAGCCATAAGAACTACATCATCGGCAAACCGTAGGTGTGTTAAGATCTTGCCATTGCTGTTGATGCCGCATCCTTTCCAGTCCAGAAGCTTAAAATTTCCTCCAACGCAGCTGTGAACAGTTTCGGAGAGATGACGTCTCCCTGTCTCACACCTCGCTGTAGTTGGATAGGATTAGAGCTCTGGTTCTGTAATCGGACTGACATGGTGGCGTTTTGGTATAAGTACCTCAGCACCTCGATGTACCTGTAGTCTATTTGGCACCTCTGGAGAGACTGCAGCACCGCCCAGGTCTCAATCGAATCGAAGGCTTTCTCATAGTCCACGAACGCCAGGCAAAGTGGCAAGTTGTACTCTTCGGTCTTCTGTATAACTTACCGCAGCGTATGAATGTTGTCTATGTTACCATAGCCTTTCCGGAAGCCGGCTTGTTCGGGTGGTTGGAAGTCGTCAAACCTGCGAGTGAGACGATTCGTAATGACTCTCGAAAACAACTTATAGATATGGCTCAGAAGCGAGATGGGTCTGTAGTTTTTCAAGAGAGTCTTAGCACCCTTCTTGAAAAACAGCATCACATCGCTTCTGCCCCATGCCTTTGGCGTTTTGCCCTCGAGGATGACTGAGTTGAAAAGCTTCTGGAGGACCTTAAGTATCGGCTTTCCGCCCGCTCTCAGAAGCTCTGTTGTGATTCCGTCATCACCCGCCGCCTTGTGGTTTTTAAGCTGCTTGAGAGCCATTCTAATCTCGTACAGGCTGACGTCCGGGATATCTTCTGTATAGTGTCGGGTAAGCTTGGCTCTAGGGTCTGTAGCCTTGCTTACAACAGGTGTTTGCGGGGAATATAGTCCATAGAAACTCTCAATCTCCTTCAGGATTTCAGGTGTTGACGAAATGATGTTACCTTCCTCAGTTTTCATAAACATACATACATAAACATAACTTCACGCCTGTATCCCCGTAGGGGCAGGCAGAGGTGTATCGCACACCCACGATTCGCCAGTTATGTTTAGGTCCCAATGTAATAGGGGGCGAGCCTATTGCCAGCTACCGGGCACATTACTAAGCGAGCAATAATCAACATTTTTAATACACAGTTTTCAGCCTCGTCAATTGACTTCGCCCGAAAGACAGATCTCTCGCGAACACTTTAGAGCCTTTGTTCCGCTCAATGGCCTCTTTAATACGCTCGGTATTAAATTGGCGAAGGTCGCTCGTCAAAGACTTAGATATCTGTCTATTGAGCTGCCGATAACGAAGGGCATCCGCTGAGTTCTGTAGCTTCATTTCGTGTCTCTGATCCATGAGTAGGAGAGTCTGGCTGGAGAGTTTCTTTAATTTGGGACGGCGGGTTTTATAGTACTTAGACCCAACCGTGCGGACAGTATCCACCACCATGTTGTATAGATCGTCCACATCTATGCTGTTCTCAAGGGTTTCGAAGCGGTTTTGGAGCTCGAGCTGAAAGCACTCGGGGTTTTGGATTTGAACCGTCAATGGTTGTATCATTCGCGATCTTTCAAGCTTGACGTTGATATTCAATGTGCCTCTGACCATGCGGTGATCGCTTCCTGTCTTAACAGCGTTGATCACACTGATATAATTGAACATGTGCTTCTTCGTCGACATGATAAAATCGATCTCGTTTTTGACTTTACCGTCCGGACTAATCCGAATTGCCAAATTGCCCTACTCTAAACTGCCCTAATGTTTACCCAACTTTGCATTGAAGTCCCCCATCACAACCCTGTAGTGGGTTCTATGGCTATGCATGGCTTTAGAGATCTCCTCATACATAGCCTCCACTTCGACATCGTCGTGTGTCGAGGTCGGACAGTAAACCTGGATGACATTCAGCGAATATCGTTTCGATATTCTGAGTATCAGGTACGCTACCCTGCTCGACACACTCCCGATGGTAACCACGTTGTTAACGAGGGATTTGTGGACGATGAACCCGACACCACCTAGGGACTGTTGGTCGCCCTCCCGGTGGTATAGTAAGTTAGCGGATTGCAGGATTATCGAGTCCTCACCCTCTTCGGACTTCAGATAATCCAATGACATCGCAGTGTAACTTACTAACTGCCTCTTCCAACCAGCCAGATCGAGTCGTCGGTGTTGGTAGCCGGATCTTACCCGGGGATTCTTAGCACCCCCTGCCCCACCGTTACCATAGTCGCTACCGTAGCTAAGAATAGCGGAACTGCCGGGGACTGGGGGCCGTTTTATTGGTTGTGTAGCCATTTTTGGGGGGTTTGTCATAATCGCCACGCTTGGCAGGCGGGTTGGCGATCGCAGTATGCCCTGGTGTGTCAGGAGGCGCTGCTGCCCGTCTCCTGATGGCGATTTCCCTTAGTCGACATTTACGACACCGACGGGAAGAGAGGGGGTAGTGCTATTCTTTTAATGTGCCGGCACTACACGGCACATTAATGTACCGGCACTGGCTAAGTGGTAACCAAGTAGGACAACATATTGCAAGTTTAGTTTAGTTCTAGCCAGATCAGTCTTAAGATGGGTGACCATTCGTAACACATTGAGACCCCTTCGTGCCTTGCAGAGCACGTTAAGCCTTCGGTTCCGGTTGCCCTGCGAACAACTTTGGCATTCGTTATAGGTAGTTGAAGACCTACCGTAAAAAGTCCGACAACCTTGTCTAACTACAGAACTTTGATACCGCCAGAGGGTTGTGGATTTCTGATGGTAGTCGATTCACTAAAATATCGACGATCAGTCGATTCGTAGTTAGACTGAAAGCCGATAGGTACCAACTGAGTTTGGAAAAAGGCCCTAAGGAGGATGATATTTGAAAGACATATTGACAAACATTAAGAAAAAAATACTTACTGTCAAAAAAAATGTAAACTATCCTCAATATAATTATTTAGATATGTATAACAACTACATAGATAGCTTAGGTACTTATTGTCAATCCTTACCGTATTTCCTAAGAATTTTTTATCTATATTTTCTGGGTTAGGTAGTACAAAAAATAGGTATCTACGAAAAATAGTTAAAACATTTTATGGAACGAAATGATTAGGTAGATGTTTTAGACTCAAATGAATGGTTTATGATACGTTCATAGTATTTACTTACCAATATTCTCATTTTGTGCGCCATTTGATCTAATTGATACAGTGTCTTCTTCAGGTGATGATGAGCGCATAGGTTCATCGGGAGGCTCGTCTTTTGGTATAGTAGGATGTGTTGGTATCGGTGTTTCAGACGCAGTTTCAGATCTAAATCGCCGCACTGATAATAAAGGTGATATTCTAGGAGGTGACGCCTCGGGCATATCTCTTTGATCTCTAGTTTCTCTAGATTCACGTAACTCCCTCGGGTCTCGGACCTCTCTTAAGTCACGTGGAATATCTTTCAATTCTCTATGTTCTCGAATGTCACGTAAATCCCTCAAATCACGAGGGTCTCTGTTATCTCGAGTCTCTCTCAAGTCGCGAGATTCTCTTAGTTCTCTGTGCTCTCGTGAGTCTCTTGTTTCTCGAAGGTCTCTGGTGTGACTCTCTCGACAGTCACGACTCTCTTTATTTTCCCTTTCACGGAGTTCCCGTGTGTCTCTCAATTCTCGCCGTTCCTCTTTTTCTTTATGTTCTCTGCCTTCTACTTTCTCTTGTGGTTCCGCACTGTCTCTTATACTCTGAGATTGGCATTCTTCCATTGACTCTGGAACCTTTCTAGCATCAATGCCGGCTGCGCTTAAGGTAGTCATTTCAGCTAAGCCCTTTACCTTGAATTAATAATGGTATTAATTACTAACATACCCAAGAAATTGATGTAAATAAAAGTATAAAATATAGCTTTCCTTAAAATAACTTGTTTTTAAAAAAGTAATATTTTCGTACCTACCTAATGTGCTAAAATGTTTATGTAATGAGGTTTTATTAAGAGTTTTTCCTATGTGACATAAGTACAAATATGAGAATATACAAAATAGCATTAGCACTAGCTAAATTAGCCAGATAATTGGACGCCTAGTCCGTTTATTAAACGCCTAAAACCTACACTTTCCGCGTTCAATGTGATAAAAACTGTAAAAAGTAGGTATTTTGCATCAAAATTAGACTGACACAATTTCTAGATATCTATCCAGCAAATTTAATAGCCATATTATTATTAAAGATATTATTTAGGTAGGTAGGTACTGTCTACTATTAATTATTTAGGTAGGTACTGCAATTTGGGGCCATCTCGAAACCGGAGATGGCCCAGGGTCAGTCGGGGTGCGAGGGATATGCTCTATGGGCAACCTTACACCCCGGCGTCTGACTGAAGACCCGAGACGGCGTGCGGTTTTAGTCGGTTCAAGCCCGACAAAACCGCCCCCGCTGGCCGGCGGGGGGGTATCCGAAGGGATTTCCGCACGAAAAAAAAAAGGTACTGCAATTTGTAAGTTTTATGAGAAAATGTAGGAAGGTTGAGGTAATTTTGTAGACAGTTTTAGATCAGTTGTTATGTTACTTCACACTAATCTCAGAATATTTCCTTGATAAGCTTGAAAGATATAGACACTATTCTAACTATACTGTATACCTACCTACTTACCTACTTATGATAGAGGAGTCAATGGGTATGTAATATATTAAATAAGTAATGGAACCAATGGGTACTAAAGTAAGAGGTCATGACTCAGACTCAGAGAATATGACTCTCAACATTAGATGCCTATCCAATAAGTTACGAAGTAGGTACTTGTTTTGTTTTTCTTACATTATTATCTACCATTTGAAATACATTTTGTGATTACCTGAAGGCTCTCAGCTGTTTTGAGGAGAGCAGGCAGTTGGCAGTATTGGACGTTGACCTCACCCTTGTACATGAAGTCGACGAGCGTGCGCAATTCTTCTAAGCCCACGTCTTTGAGAATCACAATGGGATGACGTGACGGGTGGTCCACGAACAGCGATCGGAAGTACGATGAACACGCAGACAGCACTACCTGAAAATATCATAAAGTTTACGTTAGATAGGTACGTTAATAATGATTATAATCTGAGGCGTGTAATGTGAGAACAACTTCATTTGATATTATCTTTGTTAAAACGCCTGAACTAATAATATTGCATTTTGTCCGAATCTCATCCATTACATTTATAGTTATGTAAAACCATTGTAAAATAGTAGTAGTTTCTTTATCAAGCATCATTGTGACATTTATTGTTTACTAGCTTTTCCGATTTCCGCGACCCACAGGAACCTGCTCCCGGGACAAAAAGTAGGTTATGTACAAACGTCTTTTTCCCTCCGGGGTAGGCAGAACCCTGCCATCTGCTTCTCTCCTGTCATGTAGGTGGGCAGTTTGCTTGTCTGCCACCAAAGTGGTATAAAAAATTCAAACCGCAATTATAATTATAAGTAAGAGTATGAAAAAGTAGTAAGACTAGGTGTGCCTGGTGGTTTCTTTCTTTTGTTATCCACGAGTCACATGACGTGGGTAATTCGTGGGTAATGGTAGGTAATTCTTTTTCGAGCGTATTTTATGTAGGACGGGCAGCTACCGTCCTGGCTTCACAAGAAAAATATTCATGGTCCGAATAGTAACCCGATTGCAGCGCCATCTACCGGGTCCAATTGTGAATCTAAACCACCGTAGGTACTCAACACACACACAAAATTTCATAAGTTTTAATATGGAATTTCACATTTCTTCCTTTAAATGTGACGAGCTTTCCATATCAATTTTTAACCCCTAATTTACCCTCTTAGGGGTAACATTTTTAAGACAATAAAACTTCTAATAATCAGGTACACTTATTTCTAACCAGAAGCAAGTAGGTAATTATAATTTCATGCTTCTTACTTTGAAAAAGACGGAATTCTATACAACCGTTTATCCTTTATTTCCACCCCCTTAGGGATGAAATATCCAAATATTGTTGGTTTTGTTATTAATGTTTGTAACCACTAATATTTCTTTTCTATATATAAAATAAAAAATAATATATTAATGAAAATAAATGTATTATTAGAATTTTTCATGCTATTTCCTAGATCATAATTACAAAATATCTTTCCAAAATCCAAGAATGTGACAACATCACAAAGTAGATACCGAATAATATTTAGCGGCGGCCCTCAAAGCACCGCCACACCCAAAGAGTGTTGCCATGTAAGTTTCTGCATCGATCCAAATTTTAATGCAGTTTTTGTGGGGTAATGTTATTACCTTATTACCTTCATGGATCGGACACTAGTTGTATTTAATAATTAATAAAGTTCTTAAAAAACTGGGTAAGAAAATGAACACTCTGTATATTATAACGTGTATTAAAACCACGGAGCTAAGTACTCATATAACCTTATTCCAACTTAAATACATCGGAATAACGTTTTATTTATAACGAAATCAAATTTCTTGTGGCGAGTATTAAAAACTAAACGATTTTCTTATATTATATAAATAAACGAAAGGTTTACTGCAATATCTTCTAAAAAATTACAAAGAACACTCAGAATAATAGAAGAATACTTTAATAACTATAACTAAACTTATTTTGTATACCTACTTAGCTTTCATAAACAACGAATCAATAAAGTACCTTAAAGCTACCCTTAGATGGGATAAAGCCCTTGGGGGCTTCCACACGTAAAAAAAAGGCTACCCTTTTACCTGCCAATTGTAATTAGTAAATGCTTGCCTGGGAAACTATTCATGGGTTATTTAAATAATCGGAAATAAAACATTAGGTTCATAATCATTAAACTACTTTCAAACTAAAAAAAAAGATAATGTTTATGAAGTTGCATTTCCGTGGTTTCACTAATTTATTTAGTAACTAGCTAAAATTGAATTGAGACAAGTGTTCGGTTCTTTACGTATAAGATCATTGAACACAATAGGTATTATCTTTATCTTAATATTATCATTCGAGCGCGATTTGCGATAAAAAGAACACTACAAAACTCTTCTACATGACGTGCCAAATCAAAAACAGCTGGATACGGTAGCCTCGTATTAAATGTAGCAATGTTGCCACATGTTGGTAAATTAAAGTCTGCCAAACACAAGTAAGTAATACGTAGACAATAATATGGTAGGAATTACCTGTGAGTATTACATATCGTAGATCGGCATTCATTTCCGCAAATGTTTGACTCTTGACCGAAACTAATAAGAAAATGCCACTAAATAAACTGCATTATTATGAAACTTAATCTTTAGTTAGATATACTGTTATCGTACGAACCACTGTTTATGTAAGAAAGAAGAAAGAAAGAAAGAGAAATATTTTATTTCCAGTATTCACATACGAACATCTTAACTTATGACCTTAACTTATATTTTAATTTTTTATATTGTGCGAGCCCAGTGTTTTTCAACAGCTATCCCCCAAAAAGTAATGTGAAAAGTGGCCCAAATTAACATTTCCTTTATCCCCGGTAGGTTAGGCAGACGCGAATTAACACCCATTATAAAAATAATACTGTAGTATTTTACCGCCTCTATTATGGCGAGTATGTTCTGATGAGCTCGCACCATAATGAATTGAAATGTTCTGCGCACAAATTTGTTACTTTCTTCCTATAATCCCCAGTACTGAAAAAGCATTTCTCGTTTAACTAAGACCCATCATTTCAGAACCGATAGTGTCTGACGCGGTGCCCTTTAAGGATTTATTGGACTTCACTTCAACCATGCATCTTGTATTACTATCGGCGGGGCGTTTAAACGAAAAAATACATATAGAAAATTATTTCCGCAAAGCATTGTTTTTACTTAATCTGAAGAGAAACCTGTTACTTTTATGGGGCTCCACAAAAAGAATTCAACCTAACCTACAGTACCAGGTTATTGACGAACGAGGCTATGGCGCAATCTTTCCTCTCGGGGTTGGGAGGTTAAACGGCAGTCGCTCGCGTAAAAGCCGTATAAGCCAAACCAAAAGTAGTTGAAGCAGTAAGCGGGGCTCCGAGGTAGAAGCGTTAAGATGATGAGACTTACCTTGTGAGCTCTAATTGATGCACCTTCGGAGCAGGCAAGCGTGACATCCACCAGACTCTCGTCGTGCAGCAACTGGCTGAATACTCCCAGCAGGTTGCTCTGATGATTGTTCCACCTTAGGCAATAGTGCTCACTTCCCATGTCTGAGCTATCTCCCGCCGCTGTGAAGAGCACAATAAATATCTAATTATTGACTAGTTATTAAACTGTTACACTAAACTTAACCTGCCATTTTCACGGTATTGTTCTTTTAACCAAGTACTTACAATTTAGTAAGCAAATTGCTTTTGTTTATTAGTTTGAAAGTTAATAAACTTGCAATAAACAGGGATGTTGTCAAGCAAATACCAATTCACTTTTGTAACAAAGTCGGAGGTCGGTGTGGGACAAGTGAGAATAACCCCTACTAATCAACCCTTTTTTTAATTTAACTACAACACTTTCGAGCGATAAATGCTAGTGGTGTTGAAGGCGCCAGTGAGCTATGCCAATAGCTAAAGATTAAAATTGGAGTTAGAGAGATAGTAGGTACGAAATATATCTGATTAGCAGATGGCACAGTGGAGAGCAAGTAAGGGGGCCATCTCGAAACCGGAGATGGCCCAGGGTCAGTCGGGGTGCGAGGGATATGCTCTATGGGTAACCTTACACCCCGGCGTCTTAAGACCCGAGACGGCGTGCGGTTTTAGTCGGTTCAAGACCGACATAACCGCCCCCGCTGGAGACTCCCCGCTCTCTAGCGGGGGCGGTATCCGAAGGGATTTCCGCACGAAAAAAAAAAAAAAAAAAAAAAGGTACGAAATATGAAACCAAAAGAGAGTCCCCAACAGCCAACTCTTGTGTGCTTCACTACAATGCCGGGAAAATCTTAACATCATCTTAGCGTTGTTCTCGAGAAGGAGTAAGCGGACAAAAGGGGACCACTTACGTTTTTTTTTGATGATGTCAACAACAAATATGCCACAATATTGCTAATAACAAGCCTAGGCTAACCTAAGCTAGGTAATAATTACAGCAACAGCTAGGCATCAATAACATTAACTATTTACAAACAAATAACAAAAGGTAGTAATATGCAATAATACATAAGTAGGTACTACAGAAATACTAATTTTAAGTTAAAAAATTGAACTGCGAAGTACTCCTACTCCTCATTTAAGTTTGACTTATACGGTTTTTATGGGAGCGACTGCTGCCTAATTTCCATCCGGGGAAGCGTCGTTCGTTAATCAGCAGGTGTACCGACTTGCAGACGAGGTTGGCTATATATATGTTTTTATGTATAATAAGTATGTATTTACAAAAAAAAGTATACAAGTATGTTTATCCGCATTCTGGAACCCATAACACAAGCTAGTTAAACTATGCTTACTTTGGGTCTAGAAAGCGCTGTGTAGAATGTCGTAGAATATTTATTTATTTATTATTTATTATATATTGGGAATATATAGTTTTAGGCTAATTTTCTGTCGATTATAACCCATTACGTCACAGTTTTGTGTAATGTAATTGGTCCTAATATTTAGCGACAGTACTTACCGTACTAACAAGCTTTTAAGCCAATTCCTCGTTTATTTATATTTGCACATTTATATCCCTCCCCCCCCCCCCGCCGGCCAGCGGGTGCGGTTACGTCGGGCTTGAACCGACCTAAAACAGCACGCCGTCTCGGGTCTTCAGACACCGAGGTGTAAGGTTGCCCATAGTAGTTACAGTAGCTACTTACTTGTGTACCGGTGCGGCGTTGCAAATACGTCAAGATATATTATTATAAATATGAAATATATCGTAGTACATATTAAATTATATGTTAGATTTTCCAAAAGTTCATCATTTACTTTCATGCATTGAGGCATTAGGCTAGTAAATTCAGCTTTGAAGAGTCAGAAGCAAATAATAATTGCTTATACAAAAATGTATAAATCTCTCAAAATGTTATTAATCTTCTTATTACCGTATTTACGCGATGCTGTCTACCGTCCAATCGGTATGATTAAATCGGCTTGACCACTTGATCAAACCAAAATAATTGAATTTCGATTGTACCGTCAAGGTAACTGTCCAATTCATGCCCAAACACGGTCAATTCTGCTTGATCGGTGTCATATCGATTGGACGATAGGCAGCATGGTGTATGACCATCATTACTCCGGCTATATTTCTTGTGCAAGTATTACTAGCAAGTAGGTGCTTTTTTATTATTTCTTGTCTAACCTTTCTGGACAAGTAACTGTTTAATTTTATGTAAATTATGTCAACGCCTTAATATAAATCAAAATTTTGTATGAACGTCATTGCTCATTAATGACGTGAGGCGCTTTTAATCGTCTGTCAACTTTCTACCGTACAATGACACTTTTCATTACACGTCTGCGAGTCTCACTAAAACGTAGTTTCATTTGCTCAACTCCTGGTTAATTTCTCTACATGGTCCTTCGAGCCGGATCCTTATTTATCGTACGAAGAGCTTAACATGACACTAGTCCAGATCGTAGAACTGTTAAACTCTCGTCCACTTACACCTCTCTCGTCGCATCCAGAAGATTTGTCGCCGCTCACGCCTGGACATTTTCTGATTAGGCGTCCACTCACATCGCTGCCAGCTCAGGATCTAGAGGATCAAACCTACCAGCACTTATCCAGATTCAAGCGGATTGAGCAGCTTCGTCAGCATTTCTGGGTTCGATGGAGTAAGGAGTATGTTGCGGAACTCCAGCACAGGCCCAAATGGCGAACCAATCAAGACTCCCTTAAACCTAATACACTCGTTGTCCTGAAGGAGGATAATCTCCCTCCGCTGAAATGGAGGCTCGGGAGAATCATCGCTCTTCATCCAGGCTCAGATGGAATCGCTCGAGTAGCCGATGTGAAGACAGCGGTTGGCGTCGTCCGAAGAGCCTTCAGCAAAATTTGCCCGCTGCCTGTAGTTGACGAGTCTTCTTGAAAGACTTGGTCTTTCAACCCCGGGGGCATGTTTAATTTTATGTAAATTATGTCAGCGCCTTAATATAAATCAAAATTTTGTATGAACGTCATTGCTCATTAACGACGTGAGGCGCTTTAATAATATCGTCTGTCAACTTTCTACCGTTCAATGACACTTTTCATTACACGTCTGCATGTCTCAAGAAAACGTAGTTTTATTTTGCTCAACTCCTGGTTAATTTCTCCACAGTAACTATACCTAAAATATTTTTTTATCTTGCAAGCGTGATGTCTTCGGAAAGGCGCGAGCGCCATAAGAAAACTGACGCTGCACATCACGTAATTTGCATGTGATGAGCTGCTATGCATATGCTTAGATGACGACCTTTTAAGGCTCGCACAACAATTTCTGTATTTTCTCTTTTTTTATAATTTGCAGGTTCTTCTAAACGTGTTCTCTTTCTTTGTTTCTACTTCTATTCTTATTGTTGTCAATTTAATGTGGTTGGATAATTAAAAAAAGGACAAATTTATGTTTTTATCTTTAAAATTAATCAATCATTATTGGACAAACAAATTGATTGCTCGTTGTAAACTAAACGAAGAGAATGACGTTTTTAATAACGGTGTAAGAAAAATAAACTGAAGTGAGTTGGGTTTTTACAGTTTCTTGTTTCTATGTAAAAAAAAACATTTAAGTGGTTACAGTGATGTCGGTAACGGCGTTGCTAATGACACTAGATTTTACAACAAGATTTTACATACCTACTCTTACTATTACTACAGGGTTCTATCTGTAAGCAAGTACATGTGAAGGTTTTTATAACCCTCTGTGTATTTAGCATAACCATCTTATAGGAGTAAAACTGCGTATGTAATATCGTTATCAGTTTAAGGCCTATTATATTTTCTACACGAGTTACTCATTATTATTTATCAGTTGTTTTATGCGTCAGTAACTGGTAAGTATGTCGTACATAACGTATAAGTTTAATGTAAATTATGTAGTCAGTATATATGTAAAGATGAATTTACTTACATACATTATATTACGTCAAAAAATACATATTATACTTTCCAACTTTTATTATGGAAGCTATAGTCGGAAGCGACAGAGTGAAGCATTTCGCGTTAAGGTTAGTAGCATTTACTAAGATATTCCATGCTACCTATCTATTTTTTAATATGGCAAGCGATGCAGTTGCCGATAATCTTTCCTGCCAATGTCAAACGTGCAGAAACGTCGAGAAATATATTTGGGGAGTTTTTTCAAAAGAGTGCCCAAATTTGTACAGGAGTTTCAGACTCGCAGTATAATCGACTAATGAAATAAAATAGATTAATTTAAAAAATATATTTTCAAAAATTTAACAATTTTTTTTTCTATAAGTAACTTAGAACATCTTGACAGTGCAGGCGTCATTCATAGTTAGACATTTTATCAGTGCCATCGCCGGCCGTGCAGCCCCTTCCCCTTCCCGTGCTCGTTGCCCGCGCTTCGCGTATTTTACAAGTTTTTTATTTAACTTGTTGTTTGTTATTTAGTATGGGTTTATAACCACTTCCTGAAGTTAGATTGTACTCAAATTTGGTATCTTTGGTAAGTACCTATTACAAATGGTCTGATGATGGAGTCGGAAGGTATCCATATGAACACCTGAAGTAAACAATATAAACTAATCTAATAATCTTGGCAAATACATGATATTCAGGGTCTGAAGATGGGGACAGTAGGTGATCATAGGAACTTCTGAACTAAACAAGATAAACCCGTCATGTTTGAGCTCATTTAATGGTGACCATTAAATATTTGACCTATGACAAAAGCTCAAAATAAATACTGCTTAAAACTTTTGTCACCGAAATCATTTCTATGACCCTCGTAGGTTAGCAGACATTCATTATAATTTTCTGACGCTTCCTAAACATAATTTTTAGTGCATTTGCCCTAAAATTAAACACATTTTTGTGACGCACCCGACGCGGCGACGCGTTAATTACAGCATTTACGTACAACACGTTCAACAGCCGGAACCGTCAGATTTGCTAATAAGTACAAAACGCCACTTCAGTATAATTTTTTATTTTCTGATTACCGCTTCGCGCCTACATGCGCGAAGATAAATATAGCTGCGAGTATACCTACTATTTAAACGTAGGTGTTGTGCGCACACGCGTGCGGCCGCGACGCAGTCAAGATCAAGGGCGCACGATTGCGTAAGAGTTGGCGGTCGCACCGCACTGCAACTCAGTGTGATGTCATCAAGCCGTCTGCGTCCCCCCTCCTCACCGATCTCGTATCATACACTCGCTGCAAAGGCCGCGGACACGGAACAGTATATTTTTGTTTTTTTTTTTTGAATGTGTGATTTTTTGTTTTTTTTTTTTCAATCGATGCTGAACTAAGGGATTCTGAGCTAGTGCTAGTCAGGGGAGGTTAGGAACGATGCAACTTTGTCCTAAAATATAATTGAAAGGCTATACCTTTTTTTTTTTTTTTTTTCGTGTGGAAATCCGCCGGCCAGCGGGGGCGGTTATGTCGGACTTGAACTGAAAGGCTATACCTACTAATAAAATATTTTGGTCACATGATAAATCAATGATAAGATATTTATCTTATCATTGCACATTGGAAATATCAGTCCCTGTAACAGTAGTTTAACGATAATTTTTAGGTTAAGGTTAGATTATAAATAGTATAGTACATTAGCGAAGAAGAACCATAAAATTACAAAAAATAAGTAAACCCAAGGAAGTTGCCAGATTGATTTAGCTCAAATGAATATTGACGTTTATGAAACTAGTTGCTACCGCCGAGTGACCTTCGCTGCACAATAGTGTAGCAAATGCGTTTAAGAAGCGAACACACCGAGCAAAAAATGTCATGCATTTATTATTTTTATAATAATAATAAATTTAATCTACACAAGTCGAAGATAAGAATAGAGCTGGTTTATTTAAGTTGCTTCTTTTTATTATCTTCATCATCATCTTTTTTTTCATTCTTCTTTTTATTATATTCATCTTATACGCGGCATAGCCGTTTGTTGGTGGCTGAACTCCTCCGTAACCACTCGCGCGATCTTGACCAATTTTACCACGGTAATAGAGTGGATACTGAGGAGTGTTTTGAAGCGAGATGGTTCATGTCCGATGTACCATTGAGGAATATGTTTGGCTGTTTGTTGCTTTTGGCAGAAATTTACCACAGGGATAGGTTATAGTCTGAAATAGCTCCTGATTCTGGTTAGATTTATCCCTAAAATAGGTTCCCATGTGAAGCGGAAACGGGATCAGAATTTAATTTAAAGTTTATAATATATAGCTGCGATTTTATTACCTATTGTAATATTACCTTAGTAAAACTAATTAAAGATACCAATATGCAACACAACACGATGATACAACTCGATTTAACTTTTTTTTATCTCTGCATTCGTGAAATACTGATCTTGTCCCCGCGACCAACAGAAGCGTATTCCCGGAACAAATAGTATCCTATGCATATAGTATTCAAGCATATAATTATATTATGTCTGTGTATTCAAGACTGTATTATCAAATATTATCTGTCTATGTCAAATTTCATCTAAATTCATTCAGGTATTCTTGTGTGATTGGGTAATAAACATCCATCCATAGGTATTATGTAACTACACCTACAGGGCTTATTTTCAGGCTCCGTGTTGAGAAGTCTTAATGAGAAAAGACGAACAAAATATTATTTGACATGGGAATCGATCTCATGCTCACACACTCCTATGCAAACATAAGCTCAAACTACGGCGACGGGTCCAATGGCACCCGTGGCTAAATAAAAATATTAGCAAAGTTTCAATAATTATTCATGACCTTGTGCATAAATTCAAGGCTGTCTGATATGAGACTCGAACATTTTGTGTCGAGGTAGTTATATCCGTAACATATAGGTACATACTTATGCATATGTTCACGTTAAGTTGTCTATGCTTTAAACGTACAGTCTAAAGCAATTTGATTATTTTCTTTGTTATTATCATTATTGTTAAAATGTATTTTATTACCTCTACTGCCTATGTCTAGTTGGACGTATCGGGTTCCATTAACATTTTCGGGACCCAAGTCAACCTCACGTGCTAGCTGGTACACCTACCCATCAATGGCAAGGGTCTGGTGCAGGCTTTCCCCTTGGGGTTGGGGCGTCACACACCAGTCTCATTTGTAACAGCCAAATGAGTAGTGGACCCGGAGCTCCGAAATGACAGCCTCTGACGCAACTTGTATCATCGCTAGGATAATGATGATCCTTTGTCTAGTTTAGAAATAAAACGTGTGAACAGATGTGAACAAAGTATGGGTATTTATAATATTAATAGACTAGGTAGACGTTTTGCTTGGCCACGAAATGTCATATTTTTTTCTTCTTTAATTTAATTATGTAAGTCACTGAAAAAAGAAGTAGTTTTCATTGAAATAAAGGGGTTTGTCTATCAATTGGTGTACATGTGTACATACCTTAATGGTGCAGTCTGCAAAATCTATACTATGGTAGTATAATACACGGTGCATTAGGTGTTTTTCATACATGATCTTACAATACATTTGTACAACTTTTTCGTCATACACGGATATAGCTAAAACTCACTACGAACAAAGCTTCTAAATAATGCTAGAAATAATTTAAAAAAAAACTTGTTAAAAAATCTTTTGAGATTTTAATGTAAGTGTCTGATGACATTAGGAAACTTTGATTGAATTGTTGCTTTCGAAACGATAGAAAATACAGCAGAAATACATCAGGTGAATGTCTATCTGTACTATTATAAAATTGTAAATTAGTTGTGTCTCTACATTGGAGATTTTTTTTAAATACTAGGTTATGTTAAATGAACGATACTGAACACCAAAATATTTTTTATGGAATTATTTAAGTGATCTACGGGCGGATTATATTTCATATACTACTAGCTTTTGCCCGTGGCTTCACCCGCGTGGAATTATGTTCCCATTTCCGCTAACCATGGGAACCTATTCCAGGGATTAAAAGTAGCCTATGTGTTATTCCAGACCATAATCTATCCCTTAACCAAATTTCAGTCATCCATACATACATTCATACTCACAAAGTTTTATGTTTATAATATTAATAGCAATATACAGTGTAAGAAATACTAGTGGCAATTCCTTATTTTCCAAGTTTAGGGATAGTATAATTGTTTTTTTTTTCGAGCTTATAGACGTCTCACGAATTTGTAATAAGTAATCTAAAGTGACAAGTCTTGACAGTATCATAAAAATCTAATTGGACAACCTACGTTTATTTATTGCAGCTTATTTCTACTAATCAAATAATGATATGTATGCCGTAAGTAATAATTATTAAACATACTAATATGTATAATAAGTATTCATTAAAACCATTCCTTTCAAATTTCCTTTCGCGCAAATGACGATGACGTAACGTTGTCCTGAAACTGCAACGTGTGCCAGAGGCCTTACATAACACGCGCGGATCAGCCAGTAATGCGTGGGGATCAAGGTCGTGCGAAATAACGCATATTGTAATGTATGTATGACCGTTGCACGCCGCCGCCGCCGCCGCTCCGCCGCGCCGCGCTCCATCGATATCTTCGGCCCGCGCCCGATTGCTTGGTAACTGTGTGGTAACTGTAACAACGCACGTCGCTGCCCGGCGCGTCCGGTCGCGCCTAAATCTATGATACCTACATACATATACAGCATGATTGTATACTCGCACTGCATGGACACAGCTACTAAGAAATGCTTTGTATGTACCTAATACTTTGAGCTCCTCTTGTAGCAGCAGTCAGGTTGATCAAACTACTGCAACTCTTCACTTGCATTATTTCAGTTGTAAAAAAACACCGAACTAGGGCTACTCCTTTGAAGCATTAGTCCGGTGGTTAGTTCAGTTAATCGAACTACTGCAACTCTTCAGTAGCATTACTTCAACAGTCAAAAAAACACCGAGGTATTGCTACCCTTTAGTAGCAGTAGTCCGGTTAATCGAACTTCTGCAACTGTCTTCCTTCGATACAATCAGGAACAACGCTAAGATGATGACAATGATAACTTACTTCGTTTTAAGTTAGCTACTCGGCAATAACTTATAGCTACGAGTAGTTGCCTGTGTTTAGGGAATCTTTTGATAGACACGCAACAATTTTAAAGGTAACAACCTCATTGAGGATTACCTGAAGAAGCTTGGCCTGCGACCAGCTATTTCAGGTAATATCTACCTATATAGTGGGCGCAGAGGCCAAGGAGACAATGTCTGCGTGCTGTTATATTGGCGGGACAATTACACTTTAAGGCGCGGGCCAAACAGAACGGACGCTCGTCCATGGACCTTGTCTTTGTAACATCCCGGGCACCCCTTAATCCCTTCGCTCACTCCGCGCTTGTTTCTTATTACTACTCTATATTTGCTAAATATATTATTTATCTAAGTATATTCAGGGTGTAGGAGGCCCCACCAAGATATTCGGTGCCCAAGACATCCCTCACCTGCAAGCCGGTACATGACTGATGGACGAGATACTGGCTCAGGCAGTCCTCTCGGGATTGAGATGTAACACGACAGTTTCCGTAAAGCTAAAACTATCCAAATCATAGAAAGAAGTATGGGTTAGGGCTCAGGCTAAGATAAGGTGCAGGATTTGATAGGTGCCGAGAAATGGCCCCTAAAGTAGTTTGACTGAATTGAAATCAATGCAGTCGTTTGAGCTACAGATGAAGCTACTAAGATAGACATACAGACAAGAACGACAAACAAAACACCCCGGCGACGTCGATAGTTTTTTTTTTAATATTTAGAAGACGTCAATTTGACTTCACCTCGCCTGATGGTAAGCTGAAGGTAAAGTCTCAGGAAAGAGGGTCACCATTGCATACACGTACCATGTTAACAATGGTGGCACTCAGCTTAACGGCCTCATCAGAAGAGGATTGTCGTCGCAGCACCGCGTGACACCCACCGGTCCTACTAGTGCTGCGACCACAGTCCCCCTGCCGGGCTATGCACTTGCTGACCCCTGAACGCAATCAAACCGAAATTGGATTACTATGGAGGGTTTTTCGCAATCGTGCACGGTGGTACCTACCCGGCCGAATTTTGTGACAAATTTGTGTCATCAAATTTCTACCACCAGTAATGGCTAGTGTTAATACACTAGCCATTGCCCGCGGCTCCGCCCGCGTAGATGTTGGTTATCGCCAACCAACCAACGAACTATCATCCTACTTTCCGCAGCGCATGCGATGAAAGACACTTTATGACTAATTTTTTTACACCTTGGTTGGTTTTAGTAGGGATTTCTAATTTTTTTCTAGTAATAAATATAGCCTATGTTACTCAGTGATAATGTAGCTTTCTAACGGTAAAAGATTTTTTGA
Source organism: Cybosia mesomella (assembly GCA_946251805.1). Taxonomy (NCBI): domain Eukaryota; kingdom Metazoa; phylum Arthropoda; class Insecta; order Lepidoptera; family Erebidae; genus Cybosia; species Cybosia mesomella. Next base: position 12,911,993 of record OX276396.1, on the reverse strand, counting down.
AATCGGTCTCGCAGGTTTTAAGTTTATTCGTTACATACAAAAATCCAAAAATCCAAATATTTCCTCTTTATAATATGTATGTAGATGTAGATAAAAAATTCTGCACATAGGTAAACTAACATTAGAAAATTAAAATGATTAAAAATAGAACAAAATGTGAAACAAGTGAAAAAAATTATACTCACAGACACATTAGTGCTTGTTGTAGTTGTCTAAAACACATATTCATCTTGGTGTGGAACGTGTACCTACTTATTTACATATATTAAGCTGTTATCGAGTCAACTAGGTAAGAGCAACTGGTACGATTTGCAAGATTTTAAATAAATAAATAATTTAAAATAGCCCTGTTAGGTATCTACCCATATGATTACAATATAATACTGATGATATGAGCGTGAACAGTTGTTGTTTTTCTTTTCCTATTTAAGTCATTTAAATGCACCCCGCTAGGGTGAATTCCAGAGGGTAAAGGCCCCCACCATTATGTTGTTCATCATTTTTTTTCTATGTGGAAACTTCTCGACACTAAATCGCTGAAGGCGTAAGTTCAAATTTATCAAAATCCTTAGATTTTTATCCATGGAGTCTAGTTTATTACCGGGCAAGTGTTAAGCGGCGCCGGTGGATTGAAGTGCTCACAAGTCAAGGAGAGGTCTTACACATCATTGCTGACAGCCAGATTTTAACCTGTATGAAATTATAATACCGTGGCAAACGATGTATATGTACTGATACTGGTCAGTAAGTACCTAAAGACAACTACCAAATTTTCTTAACATAGGCATCGCAATATTGACAAACCTCTTTTACACTCGATGTCAATAAATTGACATATAAGACGTTTTGTTAAAGTTAGAGGAAAAAAAAAAAAATATTTCATATTTTGTTACTTATTTTATGAAAGGTTTAAGAGCTAAGGTAATCGGTAAAGTAGACTGTGTCAAGCTGCTTTTGCCATTGACTGTATTGTACCATGAACTAAATATCATACATAATTTGAAATAGATAGTGTCGCTTGTAATTAATAAAATGACGCACACTATAAAGAAGAATTAAAGCTCACTGTTGACCTTGGTTCTAATCACTTGCCAGGCAGACTAGCCGGACAACGACTGACATGCACTTGGCGGTATTTGCATTTTGTGAAGGTTGCTTCTTTTAATGCGTAGTTTTTAATCTCTAAAAATTAGAATTTAGACTCCGCCGCGGTTGTTTCATTTAAATTTCATTATAAAATACTAGATATTATACTACCTACTTAGGTATCATTATATAAAAAAATTCAATTTGAAATGTTTAAGTATGTTTTCAAATAAATGGTCCAGAATATTCTCATCCGATTATGAAGGACCACAGAATATAAAGTATTTAATAGTGACGTCATGATTTTCTTTACAGCTCGCGCTTTAGAGCCCGGCGTCCGCTCTCCTACTCCTCTGTTTCATGATTTGGTTATGTTGTTTTTTACAGGTGCTACTGCTGTCGGAGCCCGCAATTCAAGAGAAAAGCCTGCACCAGAGCCTCGGCCTAATGATAAGGTATACCGGCTCGCAGGTGAGGTTAATTTGGGCATTGAAGATCTTTGTGGAATCCCATACACCCGGCTACTTTTTTTACTGACTGTATATGATGACGTAAATCGAAATTATAAAAAATATAACTACCTAGTTACAGTTGCACAGTAAAATACACGAGGAATATATTCATAATGTTCAACAATGGTTTAAAATTATTCAAGTTGTTTACCTATGTTCCTATAAACCGTAGGTAACACGCATATTGATTACGATCTATTCCCAAGTGAATTTATTACGTTGAAGTATTATAAAAGTACACATCAATATTAAATAAATCCGATAAGGTAAAATACTGTGTAAAGTAATGCTAATAAATCGTGAAAACACCTTTGGCGTTGTGAGTAACACTCGTACCCAAGTGCAGCGGTTACCGCTTAACATAAGGTGGATGTCCTTTGACACCCTAATAGTATTAAACTTAGAAATGAGACCATATTTTCTAGTAGTGTGTTAAATTTTATTGAAAAATATGAATTATATCAGCCTTATAAAATTAAACGAAATTATCTGTAAATAGAATGGTAGAGCTTTGTCCAAAAAAAATAGACCGTTCCCTGACCACCTAATGTCTATGACAAGTAGTAGTATTCTGCATTTGTATGGTTGGTTCCTTGTTGGTTCCTTGTTTCCTTTTTCCCTCTTCCTCTTCTCTTTATTTTTACTTACGCATCTTCCGGCAACAACTCGCGAGCAACATCTCTGCTCTTAAAAATATTTATAGACCACAATAATCACTTGTCATCAAGTGGACCGTGTTCTTATTAGCAAGTCAATTGAAATCTAATCAGTCTTTATTTGGTGATGCTCGGAGCCCGGGATCCCTCTCTCTTTCTCTTCCATTTGATTGGACTTAAACGGTATTTATGGGTGGACTGTCATCTGACCTCATGTCCCCAAGAGGAAAAACTGCATCAGAGTCTTTTCCCTTCATCAGTAAGCAGGCTTGCAGGAGAGTTTGGCTTGGCCCAAAGGTCTTTGGGGGGACCCTATACAACACCCACATTTTCTATTAGCTATATCGTATAAAAAATCACAGATAAAATCACAATAATTATGAGAATAACGCACATGCGTCTGGATGATTTATCTTACTGGTTAATCGATCAATCACGAGGTTTACAAGGAAAATACTGATATGCATCATTTTTATTAACTTTTTCAATTATAAAATGAGTTGAACTTTAAAATGTGTTTAGGGTTAAATTTTTAACTTTTCATTAATAATCTTATGTCTAAATAATCTTGGTTAATTATGCGATAGTAAAAATAGCGATGCTCGCAGTTTGTCCTGCCGTACTCGATTGTATTCGAGCACGCTTGGGTTTTTTTTATATTAGTTGGTTCCTGAACACCGTTTTGTAATATGACATAGCAAGGAATATAGGAATGCAAAAATATTTTTTCATGTCTCATAGACAGTTCTTACGTCATCAATTTAGCCTTTTGCGGTCTGCTGCTGGACTACGCCACTGTACCCGATTCTCTGCCATCAGTATTCAGTCTAACTCAGCAATTTTTTCAGGTCGTCAGTCGTCGTTTTCGGGCCTTAGGCAGATGTGGATAGCCCATTATCACTTCAGCTTGCTGCGAGTTATTAAGGTAACTCCAGTTTACCAATAGAAACATTAAATTTGTTCCTAAAATCCAGGTGTGTACGGAATCCTCAGTACGCGAGTCCGACTCGCACTTAACCGACACGATAACTTGTTATGTCACGCCATCGAAGAAAACCTGACGATGATAAGGTTTGTTTAGATGGTTAATTTTTCTATATACCTACCCAACTAAAAAAACTTTGTTGTTTCAGTTGTGTGCAATAAACTACAACTACTGTATGTTACCGTGCAGAAATAAAATTTTCTTTATTATTATATTCGTAATCGTAGAACCGCAGGATCTCAAGCTATTTATTATTCAAGATATTAAAGTTTAACTTCCTTAATATTATTCTGTTTTTGTAAGACCTAGGTATCATAAAAAGTTGAGATTCTAACTTCTATGGATTGCTAAATTCTGGTTTAAAAATTGTATAAATTATTATGATGTAAAACCAGTTTCCATCACAACTTCTGCCGATACTTAAGTATACTTTAGGAACTGACATAACGTAAGGTCATCACAATCAATATGGATCCAGACGGAGAATCCTAACAATTCATAGAAACACCCTATGCATCATTAACAGTTTTACCTACATAATATGACTCTAAGTTTACTGTTTAATTTGAATATTAGTTTCTTCGTTAAGTAATACTAAGTGGTCAGAAATTTTATGGATATCCCTGACCAGATTATCTAAGATATTCTAAACTTCTGAATAGGCCTGCTTCCATCTATTCATTCCTGTCTTGCGTTTATGTGCAGCAAAGAACATTTAGATAAGATATTAGAAACTATGCGTACCACTTCAATGATGAGGGACACAAATAGCGCAGGCGTAGCATACATCGTGCCTACGCAAAATTTTTGCACCAAGCGCCGCCTATAGTCTTCCGATATCGTTGCAATAAATTCACTATTATTGTAGAAAAGCATGTTATCGACGGCCTGGGCGTGACCGATGACTAGGATTTATGTGTCCCGCTTAATATTTATTACTTACCTTGTAGTTTCAATGCATCACTTAACTTTATTATTACTGGAAGATCTCTTAATATACATTAAGAAGAAATTAAATAGATAAGGGTTTATTTTTTGTGTGGATTGAGCAATTATTGCCGTAAGTAATTATCTAGTAAACAAGTCCTTAGAATAAGGACTCATTACAATATATTTATCTTATCATACCCCTTTCAGTATTAGAAGGCACATGAAGTCTTCATTTACAGATATTGCAAAGTCTGCTCATTGAAAACATGTTTATGTATTTCTCCACAGCACTATTCTTACAGGTTCAACCTAATGCAATAGTGGGGTTCTTAAATATTATAACATATTATATACATTGCTATTTTCGTGAACTCATTCAGAGATCAAGTAAAAAGATCTATGCTGCTGCCACTTCATTAAGTATGTTGTGAAAGAAGGTACGGGTCGGATTCCTGGTTATATTTTAGATGCCTGCCAACCTAGGAAAGTACCTCTAGCTTACAAAAAACTGTAAATAGACAGATGCTGTAAACACGTATTTTGCCAATAAAATTATTTGTTTTGATGTAGTTTGTTAAAAACTGCTAGAGTTATTTGGATGGTATTTAACACATACGAGATTGACGCCTCTAGCAATAAAGTGTTTTCAAACATCTGTACTGTATCCCGTGAGTTGTACTATCAGGGTTTCTGTGTAAGCAGAACAAAAAACACAAGAATTTGTTTAACCTGACTAAGATCTTACACCAAATTTTTTAAATGAGAGTTGCTCCCAAACGGCACTACTATACAGACTGACAATTAGGCGCTTTTAAAATTTACTATTTCTCATTATCAATTTAGCAGAGTACGCAAACATGTTCCGTCATCTTCAGAATCTATGTAGCTTACAGAGAGTATGCCTAATGACCCTATATCATGCAGTAATATCGTAAAAGGTAGTCCAAACTGGTACAAAACTTGTATATTAAAAGTTCATCGAATGTCTGCATTTTAAAAGTAGATTTCATGCTGCAGACAGATTAGAATGCAATAAAAAAATAATTAGATATCATATTCATTGGCCTCTAGAGAGAACTACCTATTCACTAAATTAATGTGCATACGAAACAGTTTTATTTTTTAAATTATTTATGCTTGATTACCTAGTTAGTCTAGTATATGCTGCGAGAATTTAAGAATGATTGGGATGTTGGGGAAAGTAAAAAAGACAGATGTCATGTAAAATTTTAAGTTAAAGTTGTCGCATCGAAATGTCTACAATTATTATAGGTACCTACTTAATATAAATGCAGACAATGTATAAACAGTAAAAGTAGACATGAACATAGTAGTAATAGTAGTAGTATATTATTATGTCTTTATTGTGTACACCAAGAATAAGTACAATAAAAGCAATAGATTATGTGGGTATAAACGATTGGCGGCCTTATCGCACTATGGCAATCTCTTACAGGCAACTATTTATCTACATCTACTACAAATCTTACCTCTTTATAATATTAGTGTAGTTAGTACAATAAAGCCGCGGTAGCCTAGTGGTATGGGTAATGGACTGCTGAGACGAGGTCTCGGGTTCGATCCCAGGTTCTACCATGACACACACCAATGACTTTTCGATGCTTTTCGAAGTTATGTGTGTATTTATTGCATGTTTATAAGTGCCCGGTTAATGGCAATAGGCTCGCCACCTATTACATTGGAACCTAAACATAAACTGGCGAAATGTGGGTGCTAGCACCTCTGCCTACCCCTTCGGGGATATAGGCGTGAGTTACTACGGGCCACAAACCAGGTGGACAACGGTCTTAAAATCACGCAAAAAAAAATCAAAATCTTACACCCACTTTTTATCACTTTTCTCGACGTTTCACATGATTCTAAGTCTAATTAAGCAAAAAAAAATTTTGTGTCGGTCTGTCTGTTGGTCTGGATGTCTGGATGTCTGTTTACGCAATAACTCAAGAACCATTTATCCGATTAAAAAAAATCTTTCGCCAATCATCTTGTTTGGTTAATGGGAAGAACTGATTAGATTTTGGGGTTTGTACGTTCAAGGCAGGTACCCGATACCATACAAATTGTCCCTAAAAAACTTTTACAAGTGAGTTTCTTTCGAGTTATCAGAGTAACGCGTATTTGACTTTGACATTTGAGTGACAATGACAATACGACAATCATTTTTTTGTGTTTTTGACGTCGAAGACGTTTGATTTGATTTCATTTTCTTCATATTTATTGCTCAATATATAAAGACGCGTCGAATAATATGCATAAAGCCTAAGGTCTGTAATTTTGAATAAAAATACTGCAACAAAAATATCTAAGTTTGGCCCGAAGTTCCCCGAAGTTCCCAAGAAGAATCACTGTGTGATTTCCGCCCCACTAGATTTATGTTATGTAGTACAATAATATTATAAAAAAAGAAGATTTATATTTTCGGATTTTTGTATGTAACGAATAAACTTAAAAACTACTTGACCGATATCAAAAAATCTTTTACCGTTAGAAAGCTACATTATCAATAAGTAACATAGGCTATATTTAAAAATAGAGATCCTAAGAAAGTCCTACCAACCGAAGGTATTAAAAAATTTTGTCATAAAATATCTTTCATCGCATGCGCTGTGGAAAGTATTGATTATAGAACAAAAATATTTTGTATATATCTACAAAATACTTCGCGAGACCATATGTCCAACAATTGTAGTTGTGTCACTATAACTACTTTTCCAGTTTTAAAGCTGACAGAAATGCTGATCAAAATCAGACAGTGTTATCCATATCCTAATATTAATTCTTATCCAAGTTAATGATTTCGTATTCAGACAGTGTCAATACCTGTTGATTACTTTTTGAATTATTGATTTCGGACATTCCATTCAAAAGTTATTACGAAATTAAAAATAGAAAATAGTTCGTTGGTCGAGATAACCGACATCTACGCAGGCGGAGCCGCAGGCAACAGCTATTACATATATTTAACTTAAGTTGTTAGTAAGGTAAAGTGATATAGATAATACTGCTTGTCGGTACCAACTGTTTCCAAGTTCCTTTTCAAATAATACTACAATCATTATTTATCATCCGAACGCTAATCCAGTTACCACCCGTTAGTTTTATGGGGACGACTACCATATGATCCCCCAACCACGAGAGGAAAGTCTCCACCAGAGCCTCGTCCGTCAATCATCATCATACTGGCTTGCAGAGGAGGACAGCTTGGAACTTGGTGGCCCTCTTCATACCGTACTACAATGACAGAAAATAAATCTATTGTCAATGGTCAAAATTGCTATGCTTAAAGCGCCTTAGGGACCCTGGTTGTGACTAATGATTAAAAAATGTATAGATAAAGATGTAAAGAGAAGATGCATTCGTTCCCATTCTCATTTATTGAAGTATCTATTTGTAATGTTTTTTAATAAATTTATATATATACAGTGCAGATATTTGTATGCATGAATTTTTGCATTTGGCTGGGTGTTTATATGTATAATATGTATGTATTTACATAAATAAATGTAGTATGTATATCCGCATCCTAGAATCCATAACACAAGCTTGTTAATCTATGCTTACTTTGGGTCTAGTAAGCGCTGTGTAGAACTTTTATTTGTTTATTTTTATTTAAGTGGCAGGGTTCCGCGCAAAAAAAACCCAAGTCTAGGCATGGGTACAGCTAGCCTGCCTATAATTCAAACAATATAGCGAGATGGCTATAGATGGTGGGTAATTTTGTAACGTTGTGTGTTGTCAGCCATCCGTGACCAGTAGTGACCAAAGAGAAAAGGGAACTATTAAAAAAAAATACTAGTGAGAGATAAGAACCTATTGTAGATTTTAGTGGTGAAAATAATTGCACTGAAGTTCCACTAAGTTAATGCAACTAAGTTCCACTTGATGGCAGTTACATTTTACTCGTGATTAGTCGATCGCTTAACTGACAATGGTCATTGTTTGTAAAATAAAGAGCAGAAAAATAAAAATATGTACAAATATGGTAATAATCGGATTTCATCTTCTGCCTCCGGTTTTATGGAGAAATTTTCAAAAAATATGGTTAGGCAGGTCGTAACATTGTAGCAGAGAAGTTACGTTGATGAAAGTTATTTATAAATAGAAGTCTTGAATCAATAATAATTGTGATTATGAGAGAGAAACTAAATACGCAAATAATTATTATAAGAAATAAAATAAAAAATAATCATCACACTGGAGTCGATTTTGTTGTGCACTTTCACTAAACTAAACTCAAATCTCAAATTATTTTTTAATTTTCAAGCCAATTTGGTTGTTGTTTTGTTTCCAAAATTGATGAAATCTATGAACTACAAGCCTTAATCATATTGAATAAAGAAATGTTCTGAAACAAGCCAAACGAGATAAAATTGAAATTTTGAATGTAAAGATTTTGTGAACTAAACCAAAATCTTTAATGTACATCAGAATTGACATAACTGAAGACTAATTAAGTATAATTAGTAGAAAAATTGGTACATCTATCGTTCATTTGATTGTAAACAAATGAACCAACGATATTGCTGTATTCAAGAAAAAAATATGTATCCTGCATCTTATAGGCCGGGAGCCGACGCCCGAGTGCCACCATTGCAGAGGTTGCTCCGTAGACATGCCGTTTTACACACTGGCAGAGTGCCCAGAGTGGATAGAAACAGCGCCGTGTACTTGAAGCCGTCGAAGCGGGAAGCCTTACGCTGCAGACTCTGGTGCTGGCCATGGTCGGCAGCGAGAGTGTGTGGAACGCCGCCGCCTTTTTTTGCGAGGTAGTGATGCCCGCAAAAGAGGCGGCAAAAAGATACGGGAGAGGTCTAGCACTCTCCCATGCCGTCGAAGGCGCGCCAGGCGGTGGAGATCGCAGAACGATCTCCGTCCTCGATGAGCACGGGCCTGGGGGTGACAGTCAGGGCTAGCCGTCACCCTGGCAGAAGCAGGCCCAGGGTGATGGCGCGTTGCATTTCCGCGCGGGCCTCTCTTTAGGGGGATTAGATCCCCAACAACGCGTCGGGGTCGCCAGCGCTGGCTACCGGAGCCGGTCGGGGTCTCTGGGACATCAGATTCTCCATACAACATGGCTGACGTGAGAAACACCGTGCAATTTTAGTTGGGTGAAGCATGAGGGGGTTTCCGCACGTTATAAAAAAGGGACACTTTGTAGTGCCTGAAGCAGGTGTAATATAATCATCATCTTAGTGTTATTCCCGGTCGCATCCTAGGCTTTCATCTCGGCGCCCAGGGTCAAATTAGATGTTAATAACTTGAAAAAAGTATCGGAAACACGACGACAAAAATCTACTTTTCAAAAATGTCCTTTACAATCCGGAGTCAATTAAACTTGAAATAATGGAATGAAACTTAAGGTATTGATTAAGTAAACCATTTGGCACTTTCTTATCACTGAGGCTTTTTAAAATATTGGAAAAAAAAAATTGACCGTAAATGGACCGTAATACGTTATGTATTAAATTTATAATTAAAAGTTGCATTTGCATTACACGCATAAATATTGTTATCTAGCAAAAAGTCTAAATATATACCTACTGACATTTTGGCCTGAGTTTTTTTGGTTATGTTCTGACACATAAAACCTGTCTAGCTAGTCGGGCGTTTAGACTCAAAATATTACATGTCTAGTCCGGTAGTTTGAAATATTTAAACACCATGATGACATTATTAATTTAAGTTTTATCAAGAACAGAAGCACTGCTTTTAAAAAGTTCACACAGTGTTTCTACAAATTTATAAAATAAATAATTTTAAGTGGGTTTCTACTGTGCGTACTATGCTGGTATTTATTTTGTAGATGATCTGTGTTATTATTTTAAAATTATAACAGCAACAGTGTTCGGGATTCCCACTGCTGTGTAAGATGCACAAAAAACTAAGTTCGTACAGATGAGGTCGATGTTCTAGAATTATTTACAAGCAAGCAAACATACAGTACCAGGCATTTAACTTGGCACGTCGGGAAGATGAGAGAGGGTTCGGCTTAGATCGGCTCGGTTCGGTTTTGTTGAGCGTTCTCTCTATGGTATATCGGACTGACAGTTAATACTTTTATATCAAACTATCAATCTGATGTGTCATATAGAGAACGCTCTGTAAAATCCGTGAAAATCGAAGCAAGCCGATCTTAGTCGGACTTACACTATTCTTCCCGACGCGACGCGACGTGGCATATAAAAACCCAACTGACCTGACCTGACTAAATTTACACCTCTTTTTATTAATGGGTTTGGAATAACACAAGCTACTTTTTTATCCTTGGAATAAGCTCCCATGGGTTACGGGAACAAGATCATAATTCCTCGTGGGCAGAGCCGCTGGCAATAGTTAGTGCAGATATAATTGTATGTACGATATTGAATATCCTCACGTAAAGATTAGTGTTTCCTCTCCACTGCTAACGAATTGACTGCGTATGGTTCAAATAATGAATTATTAAATCAAATCGTTCAACCATGAGGGTTGCAATATGACACATATTATTGTCAGGTTGATAGTCATTTAATGCCTACCAATTTTGCAATGGGTTAGAGCTTGTGGGAGTCAGGTGGTAAATCACGGTTAGTATTTTCAAATTGTAAATTTTTTATTTATTTAATAGGACAGCCATGTGTTAAAACACCGATTCTTATAACAATAACACTCACTCAAAGATTATTTTTAGCTGTGTAACCTTTTAAGGCAGCCACAGCAATATTATTGATCGCGTTTCAAGTGCAAGGTTCAAATTGGCTAGTTTTAAGAGGTAAATTCTAACAGTACATTTCACATAGGCACAAAAAATATATAAAGTACACAAAAAATAATAATAATAAAACATAAAATAAAATTGTATTCTTGTCACAGAATATTAATTTATCACAATGAGTCAATTAGTTCATAATGTCAGTTTTAATAAAATCAATTATTAATAAATGGAAACATGAGTTAATTAATTTTAACTCAGCAATTAATATAATAGTACTAAAACCATTTTAAAAAATAAGTATTTAAATTCATGTTTCGTAGATTGTAGTATTTTAATACACTTCTCATCAGAAAAATCGAAACACTTTAGTTTTTATGATATCTGTCCTAATTTAACACAAAAGAGTTTTCATTCCTTGAAAAAAATCACATGATTATATAGCTGGCAGTTTGGCCATTACAGTTGTAAGCGAAAATTCAAAATTAGAATTTCATTTGTTTATCCTAAAATGTAATCCTGAATCATTGTTTTGAGACAAATGTGTTTTTAGAGCTGGAGTACATCTCACGTTTGAAACTAAAAATTAGCGTTTATCTTGAAACTTTTCTTCTTGATTTGTTAACTGTGACTTTGGGACGTCTGAAAAAAGCTAATTTTTCTAAAACATATGGATACTTCGCCCGTAGAAGCCGCCCGAAGTGGTGTCATTTGATAAAATGCGTAAAATGCATGAATAAAAATACGTAACATGAACATGATAATGTTCATGTTACGTATTTTTAATAACATGATAATAAAATCATGATCCTATTAAATGACTGGCTGAATAACACTATAAAAATATTTTTAACTAATCAACCTCACAATTCGTGGCACAGCATGGGATCGCTACCACTTTATGCAGAATATGTTACTTACACATGCTGTAATGTATTCCTTATATGGGTGCCGTGTGTGTGTGTGTAAAACAAGAAAAGTACAGACTCGTGACTCTCTCATACACGGAGAGCGTCGTAATACAGTGGTTATAGTGATACGAATAGGCGGCCGTGAGGTACCTAACAGCTATAGGTTTTTACTAGCTATGTTGATAATCCCATGAGGTTGACTATTATTGACCTTGTTTCAATTAAAATAGGAAGTACAATGCATACAATAGTTCTTAGCACTTTATTAGTTCCTCGGTTACAGGAACGGTAATTAAATGCAGTGCTTTCCTTGTTATGTGGATGTGATAACATAACTTGGCTAAGGTAGTTATATTTTGTATTAGAAAGTTTTTTCTAACAACATTGGTAAAAAAGCGGCCAAGTGCGAGTGGGACTCGCCCATTGATGGTTCCGTAGCAGGAAGTAACATAATAATGTTTTTTTTTTAATTTTATATTTCAGTTGATTTAATGAAAGGTAAATTGCAGTTTACGATTCATGACATATTAAAAAAAACTACTTTCTAGATCTCGTTCAAACCAATTATCGTTGGAAATTTACATGGTAATGTACATCATATTTTTTTTTTAGTTTTATCATTCTCTTATTTTAGAAGTTACAGGGGGACACACATTTTACCACTTTGGAAGTGTCTCTCGCGCAAACTATTCAGTTTAGAAAAAAATTATATTAGAAACCTCAATATCATTTTTGAAGACCTATCCATAGATACCACACACGTATGAGTTTGATGAAAAAAAATTTTTGAGTTTCAGTTCTAAGTATTAGGACCCCCAAAATTTATGCATTTTTTTATAATCATCATCATCTCAGCGGTGTGTCCCGATTGCGTCCGAGGCCTATACCCCGGAGCCCAGGCTCCTCTTTCCTGCTTTTATTTTACCACGTTTGTATCCCTTACGACGTCTAACCAGCACTTCTTAAGTTCCCCCCTCCTACCGGGGCCACGCGGAAGTGCCATGGTCAGACATTTGTTACCCACGTAATCTGGCGGTTGCCGTAAAACTTAGCCGCACTAGCGAAGGCGAAACTCCTGCATTTTATCTGCAATGTCACGGACATGGAGGCTGCCGCAGATGCGGGAGTTTCTCACGCGATCTTTACGTGTCATCTCCGTGACACGCAGCTCCTGCTAATGTCGCTCTAGCAACGGCTACGCTTCACAGCCGTGTAAAAGGCCAGGCATTTTAGGATCACAGATGACACCAGTGATCTCACGACACTTGGCCCATGCACCGGCGATGCATGCCTTGACGTTGCATTCGATGGCACCAGTCGCTTGAAGTACAGGTCTTAAGTACTTGGTCCGTGCGCTCGACCAAGTCATTGCCTATGCGGAAGACAGTGGGATCTGTTGAGTTCAACGCCAAGTAATCGGTCTTCGCCACAATGTCCCGCCAATCTGCCCATGTCCGCGTCCTCCAGCGCGATATCATCAGCATATATGAGCAACCACGGAGGTTGCTCATGTGAATTTCTGATGCTGTCCGACAGAACGTCTAACATCACGCTAAAGAGAAACGGACTAAGGACTGATCCTGGTGTACCCCGACTATGATGGAGAAGGGTTTAGTGTCGCCAACAGCGATTCGTTAGTAATTTTTGATATTATACCTAAAAAAATATCATTAAACAATTTCCATTTGCGACGTCAAATATTCCATTACAATAAAAATATTCGCCCGTACGGTGGTCGGCTATCGTTTTTTGGTCATATCTCCAGTTCTCGTATGTTCAATTGCAATTGGTTAAGTAGAAACTTAACCAATTGCAATCGAACATACGACAGATTTTAAATTTGACCAAGACCTTTATAATGGAATAAACCGCATGAAAATCCGTTCAGTAGTTTTTACATCTATCGTGAGTAAACAGATAAACAGACGAACACAAGAATTCCAATGAAAAAATGTATCCTGAATCGTTTACTTGACATAACCCAAGTTTTTTTTAATATCTGCAACGTAAAGATTTACAATTATAAAATAGTATAGACTAGGGACCCGCACCGGCTTCGCACGGATCCACTGTACTGATTATATCATGACAAACATATTTCCCCGCTTTTTCATTTTTATACCCAACGTAACTAATGCACCAAAGGTCCGATTAGAATAACTTAAAGAGGAATTTACATGTAGGTAAAGGTGCGTAATCAACCTTGACTAAGAATATACGTAACTTCATTGCAGCGGCCGCGGCACCTGACGGGTTTACCATTGCATTCCATGCTTTTTATCTTCAAAATTGAAGAAAATTCCATGTGGCGGACTTCCAAACAACTGTTCATTCCTTATTTTATCACCTTAAGGTAAAACTTTGAAAAAACGCTGATTAACGTGTACATTCATTTTTTACCAAAAGCAGGTACTAATATGAAATTTTGTGCTTGTTACTTTGCAAATGATAGGAGGAAAGTTTACACAATAAAATCATTTTTAACCAATTGTGTCAAGATAGACATATCCCATGTCTTGTCCATTTATTTTCATTATCATTTTAGTGATTTGCGAAATAATTTACAAATTAAGATCGCTTTATCATCATAATAATAAGAAATTGCTATTGTCAAATTTTAGATGTCGCGGCGTCGATGATAGATTTAAAATAATGTTCTTTGTTGTATCTGAGATGACCTTACGGGTCCACCTATTAACACTGTTGTATATGATACAAGTTCATCATAAATATTATCAAAATACTCTAAGAATTGGAACAGAAAAGGCAATTTACAATGGTTTGCGAGTTTTATTCTTCCAAGTTCAAGTTATGAACTGAAAAAGAATCCATGACAGATTCATTTTAAACATCTTTTTCGCTGCACTTGTCCACTGTCAGGATTGCATTATTGCAAGTTGCAATTTGAATAAATTATGGAACATTTCTAATCACTTTTTCGGCATCCGCTAGCAGTTTCGTAATTTTTCATGCAAGATAATATTTGCAGCAAACTTTGTGGTGTAAGAGCTTCTAATAGATGATAAGCTACACGCTTCGCGCAGCACGCTTCGGTCTATTTTTCTAGGATATTCTTTTTGTTTGCATAGTAGAGTAACGTATCACCACCACCAATAGCTGTTACCTATTTTTTTTGTTTCTTGCGGAAATCCCTTTAAATAACCCCCCGCCGGCCAGCGGGGGCGGTTATGTCGGGCTTGAACCGACTAAAACCGCACCATTAAGACGCCAGGGTGTAAACAGCAAATTTAATTAGCCTAGAATTCTTAACTATAGATTTAAAAAAAAAAAAACTAAAAATTGTAGAAAGCTTCATGCATTTTTTTTGTATTCTCAAAAACTATAATCCCGCTATTTAGTAAAGCATGCGAAAAATATTGGGTCTCGTACCTAGTTTTGCTAGAGAGTAACAAGCAGACCTCTTCTTTGTTATTCATTTAAGTACAGGCAATGACTAAAGTTGATTAACACTTAAATATTTTCAAAGCTTTTTTACATATGAATACATGTACAAACACTAAGGTGATCTGTGTTGAATAAGAATTTGTTAAGCTACTTCTGTCGTTGACTTACAATATTACTATTTCAAAAGTATATTAATAATATTATTCAGGATTTCAAAACAATAACTAAACGAACACTGGCCATAAAAAAACGTGTGTATTATAGACGCGAAGGTGTGCTCTACGTCATAGGCTTTTTGTCTAGACGCGGTCAACTTGATTTTCGACCTCTCGACCTTGAAACATGTAATGCTCTACCGTAACAAAACAGACAGGTTTATTCTCATTACTTTATTTATCTAATAATAGTAGTATCTAAGATTTTGATAGACTGCTCCAATACATAATATTATTATTGCATTATATAATATAACACATATTATAAATGTCAAATTTCGTAAGGATCGATGGATATATGTAAAATTTGGTCCAGAAATAGATATATTATAGTCTAGAATAGCAGGCAAGGCAAGAATAGCATAACAGGTTAAGTTTTTTATGCATAGAAATTCTTAAATAGGTAGAATGTTTTAAGAAATATACAATGTTAAATTTCGTATGGATGTATTTACATGCAGTTGTGAATTATTTGTCTATCCATGTATTATAACACTAAAGTAATTTATTAAGATTGTTTTTTTTCTTACATTGGATATTAAAATTAAAATTAGTTTATTCCATTTTAAAACCTAATTAAAACCTAACCTAACTAAATAAAATGTATGATAGTTTAAATATATTCTTTTTATATACCCAATAATTGATTTAATTTTAATATAATGTATTGTAGTATGTACATTAGAACAAGTTTAAATATGATGTAAAAGCAGCAGATCGCTATATCAAATGTTAAATAAGAAGTAATTTACTAACGCCTCTAGTTTTTAACAAGCAACAGTTTAGGGAAAAGGGACAGAGCCCTTCAATAGACATCAACGGGCGCGTACGTATTATATGTATTTTAATAATAATATTAAATGTTTCACAAATAAATATGGTAGCAATGTGAACCAAACCTTTTTTCACGTAGTTATGTATAGTTTCTGATTTGAAAAGAGTGGCTGTTATATTATTAAAAGAAACTAAAAACAATCAACTACATCAATACATTAAATAAAGGCTTCTTTAAACGCCTTCCTGAAATGCACCTATTTTACTAGCAATAAATTAGAAATACCTGCCAGAATGGGTAAATGGTCACTAAAATTGATAAATGCTCGGTAAACTGTGTTTCAGGTTTTGACTATTTATCGCTTCTATTTCTGCGTGGTTGTTGAAAACTCACGAAGGTTAAGGTGGGAGCTTCGCTTTCACTGATGGACATTGATAAAATTGATTTGTAAAAATGTAAACGGCTTTAATTCAATTTAAACTGCGTTAGCATATTTTATGCAATGAGTTCCATACGTGAATACTAAGTCTAGTTGAACAGATTTTTTATATGAGTGCTCCGCTACGTAACTTTATAAATATATTTTTCAAAGTCAAATGACTATAATGTTGAGTTAGGTTAGGAGGCAAAAATCACTTTGAAAAGGTTCTATTATCGTGTTCATTTATGTTAAACTTTATTTACTGACGTTTTCCGTGTATGATTATATAAGCCTGAATAAGAAACGTGGGTTATTTTTAAACTGATTAGTAGTCAGTCATTTTTATAATGTAGGATGTAGGTGATATGTAGGATATATAACTTTTTTGTTCATGTAAAAAGTCTGCAGCGAATAACTGAATTCTAAAATACAGGTTTTTAGCTAGTTTGAATTTCAGAGTACCTATATGGGTGCAAAATCTGGGCGGATGCCCTGAAGGCCAGAAAAGTGTGAATGATGCCATCAGGGCCATGCACTCCCACCATCGCCAAGCCATCGTGGTGGAGTGGAAGGAACAACTTGGGCGATCCACCGCAAAGCATGCCGTAGTAGCGGCAGTAAGACCCATCATGGAGGACTGGCTAGTAAGGCAACACGGGAGGCTCTCGTGCGGGCTGACGCAGGTCATCTCTAGGAAGGGGTGCTTCGGGGTCCACTTGTATCGAATCAGGAAGGAGCCAACGTCTGACTGCCATTACAGTGATGTAAGCGAGGACTCGAGATTGCACACGCTGGCGGAGTGCCCGGCGTGGGAGGTGCCAAGGCAGCTCACGGAGAGGGAGTCGTCTCGCTCGGCGTCTTGCTAACGGTGATTATGTGGAGTGCGAGCGCGTGGACTACCGCTGCTTCCTTCTGCGAGCGCGTAATGCTCGAGAAGGATATGGCGGAGGGGAACCTAAAGAGACTAATGTCTCTCCCGATCTGCGGAGCCCGCGAGGCGCGGAGTCGACTCAGACGTAGGAGGTCGCTTAACGAGCTCCGTCCTCCATGAGCGCAACCCTGGCGGTGATATGTTCAGCCGCCCGTCACCCTACACCCTGTTATCTGAAGACCCGAAACGGCGTGCTGTTTAAGTTGGTTCGAGTCCGACATAACCACCTCCGCTGGCCGTCGGAAAACCCGCGGGTACCCCGCGGGCTTTCCACACAAGAAAAAAGGATTCCATTATCGAAAGAAATACTTAGAAAACATTCTTATTAGTTTATTGCTTGATTATAGAAACCACATTCGGGAGCTAGCATTGCCAAGAATAAATCAATAGCTAGAACAGCAGAAGGTGACACTTAACGCAGGATATATAAAACAGCTAAAATTTGTTTCTCTGAGATTAGAGATTACACTTAAATTATACTTGGAACAAGTCTCAGAATATAGCACCGCCGATTCTTCAATATATTTTTCTAATGAGGACCTTCAAATCATGGAAAAAGAGATTAGTTTTGAAATTTTTATTTTCCTTTTTAGACAATATTTAGATGGATGTGTTAAACTGGTGATAGAGGCCTAACAAGGTGAAACTGACGCTACTTCTTAAGTCATTAAAACCAATGGCAATCTCGAGCGGAAATGATAAATTTTGAACAACAAATAAAAAACTTTAAGTTTTGATAGTTATTGTAAACTTTATTTTATATTGTTTTGTTGTGCCTTGCTTCATCGTTTTAACAATTAAATATATGTCAAATTTTATTTTTGTATTGTTAGAGACCATTTGAAGCATACTCCTTAGTCAGTGAAACAGTAAAATTTATAAAACTTTAGCGCTCAGTAAAGCCCTCAAGGTGCTACGTAATTAAATCTGTTTTACGTTTTTCGAAATCTGTGTAAAATAAAACATATTTTTATACCCATTATGATAGTGTAGCTCGAAAAATAATCCCTCTATTTCGTACATCTTTAAAAATTGCGGTAAACTATATTTTTTAATGACGGACTTCAAATTGTTCTGTAGCTGTTGTTTGCAGTTCCACCGGCATGGAGCACTGATCGCGTTCGCGACTACTTTTTTATCCTGATAATATGTTCCTATAAACCTAATTTCAGGATAAAAAAGTACTCTATGTGCTATTTCAGACTATAATTGACTCTCGGGAATCGAACCCGCGATCTCTGACTTAGCGGTGAAACGCTCTACCGCTGCTACAAACAAATTGATGTGGTATCGTAAAGTAATGCAAATTAATTTATATCACCAGAATATAATATAGAACATAATTTGGTATATTTCTAGCACCTTAGAACTTACTAAATGAACAGGTTGAAATTGCATCTGTCTAGTAAAAATAACGTGGGTATGCTGGTGACAAACTAGCATACCCACGTTAAAGAAAAATAATAATTTGTGGCTAAAATTACAAATACATTGTCCTTGTTTGATGAGAATCTACTTTTGAGTCCTTAGTATTTAATTACGACGACGTGAAGTGAAAAAGTTATAACGAGGATTGCATTGCGAATGACTTATCAAATTGAAATATTTTGTTCATTCAGGACAAAAGATAACACTTATGAACATCATGATTAATCTGAATATTATAGCCAAATTCGAAAGGCAATAAATATGATGTAAGGCTGTTAGAAAAGAATCTGGCAATAAAAATTCAAGGTTTTATTCCTTCATCTTCATTCTTCATCTTCTTCATAACTTCACGCCTGTATCCCCGAAGGGGTAGGCAGAGGTGTATTACACACCCACGATTCGCCAGTTATGTTAAGGTCCCAATGTAATAGGAGGCGAGCCTATTGCCATCTACCGGGCACAATATTAAGCGAGCGATAATTACCATTTATTAATGCACACATAACCACCAAAAGTCAGAGGTGTGTGCCCGGGGCGACTGGGGATCGAACTCGAGACCTCGTCTCAGCAGTCTGTTACGTACGCCACTGGGCTATCGCCGCTTATTTTATTATATTTATAATATTATATTTTATTTATTTATATTTTACTCCTTATTAATCTACATATCACACGAGAATGAGTATTAAATTATTAAAATCATGTTAACACTGCTAATGCAAGAGATCTCTGTAATACATCACTAGTAGGTTTGCACGTGTTTGTTATTTAACATTGCGAGGGAATGCATTACCGTGTTTACTGTATGTTGGATATTGTAACCAATGAAGTTTTTGATAGGTTAGTCAAACAAAGACGCATGTGAAGATCATAAATATTGCACATGCGTCTTTCTTCGACTTACCCGCCAATTTATGTAATGTGGTTTTTCAGCCGTGGTTTCTTTATTATTATTATGAATATTCTTCATAATCTTTTGAGGACCATTAAATTACAATTCAAGGAAGAACAAAAACTCTACTATAATCGTTAGTAAGTTTTCTAATAGTAAAAAATAAACAATAAATAACTTCCTTATATCATAGGAGTTCAGGAAAAGGGAACAAGAAAAAAAAAGTGTTTTAGATTTCAATATACCGCCTACTAAACCAAATTCAGTCATAAAAAGTAGGGAAGACTATTGTATAAATTTAGTCTATAATTATGTTTTGTTATAAAATATTACGTTTAGTAAGTCCCTGACTTGGTATTGACTAAACACTAAATTAAGTAGATAAAAGTGGTACAACGTCTAACGCGAATTTGTTATTTTAAATATTTTAATGCAAATATGTCTTTTGCATAATTTGATACATTCATTTTAGAATAATTAGAATGGCGGATGCAGCGCGTCATAAACGAGTTTTCGCATCAATTTTTTTTTTTGCAGCTGAACCTTAATTACACAAAATTTACGGTGAATAAATGATAGCAACAAACTTTAATGCAATTGAGCATCGGGTAATTTAACATCTTAACGAGTTTATACTTCGATTAAAGTTAAACAACAACCGTCCTACTTGAATCAGTAAGAAGATGATTAGACTTAAAAAAATTTAAGCGACCTATCAACCATGATATTTTTGAGAATTCATAACATAACATAACATAACTTCACGCCTGTATCCCCGAAGGGGTAGGCAAAGGTGTATTACACACCCACGATTCGCCAGTTATGTTCAGGTCCCAATGTAATAGGGGGCGAGCCTATTGCCATCTACCGGGCACATTATTAGGCGAGCGATAATTAACATTTATTAATGCACACATAACTACGAAATGTCATAGGTGTGTGCCCGGGGCGACTGGGGATCGAACTCGAGACCTCGTCTCAGCAGTCCTTAACGTACGCCACTGGGCTATCGCCGATTTTTTTTTTAAGAATTCAAGCGGTAAAATAGACTTTTAATCTGAAACAATGTGTGGTTTTTATCGGTTTGATCATGACATACCTAATTTCTTCATTGCATTCTATAAAGAATATAAAAAATTGAAGAATATAAATACAATTGTTTTCAATTCGAGTGAATGTAGATAGCCTACACATTAGTAGCAAAATTTGAATTCAATATGTGTAGAGTTCAAATGGCTAGACATGAACTTTAACACTAAAATATGTGTTATATAATATTGTAAAAAATGGTATTGGAGATATTAATTATGCACTTCAGGAGGAGGATTTCATTGATGAATACAATGCTCCAGCACATTATTAATAATTAATAAAGTACTCATTGTAGCGCAATTAATTGATGTCGGTTGGAGAATTAACTGCACAACATTTTTTTATATTTTGCTAAACCTATTTAAGTATAACAATATAGATATTTATTTATTCAAGTCCAGTCATTTGAACTCTATGCTATTGAATTCAAATTTGACTACTATAAATGCGTAGGATATCTATAATTATGTTAAGTGATAATCGACCTTGTATGAAACTACAGAAGTCTCTAGGCATGAATTATTTTACTTTCCTTGCTATTAAATGTGGCCAGCAAATGAAATTTCTGGATAATAACGAAAAATAACCTCTAACAAAATATTTACTTTGTTATTGGATATATAATATTTTAACTGGTTAAACGCACTTTTAACTGGCAATGGTTCTTGGAATATTCTATCTATATCAGTGCTATCTAGAACTAAAGTAATTATAACTTAACTTGCTTATTATACAGCTTTTAGAATGCCTTTAAACGTACTTAGATACATTTTGTAAATGTGAATAGATAGATATACGAGTATGTTGCATATGACAAATATTTGCATTACGCTGGCTGGAATTGAACACAGCAACTTCTGACATGGCCGCGTCTTATACTAGGATATTTCAGTCCTCCAAGCAATTGAAAAGCACATGCTATTTCACATCAATCCCCTAAACAAGGTTGTTGAACAATACTAACATTAGCAGTCAAACGCACTACCAGCACGCCACACAGGCTGCCAAAAATACGAAATAACTTTAACATTCTAGCTTATAAAATGCCACGTAGCTATGTCATCGCTGAAACCTGCGAACGGTTTATTCAGGTTATCATTTTTTTTTTATCAATGCACCAATTCGGCGTGGAATTATCTAGCGTTTCGTATGCGTTCAAGGGTAAAGTCTGAGGCCGGCCGCACACATGTGCATTTATAAAGTGATGTCTGTGTGTAGACTTGTATGCGATATATATCTAGGCCTATTGTGCGCTGCATACACATGTGGTGGTGCTAGCTTGTGTGAGTGTCTCAGCGACGGCGGCTAACTTTTTCACTTGCAGATATAGTTGCTATGCCCGAAATATAGCACGAATGAATTTAGCGTCAATGTTAATTGCTAGGCATACTCAGCGGTGATGGCGGCGTCGGCGGCGATATCAGACGTTAGGCATCGTATGCGCACCCACCTGCGCGTTATAGATAATTGACATTAACTATTGAGTGTTTCTTCTTTACTTCTACTGTTTAATATAACTGCATACAAATTTACGTCGAGTACACCTGTTATATTGACGTGTTTAATAATATTATCTGTTGCTCGACACTCAAGAATTTTCGTAACACATTACAAAATTTAAACTAATATTTTGTTGTGAAATATAATATTTTTGAATAAATTTCTCTGTTCACTCCGATTAACAAGAATTCGTTCGGTAGCTTATTTGATGAATACCAACGCTAATGCATCGTTTCTTCTAATAATTCAAACTATATCTGTTTCTTTAGAGCACATTGCAGCCGCCCTCAGTCGTACTAAGAAATTTACCAACGATCTTTAAGTTCAAATAAATCTATAAATAATTATTAATGTATAGTTATTTTTGTAATCTTCAGAAGACAAATTTAACATTTTTCAATATTTTTTCTCTAATGGATCCCCAATTTCCCCCAGTGGGAGTAAGGATAGTGGGAATAACCCAAAGGTAAGAGCTAAGTAGGTTGGTAACTTGGAATGTAAGTTAATTCCGATGGCGCATGTAGCTTACCGTCATCCTTCCTTTTGATGTTTCTATTCTCTTCCGGTGTCAAAGTGCAAGTGGCATCTTTAATGTTATCAACATTCATAAGTTATCCAAACCACTTACCACCGGGTAGATTATCACACATTCGACTCAGCGCTATATATATCCAAAGTTAGCTTAACTTATATAATTGGTTCTAGAATGCGGATAAACGTTCTTAGATACATTTTTTGTCAAAATTATATTATATAGAACCCAGACCAATTTGCACTGAGCAATAATTGAACCCATTGAA
The DNA here is from genome assembly GCA_946251805.1 of Cybosia mesomella. Lineage (NCBI taxonomy): Eukaryota > Metazoa > Arthropoda > Insecta > Lepidoptera > Erebidae > Cybosia > Cybosia mesomella. The sequence goes on along the minus strand of OX276396.1, from coordinate 12,888,742 downwards.
GTCAGAGGGTCGCCCTCTGACTTAGCAGTCGAATGCTCTACCACTACGCCACGTAGTTCATCGAATTATCGATTATAGCTATGTTTTTTGTTATAGGTATCCATAGAATAATAGGATGCAGTTGTGTATATAATAAGGTGTTTCTATTAACGGATGAAGCTGTTCATCAAATATTTGTTTTCGTTCGCACCTTTCCTGTCCCACGACACATAGGTACTATGAATTAATTTATATATTGCCATAGTACCATGGACGGAAGGAAGGCGGAAGATGAGTGCTAGGGCGCACATTAGGAGAGGTCTATGTTCAACCGTGGACTACAATAGGCTGATTGATTGGTTGTTGTTTGATGGTATCATGCCTTTTCTTTATTATTATTGTCAGTTGGTCAGAGCATTTCCCCAGTAAGGGACTGGTCGCGGGTTCAAGTCTCGTCTTAGATGTTCTAGTTTTTCGATCTAAATCTATATAAAAAGATGTAAAAATGTAATTTGGTGGAGAGAGAAGTGAACTTTAAAGAACCTTTGTTTTAACAACTTATTGGAAACTATTTTTTTATATGCCCCGTGTGTTATCGATGGTTTTGCGGACGACGATGGCAAGAGGACGGACGGTATGTCATTAATGCCATGGAAAATGGGTAGGACTCCGGTTGTGGCGGCTGTGCCGGTGCTGCTGCTGCTTCTGCGGAGACTCTCAAACGGCGCAAATACTCAAATTTAATTGGAGATTATGAATTTGTGCCGTTTGGAGTCGAAACGTTAGGGGCATGGTGTCCGAGTGCTCGCAGTCTCGTCAGGGAGATTGCAACACGTATGATCGACGCTTCTCGTGACCAGAAGGCTGGTTTCTTTTTAGCACAGAGAATAAGTATTGCCATACAACGTGGCAATGCTACCAGTCTTCTGGGCACGTTACAACAGGAGGCATGCGATGAGGAATTCCACGATGCATTTTAGGTTTAAGTTTCTTTTAATTATTTATTTTATTTTAGTTTTATTTAGTTTAGTTTAGTTAGATATAAAATTTGTAACCACTTTTTTTTAATATTAATTAGAAATTAATTCACGCAGGTATTAAGTGGGTGTATGCGGTCCTATTAACATCTTCGGGACTTAAGGCAACATCACCTGCTAGCTGGTACATCTGCCGATCAGTGAACAAGGCTCTGGCGCAGGCTTTCCTCTCGGGATTGGGAGGCTAGACGGCAGTCACTCCCGTAAAAGCCAAAATAAGTCCAATAAAATGAATAGATGAAATCCTCAAGCCCGAAGAGTCCAGCTTAAAAATCTCTGAAGCAACCGGTACCATCACAAAAATTATGGTGATTTGCTTTCATATCAAGTATATTCATCATCATTACCTAAGCGTTGCGCCCGGTTGCACTCGAGGCTTTTACTTCGGATCCCGCGGTCTGAAATTTATGGTTTAGCTTATACGGCTTAGCGTCTGCCGCCTGACCTCCCAACTTCGAGCGGAAAACCTGCGCCAGAGCCTCGTTCGTCAACCAGCAAGTGTACTGGCTTACATGTGAGGCCCCAAAGACCTTATTTCAAGTGGGGACACCGGAAGCCGGACGGACGATCCACCCACGAGGTTTGTGGGCCACTTCATCCATGTATGTCCCAAAAACCTTGGAAGGGACCCAAATAACTCAATCAAATTCAAATCAAGTTTATTAACTTGTTGGGTTTTTAATGACTCTGTTACCTACTTTATAATATACCTTATACCTCTTTATTTACTTGCCTTGAATTCATACATGATTTAATTCACAATGTTGTTGAATACTGATAAGTATGTTACCATGTTTTCTTATCAGTAGCTAAACTATCAACATCTGAAGATAATCAGTTCCTAATTCAAGTGAATTTATGTATTGTTCTTTTGTTATAATTCGTTATGATATAACTGGACTTCGGTTAATTGGGAGCGAAGAGAGAGATCATTAGTACAGTCACAGCCAAAAGTAATTTAACACATTCCAAGTATTTTTTATAACACCTATGTGGTATAAAAAACCAATGACAATGAAACTATGGCTGGTTATGTACTCCATGTCAATCACCTAAGCTCTAAAATCTGTTATCTATACTAATAAATATAATTGAAATGTCAGTTTGTAATATTAAAATACACCTTTTTAATGAATGCACATTTATGAATGTATACACGGTGCCTATAACAAAAAAGCTATTTATAAAATTATTGGCTGTCTGTATTTCTGTCGGTTTCTTCCGGGTAATCTTTGAAGTGGCTGGGATGATTTTTTTAGCTATAAGGCGTTACTTAAGCTCCTTTTATTTTAGAAGAAGTAATAGGTTGCCGCACAAAAAATTTAAGCCCAGATCTAAGTTCACGCGGACGAGGTCGCGGGCACAGCTAGTAAACAATCATAATAATAAACAATCAGTGATATACATCAAACTTATTCTATGAAGATTACAAAAATACTTATACTTACATCAATTATTTCAGTTATTTACTTTTACGTAAAGATCATTTTTAAGGGTAAAATGGGAGTCTATTACTAAGACTCCGCTGTCCATTCGTCTGTTCGTCTGTCATCAGACTGTATCTCATGAACCGTAATAAAAAACGAAATAAAATAAATATTTACGAGGGCTCGTCCCATACAACAGATATGGTTTTTTTGCCGTTTTTAGGGTTCCGTTGCCAAATGGCAAAAAACGGAACCCTTATAGATTCGTCATGTCTGTCTGTCTATCCGTCCGTATGTCACAACCACTTTTTCCCTAAACTATAAGATCTATGCTGTTGAAACTTGGTAAGTAGATGTATTCTGTGAACCGCATTAAGATTTTCATACAAAAATAGAAAAAAAACAAGAATTTTTGGGGGAAACAAAAAATTTTGTTTTCCATCAAACCCATACGTCTATGGATAGGTATTCAAAAATGATATTGAGGTTTCTAATATCATTTTTTTCTAAAGAATAGTTTGCGCGAGAGACACTTCCATAGTGGTAAAATGTGTGTACCCCCCCCCCCTGTAACTTCTAAAATAAGAGAATGATAAAACTAAAAAAAATATAATGATGTACATTACCATGTAAACTCCCAACGATAATTGGTTTGAACGAGATCTAGTAAGTAGTTTTTTTTTAATACGTCATGAATCGTAAACTGCAATTTACTTTTCATTCAATCAACTGAAATATAAAAATTAAAAAATATATTATTATGTTACTTGCTGCTACGGAACCCTTAATGGGCGAGTCCGACTCGCACTTGGCCGCGTTTTTATACATATTGGGCTATTCTGTGGGCGACTGTATAATGTGGCTAGTTAATTCCAACTCGTGTAGAGGTTTTATCAGAAACCCTATATACCATTTGTATCATTTTTTTTTATTTAGCTTGGAAAAAGTGAACATTCAGGACAGGATTTGAACCAGCAACCAGTCACTTATAGGGGAAATACTCTGACCAACTGAGCTACCTGGACACATCCTAGATATTCAAAATTAGCTAATATATTATGCGCCTTACTTACTACGTTTATCAGAAAAGTTACCATACTAATTGCATCAAAATTTCATTTCAACTTAATAATACGAATTTATTACAGTATTACAGTACGGGGGTGGTTATGTCGTGTATCGACTAAAACCGCACGGTGTCCTCCCCAAGTGTCCGTTGCCGGGCACCCCGGGTAAGCCCTCGAAAGGATAACCCCAGGGTTGCCGGCGGACTTTGCGCCGGTGGAGTGCTAATGTTAAAACTAAGGCTGGATTTTAACGTTGAATTTAAACGCGTTTAATTCAATATAAACTGCGTTAGCACACTTTATTCGAAGGCTTTCATTGTGTAAAATTTGAAAACTCAATTTCGTTAAACGGATTTGCACTGGTATAATCCAATTAGCCAGTTTACCAGCTGTAGGCTTGCATTTTATTAATTCTACAATATATCTTATACGGGTTCGAATTCTGGCCATTATACTACCGACATAAACCCACTTCTACCACAAGCAATTTAGCTTAGTTAGTTAGTGGGGTTAGCGGGAATGCTAGTAATTTCGGTAACTAGAGTTTATAAAAATGAATATTTGTATGAGTCTGGGTGTTCCGAAAAAAACATCCAAGTTTATCCGCATTCTTGAACCCATTTCCTGCCTACCTATCTAACCTAGTTAAGCTATGATTAAGCTAGAACATTATCATAATTATTGTTTTATAGAATAACTTATTTTTGATATTGAATCGAGTACTTGTGGCGAATATCTTGCTAATTAATTTTCTTAGTGTTATTTTATTATTGAAAATATAGTGAGAACTGTTACAAAGTTTAACGTTTTAAACTTAATACAGGGTAATTCGCATTACAGGTCCTTTTGTACTAAAATATTGAATTCTTGCAGGTTCACACACAAGAAAACGTATAAGCACTTGTCAAGGTTATCATGAATAACTTTAAGTTAACGACTTTTGCAGATTAGTGAAATATTGTCTTCATACCGACATAATGAGTACGTACTAAGAAACTAAAATCATAAAATGAAAGTGTGTGCAATTACACTAGAAGTTCAACCGCTAAAACAGTGTATGAATGCATTCCCTTGTAGGTTCATTCTTCATACTACTCTTATCTAAAATACTCTTAGCTAAAAACTTTGATGTTTTTGACAAGCGAAACGGGAAACCTAAAATATTCTAATGCACGTCACAAACTTACATACATTTCTTTACTTATTTCCATTACATTACCAACCGTAGTTGTATAATGAACCTAAAATGGCTAGGTACTTAAAATTACTGAAAATTAGAAATTTTTGTGATTGAGATAATGTTGTTTGTAGGTAAGTAAATATAATGCTGGTTTTTGTAAATATTTTTATAATTTTTAAATAGGTTGTAACGTTGTAGATTTAACGTTATTTTATTTTAATGAATTTTGAAGTTTTACTAAAATACGTAAATTCTGATTTAATTTATGGGAAAAATTATTTCAATTTGAGTTACATCGAGCTACATTCGAGTTACATTTGATATAAGCGAATGAGATGGATATTATATAAGCCGTGGTCATTGACCGGGTCAGCCATTCTTGTGTCGATTTCTGACCGAGGTCACCTTGCACCCCCTGTGTGTGACGCTGCTGTCCCCGTGTTCGGCTAAGACACGAGATCCCATTCCATATTTTCTTTTCACAGGTGAGGACCTCCCAGCAGTCTAGCTTATTGCCAGCAATTCAGCGTAGCCTTCTTATATTGTTTTTCTGTGTTATTTTAGTGCTTTATACCACAAGGTCAAGGACGACCTCTACGGTCAGAGGTCATGACATCGGGTCATGCTGCAACACTACGCCTGCTTTTGTTTTCATTTTTATTAGCTCCTTAGCTTCAAGCTCTGCTTTGCGCCGTCTGGGGGGGACTCTGCTCACCTGCATTACAGCGACTCACCGACCATGTATCGTTGTTCCGAACTGACCCGCATTCTTTCGCTTTCAGGGTTCTCTGCGAGGGTTTCGCACCAGTTATATGGATGCGAGACACAAGCGCGGGAGCTCTGAGCACGCGCACCAGCTACAGCCACCTGCAGGGCATCAGCTGAGTGCTTTTACATTCTGAGCACCGGACCAGTTCCACACCACGGCAGAACTATTAATGACTCACTTCCTTGAGATCTAATCTATTTTATAAATTTTATGTAACAGAATTTTGATTCATTATATGATTGTATTTCCAAATGTAAATCAATCTTTTTATTTACTCATGCTTCTAGAGCTACGCCCGATTGGCAACTTAATAATTTTTATTACAGACTCCTCGCAGTCATATTAACTTTTTTTACTATTTAAATTCATTCTTATTTCGCAGATAAATAATTCCAAATGTTACAAGGTTGAACCTAAATTTATTGTAATGTTATGGTGTGTATGATTTTATCACAATTTAACTACATATTATAATTTTATATCCAAAAATTATTATGATAGTTCATAAATTGTGCAAAGATGGCATTTATCGCGTTTTTCCTGCGAGATTTGAGTACCTATGAGTTGCAGCAAAATACATTATTGTTTCAAGCACTAGGCAGTTCGTATTTGCCAGCATAGCAGTTTGAATTCTTCTATAATTACTCGTACCCAATTAGAATACCTATATGTTTTTACTGTAAGGCAGAAGTTTGTAACCAATCTACAACTAACAAACTTGTAGTTCTAGTTATAGCGAACATAATTAAGCATAGACTCATCAAAATCGAAGCACAAATTTTAGGCACCAGATTTCCGCAGACACAGTCAACTTCAAAGCTTTTATAACAGATGGTTGCTTTCACTTAAAAGTGGCTGTGTTTCATCTTTTTAAGAAATGTAATCAACGATAAAATACCAATCATCAAATCATGAAGATATATGTCTTTCATATTGTGGTGGATAAAAAATAAAAATTCGCAATGTTAAGCATGATTTAGTTGTAGGTTCTCGGCCTTGTGAATTATATAACTTGTGTATAAAAAGGTAGAACCGCGGTAGCCTAGTGGTATGGGTAAAGGACTGCTGAGACGAGGTCTCGGGTTCGATCCCAGGTATTACCATGGCACACACCAATGACTTTTCGATGCTTTTCGAAGTTATGTGTGTATTTATCGCAGGTTTATAAGTGCCCGGTTAATGGCAATAGGCTAGCCACCTATTACATTGGGACCTAAAACATAAACTGGCGAAACGTGGGTGCTAGCACCTCTGCCTACCCCTTCGGGGATATAGGCGTGAGTTTATGTTATGTTATAAAAAGGTGAACGTGTGTTATGCGTGCCCGCATTGCAAATAAACTGCGTAAATATATATTTCCTCCATTACCTTTTTATTTACGGTAGAATAAAATATTTAACATTATATGACTTATGACTACTATATTTATTGCTTGTTTTATTAAGTAACCGCAAATCATATCCTTACTAGAGGTAATGGTTCAATTAAATCGAGGACCACCATTAATACAACTTAACTCTCTTTACAACAATACAGTTGATTATTCTGTATATTGTACGATGCAATGTATAACTGATTTGTGTCCCAAGAAAAGGAGATAGAAAGGTGATAGATATAATTCAAAATATTGGCGTTGTAACTGTCAATTGAATTCAACATAATTATATTATCTATGAAATCATTGTGAAAATGAGCTTGCTAACATCCGTGTGGCTGCCGCCTTACCAAGGCCTATACCAAGAATTCATACATATACGAGTATAACTATAAATATACAGTCACTTAAATAATCTATTAGTCAAACAAAGGATATTTCAGAATTAATATTATCTGAGGTATTTAAATGTCACTTAGTCCCGGGCATATTTATGTTTTTACCCGCTTTTTCAAATTATTAGAATTTTTATATCTATGTCCACCCCTTTTAAATTTTCTCAAGATTTTTAAAAAGTATTGATTTAAAAAAATAAATTGAGCTGTTTATTAGGTTTTAAAAATATTATTTAAGACTGTCGAAGTCGGTTTTCTTTTGCAAAAATATGATTGTATTTTAATTTGTTAAATCGAATGCTCGTTTTAACTACCAAATAACACTATAGTCAGTAGCTTAGTGGTTAAGGAGTCGACCCTATGATCGAGAGGTCCCGGGTTCGAATCCTGGCCATTACACTACCGACGTGAACCCACTCCTAACACAAGCAATTAAGCTTAGCTGGAGGGGTTAGGGGGAATATTAGTAATTTCGGTTGCTAATACTCTTTAAAAAAAAAAAAAACTACTTTAAAGACTAAATTGTATCTATTAAATTATATTGTAAGTTGCCCTATACAATGCAATATTATGAGCAATAGGTAAAGTGGAAGCAGCCGTAATTCACTGGCACTAGTTAGAGATTCATATTCACCTCGCTAGTGTTCCGGTACCTATTACCCTCAGCTTATTAGAGTTCTTAACGCAAGCCAAGACTGAGTTAAACCACTACTACGGCAAGATTTGGTTCTGGAATTGCAGTCGGAGCATCAGGTTCTGGTGAGCGGTTCAAAACGTAAAGTTAACTTACATGCTCATAGGCCACTTCAGATTATAAGACGAGGGGACTGCGGACGAATGCAATGAGCAATCAAACATTTGGTTAGTAATAAACACCTAAACCTAAGCTAGACTTATTTTATTTTTAAAAGTTTGATAGGCTTAAGAAATTTCCAGTGTTACGGAACAAATACCAGATTCTAATTTTTAAACTTTCACGTTCCATGATATACAATAATATAACAGGAATTAACGCGATCATGTATAGTTATATACAAAACTTTGAATTGCCTGACGTTTCGACCAGGTTACACTGGCCGTGGTCACAGGCTGACTGGCGCAATGACAGAGGACGTGCACCAATGTGCCAGTCAGCCTGTGACCACGGCCGGTGTAGCTATACATGATCGCGTTAATTCCCGTTAAATTATTGTAAATACCAGATTAACGGCATTCATTAGGCTTGCACCCTATTACGAGAGTAAAAGGTGGAAATTTTAAATGTTTAATACCTCCTCTGCCTACTCGTTCAGCGATATAAAAAATATTTGGGCATGTAGGTGGTTTTGGTGGAAGAATGATAAAACACTGGTTAATGTTGGATACGCATTGCAATGTCATTTTTAAATGTTTCTCAGTTATTTAGTATTTTGTTATGGTATTATGTTGATACAAGTGCTAAAAACTAAATATTACCGTACAGTTACTATGCGTAAACGCATTGATACGAGATCATTATTCCAATCTTCTCATATCTAAAACCGAAAAACATTTAATGAGCTCATTAACGTAATATAAGTTTGTGATACCAACAGAAAAAAGTGCTACAGGTTTTAATGAGTGAGTCAATATAAGTGGTGACATTCAGGTACTAATCTATAAACAGTTAAGGAGCTCGACGTATAGCTGACCTTTGTTAGCTAGTTAGCAACTACCGGGAGAAACTGAAGTGTATTAAGGGTACTACGGGAAAACTGGCTACGTTTGTACAAAATTCGTAAAAAACGACAGTGTTGCTCACTTCGGTCTATACCGAATAGGGCTATCCCTTTGCCGCCTATTTACTTGCCTGTGATGATCGTATAGAGTGTAGAGATTTCTCGAACCATCATCGACCACAGCTTTAAAATGTTTAGTGTTGAAAGTAGACAAAGACATAGGTTTATTCTGCCCCATCAGCAGATTCGGCCCCAAATCTTTGAGCGTACTTCTTTTTATGTAGCATAATTAGCCTACCCTATCTATTGTGTAGTCAGTTTAATACTGTTTCTCTACTATTCAGGCGTGAATTGCTCCCAGTATGTGTCCAGCCCCAATATAAGTCAATATTCGCCAAATATCTTTTTGTTGAACTCATAGCCTTATGTAAACCTGCCAGAAAACCACGTATCTTTCTAATGTGACAATCGATGATTATATTGTTAGTATCAATTTTTTAATTCACGTATTTCTGAGTTTCCCTGCATACATACATACAAACATTTACTCACGCCTTTTTCCCTCCGGGGTAGGCAGAGACAACAGCCCGCCATCTGCTACTGTCCTTACATACTTCACGAGCTTCCTTCACTGTCATTAAACCTTTCATGCAAGCCCGCCGATTTCGAGTGCTTTTGACCTGCCCTTATTTCAGTATCTCATTAATTTGATCAATGTATGTTCTGCGAGGTCGACCCCGGCTCGCCTTGTGTGTCATTCGCTCAGTACTCATTCGTTCCTTGCATAAAAAATAATAAAATATTAATAATAATAATGAATGAATAACGTAAATGCGAGCTATAATAACTGAATTATTACATATATCTATGCATTTGCACATTATTGAGTAGAAATCTGTTCCTTAGATTTGTTATTGCTGTAGTTAGTCCAATGCCTTGTTATTATTTATTAATATTTCTATATCCCTATATTTATAATCCGATGCGTTAGAGTTGTGGCCATGTGGTGTCGCCACATGAAGAAATTATATTTTTTTATAATATAAACACAATAGTTCTAAGTCTAAACTTTATGTCCACTAATTAATCAATTATTTTTTTGGAGATCCTAACGCTACAGATTAATTTCTCGTTGCGTGATATCTCTTTATGGTGTTGCAATAAAAAGGAAACTTTATTTCTCAAAATAGTAGCTTTAGTTTTATTACTGCACTGTTGAAGTGAACCTAGTAAAGTAAGCTTATTCTTATAACGACTTATATTTAAAGAGACGTTTTTAAATATAGGTAGTTTAGCTAATTAAGAATCTATTAAAAAAGTAAAAATACAGTGGCGGGAAGCTTAATATGTAATTCTATAGATATATCCTATAAGCCTGTCATCTTTTTGTTTTAAATATGTAGGTAATCAAATATATATCACCAATTTCTGTGTATGGTTAATTTCACTGTCCTCATAGTCATGTGAGCGTTGTGTCCCGGTTGCATCCGAGGAGTACATCTCGGAGCCACTACACACACACTACACCTACTATGTTAAACATGATAAACACGTAATTAGAGGTACTTATAGTAAACTAAAGATAGTTACTAAAAACACAGGTATTTGACAAAATTGAGGTGAACTCAAATCTGCATATTGACTTATTTAAGTAAGTATATAAAAATTCATAACCCTATGTATAATCGATACCATTAATAATTAGGTAGGTACCTGCAATAAGAACTGAAAAATAATAATTAGTATATAGTATATATTAATACTAGGTATATATATACAACATTACATTGAATGATACTATAAACCTGGAAAGGAATTGTATGGAGTGTCATTCCAGTTTTTTCAGTATCTTAGTATTTAATTATCCAATCATAAATATATTTGCTTGATTCCAATTAATCTTGAATTGCATTATTAGTTTTGTGTTCGTATCTATTAAGGGCTCATGAAAACCACCCTGTAACTTTTGATTATAATATAGATTAACCTAATTAGCAACCCAGAAGCAGTTTTAAATATTTTTTAAATAATGACCAAAAGACTTCTGTTTAGAAGAATTCAAGAAAAAGTAGCGATAAGAAACCGTTTAGGTCCGCTACGTTTTAAAAGTACGCGCAACATTTTAAAAGATTAGAATTGTCTATGTGATTCTTTGACTGGAGATTATTTAGACAAATAACTTTCGTGTGTTATTAATGTATGTTTAAACTATAAGTTTTGGTTATAAACTCTACACTATCTATTTAGCACTACCAACCGAAAAAGTAAATATGACTTCTGAGTCTCCTAAAATAAGTTGACATTGCGTACCTGAATCTTATCACCTTATTAATAAAATTGATATACATATCGGTATTTATATCTCTACGTGAAATACATCTAGGCTCAGATTATGTCAGTTTAAAAAATGCTCACCAATTTAATCACGCCAGGGGTCACAAACCAGATTGGCGCTAATCACACAACGGCGGGAATATACCCGCTGATACCCGCTGGCATAGCATTTCACGAATTTCGTAAAAAAAAACGTTTTCTTTGAAAATTTAATGCAGTGAACATATTGAATTCTTTGACAGATAACCTTGGCACCTTTAGAAAATTGCGTGAATCACTGGCGACTTCCCTCTCACGTGTTTCAAACCTACCTATAATGTTATGTTGTGTAGTGTGCGCGTACAGCTGAAGTATCGGGGTGCACTAGGGCGCGCTGGATTATCGGCGGGCGGTGCACAAACACTCACATTCAAATATTCTCTAACCTTGATGCGAATCGGCGCACTCCGGGTTCCATCCGCCGACTGTCGTCGATACAGACGGGCTGAAGGGCTCGCTTCAGGTGTAACAGTGAAAGCGACACTGGTTGTGAAGATTCAGTGCGTATTGCGTGGGAACGTTTAGCGGCGCGGGCGTCGGCGTCGAGCCGGACGGCAGGCGCATCGGCGCGCCGCCACCGGCGGAGAAGTCGCGGGGCTGCGGCGCGGTGGCCGCGCTACATGTCACTGTGCGGCGAGCGCGCTCTTCGCGCCGTGGTCACCGACTCTCAGTGGCGTCGCCGTCCTACTGTCTGCCCGACGGCCGGGACGGCGGCGCGCGTTGCACCGCCCCGCTGCACCGCCTGCCCCCCAGGCGCTATGCCCCCCTCGGTCGGCCCCCCACCTCACGTCGCGCTACACCCGCCCCGCCCCGAAGAATTTTCCGCATCGGGCGGGAAAAATCGATTGTGCAACGAGACCCGAATAATTTCGGCAAGACGCACGGCGCCCTTGCATCCTCCGGCGGTGGCGGTAGCCGCTGCCGGTGATCCGGTATCGGCGACGGTCAAGCGCACCGCCTTTCACTCTATGCCGAGGCTTCGCGAACCGAACTTGTAGCTCGGATCTTTGTAGCCTTACTGACTTTCTACCCAATGCATTTGGCTATGTAGCCATTGTAGGTAATTGGAAAACTAATAAATGGATTTCAAATATTGTATAATGTACTAATGAGACATATAAAAACTTTTTGTTTTCCCAATAAAGAAAAAAAAATGATCATATAAAAATATGATACCGTCAAGGTGAGATAAACAACATTCACATAGTGACATCAAAATAACCAAAAGATTATTACGTAAAATAATACGAAGATAACATATCTATCTCTGCAGTATGTGCATAATATATATTATGTACTTTTTAATTTATGACTAAATATTTTCTTTTGTTCACTATATTGCCTATAATAATTATGTATCCTTATATCAATATATAGTTTACGTATTACACATGTATGAGGGTAACTCCATCTCTTCGCGCGGATGCTGCACAAGGATCGATTATGGGATCCGGTTGTTCTTCATCTGACAGTAAACCAGAGAATCCATTAGAAAATTGAGACGGTAAAAGGCTCACCTATTTGTATAAGCTACGTGGGGTTGAAAAAATGGGAAGAAATGTTATTACCTATTCGTTTTCCTCACTTTATGCTTGAGTTTCTTTCGTCTATGGTTGCAGCCAGCCACCTTACACGACAGTAAACACAAACATTGTAACTAGGTAATTGGAAAAGTGGTGGTAAGGTTTTGTATTCTTTTCTTGAAGGCTCTATTTGTTGCAATTTGTACGTGCCACTAATTGGAAACTTAGCTTCTGATTTTAATGAGACTTTCATAAAATTATTTTCACTCGGTTGTGCAGCGGCTACGAGTACAACTGCTCTGCTCTGAGGAGCTCTCGGATTTGATTCTAGAGTGAATGAGTAATGTGTTATTAGGGAATACAACTCTAAAGTTTAATTGAAATAATTGACAACCTCGTGGCATGGTGGTGGAGCGTCGGAGGTTGCAGGTTTGATTCCCGCTCAGTGAAAATATTAATATACATGAGTATGTCTATTTGCACTGGTGTGGGCGTTATATCTATGATATGTAATTATGTTTGTCCGCATTCTAGAACCCATGCTTCATGCTATGCTTAGTTTTGGTCTAGAGAGTGCTGTGTAGTTCATCCCAGAATATTTTATTATTTTCCTAATTTCTGACTTGCATCCGATTTTGTAAAATATACATCAAACAAAACTGATTTACATAAATAGGCACTCTTACGTAATTATTTCCTGTGCATTTTAAGCCCTCGGGTGGAAATTACACTTAATAATGAAGTTAGTAAATTTTACTCAGAGGAAACGTACCTTTATTTAAAAAAAAAACTAAACTTTCATTCAAACACTTTCAGAAACTCGCACAGTCGGTAATCCAACCGGCTAAAATCCGAAAAATAATATCCTATATTTTTATGGTATTAATCGATGGGTCAAACATTAAGATCAAATGTCACAAAAAAATATGGTAAATTAAATAAAAGGAAATCCATAAAATCTAAACTTATAAATTCCGTTCAGTTTCCGGATAACTTTGAATGCAGAGCTGTTCCTTTTTGGGGTTCCGTAGCCAAATGCCAAAAAAGGGAACCCCTATAGATTCGCCATGTCTGTCTGTCTGTCCGTCCGTATGTTACAATCACTTTTTTCCGAAGTTATAAGGACTATACTGTTGAAAATTGGTAAGTAGATTATGTGAACCGCATTAAGATTTTCACACAGAAATAGAAAAAACAATACATTATGGGGGTTTCTCCATACTTAGAACTGAAACTTCAAATATTTTTTTCATTAAACCCATACGTGTGGGGGATGATAGATCTTCAAAAATGATATTTAGGTTACTAATATAATTTTTTCTAAACTGAATAGTTTGCGAGAGGGACATGTATTATAATATGATGAACATTACTATGTGAACGAGATCTAGTAAGTAGTTTTTTTTATCGTCATTAATTTTAAAAGAATTTACCTTTCATTCAATCAACTCAAATATAAAAATTAAAAAAAAAAATCATATTGTTACATGCTGCTACGGAACCCTTCATGGGCGTATCCCACTCGCACTTGACCGCTTTTTTTTATTTAAACATGAATCTTTCTTTTCTATATCCAGTACTTGCTGACCCGGCCAGCTACGTTCCACATTAGAATAGATTTATGTTGGTTATCTTATCAGCTGAATTTATTTCGTGAATGTGGGGCCATCACAAAGCTGTAGATGGCCCAGAGTCAGCCAGGTTGCGTGAGGATTGCGCCAGATTGCGCGGCGTGCGGTTTGGGTCAGTTCAGCCAGCCAGCTTCTATGTATAGATATACTTATACAAAATTATAATAACTTACAGTAAAATAGTAAAATTATATTAAATAAATACATTGTATAAAAGAATGTGTATTTAACACAAAGTCGTAATAGTGGTGACCGCTTATAACACGAGAACGGATGGACCGATTTTCATTATGTTTGATTTTTTACATTTGTCTCCGCCTCTCTGGAACAGTATCCATTTTGTGGGTTTTTTCTTTTACCGGAATCCCCACGGTTACCCCAACGCGGGTAGTGTAGCAGTGGGGGTAGTTATGTCGGACCCGAACCGACCAAAACCGCACGCCGTCTCGGGTCTCTAATACCGGGGTATAAGCTGGCCAAATAATGCATTTTTTAACCAACATAACTTGATTCTAAGGCGGAACGAAGTTTGTCGGGTCAGCTCGTATTATATAAAAGTACTTACATACCAAAAGAGGGTGGAAGCCGCCGCGCTATGCACTGCGATCTCACGCATCATTCGTGTTTAGTATTTTACTGTATGAAACGTAATAAATCGTAACGAGGGGAAGGCACATTAAATATTTATTTAAAAAAGTAATTGGTTGTATTGTAGGAGGAATATCGACGCCAAAAATGTGTTTTTTTTAATTTTTGACTTGTCGTTGGCAACTTAGTATCGATGTTCAAGCAATACTTGAAAACAGCTGAACAGATTTAGCTGAAATTTCACATGAACCGATTTCTAGGGTATGACCATAAACTTCGGTATACATTTCATGCTATTATAGGTGTCATAGGTAAAGTAGAGCACGTTACTTTTTTTACAGGGTAGATCTTTGTATTTACCAATATTAACAAGTTACATACTGCCCTATAGACATTCATTTCATACTGCAGACCATAAAACTTTTTATTTGCTTTTTGAAGAACCTTCAACTTAGATCAAGGGCTCAGTAAGAAGTCTATTTGGACATTCTTTTTTCACATCTCAATTTTGAAACGTTTTAAATAACCTCTATCAGAATAATGCATGCACTACACCAGGCCTAGTTTTTAAATAAATCCAAAAATACACTGCTGAAGATACACTTCACTTAGGTACACTGCAGCATCTAGACCAAAATGTTATAAGTGTGTCAAAATTCTATTAAATTTTAGCAATGGCAGAAATGTAGGGACCCTTCCATGACATAAATTTAAAGTGATTTTAATAAGATTTTAAGAAAAGCGCTAAATGTACGCTAATATTACTTGTAGATAAACGTCGTAATCCACTGCTTAACAATAATTTATTATCGTTTGCAATAATGCTATCTTTTCTGCGCTTACCTAGAAATCAGTACATTAAGCTTAAATAGTAAATTAAGTACTTTATTTGCGTCATGTCATAACCACTAACGTCTAAAAATTAACATAGAAATAAATTTAAGGCAAGCATTTTTCTATTTCTGAGAATATTACAACAGTTGTTTGGTGTATTATTTCTCGTTCATAGGTAATGAGGTGTTTAGTAGTGCAAAATTCTAATTGTGCTATTTGTAGAATAAGTAATAACTGTCTATTTACCATCAGATAGATGTAGAAAACATAAAAACGTACACAAACTTTTAATTGTGCTATTTGTAGAATAAGTAAAAACTGTTATCACCATCAGATAGAAATTGCTCGTGCCTGACGCAATAGCCTAATAAAGAGCCCATATTATTAACTATGAACAAAGTTCGGTCATTAAATTGTAAGGTATCTGGCGAACCTTTGAGTATGACCATAGAATGAATAATAGTACTGACGTGTACATGGTGTTCAAGGCCCTACCTACATCTTTGGGACCCAAGCCAACCTCACCTAACATAGGCTTTCCTCTCGGGTTAAAAAAGTCAACAATAAACTATAGTTTTCTATGTTATTAATGAAAGATGCTAAGCAATTCCTAGTTTTAAAATTTTATTCTGAGAGGAAATATAACTCTAGGTCTCGTTCCTTGCAGACAGGTGTACCAGCTAGCAAGTGAGGTGGACTTGACCCCGAAGACATTAATACAACCCCAAATAATATGAGTAACACCAATGAAAAAGTAAGGTGGACTTGACCCCGAAGATGTTAATAGAACCCCATATAATATGAGTAATCCCAAGAAAAAGTGAGGTGGATTTGGCCCCGTAGATGTTAATGGAACCCTATATACAACCTATTGATATGATGGATCAGCAGGTGTACCGAGTATCCAGTACCGCTGAGGTTGGCCCCGTAGCCCGTAGGTCTTGGTGATTTGGCACCATTTCAACAGAAAAGTCTTACGCGCATTTTTTGTTGAAATTCACTAAGTTATTGTTTCACTTTTGATTTTTGAAGTCAGTTTAATTTTTTTATTGAAATTTTATTTATATATTCATGTACATAGTTTGTTAGCAGGAATACACTTAACTATTAACGAATAAATTATTTTGTGTTTTATTATCATTGAAGCTAATTTATTTATGCTATGTATATTTTCTACACAATATTATAGTGTTTGTAACATAAATTGGAATGTATTATAGATATTTGAAAGTAGATATTTTAGGTTTGAAGGGTATGAGGCTCCAGCAAGAATTGCGATGCCGAATCCAACCTGCAGTAACCCCAAGAAAAACCTGACAACCGGTATACCAGCCGAATAACGGACGAGGCTGTAGCGCAGGCTTTCCTTTCGAGGTTGGGGATTCAGACAGTAGTCGGCTTTTACCTGCCGTAATTGCCAATACGCCCATTAAAAGACACAAGGACAAGCTTTAGTGGCAGCCAGGACAATGCTAAGTTGAAGTCAGATAAGTCTATACTATTTTAAAATTAAAAATTAGTTGTGTCTGTAGATTGAACATATTTAAAAAAAAAATTGGGTTACATTGAATTAATGTTCGCGATGGACGCAAAATCTATAGAACGGATTTTGATGCCGTTTGTTGGATTGCAATTGGTTGAGTAGCAACGGAGATATGACCAAAAGTCGCGGTAATTGACATCCGCCACAGCCACAGGCATCAGTTAGGAGCACCTTTTTTTTTTCTTGCGGAAATCCCCTCGGATACCCCCTTGTCAGCCAGCGGGGGCAGTTATGTCAGGCTTGAACCCACTAAAACTGCACACCGTCTCGGGTCTTCAGATGCCGGGGTGTAAGGTTGCCCATAAAGCATATCCCTCGCACCCCGACTGACCTTGGGCCATCTCCGGTTCCGAGGTGGCCCCCTCGGGTTTGGGAACCACGGCGCTAGTCACCCCACCGTCCCGGCCTGCTTCTGCTGGGGTGACAGGCGGCCTCACCTGCCACCCCCAGGCCTGTTCTCATGGAGACGGAGGTCGTTAAGCGACCTCTGGCGCCTGAGGCGCCTGCGACGCGCGGCGAGCACCTTGCGGGCTCAACGGGCCGGGAGAGTTCTAAATCTCTCCCGGGCGCGCTCCGCCATCTCTTTCGCGAGCATTACATGCTCGCAGAAGGAGGCCGCGGCGTCCCACGCACCCGCGCTCCGCGCCGTTGCCTCAATTTAGCTGCCGAGCGATAGGACTCCCACCCCGATGGCTGCCACGAGGTCACGCCTCGGCGCCTCCCACGCCGGGCAGTCTACCAACGTGTGCAGCCCCGAGTCCTCGCTCGCGTCGCAGTGATGGCACTCAGGTATTGGCTCTTTCCTGATCCGATGCAGGTGGTTCCCGAAGCTACCCTTAACGGAGACCACCTGCGTCAGTCGGTACGAGAGGCTTCCGTGTCGCCTCTCTAGCCAATCCTCCATGATGGGTCTTACTGCCGCTATTAAAGGCGTGCTCTAGTTACTAGTACCTGCTTAATATTTTTAAAAGTTAGCTTCCATACAGTTTCTTTTGTTGAATTGTTATTATTATGAACTGGTGGCCAGGGTTCCGACTTCACCCGAATTTGCAATAAAAACTCTCCTCTAACCTGATTGCAGCGCCCTCCACTGAGTCCAATTGTAAATATAAACCACAATAAGCTTTAATATGAATTGTATTCTTCTTACTTCAAAAATAGATCACTTTCGACATAATAGACTTCCATACAAACACTCATCCCTTATTTATACCCTTAGTGCAGATTTTTTTAAGAAATACCAATACACATGTAAGTTTAATTCTAACCGGCAGCAGTTACATCAGTTTTGGTGTGATAGTTGAATGACTTTTCATACAACCGTTCCTCCCTTATTTTACCACATATATTTCAAATTTATTTTATTTATTATTTTTATATATTATTATTATTATATATATTTCAAAAATCCTACCTGAGTGGATGTTTACAACATTAAAAGACATCGATTTAGTTCGTTAAAAGTGAACATTCAGGACTGGAACTAAATCAATTGGAAAAATGAGCATAATTGCTTTAAAATTACTTTGCATAAAAGGTATTAACTCTGAAAATTTCAAGTTTGTAGGCCCAGCTGTTTATTAGGCTCTGGGCAGTATCCGATCATTGATGAATCAGTAAGTCGGTACTACGAATTATATTTATATTTGTAGATATAGATAACCGCACTGTATTCATCTTAAAACGAGGCCTCTGTAGTAGTTGTTTGGGAAACCCACAATTGTTCATAAACGAAATAGCCTTTATTGTGATACAAAAACTACGCAAGCCCGATAGGTGGGTTAATGGTCGCAGAATGTACAATCACCCTCAGAAGTTGTTGAAGACGAACAAATTTACAAACGATATTTACATTGGAATAAATCAATGAATAGTGAAAGGGGAAAGTATGTTGGTACCTTTTTTTTTTTTTTTTTTTTTTTCGTGCGGAAATCCCTTCGGATACCCCCCCGCCGGCCAGCGGGGGCGGTTATGTCGGGCTTGCACCGACTAAAACCGCACGCCGTCTCGGGTCTTCAGACGCCGGGGTGTAAGGTTACCCATAGAGCATATCCCTCGCACCCCGGCTGACCCTGGGCCATCTCACCACTAACAGCATCGCTCATCCTGTCTCCTCTGAAAGCAGAGGAGTACGGAGAGCGATGTGTTCCCGCCACGTTGGGTATTGGCCGACGATCAATGCCAACCCTATGAAGGGGTGAAGGGGAAGCCATTGACCGCCGCCCAGGGTGTACCGGCCGCTCCGATTCCGTTCCCCCCGGACTGCAGCGGGATCGGAATCGGAGCGACACTCGAGGAGGTTACCCAACACACACCCCAGTATGTTGGTACCTTATATATAATATTATTAAGGCATCAAACTTATACTTTGAAGAAATGAAAAGTTTTTAAGAATGAAAATGAAAAGTTTTAGAGCTAAGTCAAGTCACTTCCGGGGGCAACTGTACTTACATTATTGTATTTTAAATATTCGATTAGATTTGTGTAACACCGACAGGTACAAAAACATTTAGAAATAGGTAATTCAGCCATAGTACATGGGTATTATGGTATATACACAGTTACGGTATTTTGTTGTAAAATTCTATACTCACCTATGCTCTTGTATATTTATAATACATCCTCATCATTATCACAGCACTAGTTCCGGTTGCATGTAAAGCTTACACTTTGGAGCCCAGGGTACACTAGCACACTTCTTATCTTGATTTGGCTTATGTTGACTTTTACGGGAGCGACTGCCGTCTGATCCTTCAACCTCTAGAGGTAAACCCGCGGCAAAGCCACGTTCATGAATTAGCAGGTACACCGGTTAGCAGGTCAGGTAGGCTTAAGCCCATAAGATATTGGTGCGATAAAAAAATAATCCAGTGTTCCGACTATGTTGGCCACCTAACTGCTCCGATAAGTAAATCGCTTTTCGGTAGGTACCTAATAATGCCATTGTATTTATCTAGTCTTCATGTAACGTATTCCAAAGATTCTCCAAACAAATCTAGCGATACAAGTCATAGGTATGGGATCAAATAAATAGCGACCAGGTTTTGTTTCTTACAAAACCTATTGGTACAAACTAGCTTCCCGACGAGTAGATCCATATGTATGTAAACGTTAAGTTGGTTTGTGTACGCTAAAAACGTCAAAAAGATCTACTTATAGAGCTCAAATTTTGACATGATGCACAACCCGCTATAAAGACTGTTTTTATTTATTTTTAAATTTAAGATTTATTACGAATTTATTCCCAGGCAAAGTCGTTACCCGGGCCGCTAGTATATATAATATAGATAAATCAAATAACTGTAAACTTTCACTATCACTTTTGAGACTGGATGGGGCACTGCTTGACACCACGAAGAGAAAGCTAAATTATTTGTTTCTAATTTCACGACACGAGGTCTTTAGCCTGCAGGCGTAGCACTTCAGTATTCACTAGTCTACAAGACACTACTGATATCAGGTATTCGCATCGCACACAGAGGTAAACCCCAAACCACTGTATATCAGACTGAAAAATAAAAATAAAAATTGCTTTACGTATTTAAGTCACAAAGTACCAGTTATACCAGTGTCAGATTTATTGTTTCTACAAACATTTCATTTAAAAAAAAACTAACAAAATGCGTACTTGAACAAAATAAAAGATCCTAATAGGATTCAGCAATGCATTTGAGTACTAAATCAGTATCCCAGTTTTGAAAGAAAGAAAATTGAAAAAAAGCATATTAACATCAACCAACTTCCAACAATATTTTAAGACTATGTTGACTGTGAGATATGAGCCATGTACTGTCACCCCTTAACAATATAATCCCACCTTAGAAACATGCTATATACATAATAAATTATAGTGAGCATCCACATGCAATACTGGGTTTGTAATACTATACAGCGCTAAACACTCTCGTGGATTGCATAGTGTAGGTCAGAGTTACTTGTTAGGTGACAAGTGCACTTAATTAATGTCTCAATTCAAACTTTTCTCAGTCTACCATTTTGAGAGATTGATTTCAACCTTCTGATACCAAAAAAAAGCAAAGGCTCAAAGGTGTTGATGACACCATGACTCCCAATAATGCGGACCGCACGTTGCTGCAACCTATCAAGAGGATCTAGTAAGTACTGAGCAGCGCTATTCCATAGTAAGTATAGATGAGAGCAGTATCCCAGGCCAGAAGGGATTTGTATCTTGTACAGAAGAAACCGCTGCTCAGGGGTAAAAAACCGTCTCATTTTGTTGAGGACTCCGAGTTTACGCGAGGCCGTTTTAATGATGCTTTAGATGTAGTTTTTGTAGTTCAGATGGCAGCGAACATCGAAGTAGGGAGAGGAAGGAATCGACATACCTTTGCTGTAAACGCACATAACTGCGTCTTCTTTGCATTGAACTCAACCAGGTTTTCAAAACCCCATTGAGAAATGTTATTTAATAGCTGGTCAAGCTCAGTGACGGTGTATCGCCCGTGCAAGGTGCTATCATCTGCATAGCAATTAATTCTGCCAGCAGTCAGAACGGACCCCTGCGACACACTAGTATTTACCAGCAAGAACTCCGAAATTCGTCAATCACAAAGCACTTGGATACGTTGCTTTTGCAGGGAGCTATCAACCCAGCTGCACAATTGGGAAGGCAGGCAGAGCTAAGGCAGGCAGTTTGGAAAGAGGAGACCTATGCCAGACTCTATCGAAAGCCTTGGCGATATCAAGACTAATAGCCAATGATTCGCCATACTTGTCCATAACCCCACTCCATAGATGAGTGACGTACGCCAGAAGATCACCCGTTGACTGTTTCGGCCTGAAGCCCTACTGCATTCTTACATCATTAATTTATCGTTGTTTAGCGTGACGATAGCCCATTGGTGTACGTAACGGACTGCAGGCACGAGGCCTCAAGTTCGATCCCCAGTCGCCCCGGGCACACACTTTTGACTTTTCGTAGTTATGTGTATATTAAAAATGTTAATTATCGCTTAGTAATGTGCCCGGTAGATGGCAATAGGCTCACCCTATCATACATTGGGACGTAAACATAACTGGTGAATCGTGAGTTTGTAATACACCTCTGCCTACCCCTTTGGGGATAAAGGCGTGAACGTACGTTATGTAATTATAAGGAGTGATCCTCTAGGTATATTAATGATATGCTAAAAAGCATTGCACAGCACTAAGGTGACAGCTATGGGCCGACAGTTACAGGACCACTGGCTTTCCGGACGTCGAGTGATTACAGCACTATACGAACATCACGTTGCCTGTTATGGACGTTAGCCATTGCCTGGTTACAGCTGGGCAGTGTCGATTCGATCGATTCGAGAATTAGCTACAAAGAGATTCACCAGCAACTCTGCTTTATCTTGTAGCTCATGAGCCAGGGATCCATCAGGGATACGCAACGGGGGCAGTGAAGGCTGATAGAAGTTAAATTGCATGGCTTTAGGCATTAGCCAGTAGCTACGGCTGCCCGCGGGCCCACAAACTCGTGACCAAACCGTGCTATGCGCTGGGCACGCCAACTGCTTTTGGTGAACAGCCTCTGCACAACCGCACCCAAATGGGTGCAAATGAATGCACGCTAAGTATTCACGAAGTCTATCCCAGTCTGCTGATGTGTATTGACAAAGCCATCGCTTCTCCTGCACGGATCGTGGGAGAGCTACAATCGGCACCTTGGAACAGACCAAACAATGGTGGGAGTTACCTAAAGCGGCACGCACCGAAACACTGTACTGGTCTGGGTGACTCGTCAGCAGGTGTAGTAGAGAGGGTACTTGACCTAATATTTTTGATAATTGGTGGTCTGGCGTACCAATTGAGTCAGGTCATGCGTGAGAGCGAATGCGTGGGTGGTTCTTCCCGCATGGTCTATTTTGGCGGAGCCCAGCCAGATCTTATGGTGGGTGTTAAAATCCTCAAAAAATACCAATTCAGCGTTCAGAACTCGCTTCTACGCATCATCTCCCGCCTGACTCAGATATTCACTTGTCTTAATTGTCTGGTCAGAAGGCGACATCTAGATTTTTATATTTGGTGGTGCAAGTGTTATTTCCAAGAGTATCACTACGAGTAATTTTGGAGGCAGACGCAACAGGTTTATTTACTTTTTTTTTGCTTTTTCTTTTCCGTGCGAAAATTCCCAGGAAACCGCCCTGCCAGCCAGCAGGGATGGTCATGTCGGGCTTGAACCGACTTAAACCGCACGCTTTTTTCAGTTTTCAGATGTAATTAATTTATATAATTTCCTTCTATAATGCTAGCGTGGGCTATGTCTTTTGGGATCCATCCCATATTAAATTAAAACTCTCCTATGGTGTTTATGGGTGTTGGATACATGTCTCATAAGCTTCCCAAAAAATCTTCTTTCGTGCGGAAATTTCTTCAGATACTCCCCCGCCGGCCAGCGGGGGCGGTTATGTCGGGCTTGAACCGACTAAAACCGAACGCCGTCTCGGGTCTACAGACGCCGGGGTGTAAGGTTGCCCATAGAGCACATCCCTCGCACCCCGACTGACCCTGGGCTATCTCCGGTTTCGAGATGTTTGTTTGGGAACAAACTCGGGTTCCCTGGGGTTTGGGAACCACGGTGTCCCCGTCTTGCCCCGGTTTGGGGGAGGGGCGCTAGTCGCCCCGCCGTTGCAAGAAGTATACCCAAGAAAAAAAAACATGCTGTTAGTAATTTTTTTGCGATATATTGCACATATTTATGCATCATTGATCCAAACTAAGCAGAGGGGTTTTAAAACTCGAATAAATCTACTTAGAATCCTTATTTTTGTAAATACATACATATTATACATAGAAACACCCAAACCAACGCAAATATACTATATTTTTATGCTTAGAAATATTTACTCTGAGTGGGATTCGAACCCGAACCAACTTAGACCGTAGCAGTCGAAAGCTCAACCTCTACTACAACCGCTACGCCACGCAGGTCGTAAATTGCTGACTCAAAACCAATTTTCGATTATACTTTTATCGGAATTCATAATCTTGTAAATACAACACGCTAAAATGAGTTAAAAGAGTTCAAACTTAAAATGAATTTGCTGTTTAATATTACGTCCGCGAATTTGGGTATGGGGATATATGTAGGTATATGATAATGCTTTAAAAGTGTAATTTTCAAGGGTATCGCATTTTAAATCAACGAATTTGATTAATTTTTTACAAACGTAAAAAACTAAAACTGCAGTCTTAATCAAATAGATCCTGAGTCAATTTTGACCCTTTACGCTATTCCCTATGGATAAGGACTTCGCCAACTCTACATCTTTAAAAGATAGGAGAGGGAAAGGATATTACTTATATTTTTCGTCATCAAAGGTTAATATTTGCCATCAACTTGTAATTATCTAATTATTAAGGCTGTCGTCACGAAATATTGTTGTCATTATTAGAAAAAATAAATTTAATTTTCAAATACATAAAAGATTTCACCAAAAATGATTACCTACCAAATAAAACCATAGTTCTTTCCATGATTATACATTTTGTTCTTAAAATAAAAGGTTCACCCCATAATAGATTAGTACTCAGAATGATAGATCTGTCGCCAAATATGTCGATTTTCGTCCGCAGATTACGACAACCTATGTCCCCGACACGGATAGATTTAGGTAAGAAGTGTTGGGTGCCCTTGCATAAAATTAATATTTCCGTTTTAGTACAACTGCATTTTTGGATAAAAGCTTGTTTTAAAAAAAAGTTTTTTATTAATTATTTTATTTTTAACTTTATATTTTTAGCTATATCATGTAGCACCAGAGTGCTTAAAAAGACAAACCAAATGAACTCAAACACAGTGGGTCTATCTTGTTAGGTTCAGAAATTGTTATGACCACTGTCTGTCTGTCGTATCCATCTTCAGACCTTGAATATTATGCAGCACTAGAGCGTTTATAAAGACAAAACAAATGAGGCCAAACTCCATAAGATTAACTAGTTTAGTTTAGGAGTTCCTATGGCCATCTTCTTAGACCATCTTCAGATTTTGAATTCCACGTCACATCAGAGTGCTTGTCAAGACAAAACAAATGAACTCAAACTTGATAGCTTTATCTTGTTTAGTTTAGGAGTTCCTATGACCACCTTCCTACTCCATCATCAGACCAGCTCCATGGTACCATATTAATGTCTTGTCATCCAAACTTAGTATGCATGCAAAATTTCATCTTAATCGGTTGGGGATAACTGCTTCAAAATTCAGTTGCAAGATTTGATCCGAACTAACATACACACATACAAATATACCAAACATACATACAAGTTAAATAAAAGCTTGAGATGAAAGTTTCACCGCGAAACCTTTCCCATCCAGTACATTCCTAATTTTCCATTTTTTGATCTCAAAATGCCCGGTTGTTGGTACCAGGTTCAGTCTTTATTAGCTTGGGCTGAAACATAGCTAAACAACTTGTCTCGTAAAATTGTCTACTAATAGCTTGTAGAATGTGGCTGTAATGTAGGCGTCTGTCTATCCATTTGGCAATATACCAGTGACAGATGTGAGTAATTGTATATAATATTACTTACTACTAACAACGTCTAACCGATCACTAAAATTTTCTATAGCTCCTCAAATTTACGATCATGTTTTTTTTTTATCGAAAGTACCAGAAAGGTCCAAGGAACTATTAATACCAGTAATCGAATGCCCAGCTGCTATTCCAGCACGCGTCGGCGTCGTATTAACAAGCTAACCCTTGAAAATCATTTTTTAAGTTAAACGGTTTTATTTCCTACTTATTGCATTTTCAAGTTTTTTTTTGCTCGCACATATTGCTTTTTCATTTTTTTCTCATAGTAAACTATTATGTGAAAAAATATTTGTTCCACCATTTTGTAACAGCGGTTATCACGGATTTAGATTAATACAGAATAGATTGAATTGTATTGTCATCAAAACTAAAGATTTGTACCAAATATAGATCAATCCGTCAACAGAAAGTGGTTCAAATTAAAAAATTTGACCAAAACAAACTTATTAAATAAAATTTGACCCAAACAAATAAACAGGTCAAGCTAAATAAAACCGTTTAATAATAATAAAACAACTCCTTTAAAAACGAAATAAATGTTTGTCAGCTGTGTAAGTATTGGTTATATAGACCGGTTCTAATGATTACTACAATATTGGCATTGATGAAAATAATAACATAAAATAATAAATATGAAGTGCAAACACCTTTAATGATAATGGATAATGGTAAAAGTATTGAGCAATTTGTTAGCTGTCATGATATTAACTACGCGCTTCACTTTTTCTTGGTAGTCAATGGATGGTGTCAAGAAACTGTAACATGTAATTGTATTGTGTTTCATATGTAAACATGTAGGTATAATAGATATGGTTCATTAATAACATGTAATATGAGCATTGAAATAAGATTCTTAGTAGATTAATATTCATTTACACCAAATTTAGCTAAATGGACCCAAGGGTGTGTACACAGTGTGTTATGCGCCGTGTATGTTCTGCACGCGCACTGAGTACTAAACATTTGTGGTATTTGCGTGCAGAAACTACAAGTATTTAGTGCTCTCATTACTTACAACTTACGAAAGCTCGTGTAATGTGCACATACATCTTTCAGATCACACAAGTATATATATTTTTAATTATACATGAATAGTTTATTGCAAAAAATACGTATGTAGTCGGCCTCCGGTATTTGAAAGCAGCTGAATGAATCAGTACGTGCGCTTGCCTCGCAGGAGCAGTGCGCTAACAGATCCACTGTGTAATTGATACGTGTACCTAACTCGCAGTCATCATATATTATGCGTTGACAACTAAATATTATTTAAAGCTCAAGCAGTCTGGAGTGATTTCATTGTCAGATCGTAGAGAGACCTCTACGGTCTGACAATGTCCACGACGATCCATGACCATATTTGGATGTATAAGATCTTGCATAGCTATTTCAGCTGCCCACAGTTATTAAGTAGAACTGCATCACTCCCTTCTACCCATCACCACGTTGAACGGCTTAATTTTCCGATTCCAAGGTTTTCTAAGTCGTCAAACGAAGCCAGTGCTCTTGTAGATATCCATGCTGACTTGCTAATCAATTTTAGATCCACAGTATTAGAACATTATAAGAACAAAATTAAGCAATAAATTATTTCTTACCGTTGAAACTTTATTTTGTATACCATTGTATTATTTATCTATATAGGTATTCGTTTCTAATTGAGGTTTGGTCCAAGAATTTTTATGAGCTTTTACCCCTTTAAATTGGTTAAGTTGGAAGGAAGCTATGTGTTATCATTCAACTTGACTTGTAATAGCGTTCATGTATATTGTCATATGCATGAGTAATCTCATAAGACATAATGCAGTCGTAGACTATTTATAAATCTTTTTGTAACAATTCAGCCTGATAATATTTGTACTTTACTTACCGTGTACCTTTACTCACGCAGCGCATACCGTGGGAGCTGTCCAGGTGTACGATTTTTGCAGACTTATTTACGAATAACATCATGACTCTAGCTACTATATATGAACATGTGTGATATTCTGGGGATATCTTTTAAGTACAGCAATCCAGTCGTATATTGTCATAACAAATCAACAATCAACAATAATTGTTTGTATTTTAATACACTTGCTCTAATATGTATTTCAAATGGATACTTGGCATGGCCCTTTTTTTTTTTTTCGTGCGGAAGTCCCCTCGGATACCCACCCGCTGGCCAGCGGGGCGGTTAAAAAACAAATATTGCTTGCCATTGCATGCTTGAATTGCATATAAAAAGCACTTGGGTGGTAATATTAAAATATTAATTTTAAAAATGAATATCGCGCAGGTTCTTCCTGTGTTTTTATTTGCTCACAAGTTTTTGAAATTAGCATAACCCTTGCATGTATTTATATTTACGATTGTTTTTATAAAAGATTTTTTTAAATTGATATAAAACTATTTTCAACGGATTCTATTGCGATTTATTTGATGTTATTTTATATTATACATTGATCCCGACGTTTCGGTTGCTTTTCAACCGCCATGGTCACGGGGAAACTAAAGATGGTTGTTGTCTTGTAGTTTGAAGTGTAAGTTATCTCAAAGTACCCGAACTATATTGAAATGTTGGAGTTACTATTTACGCAGAATGAGCTCACAGTGTTATGAAGTCTTATAGTATTTTTAATTTTTCTTGGAATTAATTAAGTGAATGACTGGGTCCCAAGGTGGTGGTACATTCCAACCATCTTCTCTGTTAAAATTAGGTTGATTATTTTAATTTCAATAGCTTCGCGGAGCATCCTAGGTATTGAAATTGTTTTAAGTTTTATTTTTCGACTTTTTAATTTAGTCTTAATCTGTGCATTTCTAATAAGTGCTTCGCAAGACAAATCAAATGAGTCGAAACAGGACGGGTCTGTCTGGTTTAGTATAGAAGTTCCTATGGAGACCTTCCGACTTCATCTTCAGACCCTGCATATCATGTAGGATTAGAGTATTTGCCAAGACAAAATAAATGGGCCCAAACTTGACCGGTTTATCTTATTTAGTTTAGTTGATCCTATGGATACCTTCCGACTTCATCATCAGATGCTTCGTTGTACCATATTATCGCATTGTCACCGGAGATATGCAAGTATACCAAATCTGAGTCCAACTGAACGTCAGGAAGTGGTTCTAATTGAGCTTACAAGATTTGACCCATACCAACAAACTAACGAATAAAGTTGAATATGTAAAAGCTAGTAAAAACATTAATTAGCTGAAGAATTAGACAATATTCATAAAGTCAGCCTTTGTCAACTTAAAGAATACATGTTACTATTCCCATACACATCATTACCATTTTATTCTGAAAAATACTGAATCTATTTTGTCTGACAAAACCTTATATTCCTACATATTTTGCCATTTTAAAGAGTTGTATGGTAATCAGCGCTTGTCCTATTTTAACAGAAATGAAAGGACGTCTGAAGTTGAGTCGAAAGTCAAGTTTCTACTTCACTTTGACCTAACTTTATTGTATACAGACCATATGTCTAAAATAATATGGTGTGTACACAATAAGGCACTTTCAAAACGTTAAAGAAAATAAAATAAATTAGACTAATTATGTTTTAGGAATCAAACCTCGTCAAGTATACGAGTAGTAGTTCAGTTCTGATTATCACTGGACATGGGTGCAGTGGCACGTCGTATCAATGGGCAATTATGAAAAAAAAACTATAGTAGAGTTCAAATTGGCTACTCATAACAGCTCATGTGCGTAAGTCACGTTTTAGCGTACCTACTAGCTGCATCGTCCGCTGCCAGCACTGCAAATGGTGGAATCATTTTTTGCTATCCGTCTACTTATAACCGCTTAAAAAGCGTATTAGGTATTGTTTTTTATACAAACCAGTCGCGTCGTGACCTCGGCTGACATTAAAAACGGGTATGCTTCGCGCACACGTGCTACTTTCTGCTAAAACAAACCTTACGACATGTCTCGTCTTTACTAAATATATATCCGTACGGTACAGAAGAACTGTTGCAGTTCGTTACAGTACATAGAAGATCAGTCTATATAAGTTTAACAATACGCCTGCTTTTCATACCTGCTTCAAGAAAAATAAACCTTGCAAATTAAATGTAACTAACAGAGCGTACATACGCGTAAATGCAGTCTGCATTTTAGAAACCACTTCGTCAAGAGATATTTGATATACGACTATGTGTATTTCTTTTCTCTTAATAGCTTGAAATTAGATTTATATGATCTAAAGAATGATTCGGTACATATATAAATTTTGAAAATAGTAAATAAGCGAAAACTGACACATTTTGGTAGCTCTATACATTGATGTCTTTATTACTCCTCTGTAGATATTATTGTACTTTTATATAATATATCCATCAAACTACAATAGGTATAGGATTGAAAGAAATAGAAATAAAAAACCGGACAAGCGCGAGTCAGTCTCGCGCACAAAGTTCCGTTCAGTCGTTCCGTACCTCCGTTACCTGTATCGCGCAAAAACGAGCAATTAATAAAATCACGTTTGTTGTATGGGAGCCCCCTTAAATATTTATTTTATTTCAATTTAATTAATTTAATTCAAATTAATATTTTTAAAGGGAATATAAAACTCAATTTTCTGTGAAAATTTCAAGCATCTAGCTGTTGTTGGGCACCCCCTTAAATATTTATTTTATTCTTTTTTTTAGTATTTGTTGTTATAGCCGCAACAGAAATACATCATATGTGAAAATTTCAACTGTCTAACTATCACGTTTCATGAGATACAGCCTGGTGACAGATGGACGGCTGGACAGCGGAGCCATAGTAATAGGGTCCCGTTTTACCTTTTGGGTACGGAACCCTAAAAACGCGGCCTTCGCGGGACGGCCGGAAGATGTGAAACACACATGACTTGAAAATATGAATGATATGAATACCCATAGTAAATACACTCACAAGGAGAAGCAACGAAGTATACAGGACATGCATATAGATGGGAATAAAAATCGCCAGCAGTGAGAGGGTATGGGTCATCCCGTATTATATTTGTCACTATGACGGTGTAATTGTCGGTCTTACCCCTAACGAGTGCTAATATCGTATGTCATACATCTGGAAAAAGCGGCCAAGTGCGAGTCGGACGGCGAGTCCGTAGCAGCAAGTAACAATGTTTTTTTTTATTTTTATATTTGAGTTGATTGAATGAAAGGTAAATTGCGGTTTACGATTTAAGAGGTTTAAAAAAAAAAACTACTTACTAGATCTCATTCAAACCAATTTTCGGTGGAAGTTTACATGGTAATGTACATCATATATTTTTTTTAGATTTATCATTCTCTTATTTCAGAAGTTACACACATTTTACCACTTTGGAAGTGTCTCTCGCGCAAACTATTCAGTTTAGAAAAAAATGATATTAGAAACCTCAATATCATTTTTGATGACCTATCCATAGATACCACACACGTATGGGTTTGATGAAAAAAAAATTTTTGAGTTTCAGTTCTATGTATGGGGACACCCAAAATTTATTGTTCTTTTCTATTTTTGTGTGAAAATCTTAATGCGGTTCACAGAATACATCTACTTACCAAGTTTCAATAGCATAGTTCTTATAGTTTCGGAGAAAAGTGGTTGTGACATACGGACGGACAGACAGCCAGACATGACGAATCTATAAGGGTTCTGTTTTTTGCCATTTGGCAACGGAACACTAAAAATTACACATCATCACTTTAAGTTGAAATAACCCCTAACCTAATGGAGCCACACCATCAAGATTTGGAGTTCTTTACCAACACACGTGTTTCCTTCTTCCTACATTCCCGGGTCCTTTAAGTGGGCGTGAAAAAGTATCTGATGAGGCCGTCAAGCTAAGAGCCACCATTGTAACATTATCGGTATCTGTAATGGTGACTCTCATTCCTACGACTTTATCTAAAGCTTTCCAACAGGCGAGGTAAAGTCATATTGACGTGACCATTAAAAAAAAACAAAGGTTTAAAAATTTAACCTCACCTGCAAACCGGCATACCTGCTGATTGGCGGACCTGCTGAGGCTCTAACACAGGCTTTCATCTCGGGGTTAGGGGGCTTATTTCTTGAAGAAATCTCTTCCAGCAGACCTGCGAGAGGACAGTTTGAAAAGAAGAAAATTTAAGGAGTGCTGTTGTTGTACTATGGCCAGTGCGAAAACCAGACTGGTAGGAGCTTAGAAGATTGTGAGTGAGTAAGAAATAGGATAGCTGTCGGTGAACAATATGATCAAGTACTTTTGAAAGAAAAGGTAGAATAGCTATTGGACGGAAATGAGATGCCGTTGTGGGATTAGACGTTCTGGGTAGAGGAATTATATAGGCCAGTTTCCATGCATCAGGAAATATAGAAGAATATAGCGAGTAATTGAAGATGTGTGTGAGTACAGGCAGGATAATGGGAAGAAGCGGGGTAATCATCCTTGAGCAGATATTATCGTTTCCAACAGCCGAAGAGGAGATAGAGAGTAGGGACTTTTGCACGTCAGCTTCTATGACAGGACTCAAATTGAAGGCAGGTAGGTATCTGCAGAGTTGGCAAACTCAAAAGAGACTGCAGTGTGGAATTTTTTATGTTTGGGTTAAGAGAAATAGGCGGGCGTGAGAAATGCTTGTTAAGGTCACCCAAATCCATATCTGGCATTGCAGTCTCAGGAGGCCTACCGATTTCCACAGATTTCAAAAAATTCCAGATAGTGGAAGAGTTCTGGTTGTCAAGATATTTGTGGAAATGGCTTCTTTTAGCATCTCTACACATCCTCCTGCAGCGGTTCCTAAGTATAAGTGTTCCGATTGATTGCGATTATACCTGCTTTTGGCCCTATCTCTGCAGGCCATTAGGTTTTAAATGGTAGGAGAGAGCCATGGTGCTGGATCATGCTTTATTTTTACTTTGTGGATGGGGGCGTGGCGATGGAACAGGTCAATCAGCTTATTGCCAAAAGTATTCACCATTGTGTTCACATCGGTGGACTCATAAATCGGGGACCAGTCCGTATACGTTGCATCTTGCTGCAGCGCCTCCAAGTTGATACTCTTGTAATTCCGCTGCAGACGGAATTGTACCTTACGCTTTGGGGGGCGAATACGATAGGAGAGGTAAACTAAATCATGATGATTATGTAATATATATAAAAAGAAGAAAAAAAAGATTAAAGATTAAAAAGTTGTAAATAACAAATTGTTATAATCTTAGAGGTGTCTTAAGATTATTTTTCTTGCATAACTCGTCAACTCGCTGGTTTAGTGCAGAGATTATACAATTTAATTTGCTTTAGCTAAGAAAACAAAAAAAAAAGAGCTTGGTTTTGCATAGAAACAAGTATGAACATAAGGACATAAGCTTAAAAAAAAAATAGAAGTAAAACGAAACGTAATAGCAAACAATTTTTAAAGTCGTATTGAAACACGTAATGTCGAACGAGACAACTGAAACTGACAGCGTCAAGTCAGTCAGTCAAGTGTCAATATCAATAAGTTTATATGATGTTATCAAAATATTACAAATCACACAACTTGTATGAAAACAAACTACCGGCAACTTAATTAAGTGAAATTTTGACAAATAATGTGATTCATAGTGGGTACAAGGATAGCTAGTAGGTAAAAAAAACGGTTACTATAACTTGCCAGTGTAAACTGAAGGACTAACATTCAGATAGCTCAATCTCGGCGACGTCTTGTCTTCACGGTTTTCGCTGTGTTTTTCGAAATCAAGTTCTTAGGTGCTAGCTCACTTTGAGATGCCTGGGAATCGTGGGCCATAGTAGCAGGGGATGGGTATTGAGACATTAAAGCATCGAGCTCGGCTTTGCATACTACTTTCCGACGGTTCTTGTCGGGAGTTAGGATGATGATCTTACCATCCATTGACCAACAACTTCTGATACCAAAGTGCCTCCGGCTGTAGTAAAGACCCGATGCCACGTTTTTGTTAAAAACTCGGATATTGTGATCCCTGACCCCTTGAGTACAGTTTTGTTATCCCAAACTATATGCCGTTGTTCCATGCTATGGAATCTGACAAGAATGGGGCGTGCCTTTTCCTGTGAGGCTTTCAAACCGGTGACAGATGAGTGATGAGTGATGCTGTATTTGGACATCCAGTAGCTTCATATCAGCTGTGATAATCTGCATAATTGACTCATGAAGCTTCTCATTAGCGACCTCCGGAATGCCATGAAACAGTAGCACCTTTCGCCTCATAGTGGTTTCATGATTGTCAAGTCCCAGAGTAAGAAGTTCAATCTGGTTCTTAATTTTAGTTAAGGCTAAAAATTTTGCCTGCCATGGCAAAATTTTTAAACTCACTAAACTCACGGGTCAACGTAGCAAGATCAGCCATCGCAGGTGCCCCTTCAGATGTTGCCTTTTGCAGCTTCTCTTCATAATCACCCATACGAGAGCCAAACAGCTTCTCAAGGTCTTCTAGACTGCTAGTTAGCTTGAGGTCCATATTGTTGAATAGCAGCACCCAGGGTAGTGAAAGTGACAGTGTGTATTGGATAATATAATTAAAATCTTATGATTTTAATTATTTTTTCCCACACTTACTATAACTTAACGCACGAGAAAAACATAGTGATTTGACTAGAGCAATGCTATGGCATCAACCCATGTTGCATTGTTTTTGTGCAAGATTAATGCATTTATATGTAGATATTACTACTAAATTAAATAAATGTATGGGAACTTAAATTTGCGTGTATGTGTCGCGACTATCCACACACGAATCCGACGAAAACACACGAATGGAGTATGGAGGATTAGAAGCGAGGTTGCATCCAAAGTGCAAACTTTGGATGTAACCGGCATTGGCGCTCGGATGATGATGATCACTTCAAGTAGAAATAACCCAATTGTGGAACACACACACGGAATTACCCTAGTAATA
Source organism: Cybosia mesomella (assembly GCA_946251805.1). Taxonomy (NCBI): domain Eukaryota; kingdom Metazoa; phylum Arthropoda; class Insecta; order Lepidoptera; family Erebidae; genus Cybosia; species Cybosia mesomella. The sequence goes on along the minus strand of OX276396.1, from coordinate 12,853,924 downwards.
GACACAACGGCAGCTTCCGGCCTGCGGTCTGTCTGCTCAACTGTGCAACTGGGTTGCCAGCTTTCCGCATGAACGCAGCATTCGAGTTCTTTGTGACGGCCGTAAACGTTTCTCTTTCTTCTGCATATTAATGACATACTGCCCATCGGCCGCATCCATTGCTATACAGATGACAGCACTTTGCACGGGCGTTATTTTGGACATCCTGCAGCCAAGCGAAACAACATTGAGAAAAAAAGATGGAAACTTTTTATTGAGCTCGACCGGGACCTGGACCACATTTCACAGTGGAGTTCCGAAAACCTGTTCGAGTTCAATGATAAGAAAACACAGGCTTGCGCGTTTTCAGCGTAGCTATCTCCTTTCATTCCCCTCCCAACTCTTCAGAAGACATAACTATCATCGCTACAGAACAAAATCAACATGCTCGGTGTGGATGTTCGCTGTAATCTAAATAAAAAAAATTACATCGAGAGCGTCATTAAAATAGCTTCACGTAAACTTGGAGTACTAAACAAGGTGAGACGGGTTTTCATACCGAAGCAGCAGGAAGTAGCAGTGTCTTTTGTATAAGATACAGGTTCGTCTCTGCGTGGAATATTGGTCTCACCTCTGGGATGGCTCCGCTCAATACTTGTTAGACGCTGTCGATAGATTGCAGCGCCGTGCACTTCGAATCATTGATAATCCTGAGGTCACTAAAATTCTAGAGCCTCTGTAGCTGCGTCGAGACATAGCCTTCTAGGCAGTATTCTATCGCTTATACCATGGTGAGCGTTCTGAAGAGCTATTCCAAATGATTCTACCTTCCAATATCGAACACCACGTGCAGTACTCAAGTATCACCCTCATTGCGAACGCGCGAACGATATTATCGGGAACCAAGCGGTTGGGAATCACCCTCCCTCCCTCCCTTTCTTTGTCGTACGACAAAGAACTGGAATGCTTTCCCACATTCCACACACGCATTCTCTTCTACCTACAATCCCGGGTACTTTAAACGGAGCGTGAAAAAGCATCTGTCAAGACCGTCAAAATAGGGACCACCATTCTTGGGATAGCATCTGGAATGATGGCCACTACTCTTTGGACTTCACCTCAGTTTACCGTCAGGCGGGTTGCAGTCAATTGACGTACCAAATTTAAACAAAAAGAAAGTAGCTATCACCATACATACGCACACACACGGAGTAGGCAGAAACAACAGCGCACCATCTGTTTATATCCTTACGCACTTCACGAGCTTCCTATAATGTCATTAAACCTTTCATGTATGTCTACCGCTTTGGAATGCTTTTGAACTGCCTTTTTTCAATCCATCATTTGATCAGTGTATGTTCTGCGAGGTCCAACCCGGCCTGCCTGCCCACTTACACCATTCATAGAAACCAAAATATTATAAACTAGCTATACACATACATGTATATATATATGTAGTCACAGGTAGGCTATCCGTGATGACGGTTGGTGCAACCTTATCAAAATATAGTACGACTCTTTCTAAATTGGTTGTAAAGACAAAATAGTTCTCAGTAAGAACATAATGATTCTGGAGTGAGGGTCTAACAAGAATGATCTCATAAGGTAATATATCTAACATAATATTGGACCTTCCGTCCGAAAAAATGTACCTTTCAATTGATCAAAATATTTTTCAAATGGGTGCCGAGATACCGCATTCTAAACTCCAAAAATTCACACTCAATTAGTATTGACTACTACTAGATTATTGGGCGGAAATGAATACGTGAAAGTCATACATATTCTGACAAGAAACAGCAGCAAAACACACTCTGTTATTGAGCTTTTATGTCATATTTTTATTTATTTATTTTATTTTACATAAGACTTACATCAAAAAAACGTACCTGGTTACTTTTTTTTTTATTATTTTAATATTATTATTTATTTGACGCCGCGTGGCTTATTTACAGTTAGTTTATTTAACTACTGAATAATACTATAGCTTATTACATTGTAAATGGAAACCAAATAATGGAACCCGCACCCGAGTAGAGTAGTATGGTATGTTAAATGCAATGCTAGTTGGAGTAGTTGGGCAATTGGGCATTTGACTGCCAACCGTTGTAAGAGGCGCACGCGTACTAACCTATTGGCTCTTAGTCTTGCTTGTTTCTGTGTATAACGTTTGATTTTGTATGCGACTGTAAGAAGTGGAAATAGACAGTCTATTAATGTAAAAGTTGTTTTATTTCGAAAGTTCTAGCCATTATAACACTCACGATGGAGAGTGATAATGAATATTGCTTCGAAGACCTCTGATGATTCGACCATATTAATATTACAATAAGCTATATTTTATATTGTATCTACATAAGTATAACAGTTTAATTAAAATGTAATTTTCAAGATAAAATAATATTTCACATACATTACACATTATACCTTTTTTTTTTTTTTTTTTTTTTATCGTGCGGAAATCCCTTCGGATACCCCCCCGCGTGCCAGCGGGCGCGGTTATGTCGGGCTTGAACCGACTAAAACCGCACGCCGTCTCGGGTCTACAGACGCCGGGGTGTAAGGTTGCCCATAGAGCATATCCCTCGCACCCCGACTGACCCTGGGCCATCTCCGGTTTCGAGATGGCCCCCTCGGGTTTGGGAACCACGGTGTCCCCGTCTTGCCCCGGTTTGGGGGAGGGGCGCTAGTCGCCCCACCCGCCACCCCCAGGCCTGCGCTCATGGAGGACGGAGGTCGTTAAGCGACCTCCGGCGCCTGAGTTGCCTGCGACGCGCGGCGAGCAAGTTGCGGGCTCGGCGGACCGGGAGAGTTCTAAGTCTCTCCCGGGCGCGCTCCGCCACCTCCTTCGCGAGCATTACATGCTCGCAGAAGGAGGCGGCGGCGGCCCACGCGCTCGCGCTCCGCACCATTGCCGCAATCATGCTGCCGAGCGAGAGGACTCCCACCCCGATGGCTGCCAGGAGGTCACGCCTCGGCGCCTCCCACGCCGGGCAGTCCGCCAGCGTGTGCAGCCCTGAGTCCTCGCTCGCGTCGCAGTGATGACACTCAGGCGTTGGCTCCTTCCTGATCCGATGCAGAATGCTCATTATCGCGCTTGTTTGACATTCATGAAAAGCCTTCTTGACGTTTTAGTTGACGACTGATTTAATACGAATTTCGACGCGTCTCAAACGTCACACAATATTCTTTTTAGATGACGTGTACATATAGTTAAACCTAACCCACCAAGCGTCGGTAGCTTAGTTGTTAAGGAGTCGGCATTACGATTGAGAGGTCACGGGTTCGAATTCAGGCCATTATACCTACTACCGATAGTGAATCCCCTCTTAACACAAGTAATTTAGCTTATCTGGAGGGGTTAGGGGAATACTAGTAATTCCGGTTACTAATATTCTTTTTCAAGGAAGACTGGAAGAACTATGCCATTGGTTCAATAGTTTTCATTCAGAAAATTGAAAAGTACGAGTAAAACGTTGAAGGGGAAGAAATATTTAACTAACCCATAGCGGAGTGGACTACCAAACTATGAGCATAAGCTCTGGTAACAATTTGATATTGTTCATTATAGCTTCTTATCAGTTGGTCACATAGTTACAAATATCCACAATAACGATTATGCTCAAGAATGATCAATGATGATGATTGACAGTTTAACCCTCCATATTTGCTAACTGGCATATTTTTGACCAATATTAACGAAATTAGTACGTAGAGCTAAGTTAGAAGATTCATCCTCATCCACCGTATTAGCCTTACTCCTGCTTCCACTTCTGTCAAAGTCAACAATTGAAGATTTCTATGAACTCAAAATGAAACCCTTTTTATTAAGAGTATCTATATTATTATTAGATAACCTAATTAAAATCATAAGATTTTAATTATATTTTCCCACACTTACAATAACTTAACGCACGAGAAAAACATAGTGATTTGACTAGAGCAATGCTATGGCATCAACCCATGTTGCATTGGTTTTCTTCTACTTCTAGACTTGATCTAAATACAGTAAGTTATGATAACGTTTGATTTTATACGAAAGTGTAAGAAGTGCAAATAGACAGTCTATCAGTGTGAATTTTTTATTAGTTTTATTTCGGTAGTTCTAGCCATTATTACACTAACGATGGAGAGTGATAATCAATATTACTTCGAAGACCTCTGATGATTCGACATATTAATATTACAATCAGCTATATTTTTTATTGTATCTACATAAGTGTAACAGTTTAATTAAAATGTAATTTTTAAAAGAAGGTGCAAATGGTGACTGCCTGTCAGCCAATGAACCATCTCCCGCAGTCCCATCCTCTAAGAGCAAGGTGGTCAGGGTTACAGATTAATCAATTTAATCAGTGGAGGTCATTGAAGGAACATAGTACTCACTGGCACAAGCAATAAAGATACTGATATTCTTATGTCATAAAATTTATATTTACGACTGTGAAACGTATTCAGTCATGGTAAAGAGTGAAGTAATATGAACAACATTTAAAAATATTATGCTTCAGTAATTTTTCCTTCTCGTCTTTTAATAGTCAACGCACCTATAGAAATTACGCCTTCATTATTACATTTTAAATGTTAAAGTATTAAGGCCTGCTAAGACCCAAATAAGAAGTCAATGACATATTGAGGAAAAGTCTCGGATACTTGACTGTAAAGGCCATAAAATCAACGTGACGAATCTAACGATTTTGTAAACGCTTCGGATTGCTTCAGGGTGATTCATGTTTTAATTCATTATATAATTTACTTTTGATCAATATTAGTAAATTGATTGTCACATCCAAACACTCGTTCGTCGTACCTACTTCTATTATTTGAACCACTTGCACCGTATAATGTCTATTGAGTGTATAGTGCTAAATAAATTCATAGACATTACAGACACACAAGGCCAGACTATCTAGGTGGTCAATGACCTCATGTTTCGATCTCTGCAAAGAAACAGCCGTTGAGCAAAAAATAATTTAAAAGCGCAAGTAAACCGTCTGCAATCGGCCTGAAATTATTCAGTAAAGTAGATTATTATACATTTTTATTTTATTATAATATGGGCAAAAATAAAAATTAACATTTTCATAGATAGTTTACCACATCATGCTACGAAATAAAAAAGAATCTTTATCACAAAACAATTAAGAAATTTATCAAAGCAACTTTTTTAAAGAAAACTAGTATAAAATTTTGAAGTAATTAGTATGCTGACTTTTCCTATTAGTTTAAATTCAGCAAAAGGCAACATCCAGGATGGGACTTGAAGGACAGGTTACGGGTTCAAATCTCGTACTGAATTTTAACTTTCTCCGATGTAAATTCATAAGTATACTAGTAACCTAAATTACTAATTTTTTCATCGTTATGGCAAGGGTTCGAGACCGCTTTTTTTTTAACGAGCGAAAGCCTCCTCGGGCTTCATCCCACCGGAGCCAACTAAAACCGCACGGACTAAAAACGCACGGTGTATCTTACGTCAGCCATGTGGTACGGGGATTCTGGTGTGCCCTAGTAAGAAAATCCCAGAGACCCCGACCGGCTCCAGTCGCCAGCGCTGGCGACTACTGGTATACTACTAGTATATACGAGATTACTAGTAACCTAAATTACTAATTTTCTCGTTAACCCCTCGAACTAAGCTGAATGGCTTTTATTAGGAGTGGATTGATATCGGTAATGTCATATCCAGGGTTCGAAACTGCTTGCTCTCGATTGCAAATTCAGTCTTAACTACTAGGTTATGGTACGTTAGTAACTATTTATTAATCTGTGGTTATGGCTAGTAGTATACACATACTCGAGTTAACATTGGAGAAAAGTAAAAAAAAAAAAACGACTGTTAACGAATTCTATCACGATTTATTTGATGTAATTTTTATTATTTACACTGAAACCGACGTTTCGGTTGCTTTACGGCAGCCATAGTTACGGTAAAAATAATTTTATTTCAATGTGTGACATTCGCGACAATATCATATATAAAAAAAAGTTATTATATTATTTCTTTTTTTATTTCATCATCATCATTATCATCATCAGAGCATTAATCCCAGTTGCATTCAAAATTTGCGCTTTGTAGTCCACTGTCCTACTCTCCTACGCTTCCTTTCCATTATTTGGTTCATCTTGGCTTTTAGGGTAGCGACTACCATGTGACTACGGCAGAGCCTCGTTCGTCAATCGGCAAGTGTACCAACTTGTAGATGAGGTTGATTCGATCCCCGAAGATCTTGGTGAGCCCCCATTAATATTTTATTTATAACTAGCTAATGCCACGCATGCGTTGTAATGTCTAATTTTTTTGCAATGAAATCTTCACACAAATGGCCACAAAAACTGTACAAAGTTCAACTCAATCGTATTAACATTGCGCGGGCGCATAGATAATGAACACACAAATTTTCATTTTTATATAATAGATGAAAGTTCTTTGTTATGCGAATTGAAATGTCAATTTTTACGAATGTGTTTTGAAATATTAAATAATTTTGATAAATTAATAAATCTATAAATAACACGTGGTATTTTGTATGCTCTTCTTCATCGGAGCGCCAATCCCGATTGTATCCAAAGCTCGACCTTAGATCCCGGGCTCCACTCTCCTACTGCTTTCGAAGATTTGGTTCATTTTGACTTTGACCCTTGCCGTTTGACTTCGCACCTCCGAAAGGAAAGCCTACGCCATAGACCGACCGTTAATCAGCAGGTGAACCTGCTTGCAGGTGAAGTTGGCTTAATCCCCGGAGATCTTAGAGGGGCCCCAACATCGAGCAATCTCATCGATGGGCCCTATAGTCCCAAAAGCGGGGTATTTTATCAATTCGCGTAAACTGCCGACATTACCATACTTTATCAATTTAATTAGGTAAACCCGTCTCTAGGTCTACGAGTTGATGTCGAGGCAAAACTTAGTTTGTTTAGAACAGTCTTATGGATGTGAAATGCCGTTTGATGACGTAGCGACGCGCTTTATAACTGCAATTCTCTTACCACTCGGCTCGCCGTTTTAATTTTTAATGATAAAAGAGCAAAAAATTCTTTATTTGAAAGATACATATTAATTTAATGGTATTAAATTAATATGTATCTTTTAAATAAAGAATTTTTTTGCTCATTAAAAATAGCCGCTTTTTTTGTTTTTTTGATTATGCTATTATAAACCATTCTTTAGATATTATGCATATTTTTTATTATAGACTTCTACTATTAAAAATGCGGAAATGTGTATGTATATGCCTGGATGTGTGAATTTTAGTGACAACACAATATTTTCCCGTAACTACTAAACTATTTCGCATCCGTCCCGTGGTCTAAGCGCTGCTTTGATGGAAAGGACCCATCGGATTGTGCTTCTGCCGTCGCTGGTGAAATCAGCTTGGGTATGGAATATTATATTCCACACACTGAGGTCACCAGCGCCCGCAGAACTCGGCCTTGGTTTGGGCGCGAGTGCGCTGATGCTGTTCAACGGAAACGGTCGGCGTACCGCGCGTGGACTAGGGCACGAGTCGAGTGCGATCCGAATGCAGGGCACCTCAAGGCGGCGTATAACAGGGCCACTAAGGACTGCAAGAGGGCATACGTCAGAGCGGATGCCCAGCGCATAGCACTGCTTGGTCAGCAACTCATGTCACATCCCGCGGGTAGCCGTGGGTACTGGCGACTGGCCAAAGCCGTGCAATCCAACTTCTGCCAGCCTTCGCTGCCCCCGTTGCGTTACCCTGACGGTTCACTGGCTCACGAGCCGCAAGAGCAAGCAGATATGCTGGTTAACCTCTTTGCGGCTAACTCCCGAATCGACGACTTTGGCTTGCAGCCGCCAACACCTGTCACTTGTGACCACTCAATGCCTGATATTCGTATCAGGCAATGCGACGTCCGCGCTGCACTACAGTCACTCGACGTCCGGAAAGCCAGTGGCCCTGATGGTATACCAGCGGTAGTTCTTAAAAAATGCGCAGCGGAGTTAGCTCCAACGCTGACGCGACTGTATCGCCTGTCTTATTCCTCGGGATTGGTCCCGGGGGCTTGGAAAGAGGCAAATGTACAACCGGTCCCCAAAAAAGGAGATCGGTCCGATCCGGGCAACTATCGACCCATAGCTGTCACCTCAGTTCTCAGCAAGGTGTTTGAACACATTATTAACGCACAGCTCATGCGTTACCTAGAAGATCACTCCATAATTAACGACCGGCAATATGGTTTTAGGCCAAAACGGTCAACGGGTGATCTTCTGGCGTACGTCACACATCTCTGGGGTGAGGCTATGGACAAGCATGGCGAGTCACTGGCTATCAGCCTTGACATCGCCAAAGCTTTCGATAGGGTCTGGCACAGTTCGCTTCTTGCCAAGCTCCCGACCTACGGTCTGCCATCTCGACTGTGCAGCTGGGTTGCCAGTTTTCTGCATGAGCGCAGCATCCGAGTCCTTTGTGACGGCCGGGCTTCTGAGTTCATGCAGGTTAATGCTGGTGTGCCTCAGGGGTCCGTCTTATCGCCCACTCTCTTTCTTCTGCATATCAATGATATGCTGTCCGTGGGCAGCATACATTGCTATGCAGATGACAGTACTTTGCATGGGCGTTATCTCGGACATTCAGCGGCCAAGCAGACTGACATCGAGGAGAGAAGACGGCAACTTGTCATTGAGCTCGATCAGGACCTAGACCACATTTCCCAATGGGGATCTGAGAACCTGGTCGAGTTCAATGCCAAGAAAACACAGGCATGCGCGTTTACAGCAAAGGTATCTCCTTTCCTTCCCCTCCCAACTCTTCGGAACACACCACTACCACTGCAGGACAGTATCAACATGCTCGGTATGGATGTTCGCTGCAAACTTAATAATAAAAATTACATTGAGAGCGTTATTAAAATAGCTTCTCGTAAACTCGGAGTGCTGAACAGGGTGACGCGGTTTTTCACGCCGGGGCAGCGGTGTCTTTTATATAAGACTCAAATCCGTCCCTGCGTGGAATACTGTTCTCACCTGTGGGATGGCTCCGCTCAGTACTTACTAGACGCTCTCGATAGATTGCAGCGACGGGCAGTCCGGATCATTGATAGTCCTGAGGTCACCAGTTCTCTAGAATCTCTGCAGCTGCGTAGAGATATAGCCTCCTTGGCAGTATTCTATCGCATTTACCATGGTGAATGTTCCGATGAGTTATTCCAATTGATTCCTCCTTCTCCCTTCTTGTCCCGAACAACATGTGCAGGACTTAGGTGTCATCCTCATACAGTGCAATCGATACCATCGCGAACCAAGCGGTTTGGTGACTCCTTTTTTTGTCGGACCATAAAGCACTGGAACGCTTTACCCACTCACGTGTTCCCTTCTACCTACAATCCTGGGCTCTTTAAGCGGGGCGTGAAAAAACATCTGTTGAGGCCGTCTAGGTAGGGGCCACCATTCTAGGGGCAATCTCTAGAAATGGTGGCCACTACTTTTTGGACTTTACCTCAGCTTACCATCAGGCGGGGTACAGTCAATTGGACGGACTAAATATAAAAAAAAAAAAAAAAAAACAGATTTTTATGAAATATGTAGCTTAGGTTCTGGAATAACACATAGTACAAACTAATTTCAAAAATATAGGGAGTTAAATAGGGTACCTAGTACCTAAAGTTTCTATGGATGAAAATATATTCTTTAGTGCGATTAATATTTAAAATAAAATAAATTACATGTTTTATTTTCGGCACTACACTCAGGAGCTGTGTAATGGAGTTCTGAATCTTGTTATCAAATGTGTATTTCTTGGTTCGTTTTACACAGAACTAGGCACAAGTCGTCATCATTATTTTTCCCACACAGTTAGCGTCGGCCATTCCGATCGGCTTTTCGGATCATTGACCAAATTGGTCTCGGGTGCAATATATCGGAGTACTATTATAATTTCGAATATCGAAGACGTGTCCAGGTAGCTCAGTTAGTCAGAGTCAGTCCCTGTAAGGGACTGGTCACGGGTTCTTGTCCCGTCCTAGATATTCTCTTTTTCCGATCTAAATCTGTTGGAAAAGTAAGCATACTAATAGCTTAAAAACCGGGCTTATAGTAACTATCCTATGCCTAATTAAGCTCTTATTATCAACAAAATCTAAACATGTAATAAAAAGAGGTATGTACAGCTATGGCCGGAAGACAATTTTAGTCGTGGAAGGCTAATTCGTGATGGAAGCTATCACTTATAGGAATACTAGCTGTTGCCCGCGGCTCCGACAGCGTAAAATTCTGAGCCCATTCATTCATGCACCCCATGGAAAGCTATTTCAGGGATAATAGCGTTTGTATTATTTCACGTTATTGTACCGAATTTCCACTAGATAGGTACGTCAAGCCGCTTGAGCGTGATTACGTAACAAACATCTTCACAAACTTTCACATTTTTTGATACATTCAGTACGATTAAAACAAAACCTAGGAACCAAAATTACTATTTGACGGCCTCTGTGGCGTAGCGGTAGTGCATTCGACTGCTACGACAGGGGCGCGGGTTCGATTCCCGCTCAGTGCAAATATTTGTATGCATGAATATGTCTATTTGCATTGGTCTGGGTGTTTCTATGTATAATATGTATGTATTTACAAAAAAAAAGGTATATAAGTATGTTTATCCGCATTCTGGAACCCATAACACAAGCTAGGTAAACTATGCTTACCTTGGGTCTAGAAAGCGCTGTGTAGAATGTCGTAGAATATTTATTATTATTATTTCCTTTATTACATTTTAAACACATATAAATTATATTTTTAAATACATTCCATATATATAAAAAAAAAACAAATATATTTAAAAATATAAAAAATAGTAGCCCACCGGCATCGGGTACAGGGACCGCCCTAAGCCCTAACCACCGGTAGCTTGGCTACCGGTGGTTAGGGCTCCAGACAGAGGAATCTCCTCACAATACGTGCCGTGTCGAGGAGCACTGCCTTCTGCATCAAGCCCTTGACCCAACTGCCTAACGCGAGCCTCTGGAGATGTTGTTCGAGGCTCTTGGCAATCAGTCCGTGAACCGATACAACTATCGGAACAATAATCGCCGAATCCACACTCCACATGTCGACAACCTCGTGAGCCAAATCCAAATATTTAATTTGTTTTTCTTTTTCGGCTTTCACAAGATTCTCGTCATGTGGAATGGTGATATCGATCATTATTGCGCGGCGCTCTGACCGATCTATCAACACTATATCAGGTTTATTAGCTACAATAGTCCTATCAGTGATGATAGATCGATCCCAGTACAACGTGATGTGCCCATTTTCGAGAACTGCGTCGGGCACATACCTATAGTACGGTACCTCTGATTCCACAAGGTTGTACTTTAGAGCAAGCTGTTGATGAACAATCCTGGCTACTTGGTTATGTCTATGCAAATACTTGCCGTTGGCAAGACGAGAACAACCAGAAATTATATGTCTAAGGGATTCTCCGGGACGGTGGCACGCCCGACATATGTCAACCGTACCATCCCTTAGTATATACTTCCGATAGTTATTCGTCATCACAACTTCGTCCATAATTGCAAAAACAAAACCTTCGGTTTCTCCAAATAGATCACCGAAACGTAGCCAAGACACAGATGCTGGTAAGTCTATATCAGGCCCATGGAGAGCCCGATAGAAACGTCCATGCAACTCCTTGCTCTTCCATACATTCATACGGTCATTAATACTTAATACCACAGGATTGCGCCAGTTCTCTTTAGCCAAAGCTAGCGGGGTAAGTCCGTTGTCCACCCCTACTACATCACGATGCATATCAGCTTCATTGTGTAGGAAGTATTCCCTGAGGTTGCACACCTCACGGTTATGGAGGGATTTGGCATTTAAAAAGTCACGTCCCCCGCATTTCCGCGGTATGTACAACCTCATCACAGATGAACGCGGATGATGCATTCGGTATGCAGTAAGAAGCGTACGGACTTTCCGATCCAGGGTGTCTAATTCAGTCTGAGTCCACCTGAGTATGCCGAAGGAGTACATTAAAACCGGCATGACCCAACCGTTATAGGCGCGCACCTTATTACCGCTTGACAAAAAACTTTTAAGAACTTTTTTCAAGCGGCCAAAGAAACGTTCCTGTAACGATTGCTTCATGCTAGCTTCTGTAATGCCTAATGCCTGCGACATACCCAGGTATTTATAGGTGTCGTTTACAGAGAGAGACCTGAGTTTTGTGGAATCTGAGAGCTCAACCCCGTCAGATTCCACAATCTCACCTCTTTTTACATGCATGACCGCACATTTGTCCACACCAAATTCCATCCTGATAGAGTTACTAAAGGTTTCAGTTATCTTTAATAACGCTATCAGTTGGGAATTGTTGGGGGCAAATAATTTAAGATCATCCATGTAAAGGAGGTGGGATATAACCTGACCATCTCTCCGCAATCGACAGCCTAACCCTGAACTCTCCAGCATATAACTGAGAGGGTTCAGTGCCAGGCAAAACCATAATGGACTAAGACTATCACCCTGGAATATACCCCGCTCTATCTTTATCAGCCCGCCATTCTCGCAGATCCGTCGACACCCTGGATAGCAAAGGACGGTACTCCATTGCCCCATACATGCCTTCAGGAAGGTACATAGAGTTGTATCAATTTTATACAACTCAAGCACCCTCAAGAGCCATGTATGCGGCACGGAGTCATAGGCCTTTTTATAGTCTATCCAACATGTCGCCAGGTCCTTACGACTACGGCGTGCCTGGCCATATCAATTATAAGGAGCTCTTTAGTGCCCACTTCTACATCCATTCTGAGAGACAGACATGATAGAATTGTCAGTTAAGTGTGAGGATATTTTTACTCTCAGGATGGATGTAAGAAGCTTATAGACCGTAGGTAGACATGTAATCGGTCTATAATTTTAGGTTTCGAAGCACTACCGGACTTGTAAAGAAGGTGGGTTACACCAGTGGTCATGAAATTGGGAATCAATCCTGATTCAAGACATGATTGGAATTGAGATGCTAAACGACCGTGTGAGCTTTTCAGCCATTTTAACCAAAAATTATGCAGTCCGTCTGGTCCCGCTGACTTCCAGTTAGGCAACAGACGGACTGCATCGGTTACATCCTCTTGCAGTATAATAATCGGATCCATGATCTTAATAGGCTCACACGATCGCTCAACATCCCGCATCCAATCACCCTCTGTATGACTGACGGGCATCGACCAGATATTACGTCAGAATGTATTAGTAATATCATCACCTGGTCGATGCACGTCAGTCCCAGTCGAATCAGGGCGCTCCCAATTTCTGTAGACCCACCTTTGGTCCCTTTGGAACGTGCGATTCTGAGAATATCGTTCCACTCTTTTTTTATACCGTCGAATCCGGTTTGCCCACGCATAAACTTTTTGTTTCAGGAAGTCGATGCGCTCTGTGACCCGTGCCAAAAATTCTCGGGGCCTAATGTCAGTCCCCGAGAACGCTCGACTCACAAAGCGCATCACTCTTGGGCGTGTGTTGCCCGACCTGAAACAAATGAGCTTTCGAATGAGTGCCCTAGTCTCGGCAATACGTCGCTCAATTCTAAATTGCCAAGCCGGCACAGCAGATTTCGGTCGAGTAGCTATGTCGCATTTTGGAAATTGAACATTAGCTACTCGACATGCTGCGACGGCCGCGCAATATAAAATTGAATGTGTATCACCGAGATCATCGCTATTATCAAAATAATCTGATAATAACGAATCCAGGGCACACACTAGCGCTACATTCTTTTTATGCGTTGGCAAACGTGGTAGGCGAGGTCTATTACCAGAAGGTATGGATCGATATTCCCGCATAGCACATTCCAAAGCGCTCCTTAATTGTTCGTTGTACTCGGTACTTACATCTATAGCCCTGGTATCAATCACTTCTTCGCTACAGATGAATTGTGAGATGGTCTCCGTGGCTGGTTGTCTCACAATTTGCGAACAAGGGGTGGTACCCGGGCTACTTCGTATGTTAGAGCGTAGCTTCTCAAGTACAGATTCATCCAACAAATGACAACGTTGGAAGGCCCGCACTTGATCCGATAGCCGTTGTGCCGATACGTTTACAGTTGGTTCAAGTACCTGAAACAAAGGCAGCATACGAACACGGTACGCAGTGAGATTGACTCCTCCCTCTGTAGCCACAAAATATGCCCGCATGACGTTTTCGTTCATAGAAGTAGTCCATCGCATGCGGTGCACATCACCACCGGTAGCGGGGGCCCTATTCGAAGCCGGTGGGCGTCGGGGCTCCAAGCCAGTCGGTGGCCGGCCTCTCCCCTGCCCACGTACAGGTGTTGGCGACGTCGGCGGGGAGAAAAACTCGTCGCTAGAATTTGAGCTCGACGTCGCTGTCACACCCAGAGAACTTGCTGGTGGCTGTTGGACGGAGCTGGGCGACGAGTCCGGGGTTGTTGGGCGTGCTGCTGCTCTTGCCTTGGCTCTTGTTATCATCATTCATTGCTATTTTTGTGCATTATCATTATTTATTGTTTGACAGGCAAACTGTCATGTCAATGGGTGCTGTATTTAAGGGTGTATTTATTTCTGGTTGCATATTTGTAGTTTTTATAATCAATTTAAATCTATTTTTGTATTCTGAACGTATATTGCACTATTGGTGGTTTATTTGTATAACAGATTTTAAAGTAAATGTAATTTTATGTTAGGCACAAAAATAGGCCACTGTTTGACTAGTGTTGCCAGATTATTATTATTATTATTATTATTTCTGTTAACGCTCCAGCTACTTGTGTTTGGAGTCACGTCGGTAGTAATTACCGGGGTTTGAACCCGCGACATCTCGATTTTAATTCTCATACCCAACAAGATAACTAAAATATACAATATGTGTATGTTTATCCGCATTCTGGAACCTATATTATAAGTCAGTTAGGATATGCTTCCTTTGCCTTTGGGTCGAGATAACACCGTATAGTAAATCATAGAATAATATGATATTGTCGGAAGTTTACGCGAATGTCAGACATTGAAATAAAACTATTTTTAACGGATTCTATCGCGATTTATTTGCTGTTCCCCGTGACCATGTCTGCTGAAAAGCTACCGAAACGTCGGGATCAATGTAAAATACAAAATAATATCAAATTAATTGCGATAGAATCCGTTAAAAATAGTTTTGTTTCAATAGAATAATATTTTATTTATTAAAAAAATAATCATATGGATAATATACATAAAAAGTAATTTTGTTGTGACGTAAAATCATATGGGTATCAATACGAAATAAATAATTATTGTTATGAATTACCACCGTCATGACTATTGTTTTAATTAGAATAATAACGAGTCCTTTTAGTAGGATTAATTGGGCAAATGAATCCAACACGCAGTCTTTTTTTTTACGTGCAGAAATCCCTTAGGATACCCCCCCGCCGGCCAGCGGGGGTGGTTATGTCGGGCATGAACCGAATGAAACCGCACGGTGTCCTCCCCAAATGTCCATTTCAGGTACCCCGGGTAAGCCCTCGAAAGGATAACCCCAGGGTACAGGCGGACTTTGGCGGCCACCGCGGCCTCGCCTGGTGGGGTCGGATTTTATCCCGCTTCGGTGAGTTGGCAGGCGTGTGTACACGCAACTGCCGTCCTCAGGCCCCGATCATGGACATCGGTAGTCCCGGGTGTAGACGAGTCTGCGGCGCCTTCGCCGCAGACTGAGGAATTCGAGGGGCAGGGTTCTCTCCCGCTCCCTCTCCACCGCCTCTTTCTCGCGCATTACCTGCTCGCAGAAAGAGGCGGCGGCGTGCCACTTGCTCCCGTCGGAGACCACGGCCCTCACCATGGTCTCCAACGAGAGAACGTCCACGCCCAGGACCGCAACGAGATCCCGGCGTTGAGTCGCTCACGCAGGGCACTCCACCAACGTGTGGAGCGCCGTGTCTTCGCCAGGATCCTCGCAGTGCTCCCGGTGGATGCGCAATAGATACTTACCGAAGCACCCGTGTCCGGTAAATATCTGATACATCCGGTAGGAGAGGTCACCGTGGTGCCTCTCCAACCACTCCTTCATGATTGGCCTCACTGCCGAAATGGTGGATTCCCCCCACCTTGGTTGCTCAAGTCGCACCCTCCATGTCTGCATGAGTTCCCGGCGGAGCTGGGACTGCTGAGCCCTGATTTCTCGGGGCTCCGGCCTATGGCCCCGCTCCAGAGCCATTGGTACAATGACGCAAGGGCTCTCACTTCCAGGTCCCACGGAGGGGTCCCGATTAGGAGACAAGCCGCCTCGACGGAGATCGTGCGATACCCTGATGACTCTGACGGCCATCGCCTTTAACGGGCTGTTTAGAACAGCCACGTTACGGGCCGCCAGAGTCTCCGCCCATACGGGGGCCCCGTATAGGGCCATGCTTCGCACGATCCCCAGGTACAGTCTCCTAGTGGGGGCATTGGGTCCCTTAACGTTGGGCATCCATAACGTGGAGCGCCCCCGGCGGAAACCAAACTGCTTGTCCGCCAGATCTGGCCCCACGTTCGTGAGATGTTCGACGAGGCGCTCTGCAATAATCCGCTTGCACACCTCGTCGAGCAACACGATCGGCCGGTAACCGGATGGCCGATCCGCCGGCCACCCCGCCTTCCGGATAAGGACCAGTTTCCCCGTCTTCCACGCCTTTGGAAACTGGCCCCTTTCGAGGCATGCGCTACAGAGCGTCACCAGTCAAGGCCCTTGTTCCTCAAGAGCCAGGACCCATGCTCGACCTGGAATGCCGTCGGGTCCGGGGGCAGTGCCAAAACGCAGTCTGTTATAGAATTTAATTCCAAAGTGGGATGGGGAAACCAATTTGGCAAAATTCACTCCTGCAGATTATTAAGCCCATCTGCAGAGGTGCTAAACTATTATATAATATATATCTTAATAAAAACTGTTTTATAGAGTTGGGGGATAAATGGATCTATCCATACTAACTTAACCCGTATGGTTCGTAAATACCCTTAGAATTAAAAGGCTACATAAATTCATCGGGGAACCTCAAGAGTCTAAGTTTAACCCTGGGTGGGTTACTTTTCCAAAATACACAGACTAGTAAGTTTAAAAATATTAAAAGCGAGTTGACTTTGATCCAGTAATAGGTGTAAGAGAAAAAGCCTTTTAATTCAGTGTAAAGACGGGCACTGAGGATCGTCGACAATCCCATACTTACAGTCAGTGTGGTACCTCACAGTATTAGGAGAGATTTTGCCTCTCTGTGTGTGTTCTACCACCCATTATAACGGTGTGTGTTTGGAATAATTGTTCGACATGATATGTATGAGGCTACGTTCTATCATCACACCGCTCGCCACAGATGGGAAATTCTCCCACACTCGTAACCGGAAACTCAGACAATGTAATGATTTCCCTGCTATAGTTTACCCAAGCGACTATACTATGGGGTTCTGCAAGAAGGGTATTAGAAGGTTTTTGCAGTGTCGGCAGTGTGACGCCCCTGGTGCTGCAGCAACCGCTTCCCATAAGGTGCACCGCGTGCTTGTCTGCCTAAGTCGTATAAAAAAAACTATTTGTGAAAATCGACTTCTACCTTTCAATACGATTAAACCAGAACGGTTGAGAGGTCTTGCGTAAAAAAAAACCAAAAAAACATTTTGACGGGACACAGTAATCTTCGCGCCACCTCACCTGCAAGTCCGTACACCTGCTAATTGACAGACGAGGCTCTAAGGCAGACTTTCCTCTCGGTGTTGGGGGGTCAGACGGCAGTCGCTACTATAAAAGTTTCGATCCAACCAATTTTGATCATCGATGATTTGCAAAAATAAAAAAAATCCACCTCTCGGTACAGAGTCTCCTCATAATACTTGCCTTATCTAAGTGAATCTCTTTCTGTATCTCATCACTAATCTAGATAAGACAACGGAAACCTCTTTAGGTGTTAGTCTGGGCTTTTGGCAACAAGTCAATTGACGGTGATGACTATCGAAACAATGACTACCAAATGACTACCGAATGCATCTTCTTTATATCTACAATCTAGCGAGCTAATGCCAGACTATTTACTTGCTTTTCCTTTACAGCTTAGCGAGATTGACAAGAGGTTTGTTAGCTACAATAGTTCATGATCAGTATAATCATTTCATTAAAAATTACAGTGTGAAATGTGTCAGTAATGTAAACAGTAAATAAATGTGAGTCAGTATAGTGCATAATCTAGTAACAAATTATTGGTAATTTACCATCAATCGAATATTTAATAAGTAACAATACGTCAACGTATTTGACGTACTACCCACGCCACATAGAAGTCGACGACACCGCAGATGCATCAAATAGACTATATTATTAAATAATTTTATAACGTCCGAGTGGCCGCAAATGTATTCAAGTGGGTCGCCAGACGCATTAGCGCGAATTCCTAAAACCGACTAGACGTGTTTATATGGCTTCTTTTGTTAGATGTTTTTCGGGCTGTCTGGCCGGCCACAAAGCCTTGAGGTCGCTTCACTCATCACCGGCCCATTAAGAAAGGCTCGCCTTTTTGTACTCACAGGAGTAACATAATTATGAGACGCAAAGTTGATTCACACTAACGGTTGTCGCAGACAGACATTCTCACATAGACAAAAGATATATTTTATTCTGAATATATTAGATTAGTTGGTTTTTGTTATATGTGTAGGTTTCACTAGCGTGGAACTAGTATTTGAACAGAGCCTAACTAGTAACAATACAATGGTTATTCGCCTTATTAGCAAGGTGTGGAACATGAAGCTGACTATTTAGTATGTAAGGTCTAAAGTTAAAATTCAAATGTTTTAATTTTAAGGTGGCAAACGTGTAAAAATCGCGCCTCAGGCTAAATGGTTACCAGAGTAAAAAAATACTAACTATGGCAAAAATCTCACTCAGGCATTGCGATAAGATAGGTTCCCCCCTATTGTGTAAGAAATAACATAGTAGGTGCTAAAAGAAAGTCAGTAGATATACAACAATGTTAACGGGAATTAACGTGAAAATGGCATAGGTACATCTTATCTTATATTATCTATACCTTTTAATTGCCTGACATTTAGACCAGGGTGCACTGGCCGTGGTTACAGTTTGACTGGCTCAGTACTGCCTTCGACGTTGGGTCAAAATGTCAAAGTATTGAAATAAAACTGGAAAGCACGGTGGGTCACTGACAGAATTGGCTACATCTTGGCAAACTTGCTTCAGTTTCAATTAACACACACTACAAGCAGCCAACGAAGATAAGTCAATTTTTACCATCACTGTTAAATGCCAGGTTCCTCTACAAGATGCAGGGGTTTATAAAATAGACCGGGACTGTAGGATCTCATATATTGGTTAAACCAAGCGAAGCACATAGCTGATAATAAAACACCAACCGTCAACGAAGTCAGCTGTATGTGAGCACATGCAATAGGGGACCAACTATTAATTAGAGATTGACAAACAACAGATACTCATAAGAACATAGATTCCTAGGCTATAGAAACCAAAAAAAACATCCTGATTGTAATAGAGAAGATCGTTGGAATATACTACCAGCTTGGGATCCAATCATTCTCTTAATTAATCCCAAGATAAAGCAAAAGGCAACAAGACTTAATGAGACTATGAGCTCATCCGGTGTAAATAGAAACACCAACAATTAAACATATTTCGGGTACTTTGAGATAACTTACACTTCAAACTGCGAGACAACCACCATCTTTATTCTCCTCATGACTGTCTGCTGAAAATCAACCGAAAAGTATTATTACATATTTTAAAGTTATGCCAAACTCTTTATGTCCAAGTATAATATGGTATAATACAAAAACTTGTTAATTTTATTCCCATTTCCGATCGAGCGTCTTAGTACTCCGTAATATCCGCTATATCCCATTTAAAAGTTCAGAAGGTAACCACACATACTGGATATACATAGAATTGATTATGCAAGTCATTCTGTTATGACTATTCCAGTGGCTACAATTTTTTTCCCTGTACTACAAGAACAAATGGCTTTATCTTGTTTTTACATACCGCCTTAGCTCGTGATTGAATTTTGGGTTACAACTGGCTCTTAGCTCGTGAGTAATTTATGTGTCGTCATCTGATATAATATAACGCGCTGCATTAGAACTCTCTGTAGTTTTGTAGCAATAATAAATAAATTCGTCAGACTATTAACTATGTATGAGTATTACACAAAACATATTTTAGAGTTGCAAGAAGATTACTACTATAATAATTTTAGTTTCTGCATATATCGAGAAAAAACCTCGAGAGCGAACGAGTCGTGTAGTATCTAATGTCAAAAAGTTGACGTGGCAGCATTGCGGGTACAGCGGGCGCAAGGCTGTCTAATGCACTTACAATCAATTATCACACGAGTTAAACCCCTACTGTTTAGACAGTACTGTTGTGATATTTTCGGAAGTTTACGCGAATGGCACACATTGAAATAAAACTATTTTTAACGGATTCTATCGCGATTTATTTTGATGTTATTTTATATTTTACATTGATCCCGACGTAACGTAACGAATCGTAACGTATGTCACGATCATACAGTCAGTCAAAAGATTTAAACCCTTAGTCGATATTTGCGAATGTTATGATAGACTCGTTTATAAATGCTAAGGTTGTCATTACTGTAGCAGGACTTCTGTACTGTAGCAGAAATAAGTATTTTGATATGACACAACACATCTAGTCATCGCGTCATACGACGCGCCACGCCGCCGCCGCGCGATTGTAATTCAATGTCTTTTTTCCACTCGACTCGGCTATTAATTCGGGTACTAAATTAATGATATTTTTTTTTCATTAAAGCTTTTTATTTCTTAAAATTACTGTTTTTTTTTTGTATTATGCCATATATTTTATTTATACCATATTTTCATCCATATACCATAGTTTTGAAGTTTCACATCTATAGACGATTCCACTGAGCCAAAACAAAATTCTTATTGAATCGGGACAATTCAGTGTCTGTTCGTCTCATAGATAATTCTCTTGCACAAATATCCCCTTCCACATGTTTAGAAACCGGCGTGCATGAATGAAAACAATTTTATTAAGAAAGTAGAAGAAGCAAAAGGCGTATGACAGTATCGTAGCAAGTGGAAAGATGTCATCTCTGCTTACCCCAATGAGAAAGAGTGTACTTGATGTATATATGTTTGTTGTGGTCAGAAAAAAATCAATTAATGTTTACCCAGTTTCAGAACGGGTTAGTGTGTCATACAAAAATTAACAATGTACATTATTTGAACAGTGTATAACATAATGTATAGTGTTAAACAATAATTTAGTATTTTCCTCCGATCATTTTAACATTGGCAGTTGTGTAAAGAGAATTTATATTTAAACAGGAGTAAACATGTAAACCTTGAATGGAAATTCGGAACCATGTTGCACATGATAATAGCTGAATTAGACAGTCATTAGACTTCTGAATGCATTAACACGTTAAGAAGTACAACAAAATTTCATTAAATTTGATTATTATATGAAATATAAACCTTGGCCACGCTACTGGAGACTGAATTTTCCAAGAAATTACAAACAGGTGACGGTAAAATGACCTACTGGAAATAGGTCTAACCCTGGAGATACCGTGTTTTATTTGTGTCCGTTTCCATATGACCAATTTCTTGTAATTTACATAAAAAGATACTGACTAAACACACCCCCTAAAAGGAGTTGTAGCTCTATAGTACATTTGCTATCTTGAAATATGTTCGTGAGCAGAAACTTCAACAAAGTACTTTCATACTTACTATGAAAATACATACAGGGTATCTTTATAACTAGGACTGGGTGGATCCCGAACCATGGTAGACACAAAAAAATGTCTTAGGAACCATTATCTTTCTTTTTGTAAAAATAATTTTGACAAAGGAATGAGTCATTTCGATTTAAAAAAATAATGTAGATCGACCCAGTTTTATGCAAGAATCATTCCATTCTATCGGAAGAAAAAAATCTGAACTGCGGAAGTTAGTCATATTTAATGAAATGTTTTCTCATACCTACAACAGGCCGCTGGAAATCCGAAACCATAGGAGATACAAGGTTACTGGCTTAGGAGCCGCTAACTCATTTTTTGTATCAACAAATTTGGTATAAGTAGTTTATGACTAACTTCTACTGTTTTATTTTATTTATTTATTAGGGATTTACAAACAGTTATACACTAAATATAATTACAACGAATGGATAAATTAACAATGACTAAATGTGCACTCACAGCGTAATCCACAGAATATTATGTTGAGTAATGACTGTACTGTTCCGATTTTTTCTTCCGATAGAATGAAATGATTCTGGCAACCGGGTCGACCTGCAATTTTTTTTATTATTAATAATGGCTCATTACTACGCAGAGACGCACGCTTTACCCGAAAAAGAGTATGCCAAAATTGTTTTTACAAAAAAATTGCTATTCTTTCGTAAGACAGTTTCCTTATACCTACTATGGTTCAGGGTCTCTCCATACTGTCCTAGTAAAAAAAGACACCCTGAATAATCGTCGAGCGAATAGTTGTAATTATATTGAAACCTCTTATAAATCACGCTAATAATATGTTGGTAAAATATATTGATATTTTTTTAATGATCTAGTTAAAAGTAGAGTTTTAGGTGGCTAGAAAAGTTATTATAGTTTATGTTTTTATTTAATGTACTCCAACAGAGTAGGGAGACCATTGGACCACGGGTACCCTCTCTGATATGTATTTAATTTGTTACAGTATTATTTGATAGCCACTGAGCAAAATATATCTTATTTTCCAATCTGTTAAGCTAACAATACTTGGGTTCCGTACCTCCAAAGGAAAAAAACTGAACGCTTATGTCCGTCTGTCTGTCTGTCAAGACCTGTTTCTAAGAGACATAAAGTTGAAATTTATACCAAATACTCAGGTCTGTAACACCTTGGAACTGTGAAAAAATCATACTTCTAGGTCAATGCAATCAAAAGATTATAATTACTCAGGACGAAATCCTATGAAGCGATTAAAGCGTCATGCAAAAATTTTCGTCATATTTCAACAAATTACTAAAAAATTGTATCAAACTTGATCGCACTTGACCGTTTTATTTATTTTTAAACTGCATTCATGGATCATTGTGACGTCACAAGTGAAAAAGCGGGAAACAAAATGCAAAGCTGCGAGCATGTGAGCGACTCGTATGGAAAACGAAAGTCTTTCGCGAGTTTCATTCAGGCGAAGTTGGCTTGCTCGCGACTGTTATGAAACGACAATGTAGGAAGCAACTGAGCAGATGATCTTGTCGGATATTCTACCAACAAAATGTTGAAAACATTAACAAGATCTTCTTTGCATAACATTTAATATTGTGCCCCGCGCCAAATAAATTGCCCCCTAAATTATAATTTATAGCCGACTCCTATTGAGTGGAATTAAAATTGCAAAAAAAATATTATAAAATCTTTTAATAAGTACCTATAACGTAAAAGTTTATTGCAATTATAACACAAGGGTTTTTGCATCACTTTCAGAAAGTTGCATGTTTGAAAGCTTATTCAACTTCTATAATTTTGAACTAGTAGTACCTCCACTGCATCTACAAAAAGCATCTAAAATGTACTAGAAACTTGATGTTATAAACTTTAAGCATACTGTCAGTATGTTCTTTAAAGCTTCATTACTTTATACTCTGACTGAGGTATGAAGTGCGTGTACAAAACCTTCGCATACAAGGTTAATGTAAGAGGAATTTTAAAGTTTAAAGTTGTTCCATAAAAGAATCGATATTTTTAAGCATTTTTGTTCTACAGTGACCTAATTGGAACTCATAAATGACGTGAAACTTAATTAACTAGCCAAATGCTTGGTATTACCATTTTTTGTTATATCTACATACTCCTTGACACATTTAGAACAACTTACAGAAACTTCCATGCCCATAACATGCATAGTATAGGAACGGATATGAGGTGAACCAAGAAACATTAATTGTTAGTAATATGTAAATATGAAGGCAAGGAAATAACAAAAAATGTTCAAATAAATATGTTCTTGCTCCTATTTCAATACCTAAGTAGTGAAACTGAACAATACGTAACATTAAAAAGATTATTATATAGGTTACCTAACCTACCTGGCCGGCGGGGGGGTATCCGTATCCGAAGGGATTTCCGCACGAAAAAAAAAAAGGTACCTACATACAAATTTTTTATATATTTATAAATTAGTTTCATATTTCATACATCCTTGTTTCTCAAGTTCACCCCCAAGAAATTTTAGTCGTGAATATTGCTACTGTATTGTTCCACTGCTCTAGTTCCAAAAATTAGAAATATATGTTTATACACGTATGATGCACCAACATATATATACCATATGATCCTTAATATGGTGTCAAAATTAATAGCACTTATTCTCCTAATGAGTGTTATTGAAAATATGTTTAAATTTCAGCATTATGTTTATCATTTTTTTCATTATATTATGTTTGTCCGTTAGATGTCATTCGAATGCAGCAAAATGACAAAAAATGAGGTTAAAACAACTAACGCTTACACTAGCCTCTGTTGTTTCAATTGAGATGCAGTCATAGATGTGACAGTACGGTATTACTTCAATGTCAGTATTGGGGTCCTGTTATAAACTATGTGCTTATATGTTACATATATACTCATAGACAAGTACATAGCACTATTTCTATGAGCGCACCCCACCGATTGTAATCTGGGTGAGGGGCGAGCGGATGGAGCGACGGACCAATCGCTGTGCTCCCGTGACCAGGAAAGGGGGAGGAGTTTCGCACCCCTAGTTTTCTAGGGGTTAGTGTGCTTCCGCGGCCAACCTAGTTTGTCATACCCTCCGTGCGCCGCTCGCACCCCGCACCCACTAATTTAGGGTTGATCAATCGGTTGCGCCACTGACGTTACGTAAGCGACACTAACCAAATTTCTTAACCTTTGTTACTGCTTACGCCCTGCGGAACTGATAATAAATGATAGATGTATGACTATACTCGTACTTGAGCTTAACTAATTTCTTTATCTACTTATAATGAATTATTTAACTGCCAAATTTAACCTTATTTTTAAACTAAAACTTTTCAGTATAATGCACTAACCACGCCACTTATTTAAGCAATTTATATTTTCGTTACAAACCGTACTGTATGTGGTAATTCAGAATACAATCTATATCCATTTCGAAATTCAGTGGAATTCGTCCAACCGATTTAGCATAGAGAGGTAACAAGTATTTTAACCCATATACACACGCACTGTGGACTTTCGCAGTTATGATATTAAATATTGGTATGTCAAAAAAGCACACTATGTGTGTATTTAGCTACCGTGTTACTTTTGAAACGATTGATTATTTTAATCCTTTTTTTAACTTGGGGAAACCCCCACGGGTTCCACCTCACCGGGGCTAGCCGTGAAGTGGCAATGTCGAACTCGAACCATCTAAAACCTCATGGTGTTCCGTCACGGTTACCCATTACGTGGGGAACCGGGGTAAACCCTAAGAAAGTATTTTCCCAGGAACGCCGCCAGGCATTGGCAGCCTATCATGTAACCTCACCTGATTTTATACGTACAATGTTTCTAATGCTAATATCATAGCGTAGTACTAATATGTTATTCTGTGGGTTATGAGCTGTCATACTATGAACAAATCTAGTCTCGGTACATGTAGTAACATAATAGATTGCGCCACTTTAACGTCAATTGTATATGTATTTATGAATTCCTTCTGTACTTATTTTCAATATCAAGATTTAACAAAACCAACAAAAATTTTGCGTGTATGAAAACTTCGTGAGTATACCCTTAATACATTGCTTGCAGCCTGCCTAACTAGAACTAGAAACATACATACTTACATATACTCAAGCATTTTTCCCTCCGGGGTAGGCAGAGACAACAGCCCGCCATCTGCTTCTGTCCTTTACACTTCACGAGCTTCCTCTACTTGCATTAAACCTTTCATGCAATACAATATGCACTAAGTAACAAACATCCATCCATACATACATCCATCCATCCATACTTTCACATTTATGATGTTAGTGGGAAGTGGGATAATAAATCAAAGTACTTTTTATTAATTATTTAGAGTATTTTACTTTATCTGTTAACATCTAACATTAAAGTGGCAAAAAGAGGTGTATACAATCCATCCCATCAAGATGAGACTCTGGCAAAAGTTTTTCTCTCAGGTCAGACCTCAGTCACTCCCGTAATAGCCATGATAAACCAGTCCATAAGGAAAGGATGAGCAGTAGAGTTTACTCCGGGCTCCTGGGAATTTGCAATCTGATGATGATGATGACGCATAAGGTGATAAACAAGCTAGTGAACTAAGGTGTCTATCAACTGACAGTAAACGGTCACCATTTAATAACAGGGATATAATTTCAAAATTAAAGAGCAAGCTTTTTTTAGCTAACATTTTTTTTGCTAAATCTTGCAATACATGCTGGTTTTGGTACAGTTGTAGTTTCGAATAAAACATAGACCTTTTAATGCTGAGATAGGTTCAAACGGTTTGCGGGAACGGGATCAGAATCCCATGCGAGTGGAGCCCCGGCAACAGCTAGTGTCCTATATTTTTGATGTTCAACGTTCCTTGAGTTTTGCGGTGTTAGTCTTTTATTGCTAATAATAGTCATCGAGATGATAATGATCACAGAAGAGCCAGGATACTCCCTGATATTTCCTTCCATCACCTCTAAGAAATTCCACATGGTGCTTAATAGATCCGTCACAGAAATGAGAGTAGTTCTCCAAGTATACTACTACTTGGCAGAGGACTTGCAGCTGTTTCAAGTCAAAGTATTTCATTACTTTTTTCTAGGATATTGAACTTCGAAAGCTTTAAATTCTGTTATAACCTACATAACTGGGGCAATATCTTCACTAAACTACACTATGTGTTTAGTGTGTTATCTAGTGGTGGTAGTACACCTACCACCACCACTAGATAACACACTGCAATGGAGGTATCTACACACACCAGGATTTAAGACGTTTCAATGCAAGCTGGGCAACTAGCCAGGTGGATAATTTTTTTGTAGATCTTAGCTGTTTTTTTTATCTTACCTCTTGTCACGTTAATGTTTCGAGTTAAAATCTATACCAGGTGCACAACTAATTTGACTTAAAAAAATCGATGCACTATTTCCTAGATGACAGGCACTGAGGCGGAGAGGGTAGGTCTCGAGAATTGTAATATTTGTATGTATTTTTATACGCTGGCAGGTGTTGAAAACGTGTGTATTGTATTTATAAAATAATTTTTAGTATACTCTAAAGATGATGGAGAGATATCTACAAAAAAGGTATTTAAGTTCGTTTCTCCTTAGTCAAGAACTCATAAAACAAGCTAGATATCGCTGTGTAGAATGTCCTAAAGTAGGTATTTATTATTATTCAGGACCACTTATTGCTATAGACGATCACAATAATTTTGAACCTATATAACATTTATGTTATATTTAACTGGCGAATCGTGGGTGTGTAATACACCTCTGCCTAACCCTTCGAGGATTATGTTATGTTATCAAACGGAATGACATATTTTCATGTTATTGTGCATTGTATTGGGTTGTCCATGATTCATTCGGAAAATAGGACAACTTCTGTAGTTGTGACTATGTGAGTTTCATTATTATGATAGATTATACAGGTAGTTTCCCAGCAATTAGTTACTGAACAACTTGGCGATAGTATAGTACAGTTGGAATTCGACATAGGGTATGTATAGTCAAGTTGTTAACAAATTCTATACTTATGGACCATAATAAACAAGAAAGATAGAAATATTAATATACATTTCAAGTAATTTCATTTAATTTACTTGTCTGAAAAAGGTTATTATTTCTAAAACTTACAGGTGTGGTGATAGTTATACTTATGATTTTTTTATGTATAACTCTAAAACCTTGCATAAAATAAAAAATACAACATGAAATATGTTAAACTACTCCTTTAAAGATTATATAAATAATAATTATACAAATATTCATCTATTACAGACACGAGCAAAAACATCCACACCACACGTTCATGCACACACGCAGACGCATACAGAAATTATGTTTATATTTAATTTTTATAAATTAAAAAATAATTTAAAATTATTACTTAAATTATTATGTCTATTGTATTCAGTTGAATCTTCTCTCTTATTTCTTCTTTTGTTTTGACTGTAATTTTAATCTAAAACCAAGAACCCGGTAATGGCTATTATGGGGTTCTTGCTGTTATATTAAACTCGGCATCTATGAACTGGAATATATCTTGGCATTTTTTTTTTCAGATTTTTCCTAATGATATTTACAAAGATATTAGGAAAAGACAATTTTATAGTTAAGAATTTAGAAACCAAAATATGTCGGCAACAGACCTGTTATAGGTCTGTACATAAAAAATATATATTTCATTTTGGTAAGTTTCGTTTACTGGATTGTTGGCGTTAATAATATTCATGAAGTTTTTTTCTTAACGTCAGTACTGGGTTTTAATTGAACTAATTTAAATATACGTATTCCGTAATATATACTAACAGTGTCGTTTTGGTTTAAAATTAGCTCATTTATGTACATAACATTATTATTACAAAGAATTTAATTAATAATATACCCTAATATAATGATCTTATATAATGTAGTCTGTTGCATTTTGTAGTCCACAGCATAATATAAGCGTTTTGGTGTAAACTGTAAGCTAATATTATAATAATGAATGAATAAATGAATTCAAATTTAAATGCAATATAATGTTAAAACCGTGCTGCTGTACAGATGTCACAAAAGACGTCTCGGACCAGGTACAAGTCTTCATCAACCATTGCCTTCACCAGATCCTCTGTATGTATAGGCCCGAAAAAATCACCAGTGCAAGTCAGTGGGAACGCTGCAATGAGACCGCTAACCATTAACAGGTCAAATGCTGGAAATGGAGCTGGATAGGCCACATGCTCCGAAGGCACCATGACCATATCCCTTCGGCCGTCATCGTAACTGTGTTTACATACAGTTGCGATCGAAGTATTTTTCGTCCTTAGTCGTAACCAGTTAATATCGAGAAAAGTTAATATCGAAAATTCCTTATTCTAAACCAGTAATAATGTTGTCAACTCATGTGTGCAGTTAGACATGTAGTGAAAAGTAAATTCATTCATTATGTGTAGATAAAGAGAATAAATATATTTTCGAAACTAAGGTCTACTTATGATATCTTTTTTGGGAATAACACAACACCAATTTCCAACTAACTAACTCCTTCGAACTAGGAAAAAAAACATCCTCGCTCATAACTGGTTATTATGACCAAGGACGAAAAAGTTTCCGATCGTAACTGGTTACGAAACATAGTTAAGATGGCAGCCGTAGTGGAAAGCATACCAAGGGAAGACTTAGATTGGGATCCCCAAGAAAAGCGCAAGTGTGGCCGTCCTAAACAGACTTGGAGACGAACTATCATTACAGAAGTGCAAAGCATAGAAAAGACCTGGAGCGAGATGTAGCGCGTAGCTCAAGACCGTAAGGGATGGCGGTGCACTGTTGACGCCCTCTAGGAGTCACAGGATCTTAATTCAAGTAAGTCAATAAATCAAATCGAGACTTTTTTTATTGCAACTTCAATTTAATTATTCTTCTTCAGAAATATTTTCATTCCCGGCTTCAGAACAGGACAACGGTTGATAGAAAGGATGCTAACTCCAAGGAATAGCTCCACTTTTACAAGAACTTAAAATTAGTTTTTTGTATTGGTTGGTATTATGCACGTTGTAACTGTAAATTATACAAGTGTTCAGCTGCATCTCGAGTACTCGTATATAAGCTTTCATCCTAGTTGTTAACCTGAGGTCGAGTGAGTGTTGTTTATATCAAGCTGAATAAGTGTCTTCAAAATTATATATGAAAAACAACTCATTTGCATTTACTCCCACGACACCACGCTTACCTCTGTATCGCACCGCCAATGCTTGTCTGCTACGAGTTGTTTTAAATCGTTAATTACGGCTGCTCTAATTCTTTGACACTATTTTTGGTGAATTTAAAATAATATAGAAATTTACCTCAGGTAAACCACAAGGACAAAAGCGTAAAAGTACTCGAGATGTAGCTGTACACTTGGATATTGTTCAGTTGCACCAACCAATACCAATAAGAAAAGCTTTGCATGCAGATCTTCTGAGTTTGCGTAAAACTGGAGCTTTTCCTTGGAGTCACCACCCTTTGTATCAATCCTTGCTCCGTTCTGAATTTCATTCTGTAAATATAATAAAATATTACTTAAATAATCGTATAATCGTATTTGTTTTCATTTGTACCTTCTAATATATATTTTTTTAAATCGGTTCTGTGTGGTAACAATATCACTGTTACACAAAATTTCCTTGCAATAAACATAACTTCATGCCTGTATCCCCGAAGGGGTAGGCAGAGGTGTATTACACACCCACGATTCGCCAGTTATGTTGAGGTCCCAATGTAATAGGGGGCGAGCCTATTGCCATCTACCGGGCACATTATTAAGCGATTGATAATTAACATTTATTAATGCGCACATAACTACGAAAAGTCAGAGGTGTGTGCCTGGGGCGACTGGGGATCGAACTCGAGACCTCGTCTCAGCAGTCCGTTACGTACGCCACCTGGCTATCGCCTTTCAATAAAATTGTTATTTATCAAAACCGTTCCTAAAAAAAATTGATATTACTGCAATAACTCCGTAAAAACATATTATGTAACATCCTTATGATAAAAAATTACGCTGTAGAAGTCCATAATAAAATGTTATGATATATTTTATTTGATAAATTAACTGCAATAATCCCGTACGTATTATTAGTATAATATTTTATGTTTAGATTTTTAGGTGTTATTTGTTTTCATAAATTACCAGGTTCTGAATAAAACCAATTTCCTATTAATACCAAAATTATATTTAACAAAAAATTTACTTTCATTTGATATATCAATGATTTCAAAACTTCACACTCAGTGAAAAGATATTCGACTAAATCAGTATTTTTTTCTGCTGTAAAATTAAGATTTTTTCAATTACTAGGTTATTGCTTGGGTCTCTATATGATAAGGGGAAAACACTAAACTAGCGGCACGCTATGATGGCCGTTTTGACGTTTGTCTGTTCATGAAGTTTCGTAAAAATAAATACTGAGTTTGAAGGAGTAAAGGAGGACGGCCAAAGTCGGCTATCCGATGGACAGCTGTTTCGTAGCAAAATGAAAAAGGCGATAGTCCTCTTTTATTATAAAATAATATTAGGCACAATATCAAACGAGTCCATTTTGAAAACGTTTTTGCAAATATTTAATATGATTGAGTTTTGTACAATTCACACAATTCATTATCAAAAAGGTGGTTAATGTTGCTTAGATAAAAAATCAGTGGAAAAATAATTTTAAAATCACTGATTAATAAATTGAAATGTAATGTAACAAGATATTTTCAAAGTCTGTAACACCCATAAGTTATAATTATTTTTCTTTTACTGAAATGTTATGTAACAAGATATTTTCAAAGTCTGTAACACTCATAAGTTATGATAATTTTTCTTTTACTATCTAAATGTTTTTATTTAAGACGAAAATGTATTTTTAAAAATAAATGATATTGAAAAATTGTAAAGCGCATGGGTATTTTATTTTATTTCGCTAGCAACACTCGACCATCTTTATATCATTCGCTTGACGTGTACGGCTGCTATCATTTCTTGTTTTTATTTGAATAATTCTGATTCAAAATGGATTGTGATAACTCTAACGACGACCTCGGCTTGCACTCGGACCATATAGGTATCTGCTTTGAATGTTGACCCTGGCAATTCTTTGGATATTGTACCCGCTTTACATGGAGACTTACGCTTGGACGTGGATAACCCGAATTCAACTGTTGATATGGAACTTATACATTGTATTAATGCAATCTTCCTTGGTCTCGCCTTTTCCCGTTACGCGGGTTCAGCTTTCCTGGTGCTGAGGCGCCACTTATTCCGCTGGTATGCGTAGTCGTCTAAAAGCCCCAATTACTTCATGTCCTTGCGGACATTCGTTATCCACGTAGTTGGGAGCCTTCCCCTCCCTCTCTCCTTTGTAGCCATGGAAAGGCACTTCTTCACGACATGGCCGTCTGGTCTTCGCTGTATATGACCGTACCATCTCAGAGTGGACTCTGTGATTTTTTCTGCAATTGGTGCAACTTTAAAGGTACCTCTTATGTATTCATTGCGCACCCTGTCCTTAAGTGTAACTCCACCCGCCCAACGCAGCATTCGCATTTCGGTCGTGTATAGCTTCTGTACATGGCTTTTCTTCGCGGCCCATACCTCGCTGCCATAGAGGAGGGCTGGTCTAACAGCTGTTTTATAAACCTTGCCTTTTGTTCTAATTGGCATTTTGCTATCACACAGTACTCCTGTAAGAGAACGCCATTTACTCCACCCACAAGTTGTCCGATGAGCTATATCCGCTTCAATGGATTCATCCGAAGAGATAACGGAACCCAAGTACTTGAAAGTGCTCACTCTAGGTAGAGCTGTGCCATCTAGCCTGACGTCTGCGTGCGCTGAGTTATCCGGATCGAAGTTAAAGACCATGTATTCTGTCTTAGTTCTACTGATGCGCAACCTATTTGACTCAAGTGCCTCCCTCCATTGCTCCAAACTGTCTTGTACATCTTGGAGGTTATTGGATATTAGTGCTACGTCGTCGGCATATAAAAGGTTCCACGGAGTAGTTTTTTGTATTTTTGCGGTTAGAAAATCCCTCACGATGTTGAATATCAAAGGGCTCAGGGTGCTTCCTTGATGAATACCCACTCTAATATCGAAGCTGTCTGATAGCCCAGCTGCACTTCGCACATGCATCTGGATATCTTTATACATGTCTGCAATTAGTCTTATGTACATTTCTGGTACATTTTTTGCTCTCAGTGCCTGCCATATTATGGACCTTGGTACACGGTCGAAGGCTTTTTCGAGATCGATAAAGACTATCCATAAGTTTTGCTTATTAGCTTGGGCTTTTTCGATGATAGTACGTACCGCATGGATTGCATCAGTAGTTCCTTTACCAGCCACAAATCCAAACTGATTTCCTGTCAGAGTGATATGCTGTTGAAAACGCTCGCTTAAAACCCTCTCCCCTATTTTGAGAGTATGTGAGGTGAGTTTTATACCTCTGTAGTTTCCACATTCGCGTACATCTCCTTTGTTTTTGTAAAATGGTACTAGTGTGCTTTTCCGCCAAGAGTCGGGCATGGTTTCGCTTGTAATGATGTTGTTGAACAAACTAGTAAGCCACACTTCACCGTCCTGTTTAAGGAGCTTCCAAAGTTCTACTGGAATGTCGTCAGGTCCTGTAGCTTTACGGTTCTTCATTTTCGAAATTGCTTTTCTGACTTCTGCTATGGAAACTTCATTCACTGCTCCGTGTGTCTTCGATTGTTCTGATTCCGGTTGGCGTGGAAATTCTTCATTCAGTAGGCTGCTGTAGTATTCATACCATCTCTTACATATTTCTTTATCAGTTGTTAATAACGTACCTTCCTTATTTTTCATGTATTTTGTGGCAGTGAAATCTTTAGTATTTGTATGTCTTTGCTTTGCTATTTTGTATATTTCGTTGTCGGTTGTCTCTTCCAAGCGCTTATATAGACCTTGTACAGCTTTTTCTTTCTCTATTGCGATAGTTCTTTTAGAGAATTTTTTAGCCTCTTTGTATTTTTCCTTATCTTCGTCAGACTTAGTTTCTTGCCAGGTCTTAAATAGGCGTTTCTTTTCGTCTACGCTGTTTTTGGTGCGATTGTCCCACCAGCGAGTTTCCTTTAGATTATGAAGGGCTCCTTTGCTGATTCCTAGCACTTTCTTGGCTGTTTTAAGACAAAATTCATCAAAGTTTGACCATACAGTCGAGGGGGTGTCGCCTTGAGGTACAGTTTTACCGAAATAGTCAGTAATATCATTCCATAGGTTGAATCCTTTTTGTGAGTGAAGCTCATGCCATTTAATTTTTGCAACTTTAGGTTTCCTAATATTTATAAATCTATGTAGTTTCAACGCTGCTAAGAGTAGTCGGTGCTGCGACGTTAGAGGTTCTAGTGTTTTCCTTTCCTATGGAAAGGAAAACACTAGAAATGGAAATGGAGTATATGAGTTTATATCCCTTCCCAATTTGCCGTGATTTTGCGGCTTTCCATTTTGTTTCTTGAACGTAATAGATATTTATGCGACGTCTTTCGAGAATAGCGCTGAGTTCAGCATTGCGTCCTGTCATCGTTCCAATGTTCCAAGTGGCTATACGAACTTAGGAAATTGGGGCGGTGGCCCGTTGTTTCTTTTCGTCGCTTTGGGGGAATGCCCTTATTCCATTCGCAGTTCGATCTTCTCCGTCGCTTGAGGGCGAACCCCCCTCCATTAATATTCTCTCTTTTCTTGTTTTGCCTCATTTCCAGTATATATATTGGCTTTTTGTTTTACGATCGGTTGCCACCTGACATCAAGGTCGTAGTCTTCCTGAAAGACTTGAGCGCCGCCGTTGACCCATATAGAGTTCTTCCGCCGCCTGCTCTAAATGAACCCTCCGACCTGAGAGCCCATCACAGCCAAGGACCTCTGCTCCAAGTACGACGAAGGAGCTCCGTGGCTGGGTTTGATAACGGAGTTTTCTCTCCGACCTGTTGGTCCGCGGGAGGTATTTTATTTCCCTCCTACCCTACAACTATTGGTTGGCGAGCATTCCCCTATCCGCCACCTGGGGACGCGCTCACGCAAAAACCGCGCCCTGTCGTGGAGTTGCGGATACCAGCTCGCGAAACCATACCATACCATACCATACCATACCTGGGGACGCGCTCTCTAGGGATCAGGTTTCCCCGAGAGACATTGTATTAATGCAATAAAAGATTTAAATGCAATAAAATAATATTATTGTAACTGCATTGTTGGCCGAAGGACAGTGGATTGTTGCTCTCATATTATGTCTGTCATCTGGTCCTTAAGTTGGGCAAGGTATGAAACTGTTACTCCGCCAGCTAGGTTCCTGGATAATATTTTAGTGATGTATGATAGTGATGAAAAAAATTAAATAAAAATATTCACATGAACCCAGTTTTTTTTTCTTTTTTTTTTAAGTAGCCTGGGTACTAAACTAATCATATTATTGCTTTCTACATAGCTTCAGCTACTAAATAGCAGTATTTTTATTTAAATAAAAAAACGTCCACGCCTGAGCCGAAGTTCCATACAACGTGGCCAGTGTCCTTTCTGTTCTTTATTGTTAATAGTGAGGTGCAGTGTACTAATTTACGACACAACTTGGCATTTATGTTTTTCGAAAAATAATTTAAAAAATTAATTAAATATCCAAAAACTATAGATGTGACTCGCATTTGATTTGATTGTTTTCTATTTTAAATTGATATTTCACATCACTATTTTAACGTGACAAAACGGCCATCATAGCGTGCCGCTAGTATAGCTCCTGTAATACAGTTTTACGAAACTAGCTCGGGAGCCAGGGATTTTCACACATTTTAAGTTTATTTCAATGAAGATTATTACTATTATATTTAACGAGGTCAGTTCACCTATTGCGGGTACCTCGCCATCAGAATCCCGGTCCGACATGATGTAGGTCCAAAATAATAGTCTCAACACTAATCACAATAGTCTATTTATTCACTCCCGATAACAATTCAACAAAATCTTAAATGATTAAGGCGATGAAAATAGATTAAGTTTCGGAAACGCGGTAAGTTCGGTACAGGTTGGCAGAACGACCTCTCGCCCTCGCGTCTCACTCAAAAGTGTCGTTCCTCCAACATCATACGTCTAATGGCCAAACGAATGACAGCTGACAACTGTCAAACATGCCAACCCTGTACCGACCATACCCAAGCGCACCGCTTGACGTTTCCGACAAACGATAATAGATGGCGTTGTTCTAATCAATAGCGATATGCCTCTTTGTTGGTTCTGCGACACGGCCATCTTGACAATTCACACGTCCTCGTGTGAAGCATCTGTAACAAGAGGTTCTGGAAAGTAAAACGTCCTTTGCTCGGCCTTCCTGACCAAGCCGTCAGGATAAAGAATACGGAATAAAGACAATGTCATACGATTCAAACAGCACAATTTTATTCCAATTCACATTATTCTCATCAAGTTTTATAAAGGAAATCTTAATATCGAAAGCATCACTCTATAATAAACATCAATTTTCAAACCAATTCATGAAACATTTCGACCAAATCCAGTATGCAACACTCTTTTCGGGTATCCAGCCTCATCACACACACGCACTGCCTTCATCCGGCATTCCAACGGGACCTCCAACCGGTACCCGACTTCAACACATCACATTGCCTCCATCCGGCAATCCAACGGGACCTCCATCCGGTACCCGATCTCAACACATCACATTGCCTCCATCCGGCAATCCAACGGGACCTCCATCCGGTACCCGACTTCAACACATCACATTGCCTCCATCCGGCAATCCAACGGGACCTCCATCCGGTACCCGATCTCAACACATCACATTGCCTCCATCCGGCAATCCATCGGGACCTTCCTCCAGTACCCGACCTCAACACAACACCGTGGCGACTACCCACATTGCCATGCTGATGCTGGTCACTAACCTTTAGTGAATACTTAGGCTCACAGCCATGAACAACATCGCAATGTACGTAATCTGAGTCACTTGCATACTACATTTGAATCTTATAATCGCTCACCTAAGATCTAACACCTTCATCGTCAGTCAATCTCGTCTCATCAGTTTTGCTAGAGTCATGGTTAGAGTCGGTGTCTGAGTCCTTGTCGTCAAAACGATCACTGTCGGGCATTTTACGAAGACGGTCGTGGGCATACTTGTATGTCCGATTCGAATTTAGAGCTCTAAGTACATACCGGTCTCCTTCTAGTACCTCAATCACTTTGAAAGGCCCTTTGTATTTAGGGTCGAGCTTTGTTTGGTTTCGTTCCTCGTTCTGCAGAAGAACGAAGTCTCCAATAGTAAATGGTTTTATTTTAGCTTTGGTAGAGTCAAAACGTACCTTATCGTAAGCTGATCCCTTCTCCATATTCTCCACAGCCCGTAACCTCACCTGCTCAATGTCAATTTTTGGGTCCTCATCAATTACTGATAAGACATCTAAAGGCCTTGCAACCTTCCCAATAAGAAGTTCTAATGGGCTAGCTCGCGTGACTCGATTCATCGTGCAGTTGAGAGCCAGCTGCACCTCAGGTAAGGCATCCTGCCACGAGCGACCACTTGTTTCTACTGCAGTAAGCATGTTTTTCAATGTGCTCATTACACGCTCCACCTGGCCGTTGGCTCTCGAACTACCAGTCGCTATTAGGTGAAGCTTAATGTTTACAGACTCACAATAGTCCTTGAAGTCCCTACTAGAAAAGCACCTACCTTGGTCAGCGATTACACGGTTGGGTGCACCAAACAGTGAAACACTAGATTTCAAAGCCTCAATACTTTTAGCTGTGTCAATGGAAAGCGTATGGTGAAGTAATACGTACTTGGTGAAGGCATCTATAAGCACAAACACATATTCTTTCCGGTCATTCTTGCCGCTTAGTTTCCCCGTAGCGTCGATATGTATGGTGTGCCAAGGTATAGCTACCTTAGGAATGGGATGTATTTCTACCTGTACTTTGCCAGAGTGTGATTTAGAAATTTTACATGTAGCACAGCTGTCTACGAACTTTCGTACAAACCTTGTCATTTTGTCGAACCAGTAGAGCTCGTAGACCTTTTCTAAGGTCTTTTCCCATCCTAAATGCAGCAAACCTTCATGCACATTGTTGACGATGGACCAACGGAACGTTCTAGGAATTATTGGCAGGCACAGGTTCTTACCACGTCGCTGAATTTTCCGATGCAAAACACTGGACCGAAGCTCATAGGTCTTAGCCACATCAAGAGGAAGTTTTCCATCCTTCAAGTCGGATATGAGTTTTGAAAGCTCTCCATCCTTCTGCTGTTCCGCAATCAGCCAGTTGTCATTCAGTTCGGCTAAATTAACATGTTTACAATTTATCTTCTCAAAAGTATTGCCCTCTCCGTCGTCCGGCAATGGATTTCTTGAAAGGAAATCTGCATGAGACATTCGCTTACCGCTACGATGGACAATGTCAAAGTCGAAGGCTTGCAAAAAGGCCCACCATCTGTGAACATCTGTTTTCTTACGAGTGGACTGCAATGAGCTGCAATCGGTCACTACGTCGAATTTGCGACCATGCAGATAATGTCGGAAATGTTTTACTGCGTTGACAACAGCGAGAGTCTCCAACTCGTATGAGTGATACTTGGCCTCTGCAGCAGTTGTGCGTTTGCTAAAATAGGCAACAGCATGTGACTTACCTTCACTTATCTGAATAAGAACAGCTCCGTCTCCAATAGCACTCGCGTCCGAATGCAACTCCGTCTTTAGTGCTGGATCGTAAATCGACAATACGGGCTGACTAGTTAAAATAGAAATTACCTTTTGTCTTATGGTCTCATAGTCGGGTTTCCATTTAATCCTGCCATTACCAGAGGTCAACGCATAAAGCGGGGCCATAATCTGGGAAAACTTAGCTATGAACTGACGAAAATACGACGCCAAACCAATAAATTGCCGCAATTGTGTCACAGTCTGGGGTGGCGGTAACAAAGTCAGACAACTAACCTTGCGAGGATTAGGCCGTATCTGCCCTTGACTAACTTCAAACCCAAGGTACTCTACCTTCTGTTTCAGGAAAGCACACTTTTTATAATTAAGAGAGAATCCTTTCTTTGAAAGGATTCCAAGGACCATCTGAAGTCGCTCAAGCGCGTCGTCAGCATTTTCTGCGACGATGAGCACGTCATCCATATAAACTACGACATACGTATTCACCAAATCCCCAAGTGCATGAATTAGAGCTCGTTGGAACACCGAGGAGGCGTTTCGAAGTCCGAACGGCATGGTTAAATATTCAAATTGCCCGTCGGGTGTCACAAAAGCTGTCCGCTCTATAGATTCAGGCGAAATGCGAATCTGGTGAAATCCTGATGCCAAATCTAAAATCGTAAAGAAATGACCTCCATACAACCTAGCTATTTGGTCAGAGATAAGTGGTAAGGGAAATCGGTCAGGTACTGTATTATCATTCAGTTCGCGATAGTCCACACACATTCTATCTGTACCATCCCTTTTTTTGACAAGAAGAATAGGACTCGCAAACGGCGATGAACTACAGCGAATTATATTGGCCTTAAGCAATTCATCAATTTTACTTCGTACAACCTGTCGCTCCTCGGGGCTCAACCTATAAGGGCGTCGGTTAACAGTCTTATGAGGGTCTACAAGACGAATTTGCATGGGTTCGGTGTCTGCAGAGGACGTAGGTACACCGGAAATAAAATTATTTTTGAATGATAGCAAAATGTCCAACAGTTCAGTTTTTCTTTCCGGGGGGATGTCAGTGTTTATCGTATCAAGGTCAAATTTACAGTCAACAATAACGTCACATATCTGAACTGTCCGTATTTTCTCAAATCTTATCTTATCTGAAGACATCTGAACTACTAAACCAATCGATAAAACTTCGCGTCCAATCATGATGTCATGTCGCAAAAAATTGTCAGGTAAAACGTGAAAAAGAATTTCTAAATTAATCCCATCTATCTCAACAGTAGTCAAAATTTGTACAGTCGACCTTACAGAAGTCTGTCCAATACCAGTTAATGTCACATTGTCACAAAATCGTTTACCACTAAATTTACAGGATACAGATTCTTTAATAAGCGAGCATTCCGCACCAGAGTCATAATAATAATCAAATTGCTCACCAGAATGCCGTAAGAATCCAGCAGGTGCTTCCACAAGGCACACATCAACCCGCTTCTCTTTGGCGGGATCGACCGCCGTGCTGCTGCGTGCCTCCCTGGCATCCCTCTTAGGACAGCTGGATGCGTAGTGTCCCTGTTCACGACAATTGAAACAGGTGATCCAGTCAGCTCTTCCCGGTGCCTTGTTACTCTTGCCACTGCTAGACGCTATCGATCTTGATTGCTCTTCATGTGTGCTCGTGTCTCTTCTCAGGCGGCATTGCACTGATCTGTGTCCTGGTCTCCCACAGTTGAAACATTTGGGTCCAGTGTTGGGCCAATTCGGGCGGTTCCTCTTCGCGTCAGGACCTTCACGTTCATCACCACCGGATGGGGCACTCCTCTTCAAAAACGAGACAGCCTTCAGCTCCCGATGTAGATCGCTTCGGGTTCTAATGTCCGTAGTAAAGGACAATCGCTGGACTCGCGTATCATGCTTCGCGACGTAAGCTAGCACCGTCGCGATAGCTATCTGTTTTGTGGTGAGGCCGTTCCATTTTGACATGAGGGTAGTCATAAGGGTAGCCGCATACGCGGCCAAACACTCATTTTCCTTAGGTTTATTTCCATGCAGATTGATTAAAAAGGAAGCGGTAGTCTCTGAACAATCATACCTGGCTATAAACAGTTCCTTAAAATCGCTCCATTTCATCCCGGGGTAAGATACGGACGACAGCCATGATGAAGCTTCTCCCTTAAGTGCGCGGCTCAAAGCAATCATCAACGATACACCATGGTTACTTGGATCAACCACACACATGTCTGCTGTTACTAGCCAAGCACGCGGGTCAACGTTCCGTTTTTCAGGGTCAAAATCCGGTAGATGAACATCCAAAGTCTTAGAAGGTGTTTTCATTGCTTGCACGATAGCCATAAAGTTTTCATTTTGCTGGTCTAGCAGAAAACGCCATTTTTGGGTCTCCGTGTCACCTTTAAACACGTGCGCATTGTCGTCATACTTTTCTTGGTTTGCACTTCCACTTTCACCACGTGGGGCGTTTGAGTTGCATCCCACTTCTGATAACGAGGTCAGTTCACCTATTGCGGGTACCTCGCCATCAGAATCCCGGTCCGACATGATGTAGGTCCAAAATAATAGTCTCAACACTAATCACAATAGTCTATTTATTCACTCCCGATAACAATTCAACAAAATCTTAAATGATTAAGGCGATGAAAATAGAGTAAGTTTCGGAAACGCGGTAAGTTCGGTACAGGTTAGCAGAACGACCTCTCGCCCTCGCGTCTCACTCAAAAGTGTCGTTCCTCCAACATCATACGTCTAATGGCCAAACGAATGACAGCTGACAACTGTCAAACATGCCAACCCTGTACCGACCATACCCAAGCGCACCGCTTGACGTTTCCGACAAACGATAATAGATGGCGTTGTTCTAATCAATAGCGATATGCCTCTTTGTTGGTTCTGCGACATATTGATTTCTTGATTTGATTTGATTGATGTTAACATCATTTATAAAAATTTGGTAGTGTTCAGCAATTTTTAGGGTG
Source organism: Cybosia mesomella (assembly GCA_946251805.1). Classification (NCBI taxonomy): domain Eukaryota; kingdom Metazoa; phylum Arthropoda; class Insecta; order Lepidoptera; family Erebidae; genus Cybosia; species Cybosia mesomella. The sequence continues at coordinate 12,812,587 of OX276396.1, read as the reverse complement.
CATTAGTAGAGATGTTACGAATATATTAGGGTCATTCATATATTCTACCTTTAGATATGCAAATGTTAAATACAATAATGAAATTACCTGCAACACATTACATAATTAGAATACACAACACACACAAGTTGTCATAAAATACTCGAGCCTATAATAATGTACAGTACCTGAACTGTAAACCTATTAAACTATTAACAAAAGTACAGTTTCCGGCTCTTGATTTGGTAAGTCGAACTACCGTACATCGGACTGAAAGTTTGGAAACCTATACACTCTATACGGGTTAGTTAAAATCGGTTTAGGCTTGTAAAATATTAAAAGTATAACTTTGGTTTTAACTACTCTAAAAAGATAGGATATATGTATGTAGTCCAGGACTAAGAAAGCCAATCATTCTAAATAGGCAGAAAGAGGAGAAAAAAAGGTTTCGTTCATTGGTTGACATTAGACACTGAATATAGTATTTGTAAACATTTTCCTTAAACGCCCCGCTATCTTTAAAAATAGATATTGGACACAACGATGCCAAAAAAAGCAAACGGACAAAAACACAATGGCTACTTGTCGCTTCGACCGTCTATTCGGTTAAAAAATAAACTAATGAAGACAATTTTAGAGTACGTGAAAGACCAATGCGGTCACTTACGTAACAAAATACTTGCATCTACTTGTACTAGTAGGAACTATCCTTTCCTACTTCCTATCTACTATAATACTAATCCCACTAATATCATAAATGTTATGGATGGATGTTTGTTACTCAATCACGCCAAAACGGCTGAACGGATCTGGCTGAAATTTGGCACCGGGATAGATTGTAGTCTGGAATAGGACATAGGCTATCCTAGGCATATCCCTGGAATAGGATCCCACGGGAAACGGGAACGGAATCAGATTTCCACGCGGGTGAAGCCGCGGGCAACAGCAAGTATTATAAATGTGAAAGTTCGTGAAGATGTTTGAATGTTTGCTACTCAATCATGCTTTAACGGCTGAACGGATCTGGCCGAAATTTGTCTCAGGGATAGATTATAATTTGGAAAATCACATGGGCTTCTTTTTATCCCTGGAATAGGTTCCCTTGGAAAGCGGGAACGGGAATAAAATTCCACACGGGCGAAGCCGCGGGCAATGGTGCCTTGGTGCCCGCTGAGCCCTGATTCTGAGGCTCCGGCCTATGGCCCCGCTCCAGCGCCTCCTTGCGCCATTGGTACATCGACGCAAGGGCTCTCGCCTCCAGGTCCCATGGAGGGGTCCCGGCTAGGAGACATGCCACCTGTAACGTAACGCTCAACCTCTGAGAGGAGGGAGAACGTAATGCACATTTATTGAGTGTTATAAAATAATTTAGGTTTTAATTTAAGAATTTTAATCTTAAAAATTAGAACTAAGGACAGAAGTTAGAAAATTAAAGTAAAATAAGTGTTACTCTTGAAACTATCAGCTTCAAAGGTTCACAGGACCCGAGGAAGTAGAAGTAGGTTCCGGAACGAGCAGTGAAGGCGTCTAATCACAAAACTGGGCAGCTAAAGAGGTAATAGAGTTCTAAAGATTCTTCAGAGTGCTTCAACTTCTTCAGTCGCTTCAGTTTTGTTTGCTAAAGATGTAACAGAGTTCTCAAGCTTCTTGCGAGTGCTTCAACTTCTTCAGTCACTTCAGTTTTGTTGGGCTGAAAGTTGTATTTGGCTTCGTAGAACTAGTTAGTCCGGCAGTTGTAGTAGGCTGTCACTAGAATCTTTCCATAGAATTAATCAGTTTGAAAGTCGACGCTAGAATGAGTACTAGTAAGAAACAAGGCCGTCGCTAGAATATATAGTCCTAGTCGGACTGAAAGTCGACGCTAGAATGAGTACTAATCGGACTCAAGGCTGACGCTAGAATGCCTTCGAAGAAGAATTGGATTAATAATAACACCTCGGGAGGTTTGATTCTAAAAATTAAAAGTAAAGTTTTAAAATTCAAAATTTAGATACAAGTAGGTAAAAATTTACTAGGTTCTATTACAAAAAAATAATAAAACCTACTTTTCAGAGAAAATTAGAAAATTACTTAGGTGACATGACATTTGTCATTCAAAAATTGTCAACAAATTAATTTTTATATTTAGGTTCAAAACTAAATAAAAAGACGATTCAAAGAATGTAACTGATTGAATCTATGACGGATCTGGAAAGTTGTCACAATTTTTTTTTCTTCGTTTTTAATTTATTAATATACTTGAAGAAAATAAACGAAATAGTGGATAGTTGGCACACGAGGGAGTGAAGTTTCTCCATCCAAAATTAATATTTTGGTATTTTTTTATCTAAATTTAAAATTTATCGAGCAGATTGTAAGTACCTATAGTAAATAGTATTTTAGTTCAAGGAAGGCGTCCATAATGGAGTTCATGGACGCTCTCCCTCCCCCCAAACCTCCAGATATCCATCATCCTCCGAATAACATGGATGTAGTTGTTGTGTCAGCAAAGAAGCAGTTGTGCCATAAAGAGGATTCAAATCATGCTAGGAAAATTCATGTTTCTAACACAGCTCCCCAAAGCGTCAATTCAACATCTATTTATTCACCCGACTTTGGTTGTAGGGGTTAAAGCTTACAAAAACTCTGATAAAGGTCCATTTTTGGTCCACGTGTCAAAGGTAGAGACAGCTCCCTTGACTGCGGCTTCAATCGCTATGAGACCTATCAAGTTTGGCCAATTCCTAAGCAAATTTAATGTTCGTAATATCTGTTCTGATGGCATAAAAAAAGTGGGGAGAAACAAGGTTTCAATTGAATTTGAAACTTATATTGACGCCAACAATTTTCTCGATCATCCTTTACTGCAATCAAATGACTACGTTGCTACAATCCCTACATACAACATTACCAAAATGGGAGTAGTTCGTCAGGTGCCAGTAGACCTGGCCATGGATGAATTTGTAGATTCTCTTCATTACACGAAAGGTTGCGGTGAGGTTCTGAAAGCCCGCCGCATCAACAGAAAAACTTTAGAGGAAGGTAGAACTGTTTGGGTTCCAACTCAAACGGTAGTTCTCACTTTTGAAGGTCAAATCCTCCCTGACAGAGTGTTCTCCTTTCACACCTCTCTCCCAGTCGTCCCATACACATTTCCAACTATTCAGTGTAACAATTGTTGTCGTTTCGGCCACATTAAAAGCCAGTGCCGCTCTACTCCTCGCTGTTTTAAATGTTCCCAAAATCACTCAGGTGAGGAATGCGACGTTGGGGAAAATAGAGCCTCCTGTCTTCACTGCTCTGGTCTTCATTATGCTACCAGCAAGGATTGCCCGGAGCAGGGGAGACAGAGATCCATCAAGATTCTCATGTCACAGGGCAACATCTCTTTCCAACAAGCTTCAGCTCAGATTCCCAACCACAGAAGACCGTACGCTGAAGTAGCTCAGTCCGCAGTCCCCTTTCATTCAACTTCTTCTCAATTCCACCTTCCACAATCTAGCCATCCTATAAACATCTCTTCCTCCCCTCAAAGGCGATACACTAAAACGGTATACTCGCAACCCCGTCCAAAAGCCCCATTGGGTAGTTCTTACAACAGGGCAGCCCATCAATCAATCGTTAGAAACGAACCATCTACTCTTCCCAATGGCTGTGCTATCCTGCCCCAATCTAATCCCGGTCCTGTAGTCCAGGAGGCTCTTTTGGGAACCCTTCACAACTTAATCCTTGAATTAATCTCCAGCCAAAACCATAATCTACCGTCCCACGTTGCCCAAAAACTATTCAGTATTATCAGCTCCCTCAATCATCATGCCGCAGACTACGGTCCTTCAATGGAACATTAAAAGCATTCGAAGAAGAAAGCCTGATCTTCTTCATCTAATTAACAAATATCATCCATTTGTTATTGCCATCTCAGAGACATGGCTAGTGCCTGGGGCTCGGATCAGAGTCCCGGGATACTCCTGCCTTCGGGATGACAGAGCGGATGGATATGCGGGCAGCGCTTTACTAGTAAAGCGCTCCCTCCCCTTTTCTTATCTTCCTCTTCCTTCTATTACCCCTGAGATCAATGTCGTGGCCTTAAGGGCTTTCGAAATCTCGTTCATTTCTATATACATCCCTCACCCTCATTCTAGCATGATTGCTGATATCTTATATGTTATTTCATCTGTTCCTCCCCCTATACTCTTGTTGGGCGATTTTAATGCTCATCACACTTTATGGGGTTCATGGCATGATGATGATTTTGGATTAGCAATCCTTGAAGCGTTTGATGAAGCAAATCTTTGTCTCATCAATGATGGTTCTCCAACTCGCAGAGTCTATCCTGACCAAAATCCCAGTAGTGCCGTGGATCTATCCGTCTGTTCACCATCCTTAGCCTCCTCACTCTCCTGGCATATTTTACCTCTTTCTTATGGCAGTGACCATTTTCCTATAATCATTTCCATTACCAATAGAGCAGTCCCTGCTTATAATTTTTCCCCTTCCATGAAATATCGTCTGTCTGATGTTGATTGGTCCTCTTACGCTTCAATTCTGGACTCCAAAGTTGGAGCTCTGCCGTCTCCTGACAGCAACAACCTTGTTGATTGCTATTCAAAGTTTTCAGATACAATAATTGCATCAGCTGATGAATTATTTCCTGTTAAAAAACGTCATGAGTTTCGAGTCTCAACCTCTTGGTGGGATCATGAATGTTCTGCTGCGGTAAAAGAAAGGAAAAACGCTGAAAAAAAATACAATTCTGCCATGACTACAGAGAACTTTCTTTTTTACAAACAAAAAGTTGCACTGGCAAGATAGCTTTTTTCTAAGAAAAAGAAAGAAGGCTGGCTTCGGTTTTGCGAAAGACTTTCCCCAAAAACTCCTTCTACTCTAATTTGGAGACAAATTAAGCGTTTTAGAGGGTCTCTTAACATTGTCGACATCTCGTCCAACGAACCTCATGTTTGGCTTGAGGACTTTGCGAGTAAGATGTCCCCCTCGTTCGTTCCTTATGTTGACTTTTTTCCTTCACCTCCAATTCATATCCCAAGCTCAAACTTTTTGGATCGTCCATTTCATCTTTCAGAGCTGCAGCTGGCACTTGACGGATTGGTAGATTCTTCTCCGGGTGCAGACGGGATCCCTTACTCTTTTCTTAAAAATGCCTCTGAGATTGCCAAATCATATTACCTGGAGCTAATAAACCTTTTTTTTTAAATTGGTTTAGTTCCTGAGGCTTGGAAGTCTCAAGTTATTATCCCAATCCTTAAGCCAAGGAAAAACCCATCAGATCCGAATAGTTACAGGCCTATAGCCTTATCTTCTGTCATGGCCAAAATAACGGAACACATGATTAAACACCGCTTAGAATGGTTTATTGAAAATAGTAGTTTATTGGCAAAGACTCAGTATGGTTTCAGAAAGGGTATGAGCACAATAGATAGTCTTAGCTTCATCACATCACATCTGACATCCGTCTCTCCATTTTAAAGAAAGAATTCTTGCTGGGAGTTTTTCTAGATATTTCCTCAGCATATGACAGCGTCCTCCTTTCGGTCCTCAGGAATAAACTCATTAACCAACTATCCATCCCTGAGAAATTAGTCCGTTTTATCCGTAATCTCTTTATGGAGAGATCCATTATGGTCAAACATCAAACTTTTAAAATTCTTCAAGAACAGTTTGGAGAGGTCTCCCGCAAGGTTCTGTTCTTAGTCCCTTGCTGTACAGTCTTTACACTTATGACCTGGAATTATCGGTTATTCCCCTATGCCAATTATTACAGTACGCTGATGATCTTGCTCTATATGTCACCGATAAATCTTTAGAATCGGCAGTTGGCCGTTTGAATACATCTCTTAGCTATTTGTCTATCTGGCTTAATCAACATGGGTTATCCTTATCCGCTTCCAAAAGTAAAGCCGTGGTTTTCACGAGGAAAAAACAAATTCCTCCGGTTTCTATTGTAATTAATAGTGAGATTATTCCTTTGGAAAATAAAGTGAAATTTCTGGGTGTTTGGTTGGACTCCAGACTCACCGGTACTGTTCACATTGATTATGTGGCTCAAAAATGTGAAAACAACATTAATATTCTTCGCTCCTTATCTGGTGTATGGTGGGGTGCGCATCCTTACACTCAAAAACTCCTATATAACGCTATAATACGTAGTCACATGGATTACGGACTATTCTTGTTAGACCCTTGTAATCTGTCGGGTCTTCAAAAGTTAGATAAGATCCAAGCTAAATGTCTACGCATTATACTTGGTGCTATGCATTCGTCTCCTATCAACGCAATGCAAGTTGAGTGTGGGGATCCCCCTCTAACTTTGCGCAGACAATTTTTAGCCAATCGGTACTTTTTTTAAATTGCCCAATCTTTAGACCATCCACTTTTTCGTAAGCTAGACGATCTGTCTCTCTTCTATGATTCGCATAATAATCGCTCAATTTCGAAACCTCCCTGTCTTCTCAGTGCCTACCTTTATTTTTCACGTCTTTCTAACCCACTTTTTCAATCCCGCTTATTGCCACTGTACTCAGTTTCTTATGATTCACTCATTTATCAACCCAACATCATTCTGGACTTCAGTATTGACAAAGGCACTATTGAAGCGAATAGAGTTTTTGCCAACATAGTCCAGACTTCATATAAAGATTGGGTTCTTCTTTACACTGACGCTTCCAAAGTTTCTAACGATAGTCCCGTTGGTGTTGCAGTTTGGATCCCTTTCACTCATATCATATTAAGCTACAAATGTCCCCCTATTACTTCAGTTTTTACAGGAGAAGCCCTCGCTATATTAGAGGCCATTCGCTTCATTTAATCGCATAATTTATATAAGGCTCTCATTTTTTCAGACTCCAAAAGTTGCCTTCAGGCCATTTTGTCCAACCCCTTCCGATCTAAATCTAGTTTGCCCGTAATTCTTCAAATTAGAGAGGAGCTGCTTCAATGCCACCATCTGGGCATAAATATCATCTTAGCCTGGATTCCTGGTCACTCGGGCATTCAAGGCAATGAAACTGCTGACTCCTGTGCCAGGTGTGCCATTGAAACAGGCTCTGTCGATCACAACCAAGTTTTTTGCCATGATATCTGCACCACTTTTAAGTCAACGTTGGTTGAATCCTGGAATAAGTTTTGGCAAATTTCAAAGTCAATTAGAGGTAAGTTTTACGAGGATATTCAACCCTCTATTCCCTTTAAACCCTGGTTCTCTAATCCTAAATATAGGCATTTTGATAAACCGATCACATCCACAATTTGCCGCCTTCGCTTTAACCACTCTTGCACTCCTGCTTTCTTGGCCAAACTGAGGATTAGGGACTCCTCGCTTTGTGAATGCGGTCTGGATGAAGGGCACGTGGACTATTTATTTTTCAGTTGTCCTAGTCTGAGATTCTCGCTTTATGATATTCTTCCTACTCACGTTCCCCGTCCTACTTCCTTTAAATTGCTTCTTTCCCTTGTGCATTCCCCTTTTGTAATTTTTTTGTATAGACATATTAAAATGAATAAAATTAAATTGTAAGTATTTTATTATGTATATTCCTATTTTTAGTGATAATTTTTGAGTTTTCGTCTTTAATAACTAATCTAACATAAATTCACATTCTTTGTTAGTTGCAACTTTGCAATTTGACTTGGGGAATGTTTAAGTTCCTCTTTTGCCATTTGTCGTCATCTGGCTACTAGTATTTAATCTGTGGTCGTCATATTACTCATATAATAAAATAACGCGCAACTGCTCCACAAGGCCACAATCAAGAATTGAATTGAATTGCAATCTGCTTGATTACATGTTTAATTTTTGGCCTAACTTTCCACCGGTCAAACTTCCTTTCGTTTACTGGTCTATCTCTAACTCGACACTGGCAAAATTGTGGTGTTTGCTCCACAAGGCCATAATCAAGAATTGAATTGAATTGAATAAGTATAAAGACAAGTAAATATGAAAATAAATACTAAGACATGAAGAAAAAATTATCCTTTACTATATAATAACAGTCAAAACATAAAAATCGATAAAAAATTATAATGAATTATGAAGTTGAGTAAGACAGTAGTGATATGATACATTTTACACCTTGGCGTGCGATACCCCCTGATAACTCTGACGGCCATTGCTTTTAACGGGCTGTTTAGAACAGCCACGTTGCGGGCCACCAGAGTCTCCGCCCATACGGGGGCCCCGTACAGGGCCATGCTTCGCACGATACCCAGGTAGAGTGGCCTAGTGGGGGCGTTAGAAGCCGCGAAATTCCTTCATCTAGCCCTCCTCAGTTTCGGGACCAGACTTCGGAGATGGGGTCCGAAGTCCCATCGACTATCAAGTACGAGTCCAAGGTACTTCATCGTGGGCTCGATGTCGATGCTTACGCCCCCTAAGGTTATGCTGGTACCCGTCGGTGGCCCCCTCCGAGGCTCGTGAAAACACATAGCCTCGGATTTGTGGAGAGCCAAGTCGAGTCCCAGCCGCCGTATTCGACCCACGACTTGAGCAACCCCTGCCGTGGCCTTTAGTGCCGCGCTTCGGTGCGTTGCTCCCCGCGCCATAACGAGGGTGTCGTCAGCATAAAATGTTATGCTGACGCCCCTGAGCAGTATAGGCAGAAAAAAGAAAATAACAGAGCGAAGCAAAGTGTATAAACAAAGTAAACATAAACGAAAGATGGTAAAAATAAATCAATAAACATACATCAATTATACATTCAAAAAGTAAATATAATATACTATACATAAAATAAAATAATATACATCCATACATGTATATTTTATACATAGTTATACATATATATAAATACGTTATATACATACGTTATATATATACATTATACTTTAACATTGTGAGAGGAAATGTTCTTTAGTTCTTCTTTTGAAGGTGTCCAGACTGCGACATCTCGAATATGGTGCGGTAGTGAGTTCCATAGTCGAACAGCCTGTATAGTAAATGACCCATCATAACAGCTGGTGCTGTGTGCAGGAGTATGAAGTAAAAGGGAGGAGGAAAGACGACAGGGTTTGCCTCGAGGTACGAGATACTCAAAACGTTCCCGCAGATAATTTGGAGAATAAAGGCTGTGAAGGATAGTATAGAGGAGAGATAAGATATGAGTATTACGACGCTGCCGAATAGGGAGCCAGTTCAATCTTTTCCGAAATTCAGATACATGATCGAATTTTCGTATACCGAATATAAAGCGAATCCCCAAATTCTGCAAGCGTTCAAGTTTGTTCAGGAGGTCCTCCGATGCATCGAGAAAACAGACATCAGCATAGTCTAATAGTGGGAGTAGAAGAAATTGTGCAAGAGTAACTTTAGTTTGAAGAGGAAGGAACTTGTGAAGACGTTTGAGAGATTGAAACGAGTAGTATACCTGCCGGCTCACCTCTGCAATGTGAACATCCCAAGAAAGATTAGAGTCGATGAAGACGCCCAAGTTTTTAGCACTCTTCGAATAGTTGATGGCCACGGAGTCATAAATTATTAAAGGTATGAAATTGTGATCGAGAAGAAAAAGCATATATCTACCACCAATAATGATCGCTTGTGATTTATTTGCATTAACTAATAATCCAAAAGATTTGGCCCAAGAGTTGATGTTTGCTAGGTCACTATTGAGTGCGGCCACTGCCCCCGGCAATTCATAGGCTCCAAAGTGTCGGTATAACTGCAAGTCGTCTGCATAGAGATGACAGTGTGAAGTAAGTACCTTAGTAATGGCATTTACAAACACGGAAAACAGAAGATTAGAAAGAACGCCACCCTGAGGGACGCCCGCCACCAATCGCACCAATCGGAAGAGTCCTCATTGATACGAACAGATTGCGAGCGTCCTTGAAGATGAGACTTAAACCATGCAGTTGCAGAAGCAGAAACATTAAGAGATGTTAAGATTCCCAGAAGGATGTCAAAATCAATAGAATTGAAAACACTGCTAAAGTCCAATAATACCAAAACTGTGAGTTGCCTATTCTTCATGGCAAGCCTTATGTAAACAGTTATTTTGACTAGAGCTGTTACAGTATTATGACCACGGCGAAAGCTAGATGGGAATGGACTTAGCAGGCTATTAGAGGAGAGGTATCTAGACAGTTGATCGTAGACAACACTTTTAAGAACTTTCGACATGATAGGAACAATTTAGATAGGTCGGAAGTGGGTAAGCATGGTAGGGTTGGGTATTTTGGGCAGAGGCAAGACAAAGGCCTTCTTCCACGATGAAGGAAAGCAGTTAGAGTATAAGGAGTAGTTGATAATGTGGGTAAAAATAGAAATGATATGATTCAGGATGGGAAGAAGCATTTGAAGTGGAAGACCATAATCACCTACTGCTTTAGAAGAAATAGATTGTAAATGTCTCTTACCATCTGCCTCCGCAACCAGGTGAAATGAAAAAGTATTATTTAACGGCAGTGGAAGAGAAGAGAGACAGTTTTGGGTCGAAGATTTGACATCACTAGGAATTATAGTGGGAGAAGTTGAGAAATGGGTATTAAGTGTATTGAGGTCCATATCAGTAGGGTTATCATGTACGACATTCCCAATACCTAAAGATTTCAGAAATTGCCATAGTTGAGAAATGTTAAGATGCTGAATGAACTCGCGAATGTGACTTCGTCTCGCATCCCTACACATACGATTGCAGCGATTTCGTAGTTTCTTGTATAGGGTCCAGTTTTTATCAGACGGGCACTTTCTAAATCTACGTTTGGCCTTATCTCGCTTCGACATGAGAGCTTTGATGGATGGAGAAAGCCAGGGCGCTGGAAGATGTCTAACTCTTACTTTTTAAGAGGAGCATATACATCATAGATTTTCAACAATGTTCTGGTAAAAATAGACACCCATTCCCATTCAGGTCATCGCAATTATAAAGAGAAGACCAATCAGCATCATCCACATCGTCTCTCAAACGCTCCAGATCAATGTTTTTGAAACTACGCAGAAATAAAAATTTGCTCTTGCGTTTCGGAGGACGAAGTTTATAGGAGAGATATAGAAGGTCATGGTGTGAGAAGGGAGCTGACAGCTGTCCATAAGAAGCGACTTTATGAGAGTTAGATACTAAAATAAGGTCAAGTAGAGACGGCCTACAATTAGGGGCTTTATGTATCGCATTTAAGGGAAGAATTTGCATGTTGACAGAAGAGACAATAGAGTAAAGGTCACGGCTGCGTGATTCCCCCCTAAGAAATGTTGAAATCCCCGAGGATAATTCTATGTTCATACTCAGACGAAAAATTTCCAAGTAGCGTTTCAAAAGAGTAGAAATAATTAATACTACTAGAAGGGCTGTAAAAAACGCCCAGTAGTGTTTGAGTATGCTTAAAATTAATCTCAATAAAAATACATTCTACAAAATTTAAGTATACACCTGAAGACTGGTCAACAACCTTATAAGAAATATCTCCACGAAGATACACAGCAACCCCCCCACATGCCTTACCCGTTCTGTAAATAAATAAATATAGTACTATACTATTAAATTAAAATAAATAAAAAGTTTATAATAAAATATAAACTCCAATTTTTTTTTCTTCCAATCCTCTATGCACTCGCTAGTTGCACAATGTAAAAATACTTATATCCAACCATGCATTCATAGCGTTTCCGAACGAGAGATACAATACGTCAAAGTTAAATTATTTTTTAAGTTGAGGTTAGAAGTGAAACTGACCGATAAAAATAATTTATCATAAAAAAGAAATTAAAAAAAACGTTAGAACGAACACGTCACTTCAACAACTTGCGTGGTCTTCGATCCGCAGCCATACTCACTGCATTCAATGTAGCATCTGTCGATTCGGTTACAGGGCATGTAGACAAAGTCACATTCTACTAGTGGAATCGCTTCGAAGCGAACCTTCAAATGTTCAATATGTATGGGAGTGACATTATTTGTTACACGTGACATGTCGACAAATGTTGTCTCTCCCATACATTTCGGTCTTTTGAAGGTTCGCTTCGTTGCGATTCCACTAGTAGAATGTGACTTTGTCTACAGGCCCAGGGCATTGTCGCATAAGTTGCTGCAGCTCACCCGCCGACTCGATTCTATGCCGAGAATTATCCGAGACCTGAACAACGATCTTGCCCTCATCGGTCCAACATCGCCTCACACTATAGTGCCTCCTAGCACATACGAACACCTCGTATCGGAGCTTTGTGAGGAACTCTGATAACGTTAGACCTGTGCCTTTCAACTTTGTTTTGTTTGCCATATCTCGCTACGAATTCCACGATGTTCAAACCGCACTAACAGTGGGCGAGGTTTACTTGTGTTACTCCCCAACCGATAACAGACCGCTACATCCTTAGATAAGAAATTGGTGATCTTCATTTTTTCCACAAACACCTTAATAACACTGCCCACAAAATCAGAACTATCGTCCTCAGAAAGACCATGTAGCAGCTGAACTTTTGCTCGTGAAACCATCTCATGCCGATCCAAGCCCTTCACTAGTAGCTCCATCTGGGACTTCAGTGTATCCAGTGTTCTCCAATATGAGACCTTTCAACTCGGTGAAGTTCCGGGAAATACTCGCTATTGGGCCATGCGAGCAGTGAATGTTGCTGATAACTCCTCCATGCAGTTAAATAAGGCGGTATATAGATCCATTTTGTATATGAAGAATGAAGTGCAGTGAAGTAGCAATCTAGGAGATGTTTATAAGTGAGAGGGTGCACTAGAGGATATAGAAGGCTTTCAACTGTAATTTAACATTAAATTCTAAAATCTAATCCTAATTCTAATTCTAAATTCTGTATTAGGTAGATTTCGATGAAATCGATCTACCTATTGGTTTCTTGACTACTGTCGAATTTTAAAAAAATTTCTTCATAGGAGGTCTAGTTATGACCCCCTGAGTCCGAAATGACCACTGGTCAAAAAGTTTATATATATTATATGTATGTATGGTTCCACTTCCCAAAATTTGCGGCACTCTCACGGTCGCATTTTTGCCCCGATCGCTTTCAAACTGCGGTCAAAAATTGCTTGGGTGTAAACTTAGTTTAAGTTCGTGAACGGGTGGAATCCGGCCTAAGGGGACGGTAGGGCCTCACTTTTTGTGAAATCAGTTTTTCCTCAAAATTTCACGTTCCATGAAAGATATTCAAACCGTTCTAATTTTATCCCATAGTATACATGAATACAAACAACTTTTAATTATAAACCTATAAGATTAAAACTTTAACTAAAAGTGGAGGGGGGAAAAACCAAAACTTGTCGGGAAAAAAATCATAACTTCTAACCGGTGAACATTCGCGTTGCGTGCGTTCCCCCATTTTTTTTAAATGTTTCCCTCTCCAATACTACCACTCCGTCATTTCCGTTGTTAGTCGGCTGGTATCCATAGGTTTTTACGACTTCGCTGTCGGGTGTTATAGACTTTTCCTTATCGTGGGCCGGCCAATAAAGGCAAGCCCTCCGGTTAGCAAGATCACAGCCTACCCTTCTGGAGCCACCAGTCAGGTCGTTGCTGATCACCTACTGATTACGGAACGCGAGAGGATGGCTAATCCTCTCTCACCGCCGGTGGCACAAGTGCCCGTCGGCCCCTGCGTTAACAGTGGGCCAACCCACCCCTGGATCCCCCAGAACCCTACGTCGACCTCCGCCAGGAACACGATCGCTCATCCTGTCTACTCTGAACGATCAGAGGAGTACGGAGAGCGATGTGTTCCCGCCACGTCGGGAATTGGCCAACGATCAATGCCAACCCCATGAAGGGGAAGCCATTGACCACCGCCCAGGGTGTACCGGCCGCTCCGATTCCGTTCCCCCCGGACTGCAGCAGAAACGGAATCAAAACGACACGTGACGAGGTTAACCAACACACACCCCTGAGCCGATATCATATTAAGTTTTGACTACATGTAGCGGAGATATGAATATTAGGATGGATGTGGGAAGCTGACGAGTCTATACGCGTCAGATAGAAGAATAATGAATACCTACGTTAGAGGAACTTTGAAAGTAGCACCAGTGAATGAAAACTTCTGACGCGGGTGGTGCTCTTGATGTGGATGTATAATGAGAAGAGATGAAAGTAATATTGTTGAAAATGTTCAAAGTATGAATGTAGAGTGAGGATGTAGAGTAATGCATGCAGAAGAGGACATGGGAAGGAAGGTAGTCACCGAGGAGATGACATCTGACAGGAATGTATCAAGGAGAATGCCATGTTCAATAACATGACAAAGGCAGGCAGATGATGATAATAATTAAATGAGGTTTGAAACATCGGCGTGGTCTACCAATCTGCAGGACCAGATGGCATTTATTTTGGCATTCAAGTGTTTCGATCTATATTGGCCATCACTTAGTGCCCTACATTTCCGTATCAAATTTTTATGATCGATTTTTATTGATTTAATAAGGATTTTTGACACTGCCGCGTTATGTTTTTGCTGACTGCCGTTTCAGCTCAAATAAAGATAAATGTACCTTCAGTGTTTTTCATATATACATTTTTGCAATCTAAATCATTAAAAAACATTTGCTATTACCATAATTCAGTAGCACAATAATTTACAAAAGAAAGTTGACAGATTCTTATTGCAGAAGTGCACATCGTGTGACAGCAAGCAATTAGAAAGGCAGGTTGTTGGACAACAGTCGAAGTTCGGCGGCTTCGTAGTTAGTCTGAAAATCCAATACTAACTGAGCGAAAAGGCTCGGACGATGACGTTGAACAGTAGAACAAAACAGATACTTATTTAGGGAATATTAAGATCTTACATCTTCTCGTCGTCTTATATCGTCTTGTCATAAAACGGTGAGTCGACTAAATTCGTGTTCCATTATGAGCACATATTACGAAGGTAACACAGGTAGGTATTACCAAAGGAAAGAATTCCTCAAGAACCCCACCAGGCATTGGCCACCCATATTGAAACAGGCGGCCTCAACGTGGAATGCGGGGGGCCTAGCCAAATGTATAATTCAAGTCGAACATAACGTTGTACGGGTCTATTGACACAAAAGAGATCCAATCTACGCTTGTGGAAATCTACACATGCTCACAAAATTTTACAAAATATCTTTACACTATTAGTTACATACGATACGCTTTCAATAATAGGAATTTCATTACTTATGGTCTGAACTTTCCCTCAGAAAGTTAAACACTTTTTCTGGGTTCTCGTAGTGTAGAATCGACTAATAGTCGAACCACAGATTAGATGCGCTCTTGATTGTTTCAGTCATAAAGAGCGCCTCTTACAAAGTGAGCTTGGTTACGCTTAGTTGAATACGGATTTCCCCTGATCGAGTAAAGCCTAGGTCAATGACTGTCTACCATAAGCCCAAATAGTAACAGTATTCATAATTACTTCTTTCGGTGCAAATCTACTATCATATTTTACTAATTATACCTACGTTCTTACGAAAAAATAATCTGGTTTGATAGTACAGTTACCTATATACATTATCAATTATTATTGATGTCAAGAAAAAAATGTAACCTTTCTATTTGATGTAAAGTTAAAAAGCCAAGCTATTGATATTTGAAGTTGTATGTCTGGATTCGATGGAATTCCTGCCCGTCATCGCCTCGAGGGTTCGACGTATGCTTGGCGGGCGAAGCTTCCCTGATTACTATAACAACGGAAACTGGTGAAAATAGTCGTCGTAGTCTAAAATCCCATCGGGATCTGTACTGAGGGTTTAAATTCCTTAAGAGTATTTTTGCTACCTGTGTCATCGACTCCGACTTATCAGATGCCTAATACGGAATCCATACCGTACGTTTCATAATCCACACGATACTGTGAATGAGGAGAATGGTAGAGATGACAGAGACCTCTAAACAAATAACATTCAATAATCTGCATTTATGGTACTCTGGCATGTACTAAATTTCTGTGACAGATCCTCTAATCTATCTCGAGAATTTTGCATACCAGGCTGCGTTTTAAATAATTATTCGACTACTAGTTGTGTTTGATCAGCTTAGAACAGCTTTGAACAGCTTAGTGATCGCATGATCCTCAATCGAGAACCGTTTTCCCTCGGTGCGAGCGGCGTACAGACTTTATTTTGTTGAATGGTATTTGTTTGTCCTATTTGGCTGTTTTTCCTAACACTTTGTAAACCAAGCAAATGTAAATGTAAACCTTGACATTCATAAGTGTCACATTGTGACCCACTGTACCATGACTTAAGATTATAGGTAGGTACTATAGGTACTATAAATAGTGGGGGCCATCTCGAAACCGGAGATGGCCCAGGGTCAGTCGGGGTGCGAGGGATATGCTCTATGGGCAACCTTACACCCCGGCGTCTGCAGACCCGAGACGGCGTGCGGTTTTAGTCGGTTCAAGCCCGACATAACCGCCCCCGCTGGCCGGCGGGGGGGTATCCGAGGGGATTTCCGCACGAAAAAAAAAAAAAAAAAAAAAAAAAAAAAAAAGGTACTATAAATAGTCAGGAAGGAGCCAACGCCTGAGTGTCATCACTGCGACGCGTGCGAGGACTCGAGGCTGCACACGCTGGCAGGCTGCCCGGCGTGGGAGGCGCCCAGGCGTGACCTAGTGGTGCGGAGCGCGAGCGCGCCCGGAAGAGATTTAGAACTCTCCCGGCCCGCCGAGCCCGCAACATGCTCGCCGCGCGTCGCAGGCGACTCAGGCGCCGGAGGTCGCTTAATGACCTCCGTCCTCCATGAGCCCATGCCTGGGGGTGGCAAGTGAGGCCGCCTGTCATCCCAGCAGAAGCAGGCCGGGACGGTGGGGCGACTAGCGCCCCTACCCCAAACCGGGGCAAGACAGGGGACACCGTGGTTCCCAAACCCGAGGGGGGCCATCTCGAATCCGGAGATGGCCCAGGGTCAGTCGGGGTGCGAGGGATATGCTCTATGGGCAACCTTTTACACCCCGGCGGTGCCTGTAGACCTGAGACGGCGTGCGGTTTTAGTCGGTTCAAGCCCGACATAACCGCCCCCGCTGGCCGGCGGGGGGGTATCCGAAGGGACTTACGCACGAAAAAAAAAAGGTACTACTAATAGTTTCTAGTTTGTTTGTAATATAGTTTGACCGGTAGCGCTATACCGCTCGTTCGTCCGCCGCGCGTTCCTGGGGTTGATATTATGATTCATCATCATCATCATCATCATCAATCTATGTTAGCCCACTGCTAACATAGGACATAGGTCTCCCCTAATGAGCGCCATAGCGCCCTGTCTTCAGCTTGCCGCATCCAGCATCTGCCCGCAGTCTTTCGCAGATCGTCATCCCACCTGGCCGGAGGGCGTCTTACACTACGTTTGCCGAGTCCTGATTTAATTAGAAACTTACTTATATGTAAAAATTTTGAATTGATGCAAAGATGATGATGATGAATGTACCTTGGATGTTCATTATTTAATATTAATATTATCATTTTAAGTGTTGTGAATCTTCAAGTAAAATAAATGTCGATTACGACAGTAAAACTCAATTTTTCATGCCCACTGACACCATGCAACATCATTAGGTATTACGCAGTGTCTAGACGAGTCTACGACTGGCTAGTCTAGACTACAGTTTTGATAACACGTCAGGATAATATGTATAAATATGTAAGTAATAAGCCCATGTGAATCTGAAGGTACTCGTAAGTTAAATAATTACGGAGTGAACATCCTGAGGCTCTAAGGAACGAAATCGATATAGACTGATCCGTATTAGGTCAATAGTCTTAACGGAGCACAAGCAGAGTATGTAGTGGGGATATTTAATATTATTATAGTACCAATATCGGCATCGGAAGATAGTGGAGATCGTGACGCGGCGACTGCGACGCGCCTTATCGCCGCATCGGCATCGTGGTCGTCGTAAATAATGTGCAACTTTTCCCGCCACGCCCCCCTCAGCTCTAGAACAAAAAACAATGCAGTCGCTGTAAGCGCTTTCATGCGTAACGTAACATGTCCTAGCTAAATCTATAAATGATGTATGCAACACCGTCTGGAGGCTAATGAATCATTTTTGTCTGCACGTTGCAACGTTTTAAGAGTAAATACATTTTTGTCACAGAAGAGTAGCAAATCACAAATAGAATACTAAAACTGTATGTTGTTTTTTTTTTGCATTTCTTATTACTATATTTTCTCAGTAAATATTACTGCTTCAATAATAAACAACGCCAATGAAGTGAAAAAAAAAACTTCTTACACTCGACAGCATCAACATCGTCATTGCCTGGATTGTGTGAATTGTGACGCGCCAATAAGACAACGTTCAAATACTTATATTCTACAATATGTTATTAAACTCATAATACGTAAACCATATCGTCTACCTTATCTTTTTTTTATTGACACTCCAGCGGTTTTATAGTGCTCTAATTACACTAAAATAATTTCGAAAGGCGGGTGGAGAGAAAATCTCATGCAAATCACCGGTCTCACGTAAGTTGCCGATCGTCTCCACGGTACTTCTGGGCTTTAGGGACGCGGGGTTAGGCAACGGCGGTCGGTCAGCAAACCGCGCTATATTCTTAGTCGTAGCCCTGACGTTGTTTTTGACTGAAAATGGTGCACGCACGCTTCAAGTTTAATACGAGCCCCTAAACTTAAACGCAATCAACGAGGTTAGCAAAAGAGTACAGGAGTAAGAATTCAAGACGTTTGCTTTTTTGCTTTTTTAGTTTATTATTACGATAACGTTTACGTTTAGTTGCTCACAGCAAACTAATTAGATTGGTTCATCAGGTCATGAAACAAAAAAGCTTGGTAAGATATAAAAACTATCAGTAACTCCAGCTCAGAATAGGTTTAGAACAAATGGCAGTAAAAACGAAAGAAATGTAATAGAAAAAAAGGGAAAGTATCAAGGTATGAAAGATAAAATGGAAACTCGTAACAAGAACGAAGTAAAGAAGAAAAGTTGAAGGAGTATTTCGTAGCATTCGGTATAAAAAGTTCTCGAGCTACGAGTACTAAGGGCTTCTAGAGATTACATTGTTAACCTAGAAAGTTTTTAACCGCTGTAAGTAATATTTTAGCGGTCTGTTCGGGAGAGATGTGGATGAGAATTTTGAATGTCAATCAATACTAAAAGTCGAACGCACGAAGCAGGTTAAGTACTTGGGATCTATACTTCACGCGACATCGATTGCGACGTCAAGGTACACATTGCAGCCGCGTGGGTCAAGTTAGCGTGAGATGATGATCATTTGTGACCCCGAAATGAACCCCTTAGGTTGAAAGGACAGGTTTATAAAACCATAATTAGGCCTGTCCTTTTACACGGGTGTGAAACGTGGCCATTACTGGAGCGGCGCTAGCAGGAGCTGAAGCTGATGAACATGCTGCGGTGGATGTGCGGAATCCCGTGCAAAGACGTCCCAACGCGTGAGGAACTCCCGCATCCGTGGCAGCCTCCATGTCCGAGACAACGTAGATAAAATGCAGTGTCGCCTTCGCTGGTACGGCACGTACATACGGTACCATGTTTTGCGGCAACCGCTAGGTTACGTGGGTAAAAAATATCTGGCCATGCCACTTCCGACGGGCCATGGTAGGTACCCCCCAAGAAGGGGTGGTTTGACGTCGTAAGGGATGACATGTATGCCAATAATCTTACTACAATGGATGCCCGAGATCGTGCGAAGTGGAGAAGAATAAGCAGAAAAGTGGACCCTGGGCTGCGTGCTTTCGGGACACGACGCTAAGATGATGATGATGAATCAATACTAAAGCGATTGATTTATTTTGCTGATATGGATTCGATTATAATTATATTGGATGTTCAGTAATGAACCATATTTAATTTTGTTTTTCGCTATAATTCATTGCACTATACTGTATACATCAAAGTATATACCTTGCATGCAATTACTTTAGGTTAAATGCCTACTTAGTGCAAAGATTTCTTTTTGTTATTATTGTGTAATCGATAACGCAACTAATCGATTATCTCATGAAGACTATATTTATTCTTTCTCATATTTCTCCACTTCTAGACTCACGATTGAGCTAATTTTAGATATTTCAAAATAAAAATATATGTCAAATTTTTTATATCACATCTCAACTTTTTACACCCATGGCCCACGATGTTCGATCTCCTGAAAAAAATCAGATTGGGAAATTTCCAAAGCAACTGCGATGTAGCAAAGTAAAGCGAGCTGAGTTCACTCTTCAAAACGTTTGGCAAAGTCAATATTTGACATAAAAAGTTATAGGAAGATTTCCTTAGCCTTTCTGAAGAAAATCATTTGCATCTGTGTCTCTAATACTGCTCATCATCATCATCTTCGCGGCTCCACCTTCCATTTTTTACTCCTCCACTTTGCACGGTATTTTGTATCCATGGTATTGTGTCCCTAACACTATGTGGTGATGGACGTCCCATATGTAGTGTTGGTGATTATAAGCTAGTTATTATGAAAGATTTTAATTTCTTATCGTTGATATTTCTAATTTTATCAATCACTAGCTGATGATCGCGGATCCGGCGTGGAGGTCGGTTAAAGTTTTTTTGTCATATCTCCGGTTCTACTTAACCAATTGCAATCAAATATAAGGCATATTTTAAGTCTAATCAAGAGCTTTCTAATAGAAAACCTGCATCAAAATCCATCCAGTGGTTTCTGCGTCCATCGCGAAACAGACAAACAGATAAAACTTCAGCAAGAAAAAAAAAACTTTGTGATCAGAATCGTTCATTTAACAAAACCCAAGTTTTTTTTAAATCTCTCCAATGTACAATTATACAATTAATTGATAATTTTGCAATAGTATAGATACTGAAATTTGTATCGAAATTATTTGGAAATTTCGGTTGTGTCAATATCAGATCAGAAATTACTCGTTATGGCATAGTACCAGTCCCTATCTTGTCACTACCTTTTTTTTTTTTTTTTTTTATCGTGCGGAAATCCCTTCGGATACCCCCCGCGTGCCAGCGGGGGCGGTTATGTCGGGCTTGAACCGACTAAAACCGCACGCCGTCTCGGGTCTACAGACAGGGTGTAAGGTTATCTCATTCTATATCAGGCAGTTATTCTCTGCATAATATTATTATATGCGTATAAAGCACTGTTTTCGAGGGTTCCGCCGCGGACACCTCGCGCATTGCAGTCATTGCAAGGGGCAGAGGCTATGGGGGATTGGCTTTTGTGGCCGTCTACTTCTCGCCAACCCTTGACCAGTATGAGCTTGAGCTATGGCTCGCTGAACTGGACGTAGTTCTTGCGGCATGCCGTCCTCGCCCTGTCTTGGTCCTGTGAGACTTCAACGCCTGGTCTCTGGCTTGGGGCTCCCGGGTAACTAATGACTAAGGGACATTCTGGAGGACTGGGCAAAACCCGTGTCCTAGAGGTCCTCAACCCGGGGGGGCTCAGGTCAGTCGTGGATGTTGCATTCACGACCCCTGCTCTCGCCAGCCGCGTCCTGGATTGGCGCGTGATGGAGGTGAAGGAGACTTCGTTCGACCACAGGTACATTCGGTTCAATGTCTCCCCTCCACCTAACCTGCCGCCGACTATAGCGAACCCCCCGGATCCACGTTGGGTGCTCAGATGCCTGGATCGGGAGGCCTTCCTGGAGGCATCCATTGTGCAGGCCTGTATTCCGTCACCGGCCGGGCCTGCCGATGTCAACGCAAAGGCCGAATGGTTCAGGAGCGCCATGTCGCAAATCTGCGATGTGGCGATGCCTAGGGTTAAGCCCGGCAACAGGTGTACTGGTGGTCAGCGTAGATCGCAGGTCTGCGAGCAGCGTGAGTGACCGCTCGCCGCCTGAACACCAGGTTTCGTCGGAGACGTCGCCGTACAGACGATCGGGCAGTCCGAGAGGCGGAGCTATATAAGGCGTACAAGGGGAAAAGAGGACCCTCCAGGTAGCCATAAAGCAAAGCCAAACGGCGGCCCCCGAAAAGAGCTGCTGGAGTCTCTGGAGCAGAACCCATGGGGGCGCCCTTAGTGGGTCAGGGTGGCATGTCTCCTAGCCGTGACCCCTCCATGGGACCTGGAAGCGAGAGAGAGCCCTTGTGTCGTTGTACCAATGGCGCAAGGAGGCGCTGCAGCGGTGCCATAGGCCGGAGTCCCGAGAAATCAGATCTCAGCGGTCCCAGCTCCGCCAGAAACTCATGGAGACATGGAGGGTGCGACTTGAACAACCAAGGTGGGGGAAATCCACCATTGCGGTGGTGAGGCCGATCATGAAGGAGTGGTTGGAGATGCACCACGGTGACCTCTCCTACCGGATGTGAGAGATAGTAACCGGACACGGGTGCTTCGGTAAGTATATGTGGCGCATCCACCGGGAGATAACGCCGCAAAAAAAAAGGGGCAGGGTTCTCTCCCGCTCCCTCTCCGCCGTCTCTTTCGCGCGCATTACCTGCTCGCAGAAAGAGGTGGCGGTGTGCCACTTGCTCCCGTCGGAGACCACGGCCCTCACCATGGTCTCCAACGAGAGAACGTCCACGCCCAGGACCGCAACGAGACCCCGGCGTTAACTCGCCCACACAGGGCACTCCACCAACGTGTGGAGCGCCGTGTCTTCGCCAGGATCCTCGCAGTGCTGGCACTGCGGCGTTGTCTCCCGGTGGATGCGCCACAGATACTTACCGAAACACCCGTGTCCGGTGACCATCTGGCACATCCGGTAGGAGAGGTCCCCATGGTCCCTCTCCAACCACTCCTTCATGATCGGTCTCACCGCCGCAATGGTGGATTCCCCCCACCTTGGGTGCTCAAATCGCACCCTCCATGTCTCCATGAGTTCCCGGTGGAGCTGGGACCGCTGAGCCCTGATTTCTCGGGGCTCCGGCCTATAGCCCCGCTCCAGCGCCTCCTTGCGCCACTGGTACAGCAGCGCAAGGGCTCTCGCTTCCAGGTCCCATGGAGGCGTCCCGGCTAGGAGACATGCCGCCTCGACGGAGATCGTGCGATACCCCCTGATGACTCTGACGGCCATTGCTTTTAACGGGCTGTTTAATACAGCCACGTTGCGGGCCGCCAGAGTCTCCGCCCATACGGGGGCCCCGTATAGGGCCATACTTCGCACGATCCCCAGGTACAGTGGGGGCGTTGGGTCCCTTAACGTTGGGCATCAGCCGCGATAGCGCGGCCGCAACCCCCCTCAGTTTCGGGACCAGACTTCGGAGATGAGGTCCGAAGTCCCATCGGCTATTGAGTACGAGCCCAAGGTAATTCATCGTGGGCTCGATGCCGATGCTCACGCCCCCTACGGTTATGCTGGTTCCCGCAGGTGGCCCCCTCCGAGGCCCGTGAAAACACATAGCCTCGGATTTGTGGAGAGCCACCTCGAGTCCCAGCCGCCGTATTCGACCCACGACTTGAGCAACCCCTGCCGTGGCCTTCAGTGCCGCGCTTCGGTACGTTGCTCCCCGCGCCATAACGAGGGTGTCGTCAGCATAACAGATTATGCTGACACCCTCGAGCAACGTACCGCGCAGCACCCAGTCGTATCCGATGTTCCACAGGAGTGGCCCTAGGATCGACCCCTGCGGAACACCGCACGACACTTCTCGCCGTCCTGGCCCTAGCCAGCTCGAGTAAACTATGGCCCTCTCGGATAGGTATGCCTCGACAATGCGGCGGAGGTAAGGAGGCACTCCGTGATACGCGAGCGCCTCCCTAACGCAGCTCCAGGGTAGGGTATTGAAGGCGTTGGCGATGTCCAGAGACACCGCCACCACCACCCCACCCCGCGAGATTACTTCCTCCGCCAGGCGCCTAACGCGCATGATCGCTTCCACGGTGGAGCGCCCCCGGCGGAAACCGAACTGGTTGTCCGCCAGGTCTGGCGTGGTTCGTGAGATGCTCGACGAGGCGCTCTGCAATAATCCGCTCAAAGAGCTTACACACCTCGTCGAGCAACACGATCGGCCGGTAACCGGATGGCTGGTCCGCCGGCCGCCCGGCCTTCCGGATAAGGACCAGTTTCCCCGTCTTCCACGCCTTTGGAAACTGGCCCCTTTCGAGGCATGCGCTAAAGAGCGCCACCAGTCGAGGCCCTAGCTCCTCAAGGGCCAGGACCCATGCTCGGCCTGGAATGCCGTCGGGTCCGGGGGCAGTGCTTATCCGAGCTTTAAGCCGGAGCACTGCTACCCCTAGTTCACTCTCCCTGACTTCGGGCACATCGCTCTCGCTATTATCAGCGTCAGGCGCCTGAGGCGGAGCCATACGCGGAGGAACATGCTCCTCCGCTCTCGCTGGGAACAGGGAGCCCAGGATCCCCTCCAGCCGCTCTGGCTGGAGGCTCTGGGTCAGTAGGGTATTTTGCCCCTGACCGCAAGGTAAGGGCGCCCCCATGGGTTCTGCTCCAGAGACTCCAGCAGCTCTTCGCGAGCCCGCCGTTTGGCCTGCTTTATTGCTACCTGGAGGGTCCTCTTGGCCCCCTTGTACGCCTCATATAGCTACCTCTCGGGCTGCCGCATCGTCTGGACGGCGACGCCTCCGGCGAAACCTGGTGTACTGACCACCAGTACACCTGCTTCTTTGCCGGGCCGGGCTTTACCCTAGGCATCGCCGCATTGCAGATATGCGACATGGCTCTCCTGAACCATTCCGACTCTGCGTCGACATCGGCAGGCCTGGCCGGTGACGGAATCCAGGCCTGCACTATGGATGCCTCCAGGAGAGCCTCCCGATTCAGGCGTCTGAGCGCCCAACGTGAATCCGGGGGATTCGCGATTGGCGGTGGCAGGTTGGGTGGAGGGGAAACGTTGAACCGAATGTACCTATGGTCAGACGACGTCTCCTCCTCCTCCACCACGCGCTAACCCTGGACGCGGCGGGCGAGAGATGGGGTCGCGAATGTCACATTCACGACCGAACTGAGCCCCCGCCGCTCCCAGGTGGCGACACTCATCCGGTTGAGGACCTCTAGGCCACGGGTGTTGGCCCAGTCCTCCAGAACTCGCCCCTTGGCATTGGTTTCCCGGAAGCCCCAAGCCAGAGACCAGGCGTTGAAGTCTCCCAGGACCAAGACAAGGCGAGGACGGCACGCAGCGAGAACGATGTCCAGTCCAGCGAGCCATAGCTCAAGCTCATACTGGTCAAGGCTTGGCGAGAAGTAGACGGCCACGACAGCTAACCCCTCATAGTCCGCCGCGACACAGCCTCGGCCCCTTGCAATGACTGCAAGGCGCGAGGTGTCCGCGGCGGAACCCCCGAAAACGGTCGCTACGCCCTCCAGGTCCACCGGGCTTCCGGGGTGGACCCAGTACGGCTCCACGATGCTCTGGTACAGAAGATCCTGAGCACCGGTGCAGTGGTTTATGTTCACCTGCAGGATGCGGATTGGCG
The DNA here is from genome assembly GCA_946251805.1 of Cybosia mesomella. Classification (NCBI taxonomy): domain Eukaryota; kingdom Metazoa; phylum Arthropoda; class Insecta; order Lepidoptera; family Erebidae; genus Cybosia; species Cybosia mesomella. Next base: position 12,787,364 of record OX276396.1, on the reverse strand, counting down.
CGTCCATTAATGGACGTCCATCTCCGCATCCCGCCGCGAATGTGACCGCTCTTGAGCGGCACCCCCGCTACCCGCTGCGGACGAACGGGGCTTTGGCCTCGAGGCGGCGCAGGATCGGCTGTCTGCCCGCTTTGCCCTCCGCTACGCATTTGAAGCAGCGCGGAGGAGCATCGCAGGTGGTAGCCTTGTGCCCGGGCTGACTACAGCGGAAGCCCCCACGGTGTCTCCTGCTGTGCACTGCACTCCCACATGCCCCACAGCCAGGCACCTAAAGCACCTGGTCTCGTGGGGCTGCAGGAGTTGCACCCGCGCCTTAAGGAAGCCCCCACCGAGGAGGCTCCGTCCGTCCGCAATCTTCTGCGCCGCTGCGACGGGGCAGTTGACGACTGCCGTGCCGTGACCGGTGCGGCTGAACCGGATTTCTCCAGCTCTCACCTGATCACGGGGGCAGCCGCCCGCCTCCACGACGGCGGAGATAATTTCCTCCGTCGTGGCCGCATCATCCAGACCCGAAATGCGCAAACCTGCGCATTTGTTGGGTCTGGTGATGCGGACGGCTTCCGAGTCCAGTGACTCCCTAAGCCTGGCCGCTAGGGCATCAGCCGTGGGGCCGCTGGTGGCGCCGGTGACCTCGAGGAGGCGAGCTCCGGTGCGAGTCGTCTTGCACCGGAGTCCACCCTCAATCTCGAGGGCCTTGAGGTCCACAGAGGCTTTCACCTGCCTTAGGACTTGGGCGTACCCCACGCCCTTCTCCACACCCTCCGTCGTCACCGTCAGGACGACGGCAGAGAACCCTGCCCCTAGTGTTCCGCAGACTGCGGCGAGGATGCCGCAGACTCGTCTACGCCCGGAACTACCGACCTCCATGATCGGGGCCTGAGGACGCCAGTCGGCCGACTCGCCGTCCTTACAGAAGCAGGCCGTGGCGGAGGCATGTCGTGTGTCATGTACCCGGCAATGGACGCTTAAAGGGGACACCGTGTGGTTTTAGTCGGTCCGATTCCGACACGCTCACCCCATCGCTGGCACTGATGGGGTGAAGCCCGTGGAGGATTCCACACCTTAAAATTAATACGTATAAATCAAAATTGTGCAAAAATGACAAGAAAATAATTATTTAATTCGGTTTTTATATACATTATTGCTTGAAACGTTGGCATAGCTTAAAACTCATAAAAATTTATATTCGTAATAAATTCGGTCTTGGATATTTTTTTATTTTTACAACTTTGAGTATTTAAATATATATTTAAGTGTTAACACTTAAATATATATTTAAATACCTAATTTATTCAAAAAGATGATTGTTTATATAGGTATAAATAAAGTTTTGACTAAGTAGACGTTCAAATCGGATTATTTGAACGTCTAACTCTGCTTAGTATGGGTCGACATCGACCCATACTAAGCAGAGCTTGTCATATGACATACTTAGATATTTTTTTGGAAATAAATACATATTATGCATAGCAACACCCAGACCAAAGCAAACATAAATATTTGACTGAGCGGGAATTGAACCCGTGACCTCCCGCTTAGCAGTCGAACGTTCTGTCGCTACGCCAAAGAGGTCGTCGTAGGCCAAGAATTAAAAAAAAGAAAATCTCTTTTGGTATGGCCATACAACAGCCCTACGACGAGATCACGAACCAGCCGTGGTCGTGGCCTAACTTAACGCGCTGTGTTTATTTGAGACCACTTGCTAGCGGCTAGCAGCAAAATTCTAAACAGATATTAAATGGAGGTTTATCGAGCGAACGCATATGTAATTCTACGCCATTAATCAATTTTGAGTTCTATTCTGCTGATCCCACCCAAAAAGTGATTGTTGAGATCCGTTCTTCAGTACTTCCAAAAACTTCTGCTCCAATTTATTGTCAATACTCAAATATAAAATATTTTATTTTTCTAGGCCACAAAGTGTTATGTTTCACGCTTGAAGTGCTGAACGGATCTGGGTGAGATTTTATTCAGAGTTAGATAATCAAACAATACGCGAGCGAATCCGGGGGAAGCGGCTAGTTCAATTATTTTTGTAGTAGCTTAGTTTTAGCCTAAATTAGGCTGCGTAACTGACAATGGTGCAAAAGGAGCATCTACGTAAATACTTACATACTTGTCTGAAAATGAGCAGATCTACCGGTTTGCAGGTGAGTTTGTTATGGCCCCAAATATCTTAGTAGGCCTCAATATACCAATGGTTATCATACTGTTGTTTAGTCCTATCATAGTCGAATAGAATAATAGGTTGGTTTAGCTGTGTTTCTTTCTTATTAGCATTAGGATTTTAGGTTAAAATCCCCCAACACTATTAGGCATTCGTACACAAAAAAATACATAGTCGTAACAGAATATTTTGCGTCTAAAGAGTTAAAGAAACCTTGAAAATAGAGACATTTTAAAATGCAAATTAGTGTCTGTCTGGGTCTACTAATAATTAAATAAGTTTCTACAAAATTGTCTACGTTCACTTTTAGAACATTAAGTATTGATTCATATTAAATCGTCACTAGTCTTTACTTTGCATGTGATAGATTAAAAAAATTACACTTATAAAAAACAAAGTAAATCTGTAAATCATTAAGTTTTAGGTACTTAATCGGCATCGCGAGCCTGGGGGTGTCGGTTCGGGCTAGCTGTCGGCCTAGCAGAAGTAGGTCCATTGTGATGGCATGTTGTGTTTCCACGCGCGCTTTTCTATAAGGGAGAGGAGGTCTGATCCCCAACAACGCATCGGGGTCACCAGCACTGACGACCAGGGTTCGTCGGGGTTTCTAGGATTTCCTTTTTTAGTACGGTGAGATGAAGCGAGAGGGGGTATCCGGAGGTTAAAAAACATTCCTGAGACTTTACCTTCGGCTTACCACCAGGCGAGGTGAAGTCAAATTGACGTGTCCTAAATATTAAAAAAAAAAAACCTGCCTAACTGGAAATACATGCAATGTGTGCAATGTAACTGTTGGTACTCTTCTTATCCTTTTGGTATCCCTGGGAATATGGACAGAGTCAGTAGGGTACGCCGATATAGAGGCGGTGAGACCCGTCATGGAGGATTCCTTCGTGCTTCATGAGCGCAGGCCTGGGGGTCGCAGATGAGGCCGCCTGTTACCTTAGCAGAAGCAGGCAGGGGTGGCGGGACGCCAAGCACCCCCCCTTGCCGAGGCAAGATGGGGACACCGTGTTTCCCACGCCCGAGGGGTCACCTCAAAGACGTAGATGGCCCTGGGTCAACTGGGATACGAGGGAATTGCTTTATTGGGTCACCTTAAACACTGTTATTTCGAATCCAACATAACCACCTTCGCTGGCCGGGGGGGGGGGGGGACAGCGTTGAGGACACTTTTTGGACACCGTTAACAACATAAGAACATAGGTATGCCAAGTATTATATTGTTTTATATTAACACTAAACAGTGGAAACGGATTTAAATGATTCACTATATAAAAATGACATGGCGCTTTTTCCCTAATAAAGATATCCCAATGAAACATTGTATTAGGTTACGCATTAAAAACTATAAATTTGTCTGTCATTTAATAAAAAAACCGACTGATTTTGACGAAATCGTTCATGAAGAGTTACGCTCACGTAATGTAAATCTTGTATACGCTACTTTATTCAGTGTACGTACACATTGGACAAAAACAGGAACAACAACTGTATTTTACATAGTATAAAAGAAAGCGAAAAAACCTATCACGACTTATTGCTAATAATAAAAGAAAACATACAAAAATGGGTCTAATTATTGAAAGCTACGAAATAATTACCACAGACTAGGTCCAAAACAAGATGAAACGAAAATAGGTCTTCTATACTTATTACTTTGACGTTGTTTCAGATATGCCAGAGCCTTTCAGCTCAGAATGCCAACTTCGCAAGATGCCAACCGCTCGCAAAAAGTCGACTTCTCGGAATACCAACTTCTAAAAATACCAGCTTCTCAAAATGCCTACTTCTCAAAATGCCAACTTCTTAAAATGCCAAATTCTCAAAATGACATCTTCTCAAAATGCCAACTTCTCGAAATAAAAACTTACCCAGACTTTTCATCGAACGACAATTGGTCGACATGACAATTCATCGACATACAATTGTTCGAAAACCCCATTGAGCGACAGGGATAATTAGTCGATATACAATTGGTCGAAAAGTCAATTGAACGACAACGATTACTAGTCGACAACTCGTGGACACCGCGCACACGGATAGATATAGGTTAGAAGTGTGAGATCACTTGTGTTAATGCACGTAGAAATAGGAGCCCCGCGTAGCGGGGCTCCGTCTAAATCATTAACTAATTAACTAAGATATAAAAGAAAACTATCTACAGGTAACAAACCTAACCATTTTCATCGCTACTGAATTTAGTTTCATCTTATAATATCAAATTTGTACATTATAATTTTCAGTTGGCATTATGAAGAGTTGTCATTTCGAGAAGTTGTCATTTTGAGAAGTTGGCATTTTGAGAAGTTGGCATTTTGAGAAGTCGGCATTTTGAGAAGTTGGCATTTTGAGAAGTCGGCATTTTGAGAAGTTGGCATTTTGAGAAGTTGGCATTCCGAGAAATTGACTTATTGCGAGCGGTTGGAATTTTGCGAAGTTGGCATTCTGAGCTGAAAAGGTGCTTTCACAAGAAGCGAAGCTATGGGAATTTTTGCAAAATCAAATCAAGGGGTTTAGTGACCGACATTAAGTGCAGCAAGCAGTATCAAGAAAAAATCAGTAACTGGGTAAACATCGCCAGAGTTCTGGTATTTCAAGAATTGGTATTTGAAATCTGGTATTTTTTCGGGCCAAAAATAAAATGAAACTTTAATGGACAACGAAACGCAAGATGAAATAGGAATGAAGTTCAACGGAACATTAATATTAACAAGATAGACGTTGAGAAGTTCTCCACTGATACTTATAACCGTTTCACACAACAAAGTAATAAGAGAAACAAATTGTTATTTATAGTTTCACCACTTTGTCAACTGGTAAAACAATGATAATTAACGGTTTAGTCGAGTATTATTTTAATTTATTGTAAACTACCAGGATTCATATACAATTCCAGTTTCAATTTTAGTGGTTTGTTACATACATACGCGTGTTTGATGGACGAATGTAAGCTAAAAGGCAATCAGTTCGAACAGTAGCAACTGTTAGCGTCGGGATTACCAATGTTGACAGACGCCCTTGAGCCCTTGCAGTTTCGTAGAGATATTGCCTCCTCGGCAATATTTTACCGCCTCTACCATGGCATGGGGTGTTCCGATGAGCTCTTCCAATAAATTAATTCCACCCTCTCTTTTCCTATATAACACGTGTAACACGTGCAAGGCTAGTTATCACCCTTACAAGGTGCAAACAGTTCCATCAAGGACCAAGCGGTTCGATATCTCTTTTCTTTGCCGCAACATCAAGTTTAAAACCTTAAAATTTCTAAATCTACACGGACTAAGTCGCGGGCACAACTATTATGAGATACATCGACCATTTATTTTATTCATATTTACCAAACATCTCAAATCTTCAAATAACTGACTGTCCTAATTTATCTAAAATTTCTTGCTAATGCCTGGTAAACTAGACTTGAATTCCAGACACGAAATTCTAATCTATGAGATATGAATTTGAAAATTGTAAAATCGTTTTTATATATGTATCCAACTAGTCTAGCGCAGTGCCATTAGATAATTTTTTGCTAAGACGTGATAAATTAGCCTTAACCAGATAGCCAAGAATTACCATCCGAAAATAGAAGAAATATGAATAATTAAGTGCAATATAATTTTGAAACTGGTTTTATGTGTTACCAAGGATATAGATGCGATGACCTGAATTACTCGCTTAAATACTATATAGTAATATTATACAGCCTCAGTTGCGCAGTGATTGCAATAGTGGCTGCCGTACATGAGATCCTTTAGATCAATTTAAATATAGGCAAAGATTTTATAAGGAATTCTGTTGAAACTCCTGACAAGAGTTGCTTGGTTTGAAGACTTCAAGATTTCAATTTTACATTTGCTTTTAACCTTTTTTTTTGTTAAGGCAGGAAAACATGTCCCTTCCGCATACCGCGCAGCTCGGGGATGCCGCGCGGTTATGTGGGGCTCTCACCACACTAAAATAACCTGCCGTGTGCCGTACACTAAGCCTTGGGTGAGTGGACGGTAGGAACCTGTATACGACTTCTACAGTCCACCCAGCGCTGGCCCGCAAGGTGGCGTGCGGGCGCCCTCTCTTGGTTGGGCGATGTCCAGGCACACTGGGACATCACCCCTACGCGGGGGGCTCTACTGCGGGTCGAGGGCAAACCCCGGCCCATTCATCCGCGGCTTCACTAGGACGGCATGAGACGCAGAAACGGGCACCGCCGCCGCCCGGTTCGCTGGCGACGGTTCGGATCAGCGAGGCTATCTTCCTCCCTGGTCCGCTCCACCGCCTCCTACCGCGAGATGACTTCCTCGCAGAAGTTCGCGACCGCGGAAAAACACCCGTCGCTGCGAGCCATGGATCGTGTTAGGACTCCGCCTAATTAATTCAACTAAGCATTTTGTATGCTTACTTTTTCTAAAGATTTAGATCGGAAAAAGAGAACATCTAGAATGGGACTTGAACCCGCGACCAGTACCTTACAGGGGGAATGCTCTGACCAGCTGAGCTATCTAGACACGTCGACAAGCATACAAAATGCTTAAAAATTTAATTGAATGAATTAGGCGGAGTCATCAAAAAACAATGTTTAAAAATGACTGAAGTTATTCATTGTTTCCGTAGTTCGCAGGAATTACGGTAGATGGCTCCAGCGTCGCCTCGAGAATTTCGAATATCTGGAACGTGTCTAGATACCTCAGCAGGTCGCTGATGTTTTTCGATGTTATAATATAATAGATGTAGACGTTCTTACTATAATGTCCATACTATAATGTATTTCGTACGCGTTATCCCGTATTTATACTATTTCTAGCTTTTGTTCGTTATGTGTACGTGTTACCGTATGTCCAGAGCCTGTGTTAGGATTAATGGCGCCTACACAGACTGGTTTGACATCTCTAAAGGTGTCAGGCAAGGATGCGTAGCTTCGCCTTGGTTGTTCAATCTTTTCATGGATAGCTGTATGAGTGATATGAAAGGGTGTGAATATGAAATAAAGATGGGAGACCTGCATGTTAAGTGCCTCCTATACGTCGATGATCAAGTTATACTTGCATCATCGGCGCAGGAGTTGCAGAAAATGGTGAACAGCATGAATGCGGCCATTAAAGCGAGAGGTATGAAAGTGAATGCACGAAAGACGAACGTTATGGTTTTTGAGAGGCAGCAAGAAATTACTGAATGTAATGTTATGATTGAAGGTGAATGTGTAGAACAAGTGTCAGAGTTTGTATACTTGGGTATTTTGTTCACAAGGGATGGAAGATACGATGGCGATATGAAATGAGAGTGACTGCAGGAAATCGCGTGAATGGTGCGCTACACTCCTTCATAAGTGGCCAGTCAGTGCCGAAAAAGGCACGACTGGCGGTTCATAACGGCGTGCTAGTCCCCACAGTAATGTATGGAAGTGAAAGTTGGGTACCTATGGCAGAAAAATCATGAGAGTAGAGTGAATGCAGTGGAGATGCGGTCATTGCGTAGTATGTGTGGAGTAAGGTTCGCTGATAGGAAGAGGAATATAGATATACGAGAATGGTGTGGCCTGAAAGAGAATTTTGTTACTAGAATTGAAAAGGGTATGCTAAGGTGGTTTGGGCACTTGAAACGAAGGAGTACTGAGCGAATGACACACCAAGTATATAAATAAGAAAGATGTAAGTGGGCAGGCAAGCCGGGGTCGACCTTGCAGGACATACACTGATCAAATTAATGAGATACTGAAAAAAGGGCAGGTCAAAAGCACTCGAAACCGGCGGGCTTGCATGACAGGTTTAATGACAGTGAAGGAAGCTCATGAAGTATGTAAGGACAGAGCAGATGGCAATCTGAAAAGAAAATGACTAGAACTTTGGGGCATTAAAAGACAATATGTTTATTCAAGATACACACACATTGGTTATATGAGAAAAAAAAAACAGAAAATAGATATATATTTAATGAAATTTGAAGCAATTAGTATGCTAACTTTTCCTATAGATTTAGATCGGAAAAAGAGAACATCTAGGTCCGTTACAGGGGGAATACTTTGATTAACGCAGTTACCTGGACACGTTCTAGATATTCGAAACTCTCGATATATTTTTTACGTCTTGAGGCGACGCTGGAGCCATCTACCGTAATTCTTGCGAACTACGGAAACAATGAATGATTTTACAATCATTTTTGAGCTTTGTTTTTGATTACTCCGCCACATTAAAATTAAATTTTGGAGCAATAAGTATGCTAACTGACGGGACTTGAACCCGCGACTAGTCCCTTACAGGGGGAATACTCTGACCAACTGAGCTACCTACTGGTCGCGGGTTCAAGTCCCGTCCTAGATGTTCTCTTTTTCACTAAATCTATAATTTAAATTCTAAATTATAATTGATTTCTTTATTTGTATTTAAATAATGTGCAGATGACAATGGCTACAAAAATTAAAACCTTAAAATTTATAAATCCACGTGGACGAAGTCGCGGGCACAGCTAGTATATTATGAGATACATTGACCATATGTATTTATTCATATTCAGAAAACATCTCAAACCTTCAAATAATTGATTGTTCTAATTTATATAAAATTTATTGCTAATGCCTTGCATTTCTTCAAATGAATTCTGGTAAACGACTTGAATTCCAGACACGAAATTCAACATCTATGAGATATGAATTTGAAATTTGGAAAATCGTTTTTATATAAATATGCATCCAACTAATCTAGCGCAATGTCATTCAATAATTTCTTGCTACGACGCGACGCGACGTGATAAATTAGCCTTAGCCAGGCACCACCCGAAAATAGACGAAATATGAATAATTAAGTGCAATATATTTTTTAATATACTTTTTCCGTACTAAACTATAGAATATATATATATATATATGTAAAAATATCGATATGTGCGAGCCTCAATAGGTCACCATCTCAGCATAGATGCTGCCCGTCCCATATGTGCAGCGCTGGTATTCTGATGGCGCCTTTGCAACGACGCGACGCGACGTTTTGCTTATAACAATTAATTTCTTTACTTGTATTTAATTAATGTGCAGATCATAATAGCTAATGTGATCAGCCTTGTCAACTCTTATAAATAATCATCATCTTCGCGGTAGCAGGGGGGTGTCACTCCGCCGATCTGCGAGAAATTATAAGTACATGCCGGCGGCAACCCCGGGGCTGCTTATTCAGTGGTTGCTCCGCCGTGGGCTGCGACACTCGCGCGCGTGTCTCCCGCATACCAACGTCGCAAGCGCATATTGTATACGATGTATAAAATAACGGCAACGAAATATTGCATTGCTGCGGGTTGCAGAAACAATGACCAAAATTCGGATTTCACGTTTTTAATAGATGAAATTTCAAATGATTTAATAGATGAAATTTCAAGATCAGTTGCAGGCTTAGACGAGACTAATCTATTTACTAGATACAAAGCATTCAACAACCAATCTAGTTTTTATGGCAGCTTAAAAATGCCACCAAAAAGATTTTATAGAGTATGTACAAAATTTAGAAACCACTTTCATAGAAAATTTTGAAAATTGTGTTCAATGTAATCCAGGCAGCAAACTTATAGAACTTTTTAGAAATATACCTCCACAATCGCCATGTGCATGTTTCCCAGTGGAATATTTATTAAAATTGTTTTGTAGGTTTCGCATATATGCAACAATTAAATTTAACAATTTAAAGATGGTAAAAAAAAAAGTATATAAAAGTAAGGCATTTGTAGTTAAGTAAGCAATAAATACAGGGCACGCCCGCGTTACCTTTAGTATTTACTTACGTAAATAAAATAGTATATAATAATATATAATACAATAAAAAGTAATCAGTGAGTAAATATATTGTTTTTTCTTTTTTAATGAATTTGGTGGTGAATGGCACAGGGTCAGTCGGGGTGCGAGGGATATGCTCTATGGGTAACCTTACACCCCGGCGTCTGTAGACCCGAGACGGCATGCGGTTTTAGTCGGTTCAAGCCCGACATACATAACCGCCCCCGCTGGCCGGTGGGGGGTATCTGAAGGGATGTCCGCACATATAAAAATAAAAAAAAGGTACCTATCTCTTTTTGTGCACTACTGTGAAAAAGTGACGGGTGTCGTTATGTCCTGCAACCAGAGTTGCCATGCAATAAGCATGGTTGTGCTAGACGGGTACCTTTTTTTTTTTTTTTTTTTTTTTTTTTTTCGTGCGGAAATCCCCTCGGATACCCCCCCGCCGGCCAGCGGGGGCGGCGACCAAGCGCAGGGCACGCCGCAATAGCGGCGGTAAGGCCCATCATGGAGGATTGGCTAGAGAGGCGACACGGAAGCCTCTCGTACCGACTGACGCAGGTGATCTCCGGTAAGGGGTGCTTCGGGGACCACCTGCATCGGATCAGGAAGGAGCCAACGCCTGAGTGTCATCACTGTGACGCGAGCGAGGACTCAGGGCTGCACACGCTGGCGGACTGCCCGGCGTGGGAGGTGCTAGACGGGTACCTTATTCTGACATAGTCGATGCTTGCGCCACAGAATAGATAATAGTGCAAAGCTACCGTATCCGCTTATGATAAGGCGGACCGTACGCTCGTTTGCCACCGACGAAGTTTAAAAAAATGACAACCCTATCTTCGACATTACTCCGCACCTTGCAGAGTAATGTCGACCTTCGCGCCGGGCAATAGAACTCAATGACGGTGCGGCTGGCGTGCGGTCCGTTGCTAATAATAATTAATAGGCACGTAAAAAGGCGGCATTCGTGAACATCAAAACAGAGGTTCTTCTGTACTTGTACTATTATTTATTCTGTGGCGGTAGTCCCTTTCACCTCGTAGTCTGGGGTCCACCAGGTCTTTTACTCATCTACTTGACACGGTCTAGGGCATCCACGGTAATGGAATCATTGGCTTGCATGTCATCTTCTAATGGCGAATGTGTTCAATCTTGTCAACTCCTAAAAATATTTTTTCCTAAAACGAAAAACCCTAAAATCACCACACTACTGGACGGATTTTGATGCAGTTTTTTTTCTATTAGAAAGCTCTTGGTCAGATAACCGACCTCTGAACGGGCGGAGCCACGGGCATAAGCTAGTAATTGATTTGCATCTGCGCATCATTCACAGGGGGGTTGAGCTACTTATGGTAATTAAATTTCATATTAAAAAAAGGATTGTGAATATAGTACTGAAAAATCAAAGCGTTGTTATATTCTGGACATCCTACACTTTTTAAATTTGATTTTTAGTTACATATTATTTCATGGTCCTTTTTACTGAGTTACTAGTAAACTAAAGTTGAACCTTTTTTTTTCCTTCGGTACCCCCGCCGGCCAGCGGTCTTCAACCGACTAAAACCGCACGCCGTCTCGGGTCTTAAGACGCCGGGGTGTAAGGTTGCCCATAGAGCATATCCCTCGCACCCCGACTGACCCTGGGCCATCTCCGGTTTCGAGATGGCCCCCTCGGGTTTGGGAACCACGGTGTCCCCGTCTTGCCCCGGTTTGGGAGAGGGGCGCTAGTCGCCCCACCGTCCCAGCCTGCTTCTGCTGGGGTGACAGGCGGCCTCACCTGCCACCCCCAGGGCTGCGCTCATGGAGGACGGAGGTCGTTAAGTGACCTCCGGCGCCTGAGTCACCTGCGACGCGCGGCGAGCATGTTGCGGGCTCGGCGGGCTGGGAGAGTTCTAAATCTCCCCCGGGCGCGCTCCGCCATCTCCTTCGCGAGCATTACATGCTCGCAGAAGGAGGGGGCGGCGGCCCACGGGCTCGCGCTACGCACCATTGCCGCAATCATGCTGCCGAGCGAGAGAACTCCCACCCCGATGGCTGCCACGAGGTCACGCCTCGGCGCCTCCCACGCCGGGCACTCTGCCAGCGTGTGCAGCTGAGTCCTCGCTCGCGTCGCAGTGATGACACTCAGGCTAAAGTGGTACCTCACTGTTAAATCATATTTTGTTTCAATTCTAGGTCATTCCAAGTACCTACTTACTTTATCCAGATATATAGATAAAATTGATGAATGACATCGCGATTCCAACCTTGAAATCATAAGACGCCAACAAATGAGCAATCCAAGGCCATCAAACTGATTAAACGTTTTAAGGCCATCCGCTGCTTAAGTCGCGGGTGCCCACGCCGAGCTATGTTGCGAACAAAATAAATCGTGTGACGAGCGACCTACCTTTTTTTTTTTTTTTTTTTATCGTGCGGAAATCCCTTCGGATACCCCCCGGAGGCCAGCGGGGGCGGTTATGTCGGGCTTGCACCCGACTAAAACCGCACGCCGTCTCGGGTCTTCAGACGCCGGGGTGTAAGGTTACCCATAGAGCATATCCCTCGCACCTCGACTGACCCTGGGCCATCTCACCACTAACAGCATCGCTCATCCTGTCTCCTCTGAAAGCAGAGGAGTACGGAGAGCGATGTTTTCCCGCCACGGATCGGAATCGGAGCGACACTCGAGGAGGTTACCCAACACACACCCCACGAGCGACCTACCTTTTTTTTTTTTTTTTTTTTTCGTGCGGAAATCCCTTCGGATACCCCCCCGCGTGCCAGCGGGGGCGGTTATGTCGGGCTTGAACCGACTAAAACCGCACGCCGTCTCGGGTCTACAGACGCCGGGGTGTAAGGTTGCCCATAGAGCATATCCCTCGCACCCCGACTGACCCTGGGCCATCTCCGGTTTCGAGATGGCCCCCTCGGGTTTGGGAACCACGGTGTCCCCGTCTTGCCCCGGTTTGGGGGAGGGGCGCTTGTCGCCCCACCGTCCCGGCCTGCTTCTGCTGGGGTGACAGGTGGCCTCACCCGCCACCCCCAGGCCTGCGCTCATGGAGGACGGAGGTCGTTAAGCGACCTCCGGCGCCTGAGTTGCCTGCGACGCGCGGCGAGCAAGTTGCGGGCTCGGCGGACCGGGAGAGTTCTAAGTCTCTCCCGGGCGCGCTCCGCCACCTCCTTCGCGAGCATTACATGCTCGCAGAAGGAGGCGGTGGCGGCCCACGCGCTCGCGCTCCGCACCATTGCCGCAATCATGCTGCCGAGCGAGAGGACTCCCACCCCGATGGCTGCCACGAGGTCACGCCTCGGCGCCTCCCACGCCGGGCAGTCCGCCAGCGTGTGCAGCCCTGAGTCCTCGCTCGCGTCGCAGTGATGACACTCAGGCGTTGGCTCCTTCCTGATCCGATGCAGGTGGTCCCCGAAGCACCCCTTCCCTGAGATCACCTGCGTCAGTCGGTAGGAGAGGCTTCCGTGTCGCCTCTCCAGCCAATCCGCCATGATGGGCCTTACCGCCGCTATTGCGGCGTGCCCTCACGAGCGACCTACCTAACGCAGAATGTTTTTGCACGAAACAGAGACGCTGCACGGGTACCCGCGACGGGGGCCCGCTCAACGCAGCGAACGGCCGTAAAAGAAAAAATCTCATCAAAATTAACAAACAATAGAAGACATAAACACATCCGACCAAACTTTGCATATTCTCAAGATGTTTTAATCTTTTGAATATTTGATTTTCAGATTAACATATTAAAAATTCTACTAAACAGGATTTTTGGCCTGGTATACAAAATTTTAACGCAGTAACTGCATTTATTAACTTCAAAAAGTTAATTATGCTTAACAAAATAGTAGTCAGAGGCGTAAGATTGAATTGCAATTCAAAGTTTAAACTAGGCATATCTGTGGTTGTTTTTATAATTAATAAAATCCTACATATTTTTATCAATAATTAAATTGGATGCCTAGTATCGCTACGCTATTTGGTGAAATAGGCTTATTTTCCATATTTCACCAAATATGTTTTTGCTTTATGTGCCTGTATCCGAAAACTTGGTAATTTGAATTGAAAGTTGTATAAATTGGGGTAAAAGGAACTACCACACAAAATTAACTGCCGAAATGTATTTACGCGCATAACTTCTGAACGACTGTACCAAATTGGATAATTCTTCTTTTTGTGTTTGTTATTGTCAGAATAAGGTTGGTATGAAAAAATGGTTTTTGAGTCTACGTGTAAGGTGCTTTATTTGGACTGTGCGAAACCAGACCGCGTAGCTTATTTTATATATTGAAAAAACCTGTCAGTACTCAATGATATAAAGTAAAATTATTGCTTAAGTTTCTATCTGTATTTATTTCCTAATAAACATTCTACAAGCGTTTTGCACGACGAGCATAAAAAAGGAGTTCATTTCTAAAATATACGAACAAACTTGCTACACGGGAAGCCGTTACTTACAGTCAGCGTTACTTATATTTCTCAATGAAAATTTTATATACTTAATCACTTAGTGGGCTCTATTAAAATATTTTAAAATCTTTATTAAGGTTTATTTAGAAAAATGCCTTCAAATTTTTTGTTTTGAAATATATGCAAACATCATCTACTTCTGACGCTAACTGTACGATAATAAGATAGAATATATTAAATATCGTGAATCAACCTCCGAGCCTTTAACCAACTCAGTTGAGCTTGACTTTTCGATCTGACTACGAAGCGGCCAAACGTCAATATTTTCCGTGATGCAACTGCCATCTGACCTCTAAGTTATTAGCGTAATAGTTAGACCAGTTCTCGGACTTTTTAAGGCTCCAACTACCCATAACAACTGTCAGAGATATTCGTATGGCAACCGGGACCGATGACTTAACGTGCTCTCCGAGGCACGGAGGGGTCCCAATGTGTTAAGAATGGTCACCCATCCTAAGACTGACCTGGCTAGTAATGCTTTGCTATGTTTCATTCCCTTCTATTTCATTTCGATTCAATGACGTTTTCACACCAAGGTGAATCATTACTTCAATACCTTGTTTCAAATCAATTCATAAATTCATCAAATCAATCAATCATTTACCTCAGGCGTGAAGACAGCTTCTTTAATACCTTTTAAAAAGGCTTTTTAATTTTTTAAGTCATTTGTTTTTTTTCTGCAATTGCTGTGGCTTCTGATTATCCTTTTGTATTTATTGGCTATATTAACAAGTTGCATGCTTGGACCATAACTGTAAACACGCAGCTGACGTTTTAACTTGCGTGTCCCTAATGTTTGCATTTAGGTTGCAGCCGGGTCAAACATGGATTTTATATACCTTAATTATTATTCGTTTAGAATTCATTTCATTATTATAAACAATTGACGATAGCTGCATTTCTAAATTCATACTAATTGTTAGGATATAAATGTTAATTTAAATACTGAATTTTAGTATTTTTTGCAGCTAAGAATATAATTAAGGGTAAGTTCAAAACCTTTAAAATTTCAAAACCTTTTTTTTTTTTTGACACTATGTATTTCGCAAACAGAAAAATATTAATGAGATTGTAAAAGATTTTAAAGTCTGTAATAACCAATGAACTATGACAGCAACCAATAATGGTAACATGTAACGGTAGTGGCGTCTAAGATGTGCGTTGACAAAAAACTTTAATCGGTACTAGTACTAGTACTAGTACTTTTTACTTTACTTTAAATTTAAAAAAACTTAAAAATTTTTACTTTAAATTTCAACACCCGGTTAAAAATTGAATGCAATCCGTGTATGAGCAAAAACCAGTTTATCACGTGTACGTCATTTTGACTTCATTAGATGAGGATGATGGTGTATGTATAAATACAGTTTTAATTAAAAAAAAATACACCAACTTCAAAAATCAAAAAGGTACTGAATAGGGAAACATAACTGAATACGGATTTATTTCTGAAGACGAAACTTCAAGTAAGACTTTGCTGTTCAAGTAACAAACATAGTGATAAGTAACAACATCAAACGATAATATTGAATTGAAATGAAATAAATGTTCCCACGTAAATATATATTAAAGGTAGTCAAATGTTCTAAACTTGGGGTGTGTGTTGGGTAACCTCCTCGAGTGTCGCTCCGATTCCGATCCCGCTGCAGTCCGGGGGGAACGGAATCGGAGCGGCCGGTACACCCTGGGCGGCGGTCAATGGTTTCCCCTTCACCCCTTCATAGGGTTGGCATTGATCGTCGGCCAATACCCAACGTGGCGGGAACACATCGCTCTCCGTACTCCTCTGCTTTCAGAGGAGACAGGATGAGCGATGCTGTTAGTGGTTTTTTTTTTTTTTTTTTTTTTTTTTTTTTATCTAGCATCTCTGGCTTGGCCAAAGCCTACGCTCAAAAATATTTATAGTAACTAGTCTTATCTTACTTTTATTTAGGAAAACCCACTCAGGGTTAATTTATTTTTTATCTATTCTTAATGCTATATATCACGCTTTCATTCTTATCCTCTAGTACCATACCAGTTCTCGCTTTTATTCTTCTCGCACTTTCATTCCATTCCTTTCATACTAATGGGGTAGGGTAGGGGATGCTGTTAGTGGTGAGATGGCCCAGGGTCAGCCGGGGTGCGAGGGATATGCTCTATGGGTAACCTTACACCCTGGCATCTGAAGACCCGAGACGGCGTGCGGTTTTAGTCGGTGCAAGCCCGACATAACCGCCCCCGCTGGCCGGCGGGGGGGTATACGAATGGATTTCCGCACGACAAAAAAAAAAAAAAAGGTACAACTAAACTTGATCGTGGGCCGCCGCCACCTCCTTCTGCGAGCATGTAATGCTCGCGAAGGAGATGGCTGAGCGCGCCCGGGAGAGGTTTAGAACTCTCCCGGCCCGCCAAGCCCGCAACATGCTCGCCGCGCGTCGCAGGCGACTCAGGCGCCGGAGGTCGCTTAACGACCTCCGTCCTCGATGAGCGCAGGCCTGGGGGTGGCAGGTGAGGCCGCCTATCACCCCAGCAGAAGCAGGCCGGGACGGTGGGGGGCGACTAGCACCCCTCCCCCAAACCGGGGCAAGACGGGGACACCGTGGTTCCCAAACCCGAGGGGGCCATCTCGAAACCGGAGATGGCCCAGGTTCAGTCGGGGTGCGAGGGATATGCTCTATTTGCAACCTTACACCCTGGCGTCTGAAGTCCCAAAATGGCGTGCGGTTTTAGTCGGTTCAAGCCCGACATAACCACCCCCGCTGTCCGGCGGGGGGGTGTCCGAGGGGATTTCCGCACGAAAAAAAAAGAAGGTACAACTAAACTTATTCGATCATATATTATAACTAGCTAATGCCCGCGGCTCCTCCCGGGTCGGTTATTGCGACTTTTGGTTATATCTCCGTTTCTACTTAACCCATTGCAATGAAACATACGACAGAATTTAAGTCTAAATAAGACCTCTCTTATAAAAAACCACATCTAAACCCGTTTAGTAGTTTTTGCAGCCATCGCGAACAAACAGATAAACAGGCAAACAGAAAAAAAAACTTTTTTTATTGGGTTCAGAGACCGTAATCTTAGCAATCCATGGATTCTCCGTGCGGGTGCCGGGTCCATCGCGTTGCTGAGTTGGGAACTCGGGACAGTGCCTGGGACTTGCGACCCAAGTGTAGGTTTAGAAGGGGCCCCTTTTGTTGACGTACGTCAACACTCACCTTCACTACCCAAGTTCCCCTCCCTGCCTAACCAAATTTGATACGAACCTACTAGTGCCGCTTTAGACATTCGTCCTAGTAATGAGCTTATTGTAGCTCTCGATAGGCCTAGATCTTTAAGTAGGTTATAGAGAGATTTTGCTGGTATACCTCTCGCTCCCACTTCCACTGCATACAAATTAACCACGTAACCGTTTTTGATTAATTCGTTTGTGAGATCATAGTATTTATTTTTCTTTATTGTGTGGTCCTTCGGTATATTTGTTTCCCACGGTACAGTAAGTTCCACAAGAACCACATGTTTTAATCTCTTAGAATATAGGAATATGTCAGGTCTAGATGACGAAACCCCAACATCCTCCGGAATTTTGTAGTGCTTTTCATACGTGTCGATTAGGAGAGTCCAATCTGGGGCAGTATCTAAGATTGAATAAGGTTTGTTCCTGGGTGTTATGGATGAACCTTCAGACACAAAGTTGATATGACGTCTGTTAGTAGTCAATCCTTTTTGGGCTCTAGCTACTGCCAGACTCATTGCTTCACGTATGATGATAAGCACCTTATCGTGGCGGCGTGAGTAATGGCCTCTATCGAGAAGCACCCTACATCCTACTAATATGTGTCTAGCCGTCCCTATTGCCTCACCACAAGTATAACATTGTTTTTCTGTGGCCTTCCCCCACCTTACCAGATTACTCTGGTCTGGGAGGGTCATCTGAAAGGCGTTAAGATAAAATTTTAACAGGGCCGGCGACCAGTCATAGATCAAGGTGCGCCACTTTAAGGCCATCGGTATGCAGAACTCTCCCATTGTCAACCATTCATTTTGGATTTCCAAATTCATCGCGTGCACTCGATATTTATCATTTTCGTCTTGTTTTAGAAAGGACTTAAGTATATCCTGGTCCCTTTCTGGCTCTCGTACTCCCAACCCCACTCTGTTTGACTGGGCCCCTATCATAAATCGTTTATGGAATAGAAGTCTAGATTCAAGCTCGGACGCGTTATTATCTTTCGGGAGTGCCCTGATTGTGACATCTTGGGATTTTCCTAAGATGTGGGCTTTGGTAACTCTAAGATGTTTATAGAGCTCCGATGGTTTCTTAAGTTTCATCCCAAAATTATTTTGATCCCTAAATAGAGCAGAGGAATCAGCAGAGTGCGCTAGTCCAAGCCACGATTTTAGCGATTTTATGACAGTTGCATCTATTTTCGCCAGTAAGGTTTTACCGAATTCATACACCAGAAAAGGCCAAGTCAGACGTGATGTTAAGTAGTTGTCATATATCCAAGCTTTTTTGATATTGTTTAGTGGTATCTGATCTATCTTATTTAGGTCATTTATAAACGTATCGACAACTTCATCTAAGGATGGTGTGCGTCCTTTATAGTCTTATATAATTTAGTAGTAGTAGTAGTTTTAGTCCTCTATAATTTAATATAACCCGTAATTTGTTTTTAAATATCCCCAATGTACAGACACAACTAATTTATAATTTTATAATAGCGTAGATACATATATACGTCCCCAATACATGGTGATCTGTAGGTACCCCAGTGTCCGTACGGGGTTCCCATGGTACATATCTGGCTCGCACGTCCGCAGCCATTATCAATTAGACGGTGCGCGCGCGTGCGGCCTGTCATTACTGCCTGCGCACGACCACGCACTCGGATGCGTTAAAGCAAAATACTGTTGCAGATAAATTGTGCAGACATTGTAGTGTACGTAATGATAATAATTCCCTGAGCGAGCATAAGTAGGTACGAGAAATCCTTGAAGTGTGATGGTCAGAAACCGTTGGTTATAGATCTGAAGACTATCTAATTCCTTGTGTAATTAATGTACTACGACTGAGTATTTACCTGTTTACATGTATATATTGTAGCACTGGACCAGAGAATGCAGGTGAAAACAGTTCCAGTTGTACAAACAGTAAGAAAAACACTTACTGGTGGTAGAAATTTGATGACACAAATTTGTCACAAAATTCGGCCGGGTGGGTACCACCGTGCACAGGTTTTCACGAGGGTGAAGTCCCGGGTAACTGCTAGTAATTTATTTACATGCCTATCGCCTCTGAGGTAAGTAGAGTCAACACGAAACTTATACATATAGACCAACCGCTCTCTTTTTCACTCCTCTTTAGTAATTTGATCAGTGTAGCTATATTTTTCATAGTTACGATAATAATAATTCATTGACCCCGATTCATGTCATTTAACACTGTACCTACTTCAACTAATTCGTTTAATCATACGTGAAATATTATAGTTTGGTTCAGAGCAACAGACGAAGACCAGTATTTGCTCATCGCAGCCAAGCGTTGGATGCAAATGGCCAGATCGCGAGATACCGCGCGACCCGAGTGCATCCAGTTGCAAACGTGTGCGGTGGCCCTTACAGGAAATAAGCCAAGATCAGATATTATTATTATTACATTTAAATGATTAATTCGGACTATCATTTGAAGATATTTTCAAAAATAAAGCGACTAGGACTATCCTACCAGTATTCCTATGATCTGACTTTTATCTATACCTACTAATCTATAATATTATAAATATTATAAACATATAATATATAATAATTTTATAAATATTATAATATTATAAAGACAGAGGTCGAATTTTGTAAGTTTGTTTATTTGTTTAGGGTTATCTTCGGAACCACTGTACTATTGTAAAAAATCTTTCACCATTTTAAAGGGACATTATTACATTGATGGACTTAGGCTATTATTATGTGTAGGTAAATTACGATGGCTTGGGTAAAAAAAACTAATATAAATGAAAGCGATGTGAGGGAGAGTTGCTAGTAGTAAATATAATCCAATTAGTCATACTGGCCAATCTAACTAATCGGATATGAATGTTCCGATTTGGTTTATTTAGGTTTTTCAACTCCAGGTAGGTATATTGTACGACCTCCGTTCTCCATGAGCGCTGGCCTGCAGGTGGCAGGTGAGGTCGCCTGTCACCCCAGCAGAAGTAGGCTGGGACGGCGTGGTGACTAGCGCCCCTCCCCCAAGCCAGGGCAAGACGAGGACGCCGTGGTTCGTAAACCCGAGGGGGCCATCTCGAAACCGGAGATGGCCCAGGGTCAGTCGGGGTGCGAGGGATATGCTCTTTGGGCAACCTTACACCCCGGTGTCTTAAGATCCGAGACGGCGTGCGGTTTTAGTCGATTCAAGCCCGACATAACCGCCCCCGCTGGCCTTGGGTTCCACACGGGGGAAAAAGAAGGTAGGTATATTCTAAACAATAATGCTACAACCTTCAGTCCGACGGCCACATCTGATGCCTTTCGGTCTGATGCAGGGTCGGGTTAGAAGTTATATATTTCCAAAATAGTTTACAAGATTGGCAATGCATGTTTATCTATTTGACAGACAACCTCATAAATTTTGAAAACCTACATTTTTAAATATTGTTTGAAAAGTTTGATTTCAATCATCCTGAGTACTTATGCCAAAGTGTTTTATGGGTCTCTATGTTAAGTACAATATCTGGGTGATCGAGCTTTGCGCGGTAAGTTCCTTCAACAATTTCTGAAAATGTTACCTATCTAGATCAATTTATCGCCTCCGAAACCCCCTGTATACTAAATTTCATGTAAAGCGTTGGAGCCTACATACATACTAGCTACTATAAATACTAGTTGTTGCCCGCGGCTCCACCTGCGTGGAATTTCAATCCCATTCCCGCTTCCCATGGGAACTTATTACAGGGATAAAAAGTAGCCTATGTTCTATTCCAGACTATAATCTATCCCTTTACCAAATTTCAGCCAGATCCGTTCAGCCGTTCTGGCGTGATTGAGTAACAAACACCCATGCTTACATCCATCCATCCAAACTTTCACATTTATGATATTAGTGTACAAGAATTGCTTGTTTAAAGGTATTAAATAGATAGTCAGATTAAGAAAATGTATAAGCTGTTGACGTCATGACCTACTTGGAAATTATTGAGTACAGTTACTTAAAGAGCCTCTTCATTTGTATTCCATAAACCACGTGAAACTGAATCACTTTGTAATATGTTTGTTAAGAATGGAAATTGGAATTAGTCCATTGTCCAAGGATACATATGGGGCCCACAATAACTTTGGGGCCATGACAACTTCACCTGGAAGTGTACATCACCACACAAGCTTTCCTCATCATCTTAGTGTTGCTCCCGGTTATATCAGTGGCATTCACCTCGCAGCCCGGGGTCAAGTTACTCTTTAACCATTGACGGCTTTGATGGGAGCGACTGTCGTTTGACCCCCAACCTCGAGAGGAAAGCCAACGCCAGAACCTCATCCGGGGTCAACTTTCTCTTTAACCTTACACGGCTTTGATGGGAGTGACTGTCGTTTGACCCCAAACCTCGAGAGGAAAGCCAACGCCAGAACCTCATCCAGAGTCAACTTACTCTTTAACCTTACACGGCTTTGATGAAGTCATTTGACCCCCAACCTCGAGAGGAAAGCCATTGCCAGAACCTCATCTGGGGTCAACTTACTCTTTAACCTTACACGGCTTTGATGAGAGCGACTGTCGTTTGACCCCAAACCTCGAGAGGAAAGCCAACGCCAGAACCTCATCCGGTCTCAACTTACTCTTTAACCTTCCACGGCTTTGATGGGAGCGACTGTCATTTTACCCCCAACCTCGAGAGGAAAGCCAAC
Source organism: Cybosia mesomella (assembly GCA_946251805.1). Classification (NCBI taxonomy): domain Eukaryota; kingdom Metazoa; phylum Arthropoda; class Insecta; order Lepidoptera; family Erebidae; genus Cybosia; species Cybosia mesomella. The sequence continues at coordinate 12,765,116 of OX276396.1, read as the reverse complement.
GCCAGAACCTCATCCGGGGTCAACTTACTCTTTAACCTTCCACGGCTTTGATGGGAGCGACTGTCGTCTGACCCCAAACCTCGAGAGGAAAGCTAACGCCAGAACCTCATCTGAACCTCATCCGGGGTCAACTTACACTTTAACCTAACACGGCTTTGATGGGAGCGACTGTCGTTTGACCCCAAACCTCGAGAGGAAAGCTAACGCCAGAACCTCATCTGAACCTCATCCGGGGTCAACTTACTCTTTAACCTTACACGGCTTTGATGGGAAGGTTGCCGGTTAAAGTTACACATAGGTAAGTACAAATAATAGGCACAAAATTCATTCAGGTGAAGAACAATATATCTATAGATCCTACAAATAGACGTCCCCTGTGGAGAGCAAGCCCACAATATTAGTTATATATTAACAGTGCTGGCTAGTGGCTACACTATCGTTAGTGCCTGTGCACATAAAAGAAAAGTGTATCTTATTATGTAGATGGGTTCAAAATAAACCGTCCAACATTTCTGAGAAGAGGTTATCTATTTTTTTTTTAGTAACCGAAATTACTAGTATTACCGCTAAACCCTCCAGCTAAGCTAAATGCTTGTTTTAGGAGTAGATTCACGTCGGTAGAGGAATGACCAGGTTTCAAACCCGGGACTTCTCGATCGTAGGGCTGACTTCTTAACCACTAAGCTACCGAAGCTTCTAAATTTATATTTCGCTAGCTGATGCTTGCGGCTTCACCAGCACGGAAGTTGGTTATCGTTCTCTGGTCATATCTCTGGTCCTACTTAACCAATTGCAATAAAACATACGGCAGATTTTAAGTCAGGTAATAAGACCTTTCTAATACGAAAAAAAACTTTACAAAAATTCTTTCAGTAGTTCGTTAATCGTTCATTAGCATAACCCAACTTTTTTTTTTAATATCTCCACATTTTAAATTAGTTATGTCTGTACACACAACTAATTTACAATTTTAAAACAGTATATAAGTAGATAGATAAATTACTTTATAGTCATGACATTAAAATCCCTTTATACTTAAATAGTCTAAATGCAATTAGTTATAAACCAGAAATCTTTAAGCTTTAATACGAATAGCGCCATAGTAAGCAGATCTAGTCGTGCAGTGTGCACTGCGTGGTCGTGAGAGCGCGCAAGATAAGTGCGAGGTCGCTAAACGTCACGAACGAGCACGATCAGCCTACCCTCGGAGAAGTAACAATAAGTACTTATTGTATGAAGACTTATCCGTTAATAGATTCATTAAGAAATTCACGTATTGAAATTTAATAAAACTTTTTAACAAAAAGAATAACCCGCCGAAAAACTGAAAAGAATATTTAAGCTTAATAACTAAGTTCTTAAACTATTGTAAGCATACCTAAGTAATTTGTAGTCGGAGCCAAACAAGTGAAGGAATTAATTACGTAAAGCGTACAAACTTCGATATATACCCTATCCAATATAAAAATAATTGTTGAAATCGGACTACTCTGTAAAAAAAAGCGGCCAAGTGCGAGTCGGACTCGCCCATGAAGGGTTCCGTAGCAGTAAGTACAATAATAATGCTTTTTTTTTAATTTTACATTTGAGTTGATTGAATGAAATGTATATTGCGTTTTACGATTTATGACGTATTAAAAAAATACTACATACTAGATCTTGTTGAAACCAATTATCGGTGGAAGTTTACATGGTAATGTAAATCATATATTTTTTTTAGTTTTATCATTCTCTTATTTTAGAAGTTACAGGGGGGGGGGCACACATTTTACCACTTTGGAAGTATCTCTCGCGCAAACTATTCAGTTTAGAGAAAAATGATATTAGAAACCTCAATATCATTTTGAAGACCTATCCATAGATACCTCACACGTATGGGTTAGATGAAAAAAAAATTTGAGTTTCAGTTCTAAGTATTTAAGTTTTTTTTCTATTTTTGTGTGAAAATCATAATGCAGTTCACAGAATACATCTACTTACAAAGTTTCAACAGCATAGTTCTTATAGTTTCGGAAAAAAGTGGGTGTGACATACGGACGGACAGACAGACAGACATGACGAATCTTTATGGGTTCCGTTTTTTGCCATTTGGCAACGGCACCCTAATATGCATAGATTCATCATCATCATCATCATATCAACCGTAGGAAGTCCACTGCTGAACATAGGCCTCCCCCATCAAGTTCCATTCTGACCGGTCTGTGGCGGCCTGCATCCACCTAGTCCCTGCGCTCTTTGTTAGGTCGTCTGTCCACCTTGCGGGAGGCCTTCCTACGCTGCGCTTGCCGTTACGTGGTCTCCACTCAAGAACCTTTCTGCCCCACCCGCCATCGGTTCTCTGAGCTATGTGCCCTGCCCACTGCCACTTCAGCTTGCTAACTCGCTCTGCTATGTTGGTAACTTTAGTTCGTCTACGGATCTCCTCGTTTCTGATTCGATCTCGTAAAGAAACCCCAAGCATAGCCCGTTCCATAGCTCGCTGTGTGACCCCGAGCTTCCTTATGAGGCCCATAGTGAGAGACCACGTCTCGGCACCGTAGGTCATCACTGGTAACACGCACGGATTAAACACCTTTATCTTCAAGGACTGCGGTATTTTGGACGAGAAGACGCTGCGCAGTTTCCCGAACGCAGCCCAGCCGAGTTGGATTCGTCGATTGACCTCCTTCTCGAAGTTGGATTTGCCTAGTTGGACGGTTTGTCCCAGATAGACATAGTCATCAACAACTTCGAGAGGTGAGCCACGGGGGTGGGACATTTGACATGACTTTCGTCTTGTCCATGTTCATTTTCAGGCCCACCCGCTGGGACACTCTGTTGAGGCCTCCGAGCATAGTGCTGAGCTCCTCTAAGGACTTTACCATGACTACGATGTCGTCAGCAAATCGAAGGTGAGTGATGTATTCGCCTAAGTCTAGTGCATAGATTACTAGATTCTAATGCATAGATTACTATCAGTGAATGAACATCCCCTGTTTTCTTATCCTTAGGGTTGAAATTTTGTTTCCAAATTTATATGGGACTAATTTTAGGGTATACCCTTCCCAATAAAAATGATTATCAAAATCGGACCACTCTTTAAAAAAGTTATGTGTGATCATACATAAAAAAAGACGGGTTGCACTACGGGAGTGCCGGCAGAAGTGGAAACTTGAATATTAACGTTATGCTTTTTTCATTAATAGATGCACTCTGTTTAATTTCCATTTTATATCAATAGATTTATGGCACAAAATAGAATAAATATTACAAAAAGTTATATGATGACAAAAAGTGTTTCTTGGGACTCGGTCGGAATCGATCTCAGTCTTGACGAAATACAACGACCACTCATTAGACGAACGCGATACTAAGGTTGATAAGTACAGTGTGAAATTAGCGCTTCTATATTTGTTGTCTTACGATCAGGTCACGTGTTTACTGACGCGAGTTTAACCTTTTTTACGCATTACAAAAAAGTGCTAACACCGCTAAAGAAGTTTTCACTTCAAAAATATACGCGTCTGCTTGAGAACCTCCTCCATTTTTTCTTCATTTAAAAACGCACTTAAATCACTTGAACAATTAAGAATTGTAAGTAGTCAATGACTTATAAGTAGACTACGTATCTGTAGGACCTCGAAGTATAGACCTTATCTACGAATATGACCCTTTGGACCTTCAAACTAGGCTTTTGCATATCAATCAGTATCTCAGTCGCAATCAGAAAATTACTTCAGGTATATTGTTCCCGGTAAGTACTTGAGGTGGATCCAATTTGAGTGGCAATTTCACTGTGTACCTCTTACCGTATACAAAACACAGAAGCGTAATTTGTTCAATACAAAAAACACATATTCCGTTCTGTTTTTTCGTAAAGAAATGCAGTATGTTTCAATTAGAGGGCAGAGAAATAGTTATCTAGTACACAATGGGTAATTATTAGTATCGGTAAAAACATAAGTCCATCCGTCCGACGACGCGACGCCGCGTAGCGCGTCGTCTGCGACATTTTACATCTAAATTGCAGTGTAATTTGTGGACCTCATTTCGATGACAATTTCGTAATTAGCCTAGAGTTGTTTATTTTCTACGCTAGGTTTACGCCCTTGCCTGCCTTCAAGTAGGCAAAAACCTGGTTATATATGCCCTATACCTAGTAATCAAATGATAATATGTATTTGCATTTAGTAAGTGCAGATATAATTTATGTACTTCGGAGGGAGAAAAGCGTAAATATATGTATATTTACGCTTTTCTCCCTCCGAAGTAGACAGAGCCAACATCGCGTCATCTTTTTCCTTCCCCAATTTATTAAAATACTATCTCACCCGAAACTTTGTTCTGCCTTAGAATCATGTTATATTGGTTGCCTGTCATCAATTGAATTTATATCGCGAATGTCTCATATTTTTAATTATCACAATTGGTAGTATAGGCGTAGTATATAGGTAGTATAGTACGGTATCAAGGGGATACTTCCCCTTGATACCGTATCTTTGTAAATAACTTTCCAATTACCGCTTTATAATTGCTCATTTTTAACGTATTAACATGGATATAGTATGTTATCCTTAAGAGATAAACATATGCCATCCCGAAATATTCTGTAGACCTATATAAAATACACAATTCTACCATACATTATTTTGTTATATCTCAAAGGGTTTAGGCAGCGTTTTCCTTGAAAGCTCCCAGACGGCTTTTGTTTTCCGACACCTCCAACAAATATCATGAAATTTTAGCCAATGTATTCAAAACCTTGACAAATAATATACTAATACTTTACTCGAGAACCACTCTATCCTATCGTGAAAATAGCATGAAAATCGGTGCAGAATTTTGAATTTATCGCGAACAGAAAGACTGACAGACGAGGCGGAGGACTTTGTTTTATAATATGTAGTGATACAAAACTCAAAACAATATTAAGAGGGAAGTTACAGATTGTTTTGCATATGAAAACCATGAGGTCATCAACTTGCTTCTAATTAGTCGACTGACTGCACTATCCATTGCTCAAACTCTTGAAAACATCGATCGTTTAGCACTCTTCAGCCCCAAAGATTCCTTCGTCCCTCTTCTGCGGAACGGGAGAGTAGAGTAGTAGAGCTATCGCGTTCCATTTTTACCGCCTCACAGACAAACATCATTCCCATGACCATGACCCATATTTTACTAAAGGTTTGGTCCTTTTTTTTTTGGTAATTTGAGAAGTTTTTCAAAATGTATAAACCGACAGTCATAAGAATGTAGACGACCATCAAGCTAGGGCTGTACAGTATTATCACAACTGAGGAGTGTCGGAACAAAACCGATAAATCACATTTGTGTTTTAGTGGAAAATGTAAAAATATTCTAATTTAAAGTTAAATTAAATCTATCAATTTATTGGTGTTAGTATCGCTGTTTGGAAACCTAAATTCTGAATTCGTGACTGTGGTACCTGTTGAGTTATCAGCCGTGCTCTTGCCATCGCTGGCATTCTAGGTTTCGTGAACCTATTGAGCTGGTGTGTAACGATGGCAAGAGGCCGGATGATATATCGTTGCTGCCTTAGTGTTGCACCTTCACATCTTTTAGGCACAGCAGGTTGAGCCGGTGCTGCTGCTACTTCTGTGGCGGCTGGCGGCGTAAATAGTCTAACCTAGTAGGTGATTATGTTTTTGAGGTGGTTGCCCAAATAGGTTGATCCTAGACCGGTTACTGAAATACCTCTAATTATTATGTATGAACGACCGCACTTTTCCTGTAAACACTTCTTATTTTAGAACTTAAAAAAACGTTGAAGAATAAAAATACTTCCCTCTTTATTTTGTCAATAATATTATAATGCTAATTGAATTAGAATCTCTCATTTTGTAGAATCGGAAACCAGTATGGAGCCATAGATAATTCTGATACACTCGATGACTTGTACATAAAATTTGTCATTTGATTCTTTCGATCCAAGTGTCATTCGCATGCGATGTCGGCTACCATATAAAAAATTAAGCAAAACACGTACTGGCATTGTCGTGTGCAATTAAATACATTGCTACAAGTATTGGTAAAGTGTTTTAAGCGGTCAAGTGTAAACGTCAATGGAGAGTAAAATCGTGAATTTAAAAGTTTGTATTCGATTTCAATTTATAGTGTCGCATACTATGCCGCATTGGTACCATGAATCGATTGTCCACTGCAGTTACGACCTCGACCACCTAGCAAGCACGCAATCAAGTCGTTGGAGTACATTTTTGACAACAGAATCGTTTACACAAACACTAAATGCGTTGCTATGCGCACAATTGAACGAGATAAGCAAATATTAGGGGGGAAAATCAATGATTGATTCTCCTCAACAACTTAAGCATCAGTAGATTAGTGGCTACATTGCACTACCGACGTGAAGCCACTCCTAACACAAGCAATTTAGCTCAGCTGAAGGAGTTAAGGAGAATACTAGTAATTTCAGTTACCAATTTTTAAAAAAAAAAAAGACATAATGGTCCAAATACTCCCAAGTAGTGTCATAGCCACTAATTAAGCTTTTCATAAAAATGATTTCAATGAAAAAGAACTTCATTGATTTACTTGGTGCTACAAATAGTGTTACTATTTAATTGGACACCACTTATATAATAGTAAGCAGTTGTGTTAAATATCAGTGAGCAATAGTATCCATTCGATAAACAAGCACATGTAGTTAATAGACAACGTTTATATCTTTAACATTCATTGGTGTAACAGGAAGTCCTGACGCTTTATTCCTTAAGTACTAGCAGATGATTGTAGCTAAATTTCCGCAGCCAACCCAAGCTTTTTAAGCAGATTCATTTTTTACCGACTTCAAAATAGGTGAAAACTCATGTACTTTCGAGCATAACTTTTTGCTTCGAGACTAATTTTAATTATTCTGGTTCAGTAAGTATAGCACTCCAAGGAAGTCAAAATCAAATAACAATTGTAAATGGTAGAGGCATTGCTAGGCTTTAGTGTATGGTCAAAAACTACTGGACTGAACCTGAAATCCCTTAAAGACAAACAGCAGGAATGAGGATTGAGTTATTTGAGTATTACGTCACTCTTATAAGTACCATACTACAGAAAAGTTTGGGTGTAAATGGGTTCCCATCTTCAGAGATGGAACCCCATATACACCCAAACTTCCTCAAGCCAACCTCAACTGCACAGCCGGTACCTGGGGGTACAATTGGGGTGAAGCCCGTAGGGGTTTACACACGTAAAAAAAAAGTACAGAAACGTTAAAAACAGATTAGAACTAAATTGGTGATAAAAGCATACATAGAACAGTAGGTAAACTTGCTTCATTTTGGTTCAAAACAATTTATTATTACGTTTAAAGCAAGTTCCGTCCTACCGACATTCAACCCAATAATGCATATAGATATGCAACGAAAATGGTACAAATACACCTAAAATATAGTATATAGACAAATATTTTATCTACAATGTAGTGCAGTAGAATTCAACACATTCGTTAAATAGTTTTAATTTAAAAAGAAATACAAAGTAGGTAGACTTTACAACAATAACACTTTTAATAATAAGTATTATTTATTTTCTTTTTCAATAATTATATAGGTATAGAACTGTATTAAAATATAGTATTGTCATATAAAATTACCTTGAATGGTATATTTCGAATAAACTAACGAAAATCATCAAGAAAATGTTCACTCATCTCATTTGAACAACAAAATTTATCCAATTTTAAACTCCATTTCAAGGATTGATGAATTCAAGTACGACTGTGCCTTAATATAGTGGAAAATATTTTTTATTATTTTTTATAACTTTAAGACATTGATGTCTATATAACGGTATTTCCTTCGAAAAAGGACCATGAGCCGAGCGACGATGCATACTTGGATATTATGTACGAATATGTATTCATTAGAACACATAGTCAGAAATAGGTTCCAGTATTGGCGTTTGTATGAGGCTGGATGGTTTCGTGAAGATATAAAATAGGGCTAAGAATAAACAGGTTTTCACGCAGTGTTCGAAAGGTGTTTACAGAAGATTACATCTGATATTCTTATCTCTTGATCTCTTGAGACAAAATAATGATATCATAACATCGTTATGCAGCTCCATGTAAGTAAGGGTAACTTTATTAGTTTACCCAAAGGCGGTAAAGTTAACGCCTTTAAGAAAGGAAATCTGCATACAATACGTGAGACGCAATTATGCCTGGTTCCAGGCCGGAGCTTATGGTATCTCGTGTTGATTTATGTTAATAAATAATAATTAACTTACACCAGCCTCTTTTGTAAAATATATTTATTTTATTTATTTATTATCACATCTACATCTATTTTTACAGGGTATACCCTAATACAACAGAGTAGGTAATCCAGTGTATTAATATACATCCTTATTTAGTAACATATAAAAGATAATGTAGTATCTGTGAATTATGATACATATATTGAAATATATCACTTAGAAATGCAATAATTATTAAATATTACCAAATAAGATGAATGTAATATCGGAGATGATTATGCTGCGGTGAATATGTGGAGTGCCACATAAGGATCGCATAAAGAACTCCCACATCAGCAGCCTTCATGTTTGTGACAACGCAGATAAAATGCTAGTGCGGCCACGTTATGCGGCCACCGCCTGACTATGTGAATAACAAAGGTCTAGTCATGCCGCCTGCTACGCCACCGCCTAGGGGTAGGCCCTAGAAGCGCTGGCTGGACGTTGTAGAAGATGACATGCGTGCCAATGATCTTACTACCCCATGGTAACTTGCAACATTAGCGATGTAAATCACGCGTTACCTACCCTGTCCCCCTTGCATTAAGAGTTCAGGGTACATTGACATTCCGAGTACTGTACCTGAGATCACTTATGTAGAAATCACTTCATGTCTCTAGAACTATATTCTCTCTACAGGTCTACACAGTTTCCATTACGTAATTTTGTGTTCAATACGATCTTCACATGAATATGAGTCATATTCACAATGTGAGGCCGTGTTCACACACGACAGCGCTCGGTTCTCGATACCGTATTGCTGACTTGGTACATTCTCGAATCGCCAGGAATCAAGTGACAAAACACCTGCGCTCGTCAATGACTACGTGCATAACAGTTTCACTGTATGTTATTTTAGCAATCGTATAATTAAGTTAATAACATAATTACCGCCAAGTAAAGCTCCAAAAACTATAAACACGATAGCTTATTTGCTCATTATTGTAGGTATGTACTGTTTAAACATAATCCGTTAGGTACCGGATAACATGTTATTGCGTAAGTACATAAAATGGATATTAAAATACACATGATAATCGCCTTTTCATTAGCAACCTACGTAGCCGTAAAAAAGGCTTTAATACTTTATATTATATATTATATTATATATTATCTTAGCATTTCAAGTTTCACGTAATAGCTTAAGTTATATATATATATAAAATTCTAAATATTAATTCATACTTACTTAATCCACCCGTTCCCTCGCTGTTTCTTTCTAGTTGCCTCTAATTTATCAGTAAGATCAGTAATACTATAAGGAAAATGGATAAAACAGGCTAAATCAAAAGTAGTAAAAATAATCCATAATTCTCGATTCGAACTCATTAATCAATAAAGGCAAGCTGGCGAAAGATGCCTACAAACTCTCTGATGCATCACCACGCACATTAGATATACCATAAACTTACTAATCTACAACTTATTTTTTGTTATCAGAAGGAAAGTCTTATTTAAATGTACTTATACTCTCAGAGTATTTTAACACCGGTTGTATCTAAAGCATGCACTTTGAACCTGGGGTTCGCTCTCCTACCGCAGTAGACTATATAAATGATGCAAAGAAAAGGCTTCAACTCTTTTGGGCCGGGCAAATATCTTAAGAAAAATATATGTTATACCTTTTTTTGATTAATTCACTATGAAATTTCCCACAGCCCTAATCATTCTTATAGCGATTTCCCAGTTTCTTTCAAAATTTGCACTTACGAGCCCAAGGCTGCTTATTGTTTTTGATTTTTACCTTTGTCGGTTTTCAGAGAGCGGCTACCGTCTGACCTCCCAACCAGCACCAGACCCTCGTCTGATGTTTAGCAGATGCACCGACTTGTAGGTGAGGTTGGTTTGGGCCTCAAGGATGTTAGTAGAGCCCTGTACGCTCATTCAGCAGCAGAAAATAAATATGTTTGCATTGCGTAATTTCACAAAATGCTGATTGGTTGGTAATCCGACATAATTTAATATGTCACGCTTCAGTACCTACTATCAAAACAATAGAATGAAACGATACGGACTATTGATTCGACGATTAAAATCAATATAAAATTTAAATTAAGACGAGGTATACTACAATTAAGTGATGACGATATGAATGGCTTAGAGGATTAAGTGTTCGCCTCGCCAACCGCGACTACGTGTATCTGTGTGATTCATAAATAATAGTGTTGTATAAAATAATACATGAGATACTATTATTATACTAATACACAAAAAAAAAATTAAACAACAATTTGGGTGGTATGAAAATATTACCACTTATTTATTTGATTAATATTATTCCTCTGCCAAGCAATTTTTTATTAATTATTTAACTTAATATTTCTTTCATGAAGCTAATGGCTTAAAAGCTTAAAGTTACATAAAACTGCGTCGGGTCTTGTTTTTTACAAGTAAACTGTTGAAATAACTGGTGCTCTGGTAAGCTTCTCAAGCTAAGCTTAATTGTTTGTATTAGGAGTAGGTTTGAACCCGCAACCTTTGAATCGCAAGTTCAACACCTTTACTACTATGGCATCGCCGTTGTTATTAGAAACAAGTACATACTATATTATACACTAGCCGAAGCCCGCGGCTCTGCCGGCGCAGAGTTCGGTTATGGTTTTTTGGTCATATCTCCGTTTCTACTTAACCAATTGCAATTGCAATCAACATATGGCATGGATTTTAAGTTTGACCAAGACCTTTCTAATAGTAAAAACAGCAACAAAATCCCTTCAACAGGCAAACAGTAATTTTTTTTCCAAAATTTATTTAATATCTCCAATGTACAAATACAACTAATTTACAATTTTATAATACTATAGATTGAAACAGCCAAAGAGCAAAGCAAATATACATATAAATATTTGCACTGAGCGGGAATCGAACCTACGCCACGACTAAGAAATATGTAGTATCTAACGGTCAAACTTTACTTTACTATAAATATCAAATTTATGATGAAACTCACTCTCGAGTATATTGTGAACAGTACAAATTCTGCGTCCCGCCACATATTAGGATATTGATTAATATGAAAAGAGTAACCAACCACAATGTTACACCTAAGTATAGCTTACTTATAAATATATCACCACATTTTTTATGTTTTTAATTTATTTACTGGACTTAAGACAGTCGTTTTATAACAAATTCAATCAGCTACAAAGTAATCTAAACTTAAGTCTACCTAATTAACTAGACATTCCTACACCTTGCAAAAACAGCGTTTGTATGAGGTGCAGATAATATTCTTGAAAAAAATCGTAATATGTAATGAGCCTATATTTTCTATTTCCTCATTTAATTCTGAAATATTTTTTCCCAAGCACTACTATTCCGTCTATATCTAATTATCACAGGCTCGATAATATACTACAAGTGTTTGAAGTTGAGGTCGTCATTACGTAGCGTTGAAGCTGTCACGTGACACATTCAATTCACCTGTCGTACTACCGTTCTTAATCATGTTTTACTCGCATATTTTCGTTGATATATACATGTATAGCCGTTGATGTATAGTCAATATGTGCGTCAGTATAAGCAGCCAGTATTCCTAAGATAATTCTATGTATGCATGTGGATGAGGTAAGGGTGCGTGCACACGTGCAGCAATTTAATTGCATTTGTGGTGAAATTCTAAAGGTTAAGCCTATTAGAGTCGACCGTCTTGTTTTTGTAACAATTTTAAACATATTTATACGCAAACCGCCTTTCTAGCTATTCTTATGATTAAAGTATTCTCTCATTTACATATTCTTACCTTAGAAAATAAACTAAGTGTTTTAACAAACACAATAAACTTTAATGAAAACTAATAAAAGCGTATGTATTACATCAAATATTGCACAACAATATCGCTGCCACCGGTTATGCCCTTTCTTATTGTTATTTGATTTTTGGCTTCACCTAATATTATTCTATCACTCCTATTCTTTTTTTAGTTTTTTTGTTAATATTTTATTAAAATAAATAACAATAACATATTACTCCAAGAAACATAATACAAAACACCTGTCTAAACAAAGCCGAACAGTAATACATATAACCGCGTTTTTTAAATATTCTTTTAACAAGTAACCACTTAATACTATGTAATCACAAGGAACTTTATTCCGTACAACTATTCAAATTTCCTTAAAGAAGGTGGTAATCGGTGTAATTCGGTGGTATTATATATTTACATTCCTGAATCTCAGTGTATTTATAAAGACGTAAATGGTGTTGTAATTGAACGGTATGCTCTATACTTAATACATTTTTTCAATTATGTCATTAAATATTTATACCATCAATTATTTTTAAAAGATTAATTCGGTTATAAAATCAGCTTTCATTTCTCATATTGAACTCTTATTTTGGACCACTGTACGGCGAACTCTAAACAAATTACAAGAGTAATTAATATTCGATGACAAATTAGCTTTTTTTATTTCTCGCTTAATTGCCCGGAACCAGCGATATAGCGGCAATTTTAAAAACTGCAGTCATAATATTAGGCTAGACCACCTGACCAAAATTAACTAAGACCGTTAGCAAATCAATAAACAGACTCAACCGCTGACCCAGTGCAATGAAACTGGGACGATGCTATTTTAAAATAAATCAGTTTACGTCTGTAAATTTTTGCAATTCGTTTTATTATTGTTCTTCTATTTCCGTAGACACCAGATAAGATTAAATTCCAAACGTTTTTTGTTGTCAACTCTGTTTCAGTACACTGCATGGCAAAAAAGTACAAGGTGCTATGTGACCAATTTGTGTAAAGTACCTATTGTACAGGGAATTAACAAGAAAAGCGGATTATAAATATGAGTAAGTGCATTCATTAAATATAATTGCATTGTGTGCAACATCAATATCAACAGAAATCCTGTTGATATTGATCCTGGTGGCGTGTCGCAGTTGGTCTGGTCGTTCGTTGGTGGAATGGGCTTGGAGGTATCAAGTTGTGCAATTCCAGCGCATATTCTCCGAAATGCATCCGATAAAAACCGATATTCCTGCAACTTTCAAGGCTCTGAAGCCTTTTTTCAACGAGAGCATCGTTGTAAATGAGCCTCTTGGCCCGTCTCTCTATCGTCTCAAGCGCTTCTAGGTGGTATTTAGCTGAGCCGTCACATAGATACGAGCAATACTCCATACAGGAATCTGCGCTTGGTACGAGTTGAACAACTATTCCGGTGTGAAGTACCGTCGCACCTTCGATAGGATGCCCAGCTTTTTAGAAGCCACTTGAGTTTTAGCCTCAATGTAAGACCCAAAGTTGAGGGATGATGTCAGAGTTACGCCAAGAAGCTCGAGGCGGTCCGTTATTGGCACGGATGCATTTTGAAAAGTAGGGTTTGGCTGAAATTGACTTCGCTTGGCAGAAAAAAGACACGCCTGGGTTTTAGTAGCATTGATTTTGACTAAATTAGCATCACCCCAATCGGAGACCGCCTTCAAGGACAAATTCAAACGCTCAACCATAGCCTCTCGGAGAGACTGGATCTGTCCTACGCTGGCTCGGGGATTGCACTCGTAACTCTCGACTATTGTGCTGTCGTCAGCGTACCCAAAAGTACGGAACTTGAGCAGGTCGTTTATATGCAGCAAGAATAATGTGGCCGCGAGTACCGATCCCTGACGGACCCTAGCGTGGATCGCTAATCGGTCGGATGTGCAGACGTCAAAGACAAATCGGATAGACCGATTCCTCAGGAAGTTACACGTTAGTTTGCTTCCAAGCCTCCGGTACTTGACCGGTCTCATATGAGAGACGAAACTCGCGTGTCAGTCGTTTAAACATAGTGTTACAAGGTTCATCTTAAAAAAAAAGATATTGCATCATTATTTATTCAAAATTTTGTTTTAATAAATAAAACACCAATTTTTGACGGTTAACTTGAGAAATCAGCATCTACCTTTAGACAATTTCTTATGGTGCCTAAATCAATCTATATCACATTGTCATCGTTGGGTCTAACCTACTCGTAATTTAACATCGATCCTGATTCAAAACATAACGTAGTCGGTATCATATGACTATTGAGGGCGTTTGTAAATTTGCTAAACCGCGTGAATACTATGAAAGCGGCGATCCGGCTCATGCATTATTAAACACATCAAAGGAGAAAAATCGAAATGTGCATCGACCAGTGAAGCGGTTTTCCGCTCGATTAGAGGCACACGGATGTATCAATTATCATGTGCGATATCATCCCTATTATAAATGGCCAACTCTAAAGCTTTACATTTATGTAATTAAATGTCTCGCTTTTATTTATATTGGATACCTATTTATTGTATTTATTTGGATGTTTGGGGCCAACGTCGCAAGCCTCAGTACACCTGCTGAATGAACGATCCCTGAGAGGAAAGCTTGCGCTAGAAAATCATTCTAGCTTTCCTCTCGGGGTTAGTTTGCCAGGCGGCAGCCGCTCCCGTGAAAGCCCAGTAAACTAAATTATTCAAGAGTGGGAGAGCGAGCTTCGGACCCCAAGGTGCGAGTTTTGGATGCAGCCAAGGTTGTGATGTGTCTACTGAAGAGTGAAATTACTAAAGCTTCAGAGAGCTTTTTTTAGTTTAACTTAAGATACTGATGGTGCTTTGCTTCTTTCAGTTTGGAAGCTTGACTCAGGTCTCTCCCGATCCGCGAGGCGCGGAGGTGACTCAGGCATCGGAGGTCGCTCAACGACCTCCGTCCTCCATGGCCGCTGGCCGGGGGTGACAGGTGGAGCCGCCCGTCACCCTAGCAAAAGCAGGCCGGGGCTGCAGCGCGTTGCGTGCTCCCTCCCCTTTCCAGGGGCAAGTCGGGGACACCGATCAGACGGTTGGGGTTAATCGTCACCCAAGCAGAAGAAGACCTAGGGTGGCGGCGTGTCATGTTTTCGCGCACGCCTCTCTTCAGGGGAGGCGGGACTAGATCTCCAACACACCCAACGACAACGCGTCGGGGTCGTCAGCGCTGGCAACCGGAGCCGGTCGGGGTCCCCCGATTCGGATAATCCCCCCCCCCCCCCGTTATGCGGTTATACCCGGGCGGTTATGTCGGGCTTGAACCACCTCTCCGTTAGCTCCGGGGGAGTGAACCCTGAGGGAGTTTCCGCACGTAAAAAAAGTACTTATACACACAAAGTACAAATAATTTTCAAAGGTGTTATAAGTAGGGAATATCGTATCGCTGCGAAGAGTCAGTATCAGTAACCACTTGATCTGCAAAATGTTTACGGTGCTTCATTTTTTAATTTTTTTTTTTTTAATTCTAGGAATTAATTACATGTTCTTCGTTTTACGACAACCATCCTATCCTACTTTCCTACTTATAAATGTGAAATTTTGTGAAGATGTTTAGATGTTTGTTACTCAATCACGTTCAAATGGCTGAACGGATTTGGCTGAATTTTGGCACATAATTTGGCAAATAACAACATATAGGTTACTTTTTATTCCTGTTAAAAGTTCTCATGGGTTACGGGAAAGAGAGCAGAATTTTACGCGGGTGAAGCCGAGGGCAATAGCTAGTGTTCACATAAAAGAAGCACCCGGCAATGGATATTTTGCGATGACTGTTGAAATTACTCCTCAGCCGTCCGCGCAGTTGTACGCGGTCTGAATTAACTCAGTAGAATAGTTTATTTATTAGTGCTTGGCAATTGTGCATTTATGTTGTCGTTATGAAACATTTTTACATTGTTTAAACATATTACTTTTTTACTATTGTACGTGAAGATGATTTAGATCAACCTTATTCAACAAGGAATCTATAACTTTGTCGTCACCTAATTTTCTTGGAAAAATAAAATAGGTACCTACGTAAGAATTAGATGGTTATACCTATTCATATTCTTTGGTATGCCAGTTTACCAATAAACATAGTATTTATGCAGTTACTAATATATTTGTGATTAATTTTTTTTATTGAAATACAAGTTAATCGCTCGCGTGCGTTTAGACGATGCGTGCGGAGCCATTGCAACGAGTACCTACGCCTATTCAATTACGGAAAGGTCACGTTGTTTGTACGCGCAAGCGCAAGATTATCGCTGTATCGTAGTTCACCTGTCGGAGCTCGAGCATTGGATTAATAGGCGCAAGCAATGGCGGCTTCATCGCAAATAACGCGTTTGTTATTAAATATTCTCGTTAGAAACAAAAACTGCATTCCCTGCTATGGCTATACAATGTGTGTTTGCAGATAATAATCGAGTAAAATTATCTTTCTGTTTTTGTAATATCTGCTTATATTAATTTTTATAGAATGGTGTCTTTACCACCTAAAAAGTTTAATTCTTACATAATATTTATAAAAATAAAAAATATAGATCTGTGATTTTTTTCTTATTAATGACTTCTATATGTTATTACTCTAGCTGTATGGCTAAAAACAATGGTATGGCAATAGCCATCAACCACTTATGAGCAAGATGCAACTTTTAATAGCTAGCATACAAAAAGGCCCGTTATGGTTGTTATAATAAACATCAAAATTCATTAACTTATTTATCTAGTCTCTTTGTCCCATACCCCTCCCCCATTGTCACCTCACATCCGGAACCGCAATATAATTTTTGTACTGTAAACTGCTTGTCTAGTATACTAAACATAGAAGTCCGGTTTAATGGCGGAACCACACTTCACTATGTATTATTCGATATTCGCCTTATTCGGCCGCATAAACCGAAGAGTGGAGGAAGACTCATTCGTCTATATTTGCTCTATATAGCAAACGCGTTTACGTCTACTTGTTTTTTGACACAAATCAAAGGATACTAATAAACCGCTGGTACCAGGGCAACAGAAGTGACACATATTTGGCATGTTTGGCACATCAAATGACAAATGACGATCACATGACAAATATGTGCACGAATACACATAAGCCGCATAACAAATAACACATAGTGCAGTGTGGTGCAATGCCGCCATAATACTTCTCTATAACTTTCACTGTCATTCGAGCGCCAATACAAATGGCATCCAAAGGTTGTACTTCCTTCCAATGATTTGGTTTATTCATGTGTATTATCTAAAGATCAAATACACATAGGTACACAGTAAAATGAGACAATTGAAACGTGTCATCGTCTCCCGTCGTATTGAATGCATTTCCTGCTCTTGAGCACATCGCAACTAGATATTACTGTTTTATCCACAAAGAAAACTTGTGTGTGTAGGTATAGCCATGTTATGGAGCGGACTGTACAAAAACTTAAGTTACATTTAGCTCGTAGAATAAGCAAACCAAAGTGATAATGGGCTGACCACATCTGCCGAAGACCGTTGGCGGCACACAAGTCCTTGAGTGGAGACACTGAATTGATAAACGGAACGTGAAACCCAAACGAAGCCCAGCCAAATGAACTGTTGCCTACTGTACTTATTTACTGAATTTACATCTTTCTGAGTAAACGCAAAGACACGGACAAGGAAATGATTCTATAAGGATTCCATTTTTCCTTTTAAGATATGGAAAATAATTTGAAATAACAACTACGTTATCGAAATCGTACAACGGTAGACAGCCTTGAATGTCTACTGCGTATTTTATGAAGACAGAAAATAAATAGATACAATTGTTTCATATAGAAAGTCTATTTCATTCAAGGTGTGTTTGTCATTTTAAAATAGATTTTAAATTAATTTCGATGTCACATCTCTTAGATATCCTCGATTATTACCGAATTTGTATGTATATATATATAAAAATGAATCGCAAAATGTGTTGGTAAGCGCATAACTCAACAACGCCTGGACCAATTTGGCCAATTCTTTTTTAAAAGTTCGTTGAAGTCCAATGATGGTTTTTACGGCGAGAAAAAATCGAATAATTACCAGAAAAACCCCAAAAACAGCCCTTTTCTTTTTCCCATACAAACATTTTCTAACTAAAATGTAGAGTCAATTTGAACTTCATTGCTATTCAATAAAGTTCATATATTACAAGCACTCACTGTTGTCTAAGCTATGTAGGTGTGTTCCTAACGTCAAAGAGTCAATTTGCACTTTATTACCGCTGCACAAAGTTCAAATTCAATCATATCTGTCAAAATAGTGTAAGTGCGCGCGTCGGAGGATCTAATGTCGTCATTACATTAGTCAAACACAAACCGATTTACCAAAAGTGATTTATTATTTTTAATTATTAGTTTAATATCTCTATCTGTGCATAACTATTTAAATACATACTAATATTATGTAAATGAGATGAAAACCGAATAAAATAATAAATGTAGGAAAATGAAAACTTTACACACATACAACATTGGTATGGCTTAATATAAAAGCTCATATCAAATTTAAAAAAAATAGAAAATTGAAACAACAACAACCAAACCAACAAACCGATTTGGCGGTGTACACGTGTTGTTTTTCTTGGATTTTCTGTTACCTACTCCACTGAGTTTTCTTTTGTCAACTGATAAACGAAAAAAAATCCGCAGCTTTCTTCGATTTATTTGTGACTAGCTGACCCGGCAGACTTCGTACTGCCTCAATCGATGACAAACCTTTTAAACCTTCTCTGGACCTCCACAAATAATTCAAGACCAAAATTAGCCAAATCGGTCCAGCCGTTCTCGAGTTTTAGCGAGACTAACGAACAGCAATTCATTTTTATATATAAGAAGAAGAAGAAGAAGAAGAAGAAAGAAGAAGAAGAAGAAGATTGATTGTTTTATATCGTGTTTAGTGCAAAGTGTTTAATTACCTATGATCACTAATTATTGCATGTGACACAATATTTATATTCGATATGCCTCCTATAAGACGAAGCAATTTAGGTAGAAGAACCCGAAATGCTACAAACCATGTCGTCAACTATCCACCGGAATTTTTTAACTCGCTGGCTTTGCCAGGATTGCCACCTCGCTTCAATCTTCAATCTTCAATTAAAGGTTGGATCGGTAGTTATAATGTTGCGAAATATCAACCAACCGCGTCTTTGCAACGGCACACGGTTAGCGATAAAAAAATTACTGAACAACGTGAAAGAAGCAACTATACTGAAAGGAAAGTATAAAGGAGAAGATGTTTTGATACCACGCATCCCAATGATTCCGACTAATGTACCGTTTGAGTTTAAACGACTACAGTTTCCAGTGCAACTTGCTTTTGCTATGACCATAAACAAGTCCCAGGGGCAATCATTAAGTGTTTGTGGTATTAATCTAAAAAACCCATGTTTCTCACATGGTCAATTGTATGTTGCCTGTTCCCGTGTTGGAAAACCATCAGAGTTGTTTGTCTATGCGCCAGGTAATCAAACAAAAAACATCGTATATCACAAAGCACTACAACGAAAATAAAACTTGTAACACCACAAAGCTTAATACAAGGAAAGTTGCTGTCACCCGCGATAGATGGCGCTGTGCCGGTCGGCTGCATCGTGCTAACAAGATTCTCCGCAACCAAATGGCCTCCCGCGTAAATTATTTATTTGATATTCGGATCGGATATACCTTCATCTCTGCTTCCAATTCACGCTTCCACTACTCCACTATGTGGGACTTGTCTTGGGACTGAGATTGTAGCTAGACCATTGGCAGATTATAAGCTTTCACCTGTGGGACTTGCAATCCTCAGTGGATACCGAATTGTATTAGCTAGGCATTCTTTTGATCAAATAAACTTACGTTTATCACATATCATAACGTACGTTTTCTCTCCGTGCCTGATTCCGTCTCCCGTACATTGGTAACACCCAGCTTGCCTTCTTAC
The DNA here is from genome assembly GCA_946251805.1 of Cybosia mesomella. Classification (NCBI taxonomy): domain Eukaryota; kingdom Metazoa; phylum Arthropoda; class Insecta; order Lepidoptera; family Erebidae; genus Cybosia; species Cybosia mesomella. The sequence goes on along the minus strand of OX276396.1, from coordinate 12,745,187 downwards.
AAACTGATTTTTGTTAATAATTATGATTCACTTGATTAACAATAAAGCGATTACTTACTTTTAAATGCTAATATACGTTTTATTTAATTATTTTTTATTACAGATTCATGATTTTGTATATATAGTATCGCAAACTTATCTGTTCAGGTGGATTGTGCTATTGAAAATGAATAATGTCACTACAGCATGTACCCTTTTTTTTTTTTTTTTTTTTTCCGTGCGGAAATCCCCTCGGATACCCCCCCGCCGGCCAGCGGGGGCGGTTATGTCGGGCTCGAACCGACTAAAACCGCACGCCGTCTTATTATAAACTATACCATCACAAGAACATAACCAGAATAGATGAGTTTGTCTGTTGTAATAAGTTGTTGATTATTGTAGGTATGTTTATTAAATCCCCATGACTTCCTTTGCAGATCACTTTGCAGATCGCTTATCTCCACTATCCGAGCGAGCCATTCACTTTTTAAATATTTGTCACCTTTAGGTTCCCACTGTCCCTTTAGATTATTTTCCAATCAGGTTTGAACCCTAAGTTCGCCTCTTAGTTTGAAGCCCTCTGGCAGACATCCCAGTCGGGGTTTTTAGTGGGTCCCAGAAAGGTGGCCGAAGTTCGTGGAAGCGAAGATACTTTGGTCACCCGAGCTGACCCCCACACACAGCCCTATCACCAGGGGGACGGTTCTGTTCAGGAGATTTTTTTGCCCCGACTATAAAATAGGTAGGAACAAAAAACTGCCACATTCCAAATCTTTTTGACAGAACGAAGTCTGTCGGGTCCGCTGGTTCTTAAATAAAAGTGAATATGAACAGTCCTCTTACTGTGTGACACCATGAAAAACAAATATAATGAAAACGTATATAATAAACATTTCACGCATTCACTTGTCAGTAACCTTTCGAAAGAAGGATAAGTATCATCAATTTAGTAACAAATTGTAATTTTAGTCAGATCACGCGTTTTTTTCACAATTAATGCGGTAATTTTTTAAAAAGGGACCTAAAATATAGATGATCAATTTTCAGCACACGAAAGACGTAACGTCGTGATTTGATTAATTAAACATTTCTGAGCTGTTCATTATTTGGGTAATTGTGATTAAAATGATAATGAGGAACGCAACTGTATTTCCAACTAAGCTTTCGAAGGCCTTTATAAAAAGAAATGTATAAACCTTTAGATTTCACACAATTACTACAATTACTAACATATTAATTACCTTTTTATCTCTGTTCTACGTGGTCACGACGCCGCTGTTAAAGTGATTAAACTATGAATAAAGATAACTTTGCCTAATACCTTATAAAAATATTGTTTTTTTTTATTAAGTGTGGACATGTTATTAACCTGTCACGGAAGCCTAAACGTTCAAGATGCTAATGCTAGTAAGCTAGTAAATCAACAATTACAAATACTACTGAATAAGCTAGGTTTATATAAGACTAGCTAATGCCAGCGGGCTCGCCCGCTTGGCGGTCGGTTATCGTTTTTGGTCATATCTCCGGTTGTACTTAACCAATCTCAATCAAAGCGGCAGATTTTAAGTCTGACTGTCTGAATTTCTAATATAAAAAACCACATCAAAATCCACATTCAAGGGTCACCCATATAAGAATTCCAAAAATAAATATTTTTGTGTTCAGAATTGTACATTTGACATAACTCAAGTACCTATTATTTTTAAATATCTCCAATGTACAGACACAACTAATTTACAATTTAAGAATAGTAAGAAGATAGAAGTCAATTACTTTCAATACCTACGTAAATCATAATTGGAGTGTGGGAGTAAGGCTGGTTGATAGGAAGAAGATACGATATGTATTAACGAGAATTGGAAATGGCACTTATGCTGAAGTGGTTTGGATATTGGCTACGCGGAATGAATGAGTTATATACCATAGACCAATATGTATGCACGAAGTGAATGACACTTCAAGTATAGGCATAGATGATATAGATGTATCTCGTAAATCGAATTATCTTATTATTGAAAATATTACAGGTCAAAAACTGGGGGCCACGAGGGCTCCATGGTTGAAACCAATGCCTGCGCCTTTGCATATTGCTGCAGTAACTACCACCTCTATTTCACGCAATCTATCCCACACCACCATCACACACACAATTTGAGACACGTTAGTGCTCACAATGGGACCTGGTTGGCCTCTTCCTCGTGGTCGTGGTTCCTCATGGTTGTGACATAAACACAATGGAATTCACATTGTTACGATCTAGTCAATGTTAAATGAAATGGCAAAGTACTTGTAGGTACTTAATTATGGAATAATCAAGGGTGTCTGTGATCTGACATAATAGTTTCAAAGAGATAGTTTAATCAACTTAAATCTAACACTTTGTTAGAATTAATAATCCAAGATGAAAACTCAATTTTGCAAGGCGGTTCACGCTGCGTTCACTGCTTGCGGGGTCGGGCTCGATGACCCGAAATAAGGCTCAAGGGGTGGTATTGCAACCCCACTCCCTAGCACCCGCTGCTCCCTGCACCCGCTCAGCTCGTACGCCGACCTCTCATTCATTACGCAATAAAAGTGTTCCGTTAACTTCTATACACAGAAACTAGGGACAGTATTACAACTCAATAATGTTTTGGAGATGATATTTTAGTACACGAAGGTGTTTTCTTGTATATAGTCTTGTATATTTATATATTATCTTCTCTTTTCTATATTGAAAGTAGGATATTTATAAAGGAAAAAGGTATGCTTTCATATATTTTTGGGTCCAACAAAGTATTTTAATTAGAAAGAGATTACAATAGCAAGTAGTCAGTTACAATGTTGAAGTCGTGGGTTTTAACACGAATATGATAAATTTATTCGCACTCAAGGTGCAGGCTTTAGTGCTTGAATGAAGAATAAGTAGACATGTAGGGGTTTAAGCTCATTTTGAGATGTAGTCACTCTTGTCAGTGACTACGCTTAGTAATAATACGGTAGGCTGTCACTAGATATTGGCTGATTTTTCTCGTAAAATATGACGAAGGCGCCGTTTTTGGAGCTTGCTAACGTGCAGTAGGCGATATTTAGATTTATTAATTATGGTTCATGAAATAAATTATAGGTATTACTAATATGGGGTGCTTGGTTGGGGACCTCCACGTGGTGCACCCTGGGCAACGGAGACGGCAGCGCCTCTCTCCTAGGGTGGGAGAGACGATGCCGCCTACGGCCAACTCCGACCGAGGCGAGGACGGCCCTGTTGAGGGCTGTTCGGAAGCTTTCCACGTGTCCCTCTGATTAGCAGATGGCACAGTGGAGAGCAAGTAAGGGGGCCATCTCGAAACCGGAGATGCCCAGGGTCAGTCGGGGTGCGAGGGATATGCTCCATGGGGAACCTTACACCCCGGCATCTTAAGACCCGAGACGGCGTGCGGTTTTAGTCGGTGCAAGCCCGACATAACCGCCCCCGCTGGCCGCCGGGGGGGTATCCGAAGGGATTTCCGCACGAAAAAAAAAAAATTAAGGTATTACTAATATAATGTAGGTATTGTTTATTTAATGGGAACATAATAGCGATATATACAAAGAAGAATGGTGAAACAAATAAGTACTCCAAATATAAATACTCTATGAAATAATACACATTGAAACCAAATAATAAAATATTGAATTAAACATTAAAAAGTTGTATTTTTTTAAGTTATCATGATCGCAAATCTATGGTAGGTAGCTTAAAAAATAAGTTACATGTGTAACTGTATTATTAAGGAAGGCAATAGCTGTGTCAGATGTTGTCAAATAAGAGATTCTAAGAGTAAAAAGAATATAATTAAAAACACTAGTTCTAGAATACCTATACTTAAAACGTAGGTACAACAAAGGATAAGACCACATAGAAAAGCTTTCTCTTGCTTTCGTTTTGTACTCATGCGAAAAGAATGTGATTTGGATTCACGTTCTTTGTTGCAGAAAGAGTGGACATATTGAATGTCGTTAAAGGGTGTACTTATTTTATATTATTGGTCGTTTATACATTGTTATCAGAGTTTCAATAACCAGGCGACGTGTATTTCACGTATTGTATTTCACGTATACGTAAGACTAGTTAAGACAATTTTTTATCCGATGGAGGGCCAGAATCGTTTTATAAATGTTTATCTACTATGTTTACGTTTAATCGGGACTAATCTACAAGTGAATCTACCATAAGTTAAATAAATAAATGTTCTATGACATTCTACACAGTGCTATCTAGACCCAAAGTAAGTACAGCTTAACTAGCTTCTGTTATGGGTGCTAGAATGCGGATAAACAACTTAGATACATTTTCATTTGTAAATACATACATATTATACATAGAAACACTCAGACCAATGCAAATAGACATATTCATGCATACAAATACTTTTGATGAGCGGGAATCGGACCCGTTGCTACCGACTTAGCAGTCGATCGCACTACCACGACGCCACAGAGGTCGTCATGCAACAGTACATTTTCCAAGTTTCACAGTATTTGGCTTAGATATGCTGAAAACTGGAACATATGTTAAATTTCTAATCTATATCTATACTATTATAAAATTGTAAATTATTTGTGTCTGTACATTGGATATATTTGAAAAAATAACCTGGGTTATGTTAAATTAACGATTATGAACACATTTTTTTTTGGAATTCTTCTCTTTTTGTCTGTTTTCTGAACTGAATCGTTCATTTAACATAACCCAAGTATTTTTTTAAATATCTCCAGTGTACAGACACAACTAATTTTCAATTTTATAATAGTACTAGCTGATGCCCATGGCTCCACCCGCGCGGAGGTTGATTATCGTTTTTTGGTCATATCTCCGGTTCTACTTAACTAATTGCAATAAAACATATGGCAGATTTCAAGTCTGACTAAGACCTTCCTAATCGAAAAAGCGTCATCAAAATCCGTTCAAAATCAGTTCCGTTTTTATATACTTCGTAAACAAGCAGACAAATATACAAACAAACAAGAAATTTAAAAAAAAATATTTTTGTGTATTTTTTTTAATACCTGCAATGTACAGACACAACTAACTTACAATTTTATAATAGTATACATGAATTTCAATGTTTTTCTTTGATTTTCAGAATTTGCTAACAAAAAACACGAGGTCCCAGTAAAGTTTGAGTTATAAAAAAATTCAGGGGCCATGTTCCAACAAGATACTCTTTGGCAACAAGTTATTTTTTAGATTTACTTGCGTATTCACATTTTATTTATACACACACGGCAGAAAACTGCGCGACTGGCTCACCTTCACACTACTGTTTCTGAAACTATTTGTAGGAATAAAAGCATCATACAGCCGGCATCTATCTCTATACATAATTATGAAAAATCTGGTATCGATTTGAATGACCAGATTTTGTTATACGGTTCTGTATTGAGGCGTTTTGCAAAACGGTACAGACACTATTTTGTTAGATGCTTCAGGGTACTAACATTTTATTAAACTTTCTTTCTTATACCTTAAAAATACTTTGGAAATGATTCCGAAGTTTCAGACTTTGACTTTGACTTTGACTTCGAAGGGATTTCTTGGTAGACCGATTTACATTTAGGCACGTTAAAAAGACCAAACTTCAACTGCATCACGACGAATGCGGTACATAAACTTGTATTCAACGTGATGAGAAAAGATTCCAAAAAACTAAAGAACGCTGAGCAGAATGCTATAAATTTCACAATAGGAAAGACAAATTGTAAATGGAAAACATAATTTTGCTGTACATTTAATTTATGAGTTTTACCTCGAAAAAATAATTAATAGAATTTTACTTTTAAAAAAAGTTATCATAAAAAAAACTGCTCAAGGCGAGTGAAACTCGTGCGCCGAGGGTTTCGATCCACTTTTTTTATTTTTTGGAATTTTTCCTTTATTTATGCTGTAAGACCTTGCTTTTTGCCAAATTTCGTGATTCTAGATCAACGGGAACTACCATATAGGTTTTCGAATTTATAGGGTACTTCCGGTTGACCTAGAATTGTCAATTTTGGTTGAAAGCAAGGTCTACAGCACAAGAAAAGAGAATATTCTGAAAAATAAAACTTAAGGTAAATTTTGGTATAGATTTAGATCGAAAAAAGAGAACATCTAGGACGGGACTTGAACCTGCGACCAGTCCCTTACCAGGGGAATACTCTGGCCAACTGAGTCTCAGGGCGACGCTGGACCCATCTACCGTTATTCTTGTGAACTATGGAAACAATGAATGACTTTACAATCATTTTTAAACATTGTTCTTTGATTACTCCGCCACATTATTCAATGAAATCTAAATTTGCTCATATCTTTTATCATGTTGCATAAATAACATAACATAACATAACATAACATAACATAGACCTCAGTATCTGGTATACATTTCAAATTGCTAGGTCCACCCGTTCCTGACTAAATCAATATAAAAATAAATAAAGGGTTGTGTGGATTTCAAAAGCTTGTATCGCGCAAGTTCTTTATCTTGAAATTATTATTTTCCTTTTAGTATCTTTTTTTTTTCGAGCCATTTAAGTTTGGAGTACAGGAAGAACGGTTTTCCTGTCTTAACAACACCAAAGACAACAGTAGCTACATGCAACTCCCTTCTATATTTCATTTTAAGTACGTTACATCTATTTAGATATGGGGTCACAGGGCTTCTAGGTGGTATATTAATAATTTCAATTTCATTTTGCACTCTTTGTATTAAGTTAGCCGTTTTAACTAGTAGTCTAGGACCGTAAACCACATCCAAATAATTAAATTTGGATAACACCAGGGTATCGACCAGCCTTTCACGGAGCTCAACACGCATTTTGAGCTACGCATTTTATAAAGAAGTTTTAATCTGTAAAAACAGTTCCTATACATAAACTTATTAATTATATTTTTAAATACATACAAAAACAATACATACATCTATTTAAAAATATAAAAAACAGTGCTCCACCGGTATCGGGTACAGGGACCAAGCTACCGGTGGTTAGGGCTCCAGAGAAAGGAACTTCCTTACGATTCGCGCCGTATCAAGAAGCACAGCCTTCTGCATCTGGCCCTTGACCCAACCGTCTAACCCGAGCCTCTTCAGGTGTTGGTCGAGGCTCTTTGCTATTAAACCGTTCACTGACACGACTATCGGCAAAATGATTGCTGAGTCAACACTCCACATGACGACAATCTCGTGGGCCAAGCCTCTGTGGCGTAGCGGTAGTGCATTCGACTGCTAAGCCAAAGGTCGCGGGTTCGATTCCTGCTCAGTGCAAATATGTATATTTGCATTGGTCTGGATGTTTCTATGTATAATATGTATTTATTTACAAAAAAAAAGTATTTAAGTATGTTTATCCGCATTCTAGAACCCATATGACAAGCTCTGCTTAGTTTGGGTCTAGATGGCGTTGTGTACTTTGTCGTACAATATTTATTTATTTTACTTAACTTGTTTATCCTTCTCAGCTTTCACGAGATTCTCGTCATGAGGAATGGTAACATCAGCAATCAAAGCTCGGCGTTCGGATCGGTCTATCACCACAATGTCAGGCTTGTTGGCTACAACAGTCCTATCAGTGATGATAGATCGATCCCAGTACATTGTGATTTGACTATTTTCTAGAACCGGCTCAGGAACATACCTATAGTACGGCACTTCAACTTCCACAAGGTTGTATTTCAGAGCAAGTCGCTGGTGGATTATCTTGGCTACTTGATTATGTCTGTGCAAGTACTCGCCGTTAGCAAGACGAGAACAGCCGGAAGTAATATGCCTGAGGGATTCACCAGGCTGGTGACACGCTCGACAGATGTAAATTGTGCCATCCCTCATTATATACTTCCGGTAGTTATTCGTCTTGATAACTTCGTCCGCAATCGCACAGACAAAACCTTCAGTTTCCCCAAAAAGGTCACCGAAACGTAGCCAGGACACGGATGCCAGTAGGTCTACTTCGGGCCTGTGGAGGGCCCGATAGAATCTACCGTGTAGCTCCTTACTCTGCCATACCTCCCTTCGGCTGTCAGTGCCGACTACTATAGGTCTGCGCCAGTTCTCCTTAGCCAAGCCATGGTTAGTATTATTATTATTTTTCTCTGTTTTGGTTTCCTACGTGATTTGTGTTATGTACGTGTATCCGAATGGGATTAAGTAATTTCTTTCTTTCTTTCTTTCTTCTTTCTGTATTGCTAGAGCGATTTGTGTGTATGAGTGGATATCCACCATATTATTATATCGATGGCGCATCGCTGTACGTCTAATCGTTCGGAGATGGAAAGAGCTTGGCAAAATTAGGTTATGCAACCCCCTCCCCGAAGGGCATGTGCACGAAACCGAAAGGCTAGCAACTCGGCGTCGATGTTCCAGGCTCTTAAGCCTAAGCTCGACTAGCGCATCATTGTTGATGGCTCTCTCAATCGACTTAAGCGCTTCAAGACAGTATTTGACTGAGCCGTCACTGAGGTGCGAACAGTACTTCATGCACGATCGACCTTGCACTTGATACTGCATTGATTGTAATGAATGAGGTGTCAATCGATTCAGTATCATACCCTTATTTTTTTTTTTTTAACGTGCGGAAACCTCCACGGGCTTCACCCCACCGGAGCTAACGGTGAGATGGGTATGTCGGACTTGAACCGACTAAAACCGCACGGTGTCCCTCTTGCGTCAGTCATGTGGTACGGGGAATCTGGTGTGCCCTAGGAAGGATATCCCAGAGACCCCGAACGGCTCCGGTCGCCAGCGCTGGCGACCCCAACGCGTTATTGGGGATGTAATCCACCCTCCCCCAAAGAGAAGCGTGCGCAGAAACACGACGCGCCGCCGCCCTGGGCCTGCTTCTGCTAGGGTGACGGCTAGCCCCGACCGTCACCCCCAGGCCCGCGCTCATGGAGGACGGAGATCGTTCCGCGATCTCCGCCGCCCGGTGCGCCTTCTACGGCACGGGACAGTGCTAGCTCTCTCCCGTACCTTTTCTGCCGCCTCTTTTGCGCGCCTCACTGCCTCGCAAAAGAAGGCGACGGCGTTCCACACACTCTCGCTGCCAACCATGGCCCGTGAGGCTTCCCGCTCCGACGGCTGCTTCAAGGACACGGCGCTGCTCCATCCACTCTGGGCACTCTGCCAGTGTGTGAAGCGGAGTGTCCACAGAGCAGCCCCGGCAATGGTGGCACTCGGGCGTCGGCTCCCGGCGTATACGATGCAGGAACTCACCGAAACAGCCATGTCCGGTGAGCACCTGCGTCAGCCGGTAGGAGAGGCTTCCGTGGCGCCTCTCCAGCCATTCCTCCATGACGGGTCTTACCGCCACAATCGTGGCGTGCCCTGCGCTTGGTTGCCCAAGTCGTTCCTTCCATTCCTCCACGAGTACCTGGCGGAGTTGGGTACGCTGCCCCTCGATTTCTCGTGGAGCAGGCCTTAGATACCGCTCCAGTGCCTCCTTGCGCCACTGGTACAGTGCCGCAAGGGCCCTCGCTTCCAGGTCCCATGAAGGCGTCCCGGCAAGGAGACTCGCCGCCTCAAAGGAGACCGTGCGGTATCCCCTTATAATCCTGACGTCCAGCAACCGCAGGGGGGATCGCAGGATTGCGACGTTGCTAGCCCTCAGGTTCACTGCCCATACTGGTGCCCCGTAAAGAGCCATTGACCGCACGATTCCAGCGTAGAGCTTCCTGCAGAAGGCGTCGGGCCCCTTCAGATTGGGCAGCAGCCGCGACAGCGCAACCACCACCCCCTTAAGCTTAGGGGCCAGACTTCGGAAATGATATCCAAAAGTCCCACCGCCCATCGAGTACGAGCCCTAGATACTTCATCGAGGACTCGATAGCGATGCGTACACCTCCTACGATAAGACTGGATCTCTCTGGTGGTCGATTCCGAGTCCGGGGCCCATAGAAAAAAAGGGCCTCGGACTTGTGGAGAGCCACCTCAAGACCCAGCCGCCGAATACGTCCAACGACTTGGGCAACCCCGGCCGTGGCCTTCATGGTTGCCTCGCGGTGCGTCTGGCCTCGTACTGTCACGAGGGTGTCGTCAGCGTAACACGTCAAGTCAACACCCTCCAGAAGACCACCGCGAAGCACCCAGTCGTAACCGATGTTCCACAGGAGCGGCCCCAGTACCGAGCCCTGTGGAACACCGCACGACATATCTCGCCGACCGAGCCCTGCCCTACTTGGGTAGATAACGGCTCTCTCCGAAAGATAAGCCCCGACGATACGGCGGAGGTAGAGAGGCACTCTGTGATAAACGAGCGCCTCTCTAATGCAGCTCCAGGGTAAGGTGTTGAAGGCATTGGCGATGTCAAGAGACACTGCCAACACCACCTCACCCCGGGCCACAGCTTCCTCCACCAGGGCCCTCACGCACATGATTGCATCCACAGTGGAGCGCCCCCGGCGAAAACCAAACTGGCTGTCCGCCAAATCCGGCCCTACTGTCATGAGGTGCTCGACGAGGCGCTCGGCTATGAGCCGCTCAAAAAGCTTGCAGATCTCGTCGAGCAATACAATAGGCCAGTAAGCGGACGGTGAGTCCGCAGGACGCCCCTCTTTGCGGATCAGGACCAGTTTCCCCGTCTTCCATATTTTTGGAAACCGGCCCTGATCAAGGCATGCACTAAAGAGCCCTCCCAGTCGGGGTCCGAGAGCCTCTAGAGCCAGGACCCACGCTCGGCCTGGAATGCCGGCATGTCCTGCAGCGGTATTTTTGGCTTTGAGCCGTAACACCGCAACCCCTAGCTCTGCCCAAGTGACTTCGAGCACGACGTCGTCTTCCACACTGAGCGCTTGAGGCGGAGCCATTGACGGTGGAGTGTGCTCCTCAACCCTCGCAGGGAACAACTCGCCTACGACCTCTTGAAGCAGCTCCGGCTGGAGATTCCTGGTTAGTGGGGGCGCCCATGGGCGTAACTTCCCTCTCACCATAAGATAAGGGCGCCCCCACGGATCACGCTCAAGAGTCTCCAGCAACTCTTGGCGGGCCTCTTTTTTAGCCCGCTTTATGGCTACGTCAAGAGTCCGCTTGGCAGTTTTGTACGCCGCTTCGAGCTCCGCCTCTCGGGCTGCCGCATCTTCAGGGCGACGACGCCGACGACGAGGGAGTGAACCTAGAGCACTGGCGCCGCGCGATCACACAGCATTGCCTAAGCTGTGCGATCTCTGCTGACCACCAGTGCACTTGGCGCCTTGCCGGTTTGGGCTGAGCCCTAGGCATCGCCGCATCACAGATGTGCGACATGGCCTTCCGGAACCACTCTGCCTCAACATCTACATCGACAGGCCCATCGGGTGCCGGGACCCAGGCCTGAACGATGGAGGCCTCCAGAAGGCGCTCCCGATTCAGCTGTTTAAGCGCCCAGCGTGGCTCGGGTGGAACCGCTCTGACTGGCATAGCAGAGGTCTGGGCGGAGACATCAAACCGAATATACCGGTGATCGGATCTAGTCTCCACCCCTTTACAACGCGCCAGTCTTGTACACGGCGTGCTAGTGTGTGGTTCGCGAACGAAAGGTCCACGTTGGAAGTGACCCCCCACCGCACCCACGTGTAGTCGGTGCCCCGATTCAGGAGAACTAGACCTGATGACACCGCCCAGTTCTCCAACGCCTCGCCCCTCGCATCGGTATATCGGGAACCCCAAGTCTCTGACCAGGCGTTGAAGTCCCCGAGAACCAGTAAAGGATAAGGGTGACAGGCGTCGACGACGCCGGCCAGGTGAGTGAGCCAATCCTCGAACTGAACCTGGCTTCGGCTCGGTGGGCAGTAAGCAGCCACGACCGCTATCCCCTCGGTGACCGCCGCTACGCATCCTAGTCCTCTTGCAACGACTGCAAAAGGAGGGGTGCCAGCGGCGGTACCACACACGATTGCCGCTAAGCCGTCCAGGGCCACGGCCCAGGCATTCCCAAGTGGGATATGCACGTACGGCTCAGCGACAGCCGCGATATTAATTGACCACTCCGCCATGCTTTGGAGCAGAAGGTCCTTAGCACTGGCGCAGTGGTTTATATTCGCCTGCAAGATGCGGAGATGTGGATCCATTATTGGAATTCCACTCCGCCTCTTGCCGCGAACTAGGCCGTGGTTCAGCAGCACCTCCAGGTCCGCCCACGTGCTGGTCCCCAGGGTTTGGCTCAGAGGTGGTGCAGGCCTTGGTACCAACCCGGTGATCCGTAGGTTTGCCCTGCGCTGCACACTTAAAGCAGCGTAGCGGGGCAATACAACCATCGGCTTTGTGACCGGGTTGGCCACAGCGGAAGCACCGATCTCCCACAGTGACTTCCGCTGTGCATTGGATACCGATATGCCCAACCGTCAGGCACCGAAAGCATCTTGACGGTCGGAGAGGCAGTAACCGCACCTGCGTCTTCAAAAAGCCTCCCACTAGCAGGCTTTGGCCGTTTGCGACCTTTTGAGCCACTGCAACTGGGCAGCTGACGACAACTGACCCCAGACCACGCGGGCCGAAGCGTATCACTCCGGCTTTCACCTGTTCCGTGGGCAGTCCCCGACCTCTGCCACGGCGGAGGTGATTTCCTCCACCGTGACAGCATCGTCCAGGCCCAGAATACGCACCTCAGCGCATTTGACGGGCCTGGACACTCTAACGTCAGCCGCGTCCAGTGACTCCCTAAGCTGGGAAGCAAGAGCATCCGCTTTGGGGCCACTGGTGGCGCCAGGGACCTCGAGGAGGCGGGCTCCTGTTCGAGTGACCTTGCACCGAACGCCCGCAATCCCAAGAGCCTTGAGGTCCACACTGGCCTTGGTCTTTTGCAAGACCTCGGCGTACCTCAAGCCCCTCTCCACAGCCTCCGTCGTCAGGGAGATGACGACGGCTGCAGAGCGAGGGGCCTGAAGCCTCCTTGGCGCCTTCGTCGCAGCGGACTTGGCCGCCTGTGAAATAGTAGGTATCATACCCTGGGTACAATAACCTATATTTTACACGAATAATATCAACATTACGAATATAAGATCCAGAAATGTGGGGCATAAAAAAAAAGAATTTTTGGCTATCGTATCGAGTGTGATATTAAATGAAACAGGAGAAAATCCCGAATTCCAAAAAATAAATATAGTGTAATATTATGGAAATTAAAATACTACTAGCGACATCCAGTGCAATCTAGCGCCAGGTCGGTGGAGAGATGGGAGTATATTTTACTATTCTTAAAAAAAACACAATTCTATTTCACGCCTATATTTTTAACCTTACCGTAGTCTGGTTACATTTTTTATAAATTTATACTTTTTGAATGTCAAGAAGGGGTTTCCTAAGCCAAGAAAATGTAACATTTCAATGAACTACGAATGATTTAAACTTACTTGATCAATCAGTGATGTCCAATACAACTCAGCTGTTTAAGTACAACGCAGTGATAGCGATCTTACGAATATGAGTAAGGTAGATGAGACTATCCATGGCGCACTTTTTAGTCTGTAAAAATAGAACCTATACAATTATATGAAGCAACGCATACGACGGCGACGCGCAAAAAGACCGGCGAACAAAAAGTGTGTGATAAAATAGAACATTTGCATAAACGCGCGCTAACGCAGACTGCATACACTTTAGTCTGTGATAATGTGGCATTCTCTGGATTTCCATAGCGTGCACGTCCCTACGGTTCTGCTGACAAAATGATCGAAATTGTGCATCGTGTGCTTTGAGTCTCCGAAATATCCGCGATTCGCTTTTTGCGCGTTGCAGACTCTCGCAGACTCGCTCAAAAAGTGTGTCGTTTGCGCTGCACCTAAAGCCGACACTGTATATTCCTTATAAAACTAATTAATTAATAATAAGTTTACGTGCGCATCTCACGACTGGTCATTTTTAACACACCTTATCATATCTAATGTTTTATATCGATTGCCACATCCTTACAGCTTTTGATTATTCTAACAGTTTTATTATTTATATAAATCTTAATCTTTTATTATTTGTCATAATCTTAATCCTTCTTTATATAACGTTCCGTATGTCAATTATTTTTTTTAATTTGTTGCACACATTTATATAAAGAGTTAATGTTTTATTGTAATACTTTGTCTAATAACAGTAATACCTAACAAATGGCTTGTGATTTACTAAAATTACATAACATGCAGATTCCATAAACCATTACTCAGACGATAAATTATGTAAAAAAAGTATACTTAAATTAAACTTCTCGCAGTTCTCACTGTGAATATACCTACGACATAGGCATAAGATATGTGGGCCTACGGCCCAAGTGGCGTCGATATCGCAGCCGTCGAAATGTTGCGTTGGTCAAGGTCGACGGCCATTTTGTACCGCCCCATTAATAATCGATGCCGACGCGGCGTAAAAATGAATGAAACGCTGTTTTTGACAGTTAAATAGCTGCCGCCTAAAAACATTCAAATCGACGGCGTCGCTTTGAAGTGTCATTTCATTACGGCACCTCATGAGCTGTCGTTTTGAATATTATTTTTTCCGACGGTTGATTACGATGCCGATTGCACCTAACACTGGGCTACTATGGCTTTTATGGGTGCGACTGCCGACGAGTGGGTTCTGCCGTCCTATTGCACCTTACACTGGGCTACTATGGCTTTTATGGGGGCGACTGCCGACGAGTGGGTTCTGCCCTCCTATTGCACCTAACACTGGGCTACTATGGCTTTTATGGGGGCGACTGGGTTCTGCCCTTCTATTGTACCTAACACTGGGCTACTATGGCTTTTATGGGGGCGACTGGGTTCTGCCCTCCTATTGTACCTAACACTGGGCTACTATGGCTTTTATGGGGGCGACTGGGTTCTGCCCTACTAATGCACCTAACACTGGGCTACTATGGCTTTTATGGGGGCGACTGGGTTCTGCCATCCTATTGCACCTAACACTGGGCTACTATGGCTTTTATGGGGGCGACTGGGTTCTGCCATCCTATTACACCTAACACTGGGCTACTATGGTTTTTATGGGGGCGACTGCCGACGATGGAATTTCGTCCTCCAACTCCTTCGCATATTCCTTCCTTCTGAAACATACGAAAACAACAAACAACACAGCCCAGTGTTAGGTACAATAGGAGGGCAGAACCCAGTCGCCCCCATAAAAGCCATAGTAGCCCAGTGTTAGGTGCAATAGGAGGGCAGAACCCACTCGTCGGCATTCGCCCCCATAAAAGCCATAGTAGCCCAGTGTTAGGTGCAATAGGACGGCAGAACCCACTTGTCGGCAGTCGCGCCCATAAAAGCCATAGTAGCCCAGTGTTAGGTGCAATCGGCATCGTAATCAACCGTCGGAAAAGAAAATAATATTCAAAACGACAGCTCATGGAGTGCCGTAATGAAATGACACTTCAAAGCGACGCCGTCGATTTGAATTTTTTTAGGCGGCAGCTATTTAGCTGTCAAAAACAGCGTTTCATTCATTCTTACGCCGCGCCGGCATCGATTATCAATGGGGCGGTACAAAATGGCCGTCGACCTTGACCAACGCAACATTTCGACGGCTGTGATATCGATGACACTTGGGCGGTAGGCCCAATGGTCAGGGCCGTCTTTACCCAGGATTGCAAGGGGTGCGGGGCATCCGGGAGCAGGGCAGTGCAAGCCGATCGCATTAGACCTAAAATTTTAGGTGTGTCAATCCATTTTCAAAACTTTCGCTCTCATGAAGTAGGTCTTAGATCTCGTCTCAGAGCCTCTGCCTTACGTCACTGTAGCAGTGACGCAAGGCAGAGCCTCGCTTCCAGATCCCATGAAGACGTCCCAGGTAGCGTCCAAAGTAGACCATGCGGTATCCCATTATAATCCTGACATAGATCACCACCCATATCGGGGTCCTATAAAGATTGGTGATTTAACTCGTCAATAAAATCTATTATTTCTCCTTCTTCTGTAGTAGTAGTGTAATTCTATAATTACAAAGGAATGCAAGTATTTCTTATTTTCTAAGAAACTAGTCAACGAGGGACAGTATATCACGTAACGTAACATACTTAATATGTATCTATTTTGCTCAGTACAGCACTCGCTCCTGCAAACAAATACTAAACTAGATACATTATATAACACAAATTCTATCTAGATATCATTTTGCCTAACTAAAAGTCCGTTCACCTCTCGTGCACGCAACGACTTTCGGGGGGTACCTATTGTCGCTCACCCCCCACATGCAGGAATTTTGAAGCACCCTTTATGTCAATGCCTTTATGGTTCGAGAACATCGCTCCAATTGCAGGTTGTTCGATGAACTTAATGTGACGCATATATTTTTACTTATCCTGTTTTTGTTGTGTTGTGTGTACTACGGCAGTTTCTTTTAGTTATATCTAAAAGAAAATGAAATTACATATCTACTTACAAATATGATTAGGGTTTCTCCTCTTTATTTAATCTTAATAATGGAATTGAACATCTATACGTAAGTACAATGAAAAATTTCCTTGTTTAACTTTCTTTTTATATTTAGTCTGTCTAATTGGCTGCACCCCGCCTGATGGTAAGCTGAGGTGAAATTCAAAAAGTAGTGGCCACCATTTCCAGAGATTGTCCCTAGAATGGTGGCCCCTACCTAGACGGCCTCAACAGACTACCAAGAAGACCTACCGTAACTATTCACTAAAACACCATCTTCGCAAAACACGTCATGAATTAGTTGATGTCGTGCACCGCATCGCATCAAAATCTTATCTCGAGTTTTAATAATAAAAGCCCTCACCTCACAGTATATTAATTCATGTAAAAGTTAAATAACGTGAAAAAAGATGTGAATGTTACAGACGTTGCACCACTTTGAATAATATTTAAGAAATGCTTATAATAAAACTTTTAAGTAAATTTCTATTAAATTTAGTGAGAAGGTACATCTGCACCAAACTTTTTATTATGAAATCAAATGAAAAATTTATAATCGAATGCATTCATTTTTCTTAAGTTAAACCAAATTGTGTAAACGATTAACACCTCCTTCGGATCTGACTGGTGATGATGAATTGATGAACAGTGTTAATTTATTTATCATGTACAGTCAGGTCTATGGATGTCGAATCTGTGCCCCTTGAAGTTCAATATGCGGGTAGTGAGCTTCAGGTTGGGCGCGGTCGTGCAGGAAAGTCCACGACCCTACGCCCTCGCTCCCGATCCAGGTTATCAACATCATGTCCCCCCACACCTCTGTACTTTAGTGCCCCAACCTCCTTAGAACGCTGCAGGGATTTTCTAGAACATTATGTGGAAGACGCTTCTAACAAGAGTGCATTGACTTGCAACGCTCTGAACATTTCAACGGTGTGTAATATATATTTTACTAATGCTTTCCTTGCATTTAAAGATTATGTGAACATACTATATTCCATTATGGGTTATAATTTCATGATTTAACTTTACTTGGCTTTACTTGTGGTAGATAATTAAATCTTGAATCTTCATTGTAGCCTAACTTCTAGTTGTCCAGATATTGGATGTCGTTTGTAACCTGATTTCATCGAGCTGATCGGATGATGTAGCCTAGATTTGCATAGTAGAACACTGCAGTTACTAATATTAAACTCCTCAACTTCGACTGAATTTGTTTGATTTCGGCAATGATATTTGATAACGAGGTTTTGATCTACCATCAAAGTTCAGGAAGTGGATTAATTTTTTGATTTTTTTTTTGTTCAGCATACCCTCTATTTATATCTATTACAATGGTAACCATTACCGACACGTATTTTAATCATTTTTATATAAATTGTGCGAGACAAATGGCATATACCTTTATTTTCATGCGGAAATCCCTTCGTATACCCCGTTTCAAGATACCCGGGTTCAAACCCGACATAACTGCCCCGGTTTGAACCGACTAAAACCGCATGCAGTCTCGGGTTTTCAGACTCCGGGGTGTAAGGTTGCCCATAAAGCATATCCGTCGCACCCGACTGACCCTGGGCCATCTCCGGTTTCGAGATGGCCTCCTCGGGTTTGGGAACCACGGTGTCCCCGTCTTGCCCCGGGTTTGGGGGAGGGGCGCTAGTCGCCCCGCCGCTCGGCCTGCTTCTGCTGGGGTGACAGGCGGCCTCACCTGCCACCCCCAGGCCTGCGCTCATGGAGGACGGAGGTCGTCAAGCATGTTGCGGGCTCGGCGAGCCGGGAGAGTTCTAATTCCTACACACCTCGCAGTACGAGGTGGCGGCGGCCCACCCGTTCGCGCTTCGCACCATTGCCGCAGTCACACTGCCGAGCGAGAGGACCCCCACCCCGATGGCTGCCACGAGGTCACGCCTCGGCACCACCCCGCCGGGCAGTCCGTCAGCGTGTGCAGCCCCGAGTCTTCGCTCGCGTCGCAATGATCCGATGCAAGTGGTCCCCGAAGGTCCCCTTACCGGAGATCACCTGCGTCAGCCGGTACGAGAGGCTTCCGTGTCGCATCTCTAGCCAATCCTCCATGATGGGCCTTACCGCTGCTATTGTGGCGAAATGGCACGTACCTTGCAATTAGTCAGTAGAGTGACTCAAGCAAATATCAGGTATAATATAGCCGTTCTAAGACAACCATCGCACTACGAAGTCCTAAAGAGGATATTTACTTAGTTGGTAACATATAACACCAGATATCTGGTGTTTTATGTTCCCTAGTGCTTTGTTTTATAATTTACAGAAAATCTAATTCACCATAAGTGAAAGTGAAATACTTTTGATTCGTGGTTTTTCCTATTAGGAATAGACTCAAATATAAAACGAAGCTGTCATTTACTGTTTAAAAAGTTAATACCTAGATCTATATACGGTATGGCATATTTACAAAAATAGAAATGTAAAAATGACCGAGAAGATCACACTAAAATTTACGAAATGGGTTTCACTTGGAAGAACTAAAGAAAATTAGAACCATAAACTTATAGAACTTTCTGTGAAGCTCTAAATCGAGATTTTATCCTTTTTGAAAGTTTGAAATGGTACAAAGCATTTGATAAATCTTTTGCTTCTTATAAATTAAGTAAAAATTGTTACTAACCCCAATATGAGTCAAAGTTGCTCGAAGTAAAGAATTTATTATTATTTAGATCGAGCTATATCACGCCTCACCCTAGAGTAAGGTAGAGGCGGCGAGATAACCCTGGTGAGGCAAGCAGCAGTCGGCTAGGGCATTACAATGATTTTCGAGGGCTTACCCGGGGTGTCCGGCAATGATGGACACTTGGGAAGGGCACCGTGTGGTTTTAGTCGGTCCGATTCCGACACGCCCACCCCATCGTCGGCACCGATGGGGTGAAGCCCGTGGGGGTTTCCACACGCTAAAAAAAAATCCTTTGTATTTTTTATGATTTGATTAAATATGATTACTAATTAATATTATTGTTTTTGTATAATTACCATAATGTACTTAGTCGATATTTTATTATTATCGTGGTAAAAAAAAAAAAGCTTGAGGTCGTGTCGGCGGAGTGTTTTTAAAAAGCTGAAACATCATATGGCAGTATATTTCAGGTAAACTAAAATATTTAAGAGGTATGCGTTTCAAAAACAGAAAAAGAAGTTATTCGATCATATGTGATTCAATCTAAATTATTAAAGTCACGTTTTTTCCTATGTATGAAAACAATTATGAAAGTGGAAGAAGCGAAAGGCGTATGCCAAGATCGTAGCAAGTGGAAAGATAATATCTCTGCCTACCCCTATGGGAAAAAGGCGTGACTATATGTATGTATGTATGTATTTTTCCCATTGTGGTAGGCAGAGACAAGATCTTTGCTTTAGCTACGATACTGGCACACCTACGTGTTTATTTTCTTTGAAAATAAAATCTGAGTAGAGGTGATTCATTCTTAATGAGGGATACGGTTTAAATATTAAATAATGGCTCCTGAACTATTCAAATTTGACTAAAATATAACACTGTCGTTTTTTGAACGGTACTGACAAGTGGTTTTATACGAATCACCTCCAGACACTGCATTATATTGAATAAAATATTCGTGTACAAATGATATAAGTAAGTGAATACTTGCCTATATTTACAAAAGAACGATATCGGACAGGTGCATAATATTATGGAAAGTCAACAAGGCGCGACTGAACCGCTGGATGTTGCGAACATTCATCAACATCGTGCCTACTAATAAGGTGACAAAAAGAACACCTTAAGTTAAAACTCGAAATGACGACCCTACGTGAGTATGTATTTACGAAAAAAAAGTATCTAAGTATGTTTATCCGCATTCTAGGTTTCATATTACAAGCTAGTGAAACTAATATGCTTGCTTTGAGTCTAGATAGCGCTATGTCAAGCGTCTTAGAATGAAAGATTTAGAGCGTTAAATCGATTAAGCTAAATCGATTTAACGGCCCAGAAACCCCCTGTATACTGATTATTAGAAAAAGACGAAAATAAAACCGAGCACAGCTGTATCAATACGTTTTCTATGAATATATTAATGATAGTACACGCGATAAGTATATGCCAGGATCGTAGCAAGTTGAAAGATGTTGCTTCTGCCTACCCCAATGGGAAAAAGCACGACTGTTTGTATATATGTAATTAACATTCATGGCATCGGACTTGCGATGGAGATGTTACGAATTTGAATGGCCTGCCATTACACTTTCGACGCGTGAACCCACTCCTAACACAAGCAATTTAGCTTATCTCGAGGGAAGTGCGGGGATACTAGTTATTTCAGTTACTAGTATTTTTGAAACAAACATGCAACATCACGAATCGGAAAGTCAAAGTGGAGTCATAAATTTATAGCAACAGTAATTACCATTATTAATCATAAATATATTTTTATACCATCGCACTATGCAGCCGTGCATAGTACAGTTAAATTACGATGTTGCATGACACTATTAGAAGCCGCGTGACATTGCGTCGTCCATAACATTTTAACGACACACTGGTCAAATGAAATAAAATAAATTTTAAGTATAGATGTTTAAAAAAACATGAAATTACGGAATCTTCGAGTGTATTAAAATAATCTTAAGTTATTTTTGAAAAATGTCAGGGTGTGTGGCGGCCCCCCCCAGAATTTTTATATGTATGTTTGTATGCATACACTGATGGGTGATGAATAAAGTCTATTTCTATTCTATTCTACCCCCTCCCCACCCCTCCAGCCAGCGGCCTCGGATCTTCAGATGGGGTGTAAGGGGCACATAAGGCATTTCCTTCACACCTCGATTGACCCAGGGCAATCTCTGGTTTCGAGTTGGCTCCCTCGGGATTAGGAACCACGGTGCCCCATCTAGCCCCCGAAAAAGGGGAGGCGTGCACCGCGACGTCGCCGCCCCGGCCTGCTTCTGCTAGGGTGACAGGCGGCTTCACCTTTCAACCCCAGTCCTACGCTCATGGAGGACTTAGGTCGTTGAGCGAGGAGAGTAGGCCCTTTTTTTTTTTTTTTTTTTTTTTTTTCCGTGCGGAAATCCCTTCGGATACCCCCCCGCGTGCCAGCGGGGGCGGTTATGTCGGGCTTCAACCGACTAAAACCGCACGCCGTCTCGGGTCTACAGACGCCGGGGTGTAAGGTTGCCCATAGAGCATATCCCTCGCACCCCGACTGACCCTGGGCCATCTCCGGTTTCGAGATGGCCCCCTCGGGTTTGGGAACCACGGTGTCCCCGTCTTGCCCCGGTTTGGGGGAGGGGCGCTAGTCGCCCCACCGTCCCGGCCTGCTTCTGCTGGGGTGACAGGTGGCCTCACCCGCCACCCCCAGGCCTGCGCTCATGGAGGACGGAGGTCGTTAAGCGACCTCCGGCGCCTGAGTTGCCTGCGACGCGCGGCGAGCAAGTTGCGGGCTCGGCGGACCGGGAGAGTTCTAAGTCTCTCCCGGGCGCGCTCCGCCACCTCCTTCGCGAGCATTACATGCTCGCAGAAGGAGGCGGCGGCGGCCCACGCGCTCGCGCTCCGCACCATTGCCGCAATCATGCTGCCGAGCGAGAGGACTCCCACCCCGATGGCTGCCACGAGGTCACGCCTCGGCGCCTCCCACGCCGGGCAGTCCGCCAGCGTGTGCAGCCCTGAGTCCTCGCTCGCGTCGCAGTGATGACACTCAGGCGTTGGCTACTTCCTGATCCGATGCAGGTGGTCCCCGAAGCACCCCTTCCCTGAGATCACCTGCGTCAGTCGGTAGGAGAGGCTTCCGTGTCGCCTCTCCAGCCAATCCTCCATGATGGGCCTTACCGCCGCTATTGCGGCGTGCCCTGCGCTTGGTTGCCCAAGTCGTTCCTTCCACTCCACCACGATGGCCTGGCGGAGCTGGGACTGCACGGCCTCGATTTCTCGAGGCTCGGGGTTCCATCCCTGCTCCCGCGCCTCCTTTCGCCACTGGTACAGTTGCGAAAGGGCTCTCGCTTCCAGGTCCCATGGCGGAGTTCCGGCAAGGAGAGGAGAGTAGGCCCTGCGATCCAAAGTGCAGGTTTTAGACGCAACCGTAATTGACGATAGAATGAAGACTATTGCTTGTAACATGCGTTCAATACACAGACTCATTATAATTGTTTACGTTCCAATGTGAAACAAATATTGTCACAGCTGACTTTTAGAACAAAATAAAAAAATGCAAAAAGGTTTACTAAATCCTTGATAAAAGAACCTCATTAAAAAAAAATACGGACTAATGTCAATCACATAAGAAGCTTCTAAACAAGCTTGCGATCACCCAACGGTGGAAACATTGTATAATATAGAATTAAAATATATTTATTATAGCACAAAGCAAGTAATTTTTTTTAAGTGCGGATATTCACCTCACCGAGGTGGATGTGTGCCCTGGAGAGGAAATCTTAAAGACCCCGGCTCTGGTCGTTGGCGACCCCAACGCGTTATTGCGGTAGATCCCCAATAACGCGTTGGGGTCGCCTAAATTCTCCTCCCCTAAAGATAGGCGCGAGCGGAAGGATATCGCACAAGAACGCGTACAAAGCAAGTACCTACCGACGCCCCTGGTGTTGCACACATCCATAGGCCGCGGTAACCGCTTCCCATCAGGTGGGCCGTGTGCTTGTATGCCACATAAGTGGTACAAAAGAAAAATCAATAACTTATTTCTCCTACTGCTGAAGCAAGGCTTCTTTCTATCTTTGAAATTATTTTGTTCAAGTACAAAAATTATTATAAACATAAATGTATATTTTACTAACTTTTATGGCGTGATCTTGTTAAGTATGCATTTAAGAAAGGCTCCACGAAGTAAATCATTGTTACGACAGTTATATGGACATTTTTTTCATTTACAATGAAGATTCAGAAGTTCGAGAAAATTTTGTTGGTTAACAATCGTTCAACTTGTTGAAAAAAATACTTTAAGTAAAATTTCCTATGAGATTAATTTTTTTAAAGTGTTCAGAATACACAATAATTATTAAATTAAAAAAATCAATACCTTGAAAAAATTAATCAATGTATCGTACGCGCTTTTGACGTCGCGCGTGCAACCTATAAATGTGATCCGGAGGCACCGATTAATAAATAGTTACTAAGGTGCGGAGGCCCATTTTCAACGTTAAATTAAAATTATAAATAATGTAAATAGAGTTCCAGGAGCTGGGGTTTTTTTATTGGAAATTTACTCCCTTTTTTAAGAATCTTTCTTTTAAATTTCTTAAATATGAATAGTCTATGAAATATTGGCGAAAATTTTTATCTTTAATTCTTCATCACTTTTGCAATTGTTTATGTGCCGATACAAGTTTCTGGCACATTTTTCTAGACCTCATTCCGAATCCAATGAGGTATCACACCTAATTATAAGAGCAGTATCTCTATTTTAGACCATTTTGAACTAATCAACTAGACTAATATGTCTGGCACTGGGTAGAATGTCCTAGAACATTATTTCTCTTTATGCATCTAAAACCCATACAAATTATATTTCAAAATACACTTCAAAAAATACTTTGAAAAATTAAAAAAGCAATGTTCCACTGGCATTGGGTGCATGGACTAAGCTACCTGTATTCAGGGCTCCAGAGAAAGGAACTTCCTTCTGTATTAAACCTTTAATCCAGCTGCCTAATGAGCCTCTTTAGATATTAGTCAAGGCTCTTGGCTTTAAGTCCGTTAACGGTGACAAATATCGGAACAATGACTGCAAACCGAATCCACCTCCCACATGTCGACAATCTTGTTATCCTACTAACGCTACTCCCTTCTATTCTCCTAACATTATAAACAAACTGGTGCTCGCGGCCCGCGCGGTTTCGTTCTGTAGTCATATCTCCGGTTCTACTTTTGTGTGTCCTCGCACGCCTGCCTACTCACCGACGCCGGATAAAACCCGACCCCACCAGGCGAGGCCGCGCTGGCGGCCAAGGTCCGCCGGTAACCCTGGGGTTATCCTTTCGAGGGCTTACCCGGGGTGCCCGGCAATGGACACTTGGGCAGGACACCGTGTGGTTTTAGTCGGTACATGCACGACATAACCGCCCCCGCTGGCCGTCGGGGGGGTATCCGAAGGGATTTCAGCACGAAAAATAAAAAAATGGCAATCAAACATACGGTAAATTTTAAGTCTGATCAAGACCATTCTAACAGAAAAACACTTCAAAATCCGTTCAGTAGTTTTTGCGTCCATCGCGTACAAATAAACAAACAGAAAGGAAATCCAAAAAAATATATTTGCGTGTTCAGAATTGTTAATTTAACATAACCCAAGAATTTGTATTTATCTCCAATGTACAGACACAACTAATTTACAATTTTATAATATATAGATGTGAAAGTCTGTGACGATGGGTGTGTGTAGATTTGTTACTTTGTCACGTAATAACGGCTAAATGGATCCAAATTAAATTTGGGATAGATCTTCACTGTCGGGAATAACACATAGGATACTTTTATCCCATCAATAGTAGCCTATGGGTCGCAGGAACGGGACCAGTATTTTACGGCGCCGGCGCCGCGGGCAGCAGCTAGTAATTATTGAACCACAAATTTGGTCTAGACTTGATGGATGACGGTTTACTCGAAATTTTAAAAATGCAGCGAAAAATCTACGAACCATGTCAAATAACTTTCAAAAATTGTCTGGCCGGTGAATTTTTATTCGACTATGCTTACAACACTTTATTAACATGGTTAAATATTGTTACGTGTGCGGGGTACATTTAAATGCCGTTTATACAACGAACGGGTTTATTCGTTCACCATAAACTAGATAACTAAATAACTAGCACACACAATACTCTTCAAAAATTCAAGTCCAGTAGTCCACAGTCGTTGCTTAGGTCGCAGGTATAATCCTCTTGAATCGCTTCGGTATGATGTGTTCGCTTTCCGGGCGCCTTTTATAGTTCTTAATTAGGAGGTACCCACGTCGTACGTTAGGTACCTAAGTAGAGCGTTCGAGAATTAAAGCAGGATAGGCACCTACAAAAATAATAGGTACAGACGCTCCAACATTCAAGGTGAATAACCTTGTATTCAAGATTGTAGGTAAATACCTACAATCTTGCATTAAGAAGTGGGTATAGGTATTCGACGAAGGTGCGACTTGGTGTTGGCGCTTCTAGATTATACTACACTAATCAGTAGAGTACTTCGACACTAGCAATGCGTTTTAATTTTCTGAAGATTCGATGAGTAGTTTTAGAGATATCGACGCTCGTTGTAACAATATTGATAAATCGACATCAAATCAGAGTGTAACTCACCTGCTAACTGACGGCCAGCGTCCAAGGATCCGGTGCAGGCTTTACTTTGGTGCAGGTTTGGGAGGTTGGATGTCAGTCTCTCCCGGAAAAACTGAGATAAACCACATCAGGAGGCGAAAGCGTTCGGGATGCGAGGGAAATCGGGATGAGAGGAAAATGCCTTTTAGACCAACTTAGACCCTGAAGAAGTGAAGACCTGAAGACCTGAGATGGCGTGCGGTTTTAGTCGGTTCGAAACCGACATAAACTCCTCCGCTGGCCGAGGAGAATTCCGCACGAAAAAAAGAAGACGCAAGCGTGGGAGCGCTGATTCTGAGCCCTGAAGTGCAAAGCTTTGGATGCAACCGAGATTAGCGCTGGGATGATGAGAGCTAAATAAATAAATATATGTGTAAAGGATTTTAAATAATAAGATTTCAACAAATATTGCACTGAGATGAATTATGATATTAAATTGACCCGCAAATTAACATTTTACAATAGATACATAATCCTTAAACACAACTATTGTGGTAGTTACCATAATTCAGACAATTCAACCCATTTATACACATATATGCATATAGATAGTAATATAATAAGGATAATAAGGATAGATAAAAAATTACATAATTAGATCTAATAGATCCAAGTATCACGCAATGGCGCTAAATTGGGTATTTGACAAGACAAATTAGTCTATTTTTCTTAAATGTCAAAATGATAACTTCTATCTAACTACTTATATAATTTTAATTTGATGTTAATTGATAACAGCTGGTGTAATGATTATTTTTTAATAATAATAATGCCTAAGGAAGGAGAGATCTTAAACTACCACGAAGTAATTTCGGATACATTATAAATTCTTTTAATTGTATTAACAATTATATTTGTGACTAGCTGTGCCCCCGACTTCGTCCGCGTGGATTAAGATTTTTAGGGTTTTAGTTTTTTTCGCGGCACCCTAATTTTTCCTAAAATTAAAGTAGCCTATGTTACTCCTTGTTATATTACCTTTCTGCCAGTGAATGTCCCGTCAAAATCGGTCCAGCCATTTCAGAGATTAGCCGGAACAGACAGACAGACAGACGGACAGACAGACAAAAATTGTAAAAAATGTTATTTTAGTGTATGTTCATATACATGTAGTAAAAAACGGTTATTTCAATATTACAAACAGACACTCCAATTTTATTTATATGTATAGATGTATAGATAATAATTTCAAGAAGGCCTATGCCTCCAATTAACTGGCTGAATTAACCAGATGGCTGAGACTTACACATCGATGGACACTCCAATTTTATTTATATGTAAGTGCACGTCTGTGATAATTTTACGCCGATAGTTATTGATATTTTGTAATAATTTTATTTTATTTTTTAATTTAATTTCACCGCGCCGGATCTTAGCTGGTGCAAAGGCTGGCCATCGCCATTCAAAGAGGTAATGCGGCCAGTGTGATGGGCACTTTTGCACAGGAATGGACGGTCGTTGATAAGACGAACATAAGAATTAAATTGTAATTATGATTTAATTTATTAATAACTCCTTCGCATAAATTCGTAAGCAAATGTATATCAAAGAACTAATTGAGACATGAAATTGAACGTTATTATTTACTTTTCCTGAAATATAGTAGGTACCTGTAGCGTGGCCAGTTACGTGACAACTGTATTGCGTGCTAATGCCCGAGGTCTGCGTGACTCACTCGCCGAATGCACCTAATGCACACAGAGCTTTGGTGCTTTTCAGTTTCTTTTTTCATTTTAATGGCCACACTATTGTGAAAATTACACAGGTAACATATCTAAATAAGCTTGTTTACCTTTAACTTAAACGATAAAATATTTTGTTTATTGTTGAATCAGAAGTACTAAACGTAATTTTGTGAGTTGCAGATATCCATTGATTTCACAAACGCTCTGTATTATTATGGGCTTACATATACTCACGTCTCTCTCCTTCCGGGGAAGGTAAGGAAAACAGTCCGCCATCTCTTCTGTCTTTACACACTTTACGGGCTTCTTGAATCTTTATTTTGGGTAAAATGTAAATTACATCGATGGTCACGCTACACAGGTTCTACTCAATTCAATATACATTTCACACGTATTTAATTTTACTATATTTACCACTCCTAACACAAGCATTTAACTTAGCTAGAGGGGTTAGGGGGACTACTAGTCCGTTGCAAATATTCTTTAAAAAAAAAGAGTGATTACTGACCTGACTATATTAACTGATCTGGATGAAATTTGGCACTGAGTTATATAGTCAGGAATATCACACCGGCTTGGAATATGTACCTGTGGGTTACGTAAGGTTCAGTATATCACACGGGTACCGAACTTGTCCGTAAAAAAATATTGTTACAATTCGGTAATGTAATTTTTTTATTTTATTTTATAATGATCACGTCAATATAAGTTCTCCTCGCCTGATGTTAAACTAAAAGTATAGTTTCAGGAATGGAGGTCATAATGTGTAGGGGTAATGATACAATGGTTGCCCTCAGCTTGACGGTCCCGTCAGCCTCATCTTGAAAACATAACACCATGAAATTATTTTTTACCATATATTTAATCATATATTATGGTCACCTCTAACAGTTTTTGAAAATATATCTATTGCACGTTATTTTACGAGTACACAAAGAACGTTAGTCGCAATGCACGCTATGATTGCAGTATTGCATGACAACGGACCGACACCGCCCTCACCCACCTAATGTGACGAAAAAAGGACACGTAGCTACCTTTTTTTATTACGATACCAGACACGGAAAGACCTTAATATTGCCTAAGTGATTTTTCATTCTTTCAGCTTTGAATTGAGTATTTAAGCCATGATCGTGTGATCGGTCCATGAGTCAGTCTATGCTAACCAGATAAAAACATTAAGTATGTCCAGACAATTGTTTCCTCATTTTTAAAGATATTGGAAATCTTTAAACTGATATGTAAACTGCATCTCTTAATCTATGAAATGGCGCACAATACCATCTCGAACAAAGCAGTTCGGTACTTCCTCTCTTTGTCGGAAGATGAAGAACTGGAATGCTCTAACAACACATGTGTTTCCTTCTTCTTAGAATCTTGGATTCTTTAAAAGCGGCTCGTGAAAAAGCATATGTCTAACCTGTCAAGGTAGGGATCACCATTTAGGGATTGATAGTATCAAGTATGATGGCCCATATCTTCTGAACTTCACCCTAGCTTCTTACCATTCAGCGGGATGAAGTCAATTGACGGGATCGTTTTTTTTTAAATCGTCAATGATTCGCAATTTGTACTGTTGCCATAACCTAATAATTGTATGGGAGCCACATGCGAAAGTTTGGATAGATAAATGTGGATGAAATTTGGCACAGAGGTAGATTATAGCCTGTTTATCCCGGGGATAGATTTGGTTAGGAATGGGATTTGTATTTCACGCGGGTTGAGCCGGCGATAACAGCTAGTTACGTATTGTAAAATCATAAGAAGGGGAGTAGAACAGTAACGTCTCTTAAAGTAGGGAGTCGTAAAAAATAACGACCTGGACCCGCCAGAGTAGAACTGGTGCTTATAACCCGACGTTTCCACATAAAAAAATAAAAATGATGCTGTTAGCTCCTCAAACTTATCTAATAATTAACCCTATATTAGGATATAGGATTACTTAATCTTAAACAATTAACTTTCACATTTATATTATTAGTAATGTGGTGATACCACATATACCCAGCGCCATCTAGTGACACCAAGTTGAACTACATCGAAGCGAAGCCGCAGGCAACAGTTAGTTGATAATAAATAACGGCTATGCGCCTGTGTGCGGTGATGCACGTTTCATGAGACACACAAAAGGAGTAGAGGTGCTTAACTTTTCTCTGTATTAATGACTTACATAATTGATAAAAAAAGGTAATAAAAGTGCTATTTTAAAAGAATATCTGTATTCAAAAGTGGCTTTACGGCATAATGTTAATTAATAATAAATATTTATTTAAAAAATAAACAATTTGATATTTCGTAATAACTGTATGTAAATAGGTTTGATAACGCACAGTAACAATCTTGAGAAATCTTAATTATTAAATAAATTTCAGAATTCTTTATAAGAATAAAAAAAACATAATCACGCACTCAGGATATGGCATAGAAATATTTTAAATTGTCTACGAATAACATTATTAATTAACTGAAAAATTGAATTTGTTTTTCTGTAAGATAGTCCTAACTCATAATTAACCAGAGTTATATCCAGATGCTGGATGTGGCAAGCTGAAGACAGGAAGCTATGGCGCTCATTAGGCGAGAACTTTGGCCAGCAGTGGACTAGCATAGGTTGATGATGATGATATTTGAATGGTGACATTTTTATCAAAATCTATTTTTGGCATACCGCTGCAAACTTGAAATTTCGGCATTATATGCGTTTAATGTTGTAAGCATTCAACTAAAGAAGGATAACGTTGCATTATCTTAATTTTGAAAACAACACTTAGTAGCATGGCCGTGAGTTGTTAATGTTATTCATGGTCTGTTCACAACAGATTGCGGAAATTAAGAAAATTCTTCACAGATATTTTTTCAATAAGCCTATTGAATTCTGATTGACACAAAGCCGATAAACTAACTTATTGTAAGTGATTTTAAATCTTTAAAGCGTTAATACACTTTTAAGAAGGTGTATAGGGCTCCTACAGCGTGTTTACAAATGCTTCTGTAGTCCAGCACTTGCATAATGTTGGACTAAAGAAGCTTTCGGGAAGCAATTGTGAAAACGAACGTGGATCGTACCTTCTTTAGCTGTTGGGCTAAAAAGTCACACACCTTGTTGAGCTGAAGAAGCTGTTGCAGAGACAAATAAAATTGTGTTATTGCATTGCAAATGCGTCTTTGGGTCAACGTTGAACGCATCGCCCCGCACTACCTCGCCCGCTTGTCTTTGTCGCTTGCCGCGTCACACGTCGCGCCGCGCCGTGTTGAATGCCAACCGAGAAATTTGTATTTGTTTTGATTAGTTATTATTCTATCTTACGAATTAGTGAGCGATATCGGCCTATTTCTTCATGCAATGCCACAAGTAAGTTGTGTCCACGAGCTCGTGGACACAACTTACTTGTGGCAATTTACTTGTGTAAATTAGCGAGCGAAGCTAGCTAGCTTCGCTCGCTAATTTATTTATTTACATATATACTATAATACATATCTACACCCGAAGTAAGTATAGCTTAACTAGCTTATGTTATAGGTTCTAGAATGCGGATAAATATACATAGATACATTTTTGTAAGTACATACATATTATATGTACATAGAAACACCCAGACCAATGCACATATTCATATTCACGCTTACAAATATTTTTATTGAGCGGAAATTAGACCTCTGACTTAGCAGCGAACGTTCAACCGCTACGCCACAGGGGTCGTCATGCTTTTGCCAACCAGTTAGAGTGCCAATAGAACGATAGAATTTTTTTAGCACACTAAAGAAGGATAGGAGGCTCGAATGCACCATTTGTCTCCACAAAAGCTCCCTCAGCCCAACATGGTGTGTGTGTGCTTGTGTTGGATACGGGGATTGTTTTTACTATTTGTCTACCCGAAATCATCTTAAGCCCAACACTATGCAAGTTCTGAGCTAAAGAAACATTTGTAAACACACTAAACACGCGCTTCACCAAGGTCTTAGGGGCCCAAGCCAACCTCACCTGCAAGTTGTTACACCTGCTGATTGTCGGACGAGGCTATGGCACAGGCTTTCCTCTCGAAGTTAGAAGGTCTGACTGCAATTGCTCCCGTAAAAGCGAAAATTAACTAAATTATTAGTAGGATCAGGAAAAAGATCCACGGGTTCCGAAGAGTAAGCTTTGGGCACCACCGGTAATGTACTGTTTATACGGATTACTTCGCGTGAAGCAATGTTTTCACATTGTTGGAT
The DNA here is from genome assembly GCA_946251805.1 of Cybosia mesomella. Classification (NCBI taxonomy): domain Eukaryota; kingdom Metazoa; phylum Arthropoda; class Insecta; order Lepidoptera; family Erebidae; genus Cybosia; species Cybosia mesomella. Next base: position 12,713,696 of record OX276396.1, on the reverse strand, counting down.
ACGATGCATTTTGTTTAGTGCAAATTAATTTAACTAAGCATCAATGTAGACGTCTAGATGACTCCTCTGCGAGCAAATTACACTCATAGTTGAAAAAGCTTTACTTGTTTACTTTATAAATTTCAACGTTACGCCATCGATGTATTACTGGCCGTTATCTAGCTGTAGCTGGCCCGTGGCTGCACCTACGTGAAATACGGATCCCGTTCCCACAGGAACCTATTCCCGGGATAAAAGTAGTCTATGTGTTATTCCAGACCATGATCTATCTCTATGCCAAATTTCATTGAGATCCGTTCAGCCGTTTTTGCGTGAAAGAGTAACAAACAACCATACATTCATACATCCATACTCACAAACTTTCGCGTTCCTACTAAAGTAACCGTTACACAATCAAAAGGTAAAAAAATGGTTTACTGAGATTTATAAAGCAATTACTTCCATGTATTTGTATACCCACTACACAGAATAATTAATACGCTGACTCATTACTAGATAAATTGTTTACAACAAAAATTGTGTCGGGGTTCGGGGGTGTGGCGGGAATGGGGCAGGGATACGGGACGCAGATACAAGAAATGTTGGTGCCTTTATAGATGATAGCTAGAAAAAGTTGCAGGTTAGTTGATGGCAACTGCCATCAATCAAGTGATCAAATTTTTTGTCTATACACCTAGTGTAGTTGTATTCATAGAAATCATTGTGATAAACTCCAAAAGCGTTAGACTAATCACCCTAAAAGTTGGTACACCTCAATATTTTAATAGTAGAGCCTTGCTGGTTTCAGCATGTATGGGCTGGCTCGACCGCGGAAGTACTACCCTCTCACAGAATATCAACGTGAAGTAGCAGTACTCTTACTGCTGCGTTTCGTTTGGTCAGTGTTGAGTGCCGGAGGCCCAATTATCCCTCTGAATCAATCCCTTCTTCCTTACGGTACGCAGCGGCCCGCTTTTATTTCCTAGGCATTTTTCTGCAATGCATTTTCGGAAATACAGTCGCGTATATGAGCAGCGGTTATCACTTACCATCAGGTGAGCCGCTAGCTCGTATGCCATCATTGTAGTATAAAATACAGAATTCTTGGAAGTCTTATTTTTTTTCGAGAAATACAATGGCGGTATAACGGTGTGTCCAGCTAGTCAAAAACCAGAATAGGGTAAGGGCATAATTAATGGATACTATTAGGTGATATCATAAACTGGTTACATAGGGTCTTAAAGTATGAACATAACTTGAAATTTGAACACCTGCTCATTGTTCATATCTATTGTATAATCCATTGTGTAATTTTAAATAAATAAATAATATTTTTTTCTATAAAAACATAAGTTCGTATTTGAGAGTCGTTCACCGATATATGATAGGTATCTAATACTTACTTACCCGGGACACTTGCTGAATGTTCTTTAATTAAATTAATTGTTTTATACCCTCGTTTTTTTAATACTGACCTATGTGATGCTAAGTTAGAATTCTACAGAATGTACAAAACCCTCATTTCTGTAAACTGTAGGCCTAACATGGCGTGCTATAAGCGTTTGTTTTCTGGACCGATTAAAGGGATGGAGCTGTAAGTATGACTCCATCTGTCTTGCTAACCCAGAATATGAACGCTTACTGCACGTCATGGCAGACCAGATTTGTCTGTCAAAAAACTAGTGGGGCGGAAATCGCACAGTGATTGTCAAACTTCGGGCCAAACTTAGATATTTTTGTTGCAGTATTTTTATTCAAAATTACAGACCTTAGGCTTTATGCATATTATTCGACGCGTCTTTACATATTGAGCAATAAATATGAAGAAAATGAAATCAAATCAAACGTCTTCGACGTCAAAAACACAAAAAAAAATGATTTTATATTTCAGTTTCTTTCAGAGTCTGGTTGTTTTATGTAAATATACAATATACGTATTGTCATTGTCACTCAAATGTCAAAGTCAAATACGCGTTACTCTGATAACTCGAAAGAAACTCACTTGTAAAAGTTTTTTAGGGACAATTTGTATGGTAAGTACCCAAAACCTTGAACGTACAAACCCCAAAATCTAATCAGTTCTTCCCATTAACCAAACAAGATGATTGGCGAAAGATTTTTTTAAATCGGATAAGTGGTTCTTGAGTTATTGCGTAAACAGACATCCAGACATCCAGACATCCAGACCAACAGACAGACCGACACAAAAAATTTTTTTTCTTAATTAGACTTAGAATCATGTGGAACGTCGAGAAAAGTGATAAAAAGTGGGTGTAAGATTTTGATTTTTTTGCGTGATTTTAAGACTTCGGTGTCCACCTGGTTGGTGGCCCGAAGTAATTAAGTTTTCTAAAACTAGGTATAAGCGTTTTGCAGCGATCAGCGATGTTAACCCATGAAATATCTATCTGCATAGGTGAAGATGAGCGCCGATCAGCAGGCATACCATGCACTTTATTTTCACTTCACATACAACACAAACCTACAAGAGATGGGAAAGTTTCTGCAACTTCGCCGTACGATGGATGGACGATATTCTAGCGACGGCTTTCTTCTCAGGTCAGACGGCAGGCGTTCCCTTTTTTTTCCCGTGTGGAAATTCTCTCGAATAGACCCAACTACCGGCCAGCGGGGGATCAGACACCGGGGTGTAAGGTTGAACCTTGAAAATTAGAAAATAAAGCAAATAATGAACTTGTGGGAGAGCCGCTCCAGGGTCTCAAACTGTGTGTTTGAATGCAACAGATTTTGGCGTTTTGATGAAGAAGATGAAGGTAGATATAATATTAGAGCTTAGCGGCGTCCAAAACTTATTACCAAAGCAAAAGTTTTGTTTCGGTACACTATCACCTCTATTTTCATAAATATACCCTTACTAGACGATGCCCGTGGCCCCACCCGCGTAGTATAGTTTTCCCGTGCCCCACCGGAACCTGTTTCTAAGATGAAAAGTATCTTTCCTATATGTTAATTCAGGAAATGTTCTATTTATGTGCCAAAGTATATCCAAATCTGTGTAACAGTTTACGCGTGATTGAACAAACATCCAAACATCCAAACATCTAAACATCTTCACGAACGTTCACATTTATTATAGTAAGTAGGATTGTCTTATTATCACGCAGTGTAATCTGCAATGCACACAGACGTCTGGGAAACGCTTACTCAACAGCGATGTATAATTATTATGTAATGTAATCCTTTATCAGCTGCACTAAAACAACACTAGGCATTATTTTCATGCAACATGACACGTGTGAAGTTCAACTAAGTAAAACAAGCATTATGTATAATCACGACTCACGAACATTTTGCACGTCTTTTTTTCAAACAATGTAGGAAAATCACACCTAGCTTTAACTGCTGTAACGATTAACATAGGCTACACATATTTAATGTCTCAGTGGAAAATAAACTAATATGTAAATAATAGGAAACGTGACACTTTGCTTTATTCCAAGCAATATTCTTAAAAATATAAAGGCTATCTAACACTTGTTACACCTTATACAAGACTCCACCCTTTCTCTGCTACCTACGCTGCCTGCTAATTACTAAGCTCTTTGCACCTCGCTGAACATTCAAATTGGAACACCGTACAACTAACAACTGCCACAGACTAGGTATCATCTTGCTAGAGATTTCACAAAACAACAGCTCAACAATATGTTCATCATCATCATCATCAACCTCTCATAGTCAGTGGACTAGAGTGCCTGAGAGAGGCTGCCAGCAGTGGCTGGACATAGATCTCCCCTAATGAGCGCCATTGCGCCCTGTCTTCTTGCCGTGTGTCAGCTTGCCGCTTGCTTCCAGCATCTGCCCGCAGTCTTTCGCAGATCGTCATCCCACCTCGCAGGTCCTACACTACGTTTGCAATATGTTACATATAATAATAATAATAATCGATATCACCATTCCACATGACGAGAATCTTGTGAAAGCCGAAAAAGAAAAACAAATTAAATATTTGGATTTGGCTCACGAGGTTGTCGACATGTGGAGTGTGGATTCGGCGATTATTGTTCCGATAGTTGTATCGGTTCACGGACTGATTGCCAAGAGCCTCGAACAACATCTCCAGAGGCTCGCGTTAGGCAGTTGGGTCAAGGGCTTGATGCAGAAGGCAGTGCTCCTCGACACGGCACGTATTGTGAGGAGATTCCTCTGTCTGGAGCCCTAACCACCGGTAGCTTGGTCCCTGTACCCGATGCCGGTGGGTTACTATTTTTTATATTTTTAAATATATTTGTTTTTTTTTTATATATATGGAATGTATTTAAAAATATAATTTATATGTGTTTAAAATGTAATAAAGGAAATAATAATAATAATATTTCTTTATTACCATATTTACAATTTTGCATGACAGTACACGTAGGAAATATACGCAGTAAAGATTGCAGACAAAATATACAATTGTAAAAAAATAAATAATTGCCACTTAGGTTGTGTCTCTGCCATCCAAGCTAAGATTAAACTTGTATTATGGATGACAGGGCTCTCCTTCTAATTACACAAGTTAATTAAAGTACACATATTAGTGTTGATATTTTTGGATAATAAAGAAAGAATATAGGTTAGTATTACAAAATTTTTAGATTAATAATATATAAAGTGCAGCAGTTGTTGCCTGTCTCAGAAATACTTGTTAAGGATGTGTATGAGAGTGTCTGTGTGGAAGTACGTTGTTGTGAGGGTGTGTGTGTGTGTGTGTGAGGGTGCATGTGTGTGTGTGTGTGAGGGTAAGGGTGTGTTTGCGGTATGAGTAATTGATATAGATGAGTTTAAGAGAAGATATTACCAGCAAGATTAGAGCATTGGTTGAAGTAATCCTTCAACCTGCTCGTAATTTAGTGTCATAAGATATTCAGTAACTACCTTTTTGCACCTAAATTTATTGAGACTATAAATATTACAATATTTATTGATGGCACTGTAAATACGGTTTCCCATGATTTTGAAGTGTCTCCCTGCCAGACTGGTGCGATGGATCTCCACAGGACAGACATTTGTTGGCCTGCGTTTGGCCAGATGTCCTTTGTTGTACTTTAAACAGTCATGTTTGCGTAAAACAGTTTGGAGCATAAAAAGCTGTCTGACAGTCAAGACCTTACAGTCGTTATATAATTGTGCAGTGCAAGAGCGAAAGTGTTTGAAAGTCATGACCTTAAGGACAGCTCGTTGCGCTCTCTCCAATTGCAGGATATTAGTTTTTGGAATGCCTCCCCAAATTGTGTAAATATGTTATTTTACGTGGGCAAACATGGCCTTTGACTACTTTCTTTTTATTTTCTATAGTTACCGACTAAGTACAGTGTAACAGTATGGGCAGTTATGAAAAGTGTCGGCTTTTACGAGTAGGTACTTGCGAGTCTAACGACATTCATCTCCCATTAAGTAGGGAAATCAAAAGGATAATATTCCAATGCGCTGCAGTTTGTGGATTAAAGTTTAGTACCGGTCTACATATTTGATAGTAGTTTTTGGCAGTAAGTTGTGGAGTAACTATTTGTATTCTTTTATTTTTAGATCTCTTTAATGTATTCTTTTATACAGCGTAAGTATATAACATTATATAGTAATTAAACTACCATCGTCAATAATAGTACCTATTTACACTTGTGTTTCGCTCTAGGAAATACTTATTATCTCTACACTAAGGTCTAACGTAATGTACGAAATTAAGAGTAAGTAGGTAATACGATCAAAATATATTCCTTAAAAAGTCAAGAGAGTTCAGACTTCTTGAGGAGAAAGGGAGAGTTCTTGATACTGTAGATGCCAAAAGTTAGTATTTTATTTTATTTTTCTTAATTAGAAAAAGAAACAGTGTTTACATGTGTAATTAATACTGTATACAATATCTGAAACACCATTTGTTTGCTTTCGCATTTTATAACTAGAATTACAAACTATACCTGTCTTATTCACTCAACGAATTACAATGGAAAGTATGTAATAGTACAAATAGGTACATAACATTTGTCTATTAAAAAGTTATAAACTAAAATTAAAATTAACGTTCGAAAAAAGAGAAAATAAATAAGTACTTACCTTTTTTTTTTTTTTTTTTTATCGTGCGGAAATCCCTTCGGATACCCCCCCGCCGGCCAGCGGGGGCGGTTATGTCGGGCTTGCACCGACTAAAACCGCACGCCGTCTCGGGTCTTCAGACGCCGGGGTGTAAGGTTACCCATAGAGCATATCCCTCGCACCCCGACTGATCCTGGACCATCTCAACACTAACATCGCTCATTCTGTCTCCTCTGAAAGCAGAGGAGTACGGAGAGCGATGTGTTCCCGCCACGTTGGGTATTGGCCGACGATCAATGCCAACCCTATGAAGGGGTGAAGGGGAAGCCATTGACCGCCGCCCAGGGTGTACCGGCCGCTCCGATTCCGTTCCCCCCGGACTGCAGCGGGATCGGAATCGGAGCGACACTCGAGGAGGTTACCCAACACACAAATAAGTACCTTTTTTTTTTTTTTTTTTTTTTTTTTTTTTTTTTTTTTTTTTTAAGGGTAATATTGGTACCTTTATAGGTGTAACCTTTGACAAAGAATTAACTCCTACGTTAACGGTGTTTCAACATTTGTGGTAATTTAGTATTATGGAGCATTTTATTTATTGTCATTGCAAAGAACACTGTATTACAATTATGAATTATCGTCTATCGTCATCACAGCGATGATCCGTATGTCAATACAGGTGATAACCAATGGTTCATGGTGATGATTACACGAAAAGAGAAAGGGGTAACGGTTAGATGAGACAAATTGACAACGGTTTAGGTCTACAAGTGAAATTATGAAGTGCGGATAAAAATTAGATTCATATTTAAACGGTGAAGTCATATTGACGTGACCATTGTATAAAAAACAGAATATACTTACAGCTAAAGAAGCAGGTTAATGCTCCTCTTTTCTATAAACAAACTGTGAAGATACGAGATAACAAGTCAAAAAATAGATAATAATCTGTACACTCTTGTTTTCGAGCTCGGTAGGCATGTAATAACCTGTATGATGGAAGAAACACCGTAATTTACATTCAAGTTGAATTTCAAATTGATACTTAAAGTGTAGAATTACTTCTATGACTTGGGTAACCTTACACCCCGGCGTCTGAAGACCCGAGACGGCGTGCGGTTTTAGTCGGTGCAAGCCCGACATAACCGCCCCCGCTGGCCGGCGGGGGGGTATCCGAAGGGATTTCCGCACGATAAAAAAAAAAAAAAAAGGTAAGTACTTATTTATTTTCTCTTTTTTCGAACGTTAATTTTAATTTTAGTTTATAACTTTTTAATAGACAAATGTTATGTACCTATTTGTACTATTACATACTTTCCATTGTAATTCGTTGAGTGAATAAGACAGGTATAGTTTGTAATTCTAGTTATAAAATGCGAAAGCAAACAAATGGTGTTTCAGATATTGTATACAGTATCACAGTTCAGTCGCCGCGTACTCTTAGGACTTAGAAAAATTGCATCAAAAAACATCACCTAATATTAACTTCTGGATCCGGTAACATATTTGAGGACCGGGGGGGAGGGGGGACAACCAGGCGTCTTAACCAAGGTCAGTTATCTTGAAAATCCCGGAGTCCAGATCCCGGAGTCTGGATCCAGACTCCGAACCTGAGTCTGTACCTACTGATTGCCGGATGAAGTTCTGGGGCAGGTTTTCCTCTTTGCGGTTGAGAAGTCAGATAGTGTATCGCGCAAAAATCAAGACAAGCAAATCAGGAGAAGACACCGTACAAGAGCGGTGCCTGGACTTTAAAGTGCAAACTTCGGATGCAAGCACTATAACCGCTGTAATGATGATGAATTTAGCAGACAGATAAAACCATTATTTATAGACAGTATATCTCTTGAATCGTAGAAACCCGACGGCTATTAGGTAACTAACTTTATTTTAAATATTTTAGAGCCATCTGTTTAGCAAATTTGTAAAACCGCGATAGTAGTGCTATCGGGCTTGTGCACCTAATTAGAATTTAAGTAATTAGATTCAAGATTAAAATTACGGCGCGTATAAAGTGCGGCCTTCATAGTCTCATTTGTACGATAATTTTGATGCATAATTAAGCATAAGGCAGCATAAAATATGTTAGAATAAAATATAAAATTTATTTTTTCCTATTTTTTTTTCAAGTTCTGGAATTATAATAAAACTACAAGTGGTATTAGTAACATCAGAAAACTTAATAATCCAGTAGTACCTTTCTTTTTTTTCGTGCGGAAATCCCTTCGGATACCCCCCGCCGGCCAGCAGGGGCTTATGTCGGGCTTGAACCGACTAAAACCGCACGCCGTCTTGGGTTTACAGACGTAAAGTAAGTGTAAGGTTGCCCATAGAGCATATCCCTCTCACCCCTATTGACCCTGGGCCATCTCCGGTTTCGAGATGGCCTCCTCGGGTTTGGGAACCACAGTGTCCCCGTCTTGCCCCGGTTTGGTGGAGGGGCGCTAGTCGCCCCATCATCCCGGCCTGCTTCTGCTGGGGTGATAGGCGGCCTGACCTGCCACCCCCAGGCCTGCGCTCATGGAGGACGGAGGTCGTTAAGCGACCTCCGGCGCCTGAGTCGAATGCGACGCGCGGCGAGCATGTTGGGGCGCACGGGCGCACTCCGCCATCTCCTTCGCGAGCATTACATGCTCGCAGAAGGAGGTGGCGGCGGCCCACGCGCTCGCGCGCCGCACCATTGCTGCAATCATGCTGCCGAGCGAGAGGACTCCCACCCCGATGGCTGCCACGAGGTCACGCCTCGGCGCCTCCCACGCCGGGCAGTCCGCCAGCGTGTGCAGCCTTGAGTCCTCGCTCGCGTCACAGTGATGGCACTCAGGCGTTGGCTCCTTCCTAATCTGATGCAGGTGGTCCCCGAAGCTCCCCTTCCCGGAGATCACCTGCGTCAGTCGGTACGAGAGGCTTCCGTGTCGTCTCTCTAGCCAATCCTACATGATGAGCCTTACCGCCGCTATTGCGGCGTGCCCTGCGCTTGGTTCCCCAAGTCGTTCTTCCACTCCACCACGATGGCCAGGCGGAGCTGGGACTGCACGGCCTCGATTTCTCGAGGCTTGGGGTTCCGTCCCTGCTCCCGAGCCTCCTTTCGCCGCTGGTACAGTTGCGAAAGGGCTCTCGCTTCCAGGTCCCATGGCGGAGTTCTGGCAAGGAGACTCACCACCTCGAAGGAGATCGTGCGGTATCCGCGGATGACCCTGTTGGCCATCACCCGCTGCAGAGAGCATCCGCACACTTCTGACTTTCAGGGCCTCCGCCCATATTGGGCACCCATACAGGGTCATGGACCGCACGATCCCCGCGTAGAGTCTCCTGCAGGAGTCATCGAGCCCACTCATGTTGGGCAACAGCCGCGCCAGAGCGAGAGCTGTGCCCTTCAATTTGGGGGCCAGACTTCGGATGTGCTCTCCGAAGCCTCATCGGCCGTCGAGCACGAGCCCCAAATATTTCATTTAGGGCTTAATGCCTCTGCGATTACCTCCCACGATGAGACTGGATCCCTCAGGTGGCTTGCTCCGAGGCCCATGAAAGAACAGGGCCTCGGTTTTATGCAGAGCCACTTCGAGACTCAGCATGGCATCCACGGTGGAGCGCCTCTGGCGCAGCCATGTTGGCCTTCCGCCAGGTCCGGCCCCACTCTTGAGAGGTGCTCGACGAGGCGCTTCGCAATTACTCTTTCAAAGAGTTTGCACACCTCGTCGGGCAACACTATGGGCCGGTAGGCAGACGGCGATTCCGCCGGGCGCCCCTCCTTTCGGATGAGGACCAGTTTCCCAGTCTTCCACAATTTCGGAAACTGGCCCCGCTCCAAACATGCGCTGAGAAGCCATACAGTAATGATTTCAGTTAGATATAAAACCAGTTACTCATATAAAAAAATCTTATGTTATAGAAGATTTAGATTATCATAACAGATTTCTACTACATTTCCCTAAGCGCCATCTCTATAATTCAGCACAGGGTTATTTTCATGGGAGAGGTATGGTGATCAGTTAACTAGGAAACTTATCTTGTCAACTTTCAGGTGTCAAGTCTTTAAAAGATATGAAAGTTTTGATTTTACATAAGGGAATATTGCTACAACGACATTTGTACAATATTTCCAATGTGTTTATGTCACTAGGGTATGTTTTAGCGTGAGAAGTTTGACGGGCGTAAAATTCGTAAAGCGAACACAGTTTTGTGAGGTGTTCAGTAGCCTCATCTAGACGTCTACATTGGCGCCCGCAATCACCACCCGTTAAATTAATCTCACGAGATTCTACAGAGTGCGACTTCTCACTGACAGAAAAATGTTTTGTATTAACTTTACAAACAGCAACTTTTTCAGCCCTGATAACTGGATACCAAAAGTTGTACTCACAAAGAGTTTATATCTACTCAGATAATTACACTAGGACGTATAATTTTATGAGTAAATTTTACAGCAACTGTGAAGATTGAAGTGCATATATTTATATTACGCTAATAGCCTACAATTTTGTTGCAGAATGTCAGAGCTAATTTTAGACGTGTCGTTATCTATGCAGTGTGCTCAACTGTAGGCAGAAGAAGCCTCTGAAACGCACTTGTCCGCACATTCACGAAGCTTGCAATTATTCACAATATACACGTTACGTCAAGCAGTAACGTTACACGTGTTTCTAATAAAATTTTATATTCACGCGTCTATTCTATTGAACTGTAACTCTAAAAATATATAGGCGATTCTTATAAATGTATTTATGCGTTGGTACGTTGACATTACAATGCACATTATGTAATGTATTGTGTCATGCAGGATGTACACAGCGTCATGGTCACATTATCTATACAACCACCCACTCAATAAATAATTGATAGGAGACGGAAAGGTAACTTACTTTTGAATGTGACGTTGGGTCATCACTCACGTCTTCAGTTTATCCAATCTGAGATTTGAAGTCATTTTGCCGTGAAAATAAACTGATGATGTGAACTATAAAAACAGTATTTTTAAAATAAAATAATTAACACAAGATGTCAACAAGTAATGTTTTATTAACCATAATAGAACATTGATAAAATGATCATCTGCAACAATTTAATTTTTAAGTTTTCCGAAAAATATAACTGTAAGAAACTACACGAGTAGCGGTACAATTAAGTGAGCCGGAGTCGAATCGACTGAAACCAGTCCGTGTCTCCTGCTGGGTACACGCACACCAACCGCAGAAAAGGGAACTATATCTCATGTTATCGACCGAACGCGAGTAGACATTCCGACGAAAGCAAGCGAACGAGCAGACGCGATATGCATGATAGTCCACTCAAATCAGCGCAAAACGCGCACGGCGCTTTTGCATTAATTCCAAAGAACTGAAAATTTACATGAACGTTGGGGATACATTTTAATGAAATTGTGAAAAATCCCGCTTGATCCCACGGGTGCATTTTTTTATTAAAGGTCACATATATCCATTTCTTGCATTTTCCTCATGGAGTTTTATTTTAGCCGCCGCCGCGGTAGCCTAGTGGTATGGGTAAAGGACTGCTGAGACGAGGTCTCGGGTTCGATCCCAGGTATTACCATGGCACACACCAATGACTTTTCGATGCTTTTCGAAGTTATGTGTGTATTTATCGCAGGTTTATAAGTGCCCGGTTAATGGCAATAGGCTCGCCACCTATTACATTGGGACCTAAAACATAAACTGGCGAAACGTGGGTGCCAGCACCTCTGCCTACCCCTTCGGGGATATAGGCGTGAGTTTATGTATGTATGTATGTATGTTATTTTAAAACATCGTAAGACAAAGTCAGAAATTATGCAATTATTTATAAAAATTGTTCTTTATTTTTTTCTACGATTCACTATTCTTGAGACTGCAACACTACACTCAAACTGATTAATCGTTTTTTTTTGTGTTTTCGAAGTTTTCTCTTTACTTGTTGTATAAGACCTTGCTTCTTGCCAAATTTCATGATCTTGGTCAACTGAAAGTATTCTATAGGATTAGATTCTCTAACACTTGTTCTTGTTCTTGTCACTTGTTGTGATTCTCTAAATCACTTGATTTAGAAGTTTAATTTTCACCAGCTTTAAGAGATGTGTTGTGTTAAGAGTGTTTGATACTTCCACGTGTTTCTGAGAAAAGTTTCTTTACATACAAATGGTCTTACAGGTCAGACAGGTAAGGAAGTGATCCTATATGAGTTCCATATTTTCCTTTTGAGAGAACGTTTAAAACCATGATACCACATGCAACTACGTTAAAAAATGCGTCAAATAGGTAATGCGTAAGTGTGCGCATTTTCGTTGAATACAACTTTCATACGATCTAGAGCTTCGAAGAGAGGAGAAAGCAAAAATTCTTTATTAGAGAGAATTTTACAATCTACCAAACCCTCTAAAATATTGTTCATTAGCTATCATCGTTTCAGAAATATACGCAAAGAACAAAAATGTGACTCACCTTTGACCTTGAACCTTTTTTTTGCAGTCATGGGAGCGACGACGGGGATTTTTCACAATTTTACTTTAATGGTACCCAACGTTCATGTAAATTTTCGTTTTTTTTGGAAATAATGCAAGGGTGATTCAAAAGGTGGTCTATTTTGACTGGACTATGAACTGACTGACGAACGAGCGCATGCTCAGTTGCAACAGTTGCGCAACACACTCGTCCCGATTTTACGCAAAAATAGCATCAATGCATGCAAATAGCAGCCCGCCTTTGCTTTGCTTCGGTTTATATGAGTATTTATTAACTCAAGCTATCGTACTTTACACATAACATATAGCCTATGTCCATTGGCGATAAAGTACCTTTCAAACGGTGAAATAAATTATCCAATAATTGCAGTGGTTCCGAAGCTTACCCCAAACATTAGATTATGAAGTTGATGACGAAATTATTATCAATGCGATAAACAGTTTGAAATTAGATAAGGTTGCAGCACGTGACAGGATTATCATTGAGATGCTGTGGCCCAGACAAGTTTTAGTAATTAGTCAGTTATTTCAAATTTCTAACCTTTGCTAGAGGAGCGGCAATGTACGAGAAGACTGGTGGAAAGCGATTTCGATTCAATTCAGTAGTTTCTGTCTCTATCCAATGAGTATGTGTTTCTGAACGTATGTAAATTGTTTTAAGTAATGACCTTGTAGCAAATCAACTGCTGGTATTCTTGTAGCAGAAGCCAGACATAATGTTCTCTTAACTTTGCTAAAAACAACCATATTTAAATTCCTTAGTAATGAAGTAGTTACATGCGTACTTCTTCCACGTATTTATATATGTAAATGAATTACGTATCTATTGAAATTACACAGCTTCATTACATATTTAATTAAGTCATGTAATAGTAGGTATGGCCTCCGCTATTTCTCATAGTTTTGAATTTTATGGCATGCATGACCAATTCCAAAACTATGAAGAATCATGAAAATTGGAAATTTCGGCCTATATACCTAACTAGGTACCTAATAGTTATTTATGCAACCGTGGTATAATGAGGGGTATTAAAACATGAATGTGGGTTTATCACACGAAGCGAAGCTGAGTGTGATAATAGTATCACATGAGTGTTTTAATACCTAATTATACAGTTGCATACAAGACTTTATCTACACCCATGATAAACTAATAATACATCTTCAGAGAATGATGTACTGCCCTTTGATATTTTCCAATTCATGAAATCTTGGTACGCCTTTTCATACTGTTTTCTAGATTTTTCCGGTAGTAATTTGTTATAAATGTCCTTTGCTGCATTCGAAATGTCTGGAGGTGTGTTATCAAAACTTGAATCGCTCATTTTCGTAAGTAAACAAAACAATTTGCAAAAATAATAGCGAAGAAAAATAGCGGGAATTCGAATTCGAACGAATAAGTTTAAATTTTTTTTTACGGCGCGCCGCCGCTGTGGTAGTGCAATGCAACGCGCGTGAATGACAGTTCTTTTTTTGAAACTCATACAGATTCCACGCATCGCGCGGTAAGAGTTTGGCTGTCTGATGACTAACCCTTTGCGCGGAAGAGATTGAAAAAGCGGAAGGAGTGTTATTATGAAATTTCATACAACATTATAACACCCGTTCGGATGATATTATGGTTATTATGACATTGCATGTATTAATGTTGGCAATAAGCTAACTGTTTCAGAATCTTTTATAGAGGATTTAAAGCATGGGTGTAGATAAATAAACTTATTACATATACAATTTATAAAGATTAATCCTTGTTTCCCTTGGCCACGCCATAATTTGACGCCATATCTAAGTAGTAAATTTGAAAGTTTAAACAACTTAGCGTCTATTTCAGTATTCCACACAGGCGGAAATTCGGGCAACAGCTAGTAATATATAACAATGACAGTGAACTGTAGCAGAATGCGAGTTCTATAAATATATGCTCGGCACTATCAGCAAGAAATTTCATAAAATATGTTCTAACAACTACATGTTTTTGAATAAGCTTTACAAGTTTGTGAAATAAATGTTTGTTATCTAGAATCTCCATTACATATACCTACAAGGTTTATATATAAATGTTTTTCTATTTTTATAATTATGAGTACACTATGTAATTTTGCTTGTAATTTTTTAATATCTTGTACTGTTCGTTTTTTAGTTATAAAAACTGTTCCTGCTGTGGTAACGTTACCACAACAATAAGTTTTAACACAACATAACTTTAAGTTTAATTTACATAACTGCTTAGACGACATAAATGTTGTCATTCTTTGCATTAGTAGTTTTTATGGATGTGAGGATATTCAAGATCCTGCTGAAGTAACGTTTACGTGTTTGCTAGATCTCTGAGACCCTTAAGCGCACCTCTATATTTTCTGAACATTAGTTCTTAAGAATTATGATTTAGATAACTATTAACGTAAGAAGTTTAGAAACACCTTGGATATAAAATTTAACTTAATTCTGACTGTTGTTTCAAAATAAAATTTTGTGTTGTACTTGTAGTTTCAATGACAATAAAATAATTTGACACCATCGAGCTACTCTGATGATCGAATGAGAATGTGGTTCTTTGTGTTGACATAAGACGGTATCAATTAAGTAGGTTCTAAATTAATAGTCATATTTCTTTTAATGTATAGTTCTGTTCATAAGCATTCATTCATTAGATTAAACATAACATAACATTAACATAACTTGACGCCTGTATCCCCGAAAGGGTAGGCAGAGGTGTATTACACAACCACGATTCGCCAATTATGTTTAGGTTTCAAACAGGTCTATAGACATAGATGATATAAATTCAGTACCTAGTACTACTAGTAGGTAATAGGCTTATACTACTAGATTAAATACTATGGTGTAGAGGACCTTACCAATATCCGTGAGTCTACATCACTTGCAGGCTAGTTGGTGCACTTGCTTGACAACAGATAAGGCTTTGGCGCAGGTTTTGCTCTCAAAGTTGGGTGGTCAGACGGCAGTCGCTTTCGGAAAAGCCGACCTACCAGTCCAAAACAATAAGCGGTCCTCGGGCTTCAAAGTGCAAACTTTGGACGCCACTGGGAAGGCGCTATGATGATGCTGATGATATGCAGTACAAAACAACAAAAACATAACATAACATAAACTCACGCCTATATCCCCGAAGGGGTAGGCAGAGGTGCTAGCACCCACATTTCGCCAGTTTATGTTTAGGTCCCAATGTAATAGGTGGCGAGCCTATTGCCATTAACCGGGCACTTATAAGCCTGCGATAAATACACACATAACTTCGAAAAGTCATTGGTGTGTGCCATGGTAAAACCTGGGATCGAACCCGAGACCTCGTCTCAGCAGTCCATTACCCATACCACTAGGCTACCGCGGCCTGCGCGGCGGTTGTTACAACAAAAAGTTGTAAAAAAATAAAAATACGTTTTTTAACATAACATACATACCATAACTTCACGCCTTTATCCCCGAAGGGGTAGGCAGAGATGTATTACACACCCACGATTCGCCAGTTATGTTAATTTCCCAATGTAATAGGGGGCGAGCCTATTGCCATCTTCCGGGCACATTATTAATCGAGCGATAATTAACATTTATTAATGCACACATAACTACGAAAAGTCAGAGGTGTTTGCCCAGGGCGACTGGGGATCAAACTCGAGACCTCTTCTCAACAATCCGTTACGTACGCCACTGGGCTATCGCCGCTTACTGGACTATCGCCGCTATTTTTTATTTATTAATATGCTCACATTTGAG
Organism: Cybosia mesomella; assembly: GCA_946251805.1. NCBI lineage: Eukaryota > Metazoa > Arthropoda > Insecta > Lepidoptera > Erebidae > Cybosia > Cybosia mesomella. The sequence continues at coordinate 12,697,498 of OX276396.1, read as the reverse complement.
CACTATCACATCGCACCTATAGATAAATGATGATTTGGCTGATGGTAGAGCGCGGTTGCCTAGAAGTAACCTGTTCATTCTAGATTTAAAAACTCCCAGGTCATAGCTTGCCTCTAAATAAAACATAATTATTACTAGCTACCTGTGATTTTTTTTATTCATAATTAATTACAAAACTAAAAGTTATAACAGGTTGCTTTTTCAAAAATTTATGAATAACTTTATCATAAAATACTCACCATGTTACAACTCATATCAGAAAATCCCTCCAGTAAAAAGATCGTTAATTTTAGCACTATATGGCGTGGGAACATTTCAGGGAGAAAATCCAAGCGTAGTTTTTCCGCCATAATCTCCTCTCTGTCCTGCGACCGACGACGTTGATGGATGCAGGTGCAGCAAGAAACCTGCCTTCACACTCCAGAGTATTACCACCTTAAAGCAAACGAATAACTTTTAAACTGTTCACCTAAAAACTGTTCAGTTTTACTTTTTGTACAATCAACTGAGAGTGTGGAAATTTGAAAGGCAAATTTTAGATGTGATTGCACCTTTCATAAATTTTAGGATAAAATATGAATATTTAAACCAGCATCCATTAACCTAGGATATTAGATGATATCACATTTTTAAAACAACTGTAAAAGCCCTCTGGTAATAAAATTGATGTCTTTCCACCACTAAGGGGGTAAAATAAGTAAAAGGTATATCTAAAAATGGAAGTTTTATAATGTAATATTCCAATTTGAGTGTCTGAGTTCTTGCGTTTATTTCGTTATATATTATGTGTATATTCCCAAACGAATAAACAACGAATAAACACTGGAATACACACTCACATTTCACCAGCTATTTTCGATCCGGTGTAATGAGGGCCAGCCTTTTGCCAGGAATTATTTCTAAATTCTGAACAACAAGCCAGGTGCCCCTAAACTTCCGTTACTAGTAATACTAATAAAAAGAGAAATGCGTTCAAATCATTTTACGACTATGTGAAGATTTTAGAAGATCCACGGCTATACAATATCAACAATATAGTCGCATGTATTATCATGGACTTAAAAAAGGTAAAATATAGAAATTCCCCATGTGAAAACCGCTGGATGCAACGTTGAGTACGTTGCCTCCAGCGAGTATATTATATATGTTTCCTGACGCATGTGACTCGGTCACGACTAATACAATTTAGGATTAAGAGCTAGAGCTCTAGGCCAGAGCACTCCTTGGCAAAAGAGGAACGGGGACTAATCGCGGCTTTGTGGATGAAACCTTTTACAAAATCACTCTACCAAGACCGCTGGCGGGAATGACTACTCATCGTCAGATTAACAGCCAAGAAAAAAGGGCGCATTCATATCTCACGTATACTTTCAGTGGCGGTCAGAACTTGTTGTTTGGGTTGGTTTGGTATCTATCAATCTGTGTAGAAAGGTATCTTCAGGTAATAAATAAGTCTCCAACCATTATGTAAATACTTCGTCATGAATTTGGCACGGTGCATGGCACAATGGTCTGCACGGAAAAAAGGCGGCGTGACAGAAATTGTTAAACTGTGGAAAAATAAGTTCATACATTATCCTAAAACGAAGTAAAGGATTTAAACTTTCGTTTTTCTAAGACTGTTGTCTGAAATTATGATTTTCTTTTTTAGTGCAGTCGTTTGGAAGAAATGCGCCTACAAACATTTCGTTGATACATTTTTACATAACATAACATAACTTCACGCCTGTATCCCTGAAGGGGTAGGCAGAGGTGTATTACACACCCACAATTCGCCAGTTATCTTAAGGTCTTAAGGGGGCCTATTGCCATCTATCGGACACATTATTAAGCGAGCGATAATTAACATTAATTAATGCACACGTAACTACGAAAAGTCAGAGGTGTGTGCCGGGGCGACTGGGGATCGAACTCGAGACCTCGTCTCAGCAGTCCGTTACGTACGCCACTGGGCTATCGCCACTTTATACATTTATACATTTTTACTGATATAAATTACAGTATAGTAGGGGGCACTATCAAGAGGGAGGCATTCGAGTATCGATAGCTTATGGTTAAGGAGTCGGCCTCTCCCGCCGATACACTACCGATGGCTTAGCTGGAGGGGTAATAGTAACCGAATTTACCAGTATTCGCGTTAGGTTAGTTATTATCACTCTTTTAAAAATCGGCCAAGTGCCAGTCGGACTCGCCCATGAAGGGTTCCGTAGCAGCAAGTAACATAATAATGTGTGTTTTTTTTTAATTTTTATATTTGAGTTGATTGAATGAGAGATAAATTGTGATTTACGATTTATGACATAAAAAAAACTACTTACTAGATCTCGTTCAAACCAATTTTCGGAGGATGTTTACATGGTAATGTAGTTTTTCGTTCTAATGTAGTTTTAGTTGTATCATTCTCTTATTTTAGAAGTTACAGAGGGGGGGGGGACACATTTTACCACTTCAGAAGAGTCTCTCGCGCAACCTATTCAGTGTAGAAAAAAATGATATTGGAAACCTCAATATCTTTTTTGAAGACCTATCCATAGATACACGTATGGGTTTGACGAAAAAAATATTTTTGAGTTTCAGTTCTAAGTACCCCCAAATTTAATTTTTTTTGTCTAGTTTTATGTGAAAATCATAATGCGGTTCCAAGTTACCAAGTTACTTACCAAGTTTCAACAGCATAGTTCTTATAGTTTCGGAGAAAAGTGACTGTGACATACGGACGGACAGACATGACGAATCTATAAGGGCCCCGTGTTTTGCCATTTGGCAACGGTACCCTAAAAAATGTGTGGCACCGTCTTCCTTGCTATACCAGTGTTGTAGGCAACTCTGCACGTTAGACGTGTACCGAACTTGAGAATTAAGTACGTCTTCCTGAAAGCAACACTAATTGCATACTATTGTAAACACAAACGACTCTAGCTATTGATAATATTACACGAAAAAAATAATTTACCTAATTAACATGTAGTGTAATCATAGAATAGATACTGGTATATTTCATTTTTTTTTAAGAAAAAGGGCTCTACGAAAATGATTTCTTTATGCAATGAAAAGTAGCGCCATCTGTTGCTTGTAGTAGCAACTAATTTAATAAGAACGATGAGTGTTTAACCGACTTCAAAAAGAAGGAGGTTCTATGTTCTTCTGTATCTTTGTTTTTTTGTTTGTTATCTATTTAAACCAATGAGATTTAGTAATATAGACATCAATGATTTAAACCATCACGTTCAATAAAAAATATGCAAATATCTTAATTCCTTGGATAAAATAGTGGTTTTACAATTTTGCCACAGGGCTCTAATCTTTGAATGACGTTTGGAGTTTTAAGTCAATTCTGTTATAAATAAGCATTCCATGTCAAAGAAAACAGATATAATAGAAACTCTATGATATAGGTACTTCGGTGATGCAGTGGTCAGTACGGCTGCTGTGGGGGTCTCGAGATCAATTCCCTGATTGTATCTGGCAAATGTGCCTGTTTGATATAAATAGGCGCTCCCCCTTTGGCCGAAAACAGTTGGCAATGTGTGTGTCAATCGGGGATATGCAAGCATTAATGTGTACCTATATCCTTAGTCTTCATCCGACCGGCAACCCTGGTTGCATCCAAAGCTTCAACTATCGAGTATGGAGTCCACTCTCTTACTCCTTTGGATTGGTTAGCTTCTACCGGAGCGAGTTTTGTTTGATCCTCCTTCCTTCCAGCCCCAACCCCGGTGAGAAAAAAGGCACCAGGGTCTCGTCTGTCAATCAGCAGGTGTACCTTCGGCTTGCAGGTGAGATTGACTTGTTGTGTAGGTGTTGATGGTATACCATACACCCAAGTATGACTAACCTGACTGATCTTTATTAAATTTTCTAAGAAAACTTCAACATCAAAGGCAATTTAATCATTATTTAATAAAACGCGGAAGATGCGAGTCATACTGCAAATGCATTCAACATTTTAAATTTAATTCCTATTCGCTATAACTACTAAACCAACCCATTCAGAGCTTCCATTTGTACATAAAGGCGCAGCCAAACTGGACAACCCCGTGAGAAATCGTTTTAATACTCAAAATCCGCTTGCAGTTTCAGCGTTTAATGAATTACGTCGGGTGCAGCCTCCGGCGCAAGACGTGCATCGATCAACGTCGCACCCCTCCCTCGCGGTGCACTCACCGCCCACCTACCTCACCTCCAGTCTCCCCTTGGCGGATAGGCACAGGGAGACTACGACATCCCGCACTGCCCAAATAAAATATTCGCACCAACGCCGCTCTCGGAGCTTAGACGTGATAGTGTCACTTTTCAAATGTGAACATATGAGACATTGTATGTTGTCAGTTGAATTAAACATTTATCGCTTGACCATTATAATGACGAATTTTTATTATTATGTCAAATTTTGGTGAAAAAACAACACATTTAATTAACAGTGGTATATCTGATGCTGGAGTCATGATGTGGATGGTAGAACTTTCCAACCCCCTCGAATGGGGGTTTAACTAGTTTGTTACGTGTAACATAAAAATAAATTATTATAGTAAAATATTATAATCAAACCACGAATGGAATACCTTTTTTTCCGTGCGGAAATCCCTTCGGATACCCCCCCGCCGGCCAGCGGTCAGTTATGTCGGGCTTGAACCGACTAAAACCGCACGCCGTCTCGGGTCTACAGGGTGTAAGGTTGCCCGCAATTTTAATAATCCCATGACTTATAATAATTATGGCTATCTGTGTTCTCAAAAGAACCGACACACTAGATGTCTAAAAAAATATAATTTTGGCAGTGATAATTATATTTGAAATATGCATTGGAGGTACGAACATGTTATTAATAATACAACAATTATTGACAAGGTCAGCGATATAAATGAAGTGAAATTTCACGCTACTTTTAAAGCTGATTATTCCACTCAGACTGTTTAAAACAAGTTGAATTCCTGAGACGAGCTCAGCCGAATACAAGGGATTTTCTTTTATTTTTTTATTTTATTTTTTTTCTTTTTTTTTATCTTGCAATGGTTCACCCCAGCATGAATCTATTACCGAAAACAGCAACTCGATAGCTCATCTCCTTCATACCCAAAACCGTGACAAAAAATTGGCAACGACGACGTCGACAACTCGATAGCAATAGGGCTTTTCTAAAGAAAATCCCTAAAAACAGGACTTTAACTTCACTAGAGACTTGATCATCCGAACCAATAAGAAGCAGCACAAAATTACTCGTAAACCTTAACTCCCCTAAACTATGCTTTGTTATTAGGCGATTACAAATAAGATCGTTTTTAACGTACCCGTAAATCATTACTGGCTTTGGTGGTGGGGTGATGTTTCAGGTGCCTAGAATTTTCTAAAAGCTGTAGACCGATTTGCTTTGACCATGTAACAGGGTCATAAACCCGAATAAACTATTTTTACAGCGACAAAGCACAGGATCAAACATTGAACTTTAGAGGGTTAGAACAACGGTCATATGGAGCATATCCCACGCTAAAACAACCGTTTATGTGCCAAAGTTAATGAGTGAACCATTGTCGGTACTGGCTAATTAAGGTACCCCGTGCGCTCAATTATTAAGTGCCTTATTATATAATTAATTTTACCCGTGAGAAACCAAGACAGGCTAGCCTAAAATTTAAAACAAGTTGAATTCCTGAGACGAGCTCAGCCGAATACAAGGGATTTTCGATTATGCTTTTTTTTGCGATTTTTTGCGATTTTTTCTTTATCTTGCAATGGTTCACCCCAGTACGAATCTATTACCGAAAACAGCAACTCGATAGCTCATCTCCTTCATACCCAAAACCGTAACAGAAAATTGGCAACGACGACGTCGACGACAACTCGATAGCAATAGGGCTTTTCTAAAGAAAATCCCTAAAAGAACTACGTAGTTATATGCATGACGGTAATAATTTATTTACGTCTATTCGTAAGAATATATATTTTCAAACTTAGTTTTATAAAACGTACAACTTTATTCAATCCAATTTTCTTGTACCATTTTATAGGTTCGGGCGCGATATAAAAAAGAGGTAACTGCAAATTCGCTTGCGTTCTTGTGAAGCTGGGCTTTGGGGCTCTTCGTAAAGGCTACGTGACGCTCCTGAATTATAAGAAAATGCATTTACGACTTTGCACCGCAGAGCAGAGGACGGCGTGTTTTCGTGCCTAGTTCTACGTGGAGTTTTACACCAAACTATGAGCTGCATGAATTTTGTAACATATAAGACTACTTCCAAGATTGGTTGCAGGAATGAAACGAAAATTGTTATTTTGTTGTAAAAAAATATTATAATAGGTTGCTTTACCTATGAAATTGCCGAAATTTTCTTACAAATTCATGAGTTCGTTATTCCTGTAATTTAATAGCTATTTCAATTATTTATATTTTGTTTGAAAGTTGATTTCAAGATTTTACAACTCTGTATTAAATTTTGTTTTTATTGGCCGCTTGATAAATTAATTCGATCTTCAAAAACAGTACTTCCTAAATGCTATCCATTTTAATGATAAATTTCGTATTACTTAACAGCTGTCACTTTTCAAAAATGTAATAAAAGTTGCTGTTTGTTAGCTTATTGTTGTCTCATTCATACACAAAAAAAAACATAAAATTTGGATTTGTCATTCCTAAAAAAAATGCAATAATGTTAGTACTGAAATTGGGTTTCCTCCAATTTCTTCAAGAAAAACGGCAATTTCATATGTAACGACCTAATATATACCAACATTATTAGATTATACGTCTTTATGCAACTAGACACATTTTTTAAACCGCTAAATGCGCGATTTTTCATGTTGCGATTATATAAATATTCTTAGACTCTGTATGACCCACAAAATGCAGGAAAAATGTTTTAAAAATCCAGTTAATTATTATGATATCTAAAAATGGGAAAAGCCCTATGTGGCAATTCTGCGACATTACGCATTTCGTAGACTATGTGTCGCATTGAAGAACAGTATGAAAAACTAAATACTTAGGAATATTTATTTAGTTCTGTACGAAACTTCTAGAAACAATTATTATCATTGTTATAACAAAGGCTGACCCGACATTTTACACAGAAAGCGAATGTGCCTCTTGCAATTTGGGTATTTGCACCTTGCACGATCTCCAAGTTCTTCTGCCAGTGGTCGATCTTATCCAGGTAAATACTTTGGCACAATAGTAGCTAGAAATGGTCTCAATTGGTAATGCATCCGCGTAGGTGGACAGAAATGTTACCGCCTTATTATTCTTCCAAACAAGAACGCTCATCTAATTCCTTCTATGTTTACAAGGTTTTTCTCATGAATCCCTCTGGGAATAGTATTACTCATAATCGCCTTTTTATCAGGTATTTATATTAAATCAACAGGAGACTGAATTTTGGCTGGGAAATTTATTTTACTCAGATCAGTACCCAGGTTTGTCTGTCACCATATTACAGGCCTTGTATATGAGGCAAATGTTCGCATTGAGAGGGCATTATCTTGATCCTGAAGAGGTGGATCCGCATTAAATTTAATCTATATTACCTACATCCAAAAGAGGATCATCGAGACCTTTCAGAAGCGGGGGATCGGTATATTCATCCAAAACTGACAATAAATCCTTCCTATGTACTTCCTCTTCGTCTGAAGACTCAAAGTTATCTTCTGAATCATTGAGCGAATTCAAATAGTCCTTAATTTAATTACTATCCAATCGTACCGACATTACAAAATTTGTCTAAATTACAAAAAATAATCCTATCAAAATCGTATGTTTTTTTACCTGCCAACGCGCAATGTTGCAATTCTGCGACAATTATAAGAACATATCAGGAATAGTTATAAAACTATATATTTTACGGTTTCATAACAATGTTATCTTTCATTTTCAAATACCATATTACATACCTTTTAAAAAACGCGAGAACGCGACACAAGTCCCAATTATATTTCTCACTTCTAATATTACAGTCCCTGCTAAAGTGTTTATACCCGCGAACTTTTTTTATTTTCATATTATTTGAAAAGTAACGTCAATAACTTTAAAAAGTATGTTTGTCTATGGATTTCGGTAAAATATGTTCAGTAATTACCTATACCTTGATTACTTTGATTATATAAATAATCAAAGCTTGATTATGACTTTATTTAAGGATTAACATGACTGTACCTAAAACAGTTAAGTAAACCATAAGTAAGGAAGCCATAACAACCACATGTCAGAATTTCTATTTTATATTCTTGTAGTTCTGCAACGAATACCTCATGATTTGTCTTTTATATTTTTCTATACTCATAGAGGGTATTATAGTATTTAAATTTATTGTCATTCCATATTTTGCACATTATAACTAAACCTCGGTGTTTTATGCTGAATCACATAGACCTAAGAGTTGTTATATAAAGTACTACCTGATGCCCGCAACTTCGCCCACGCTGAGGTCAGTTAGTGTTTTTTTTCTTATCTCCGGTTCTACTATACCAATTGCAATCAAACCACGACCACGACCTTTCTAACAGAAAAACCGCATCAAAATTCGTTCAGCAGTTTTTGAGTAAAATGCGAACAAGGATCATTTTTTTTTTTAATATTATTGTGTTCAGAAGCGGTCATTTAAGATAACCCAAGTTTTTTTTAAATATATAGACACAACTAATTTACAATTTTATAACAGTATAGACTAGCTGTGTACTTCGCCCCCTTGGCACCCATTGATGCCATATATGCCCATAATTTAAAAGTTCTACAATAATCTATGGAAATTTGCCCGATTTGTTGACATTTAGGATTACTACTCCGCTCTACTAGGTAGTAGCATCAGGATATACATATAGCTAAAGCCTTCCTCGATAAATGGGCTATCCAACACAAAAAGATTTTTTCAATTCATACTAGTAGTTCCTGACTCTAAAGCTTTATAATATTACTAGCTGCTTCACCCGCGTGGAATTCTGATCTCGTTCCCACTACCAATGGAACCCTATTCCGCCACCAAAACTTATATAAGATACACGATTCCACCATACATCATTTTGTTATATCTCGCGTCATTTTTTTTCAATACCTCCAACAAATATCATTATATTTTAACCAATGTATACAAAATCTAGATAAATCATATACTAAAACTATTCCTCGAGAACCACTCCATCCATTAATGAAAACAGCATCAAAATCGCTGCAGTAGTTTTAGAGTCTATCGCGAATAGACATACAGACAGGCACAGTGCAGGACTTTGTTTCATAATATGTAGTGAAATATAGATTAAGTATTAAGTATAGAGTATAGATAGATGGTTGTACGTGATTATAACAACAGATCGTTGGTCAAAATGACTCATAGATTAAAAAACCGGTCGAGTCGGACTTGCGCACTGAGGGTGCCGTACACAACTGGATAAGGGGCCAACATAACATGGCTTTTGGCAATCAAGAGTTACTAAATATAACTAGCAGCAAAGCAAACTGAAGTGATAAAGGGCTGGCCACATCTGCCCAAAGGTTCGATGGGCGCAAACGAATCCTAGAGTGTAGACCGCGAAACGGTAAACGGATGGTGGGACGCGCCCCGGTCAGATAAACAGATGACCTGAAAAAGGAAGCTGAGTTGAAGTCGAAGTGATAGCCGTTTGTTGGTGGCTAAACTCCTCCGTAACCACTCGCGCGATCTTGACCAAATTTCCCATGTGATAGTGTGGACACTGAGGAGTGTTTTGAAGCAAGATGGTTCATGTCCGATGTACCATTGAGGAATAATCACCGAAAAACTGTTTCACGAGCGCGCAGCCTTAGCTAAGCGCGCGACCGTAGTAAGATGTCTTATTTTCAAGTAAGAGTCTTGCTCGCTCCGCTCAATTTATTTCAGTCGCACCATGCACTGAATTTCTAGTTAGACTTAACGCTGAAGGCGTTGCACAGCATCGCGTGTGCAGACCTATGTCCAACAGTAGATCGAATTTTTATTTTTTTTTCGCATTTTTTATGACATAAGTAGCTAAATATTTACGGATTTCCCATGTGTGCAATAAGACCTTGCTTCAGGTACGATTAATTCATCTATCGTTCAGACTTTAATATTTAAATAAATAAACGATTTTCAACTAGCACATGATTATTTACTTATAGTGAAACATTTATACAGATGCATTATTAACTAAAAGATCTATCTATCATCACAGGATCGCTGAGAAAAAAAATCGTACGACTATGTTTCTTGAATTCTTTGCTACTCCTATGAACTTTTTTAACACTAGAGGTCTGCGTTGCCTAGCCTTGAAAATAAATAACGAAAATTTTAAATAAAGTTTTATATATATAGCGATTTAACAAGTTTAAAGAAATACATCAATCGCGTTCGTGTCATGCCTTTAATCTTTAATGTCAGCACTCGTAATAATTAGACAATGTGAATAAATAAAAAGATTATGCTTTAGCGAGAAACTGTAGCAAGAAATGTATGCAGCTTACTTGCATCCGAGCTTATCGCATCTATCAACGTCCGAAGGCTTTCACGGAAGGCTTTGTTCGCACGGCGTGGGCGGCCCCTCGCTCGGCACCCACCGCCCGCCCTCCGACGTTACAAACAACTTCAGCTAACTCCGACAGCCACCCAACTTTCTTTGTGGGTTGATGGCCTACCGAAATGTAGCCCATTTGTTAGTTTAATCTAATTGTAATCAAAGTTTATAGATAAAAAGGTTTTATATAATTCGTTGTCATTTATTACAGTTGTCATTTAGTACCTTTTTGTGCGGAAATCCCTTCGGATACCCCCCCGCCGGCCAGCGGGGGCGGTTATGTCGGGCTTGAACTGACTAAAACCGCACGCCGTCTCGGGTCTACAGACGTAAGGGGTGTAAGGTTACCCATAGAGCATATCCCTCGCACTCCGACTGACCCTGGGCCATTCGCAGTGTCCCCTCTGATAACAGCAGAGGGGTACCTGGAGCGGCACCCACCGAAACAAATTTAACATTGAATCTAATGGAAAAAGTTTTAGAAAACAGTTTTTGAAAAAAAAAATGTTCGCTTAGCTCAATTTTCTTGCAATCGGCTAACTGCATCGCATCCCTAGTTATCTAGTTTTATGGTGAATTGATTTACATTTTTGCACTAGCAACCTTCTAGTTATCTAAGGTAAATTTGAAATATATGATTACAATTTTTACCTAATAAATAAAAAGTTTTACAACATTCTAATGGGAAAATTTTCAAAGTTCTATCTCACTATTAGTCGTCATAATTATATCCATCTATACTCGTAAACCTAATGTGAGTGTGTATGTCTGTGTGCGTATGTGTACGTGGGCGCGTCCGTGAAATATATACGTGACTTATATACGTATCAAAAACAATAAGATTTCAGAAAATTCTAAACAGCGCGCTTTGTAGAACAGAGCTATCTAGACCCAAATTAAGCAACGCAATAATCTAAATAAAACGCAAAAATAAAAATGTCAATAAACATACTGAGATATTCTTTTTGTAAATAATTATATATTATAATATATAATGATATGTTACATTTGTACACACATATTATATAAAGAAACATCCAGACCAATGCGAATATACATACTCGTGCGTACAAATATGTTTAGTATATACCTTGAATTTTAATCGAATACACATAATTGAAATGCAATGTATTATTATTTTTACGAGTAGTAACGAGATCATGATACAGATGTACCTTTGAACCTACTATGTACCTTTGAACTACAGTTTATACATAGGCACCTATACGACAGAAATAGAACGCAAAAGCTTAAAAGTTAGTAAAACTTCTACCACCTACATGATACGTAGTGACCGTACTTCTTTCTATTCCGTACTTTTTTCATTCCTTTTCAAGTTTTCAAAAGTTCAAAAGTTTTCAAGGTAAAATTTATCAGCCATATAGATAACATGCTATTGTAATAGAGTACATTTTTTTTTTTTTTTTTTTATCGTGCGGAAATCCCTTCGGATACCCCCCCGCCGGCCAGCGGGGGCGGTTATGTCGGGCTTGCACCGACTAAAACCGCACGCCGTCTCGGGTCTTCAGACGCCGGGGTGTAAGGTTACCCATAGAGCATATCCCTCGCACCCCGGCTAACCCTGGGCCATCTCACCACTACCAGCATCGCTCATCCTGTCTCCTCTGAAAGCAGAGGAGTACGGAGAGCGATGTGTTCCCGCCACGTTGGGTATTGGCCGACGATCAATGCCAACCCTATGAAGGGGTGAAGGGGAAGCCATTGACCGCCGCCCAGGGTGTACCGGCCGCTCCGACTCCGTTCCCCCCGGACTGCAGCGGGATCGGAATCGGAGCGACACTCGAGGAGGTTACCCAACACACACCCCTGTAATAGAGTACCTAATTAGCTATTCGTTTTACGTCGTACCTGTAACTCACGTGGAAAGATGTATGAATTAAAAATTCAGTTTTCAGCTTCAATTTTATCACACTCTTCGATTCGAGGCATCTCCCATCTTAAATACAAATAGATATTCAATTATAATTAGTATTTTTATTTTTTATATCTATGTATAAAGATATACATATAATTTATATTTATGTATAAACACATACAAATAAATTAATTTTTATTCTATATTAAACTAGCTTTTGGCCGCGGTTCCGCTCCCGTGCAATTTTGATTCCGTTAACCTATGGATATAAAATTGCCTACAATCTGTTCTCAAAACTACCAAATATACACAAAAAATATCATAAGAATCGGTCAAGCCGTATCGGATGAGTTCGATAACAAACCCTGTGACACGAGATTTTTATATCGATAAATCAGTAATTATCTCGCAATAAAAATAATGCCTTTTATGAAAACGTTTTTAAAAGTGTAATTTGCCAATAACCCAATTTAGTTTTCAGAAAATATCTATCGTCAGATAACGCATTGTGCTAAGTGGTGAGTGCATCTGCACGGCGGCGGCGAGGGCGCCACATCGATCAACGTCGTCGCACCGCCCGATACTAATGGGAGCCCCAACCAGGCAAGCCCAGCGTATACCTAGGCTAGCTGACTTCAGCCATGTGAAACTTTCCGCTACTTTTAACTTAAATTATAGTGTAAATGATACGTGCTAGCATTGATTATGTGAATGCCTTAACTTATTTTCATTAGTATCCGCGAGCGGGGCAAAGTGTTTTTGATATTTTTTTAAGCTTTTATTTAGTTTCCCCTGTCCCGATGTTTGTCATCAAATCTTGCAAATTAAATTTTATCTTGATTTGACTGAAACTTTATTTGATGAATTTATCATTTGATGAAATTTTGAACACATGTGTAAATCGCGTGACAATGCAATACTATGATGTCATGGTGCTGATCTGATGATAGAGCTGGAAAGTGGCCATAGGAACTTCGCAATGAAACGACACAACCTCATCAAGTTTAGGCTCGTTTGAATCATCTTGACGAGTACTTTTTCTTTCAATGCTAACCAGGGTCTGATAATGGAGCTGAAAGGTGGCCATAGGAACTCTGTAATGAAACGACGCAATCCCATTGAGTTTCGGCTCGTTTGGTTTTAAATTTTTAATTATTTTTATTAACATGAACATTTTTTTAAGCTTAAAAGCTTTTTTTTATTCCACTTGTTATATTACAAAATCCTCAATAACAGCATGAAATCGGGAAACGTGCCCGGCAAATGATAACCGAATAGCCTATGGAGCTTACGTCATTAGATCATTTATTATTATTATTATTGCAATTGGGGACACCGGAAGCCGGACGGACGATCCACCCACGATGCTTGTGGGCCACTTCATCCATTTCCCCTGCCCTCTCGTTGGGGAGAGCGTGGTTATTCCAGCATTCACGGCGCCCCTACAAACCTTTTTGTGTCCTTGCAGAATCTTACGATCTGTTCCACCCTCAGATCCTTCAACTTCTCCATGTCCAGTGTGTCCGATCCCAGAAGTTCCCATCTTATTAGTGAGTACATGGGACATTCGGCCAGCAGGTGGAAGCTGGTTTCTTCTGTCTCCATGCACTCCGGACACTTGGGGTCTTCCTTCACTCCGATCACTGTCAGGTGTCTGTTCAGTCTGCAGTGTCCTGTTATTACTTCGATGACGAGCCTCATGTTCCCTCTTGAGAGTTTGGTCAGTTGGCTTGTCTTTTTCTTATCAATGCCCTTGATAAAGATCTTCGACTGTCTCATGCCTGTCGATGATCTCCATCGTCGGTTAGTCTCTGCTATAATACTGCAGCTAATTACTCCCTTGGTGATTTTGTGCGATATTGGGATCCAGGGCTCCGGCCCCACCAAGGTTTTATCGGCACCGTCTCTGGCAAGTTTGTCAGCTGTCTCGTTGCCCATGTTGCCCTCATGTCCGGGCACCCAGGCAACTGTTGAGTCGATTTTTCTTGCCAGTTTATCTAGTGACTCTTTACATTCCTTTACGATTGCTGAGGTCGTTTCCGCTTTGCTGAGTGCCTTCAGTGCCGCCTGGCTGTCGCTGTAGATGGTCACCCTGTGGATGTCGGTCAGGTGTTCGACCAGCTCAGCACATTCCTTTATGGCGTATACTTCAGCTTGAAAGACACTTGCGTATCTGCCTAAGGATATTGATCTATTTATCTCTGATCCGTCTTCGCACTTAATGTGTATTCCAGATCCTGATAGCTTTGTTGTTTCCTTTCTTGAGCCGTCTGTGTAGCAGACCGTGCCACCGGCATCTGTCCTCCAGTCGTCTCTTGGTCCTATGTGTACTCTGTACTTATTGTCGAAGATTCTCTCTTTCCTGATCAAGTCATTGTTAGAGAGGATCATCGACAGCCTCTCTTCGTAGTTCTTGCTGATACTGGCATGGCCTTTGTCCATAATGGTTCCGGTCCATTGGCCAGTGCTTCTAAGTTTGAACCATTGTTCGGTTGCTTTTCTTTTTATTTCTAAGTCCAAGGGGTTAAGCCCCAATATGATTTCGAGCGCGGCTGTGGGAGATGTCCTCATCGCGCCCGTGGTCATAAGAGCTGCTAACCTTTGTACTTTGTCTAGTTCGGCTTTATTTCTCCCAATAGCAGTTTTATGCCACCAGACAAGGGCACCATGTAGGATTCTTGGCAGGATAATTGCTTTGTAGATCCAAAGCACTATCGCTGGTTTCATCCCCCACGTTCTTCCTATTGCACTTTTGCACTGCATCATAGCCATTTTGGCTTTTAGGCATGTGTTGCTGATGTGAGTCTTGAAGGTGAGCTTGCTATCCAGAGTTACCCCTAGATATTTTACTTCCTTGACAGTTTCCAAGGTTTGGTTATCCAGGCGCACTGGCGCAGTTCTTCCTATTTTTCTTTTATTGGTGAACAAGACTATCTTGGTTTTATCAGGGTTGAGGTTTAGACCTTTGCTCCTGCACCATACTAGTGTTTCTTTTATGCCTCTGTTCATGATGTCACACATGACGCTGAGAACTTTGCCTGTGATCAGGAGCACTCCATCGTCAGCGTACACTTGTGTGTATATGTGCATCCTGTTAATCTTGTTTACTAGTTCGTCTATTAACAGGCACCACAGTAGTGGCGATAGACATCCTCCTTGTGGGAAGCCTCTTCTCGCTATCACCATGTGTGTTGTTCCTGCAATCTCCGCTTTTATCAGTCGGTGTCTTAGCATAGCTTTCACCCATTCTGATATGTCTTTGTCGATTCCTTCTCGATCTAATGCGGCCTCTATCGAATCGGGGGTGGCTCTGTCAAAAGCGCCCTCTACATCAAAGAAGCAGCCCAGTGCATATTCTGTGTTGTCTATTGATCTCTGCACTCTTGTCACCAGATTATGGAGGGCCGTTTCGGTGGACTTGCCCTCCATATATGCATGTTGATTTTGGTGAAGTGGAGATCCATTCTTGTTTATTTGTTCTCTTATTAGTCTGTCCAGGATTTTCTCTAATGTCTTAAGAAGGAATGAGGAGAGGCTGATGCACCTGAAAGATTTGGCCTCTTGATATGATGTCTTCCCGGGTTTCGGGATGAACACTGCTCTTACCTCTTTCCATTTTCTTGGGATATATCCAGCTCTGATACTACTGTTGTAGAGAGCCAGTATATCTTTGCTTATGTACTTGCTGGCTTCTTGTAACATTTTAGGGAAGATTTCGACCGGTCCAGCCGCCTTGTATGGCTGGAATGATCGTATACTCCACTGTAAATGTTCTTCTGTGATAAGGGCCTTCGACTGTGGGTCCTCTATGGGGTTTGAGTCTATCGGCGTGTTATCGTCCTCATATTCTTCGCATTCCGGGAAGTGTGTTTCCAGCATGACCTCAAGTATCCTCTTGGGGTCCGTTAGTAACTCTTTCCCTTTCTTGATACTTCCTAGTTTACATGTGTTCACTTTGGAGAATGTTTTCACAAGTCGTGCCGCGTCAGGTTGTTTTTCAACTCCTGTGCAGAACGCCTTCCAACTTGTTCTGTTCTCCTTTATGCATGCTTTTTTGTAAATATTTCTTTCCTCTCTGTACGCGCGCCAGCTCTCGTCATCGTCCTTCTTCAGAGCGTGTTTGAGAGCTCGCCGTGTTCTTTTCCTTTGTTTGCCTAGTGCTTTAGTCCACCAGGGTTGCCCTTTGCCTGGTTTTATCTCCTTGAGTGGGCATGCCTTGTGGTATGCTTCCCTAAGAGCTTCGTCCAGTCTGTTAGCTTCTTCTTCTAATTCTTTTTTATCTATTAGTAAGGTTTCACCTCCCGGGTTCCATTTCTTTATGTGGTGTTCGTATGTCGCCCAGTTGGTCTTCCTCGCATTTCTTATCATATCTTGTCTATCTTGGTCTCTAGGCTGAAGGTGACTCTTCGGTGATCCGACATTGAGTCACTTTCGTCTATTTTCCAGTCCTTGATGTACTGGCTTATACTGTTCGTGGCGATAGTAATATCCAGCACTTCTCTTCTAGATTTGGTGACAAACGTAGGCGTATTGCCCACGTTTAGAATCTCCATTCCTGTAGTACTAATGAAATCCAGGAGTAAGTCCCCCTTTTTATTGCAGTCTGTGCTGCCCCATACCACGTGATGGGCGTTGGCATCACAACCTAGAATAATAGGAATGTTCTTACCTTGGTATTTTCTTGTTATTTCCTCCATTTCCTGGGATGGTGGCTCGAAGTCCCTTTCGCTGGGTAGGTACGCAGAGACAAAGAGCACCCTTACTTTATTTCCTGCTTCCGCTTGTACTGTCACTGCAATACTAGCGAGGTCACTGTAACAATCTGCTTTTATTAGTTCTAACGATCTCACTCTGCTGCTGGCGTAGATGCATGCCCTTGGTTTTGACTCACCATCAGCATGGTAGAAGATGTCTCCTCCAAGAGAGCCCAGCCCAGTCACGCGTCCGTTATAGACGTGTGGTTCTTGCAGCAGAGCGATATCGATTTTCTTTTCCACCACATATTTGCACAGCTCATTCATGGCATCGTGGCAATGGTGGAGATTTACTTGGACTATTCTTATTTTTTGTGTGTGTTTTTGTGGTGTGTTACTGGGTGTGTTCATTTGTTTGTGTTGATGTGTGTATGAATGTGTGTGTTATTGTTCCCTCCCTATTTGGTCTTCGCGTTGGGAGACTGCACCCCTTTCCAATGTGGTTGTAGCGATGCTACACTTGGTGGGGGTGTCAGGTCCTTCCGCGTCGTAGGGGGGGGGGGTGTGGTGGTGGGGTGTGCGGGGCTAGCCTGTCGGTGGGGTCTGCGACATTCAGTGGGGACCTCTTTCTGTGAGGTACCCGTTTGCGATCCGTCTCCCCCGCCTTCGGGCTTTGGCCCCTCTGTGTTTCGTGCTTGTTGTGTGCTGTTGGGTGTTGTGCTCGGTCGACTTGGTCCACTTACTACGGTGGAGTTGTCGGCCGGCGCCGCACCCGGTGCCTTTGTTGTCTGGTGCTTGGGACATATGTCTTTGCATATGCATCTTGCTTCGGGCTCAGCAGGTGCTTTGCCGAGAAGCCTGGCATGGACCCTTGTGGCTTGATAGTGGAGCCAGATGGTTTCTTGTGTTGCGACCTCCTGAGGGACCCCCATCACAAGTCGTACACCCAAGGGTAATACTTCCCTGCGAATGAGGGACCATTCAGGAAACCGCAACTCTTCCCTGTAGACGTTTTGCCGTTTTAGGAAGAACAGCTCGTCTACAGGTATCTTGTCAGTGCTGCCTGGGATCCAGATCGACATCCTGTGTTTGTCGAGTTTCTTGGATCTCAGGGGTACCCCATCTTGGTCTCCGAAGTCGCATCCGAGTAGCCAGGTCATAGCCTCCTCGGTGGTTGGTGTCACAAGGAAGTATCCTTCTGCCACCAGCCCGAGGCGTCGAATGCTACGTTTCGGCCGCGTCCATCGGCTTCGTCCTGTAGGGTCTTAAGGATCTTGTTGATTAGTCTTAACCTGATTTCGGCGGCAGTAGCCTCGTCCATCGCCACCCCGTCCTCCCGCTGGATGATGACGGAGAGATCACTTTGACCCGCTTTGGGTCTTTGTGGTCCCTCATTCCTTGCGGTCTTGGGTTTTTCGATGGCCGTTGCTGTGTCCTTTCGTCAGGATCGGTGCTTTGGCGTTTGACTTTTTGAGGTCTCGAACCGGCCCCTCCCTGAGTCACAGTCGTTGCCTCTGCGGCTGACGAGCCCCGGGGTTTGACCTGGTTCGATTGCTCACCCTGCTTTTTCCTGCGAGCCCTTAACCTCTTCCACATGGATTTGGTCATGGGCTCCTCCTGGATGGTACTTTGAGCATTGCTCTCTGCAATGCTCATTTGGGTCAGGTCGTCCCCGAGAGTCTCAGATAGAGACCTACCGGGACGTACCACCTGACCACGGGGTTTCTTGGGTTGTTGTTTTGGCGCACGGGTGTCCCCCCCAGAATACGAGGGACTGCCTGAACCTTGGGAAGGTCCAGGAGGGGATTCTCCGGCTTCGCCGGTACCCCCCTGGGGTATATCTTTTGTCTTTTTTTCCATTGCGCGTTTTTTGTTTTCCGGGGCTGCCGGTTTTGCTGGATGGGGAAAGGATGTGTCGACCTCCTGGCACGCGGGTCCCGCAGCCCCACCCGTGATCGAGTGTGGCTGCGGGTCCTGCACACCAATAAGTCGACGTAGAGGATGAGATATTGGATGGGTGGAATTTTTAGCTGCGATGTTTTGTTGCGTCTGTTTCTTAAGGAACCAGACCAATAACGGGCGGCACCACGTGAAGGTAACCACTAGCCTGGTTCTGGGGATCTTCGTGACCTGCGCTCCTCCCAGGCCTTAGCCAGACTCTTCACCGGACAGGTGTTGAGAATAGGGGTTCACCAGCCCAACGCGCATTTCCGTCGGGTGGATCCGCCCCGCCCCAATCATCGTCATTAGATCATAGATCATAGCTAGAAAAATAGAGCCATAATTTAAACATAGATAAAAGTTACAATCATCCATTGCAAGAATAGAGGGAGGCGTCAACTTCTGCAGTACCTTAATCATCGCCAACTTACCCCTACCAGTCCAGTCTACGTCACCGTAATGAATTGGTGTATTTCTAGTATGTTTTTTTCCTTGTAGAATTCTCCACGTCCTATTTAGTATGCCTTAGATACCGTTAAGCAGAAGTTTTCAGTGGTGACGTTTAGATTCTAGATATTAGCTTTCACATAGCGAAACCTTTGAAAAAGACCAATTAAACAGTTGATGGACTAAAAGCTTTATTCTAACACCCTTCTCTCCTTATAATTGATGTCAATACTTTATTAGAAATTAACAAGGTGTGGATTCGAAGAATATTTTGTTCACCATTCAGTTTAACTTCATCACGACCATCGTGTATCTTTTCGATTGATAACTGTTGTGTATTTATAGGTATTGCGGCTGTCGAAATCAGCATCTTATAACTTAGTGTAGAGTTAATTCTTCTTCAATCGTTTCAACTGCATATCATTTTTCAAATTTTATTTGCCCAGTGCGCTGCCACATTGTTTAGGTTCCAGAGGCGCTCATGAGTTCCTCTCGTGTACCAACATTTAATTAATTAATTTTCTTATTAAATTTAATCAACTAAGAGGTTGTTCGTGAAAAAGCTTATTTGTCTAATTTAACTACAATAATTTCAATGAAATTTTATGCAATTAGTATGCTTACTTTTCCTATAGATTTTAGCTCGGAAAAGAGAACATCTAGGACGGGACTTGAACCCGCGACCAGTTCCTTACACGTCCCAGATATTCAAAATTTTCCGATACATTATATACGTTGCGGAGGAATAAAACAATGTTTAAAAATGATTTTAAAGTCATTCATTGTTGCAGTAGTTCGCAAGAATTACGGTAGATAGCTCCAGCGTCGCTCCAATTCTCGGTAACCCCTCCAGCTAAGCTATAATTTAAAATAAAATTTAAATAAACCTTTAATTTAAATGAAATACTATAATTTTGCTTAGCTACATTAAACTAGATATGTACATAGATGGCCATCGTTAGACGTCTACTTCTAATACTTCATCAAATAAGCCATTAATGATATATAAATCACGTCAACATATCATTTTAAAAACGAAATTGGAGCTACGATAAGGACGCAGACAGATCGCGAACTCTCCGTCAAAGGGATCACCCGCTCCGCGCGAACGTTCATCCTTCTACGTCGAGCGGGCGTTTAATATCCGAATCTCCGAACGGCTGTGGCCGTTGCTGGCGTCTTTTTACTGCACGCCGAGCGAAAAATAATTGATCGATTCCACCATTCCACGTTGTACCTTAATAGCGGTATGACGTAAAAGGAACGCGCCGTGTATACCAACCAAAGCGGATATTTCCTATTACCTGCATCGAAATTTCGAAAATGTTTCACAGAAAACCAATTTGGTTGTAAGCCTATGTCATGTTGAAGCAAACTTATGTCATTATCTCACGCTGTAGAAAGTTATGATTGCGTTAAAAGTAGAATAAACTAACATAACATAAATTCAAGCCTGTATCACCGAAGGGGTAGGCAGAGGTGTATTACCTACCCAAAAGAGGAATTAATAATGAATACCAAAATCACATCCTATGGTGGTGGTGGTAGAAATTTGATGACACAAATTTGTCACAAAATTCGGCCGGGTAGGTACCACCGTGCACAATTGCGAAAAACCCTCCATAGTAATCCAATTTCGGTTTGATTGCGTTCAGGTCAGCAAGTGCATAGCCGGGCAGGGGGGTTGTGGTCACAGCACTAGTGGGACCGGCGGGTGTCACACGGTGCTGCGACGACAATCCTCTTCTGATGAGGCCGTCAAGCATTGTTAACATGGTACGTGTATGTAATGGTGACCCTCTTTCCTGAGACTTTACCTTCAGCTTACCATCAGGCGAGGTGAAGTCAATATGACGTGGCCTAAATATAAAAAAAAAAACACGAAATAGCAAAACATTTAGTTAACTGTTTAAAAGCGTAGTGTGCTCGGTGATGATTTTTGTAAGCACCCCATGGTTTTTTTAAGAATAAAACTAGAGGCGCAATGCATTCTGCTGTTGCAATGTTGAGCTGAGAGTGCACTACATGATTACCTACAATTCACGCACAATTTTCGAATTTCAATTGAATACCATTGCATTGTTTTTTCGGTGATTATTCCTCCGTTGCTACTAGACTGATTTTTAATTTTCTTTTTCTGTCTTAAGCCGATAGTTAAGTTGCATATTTTGGCGCCAAAATCGTGGTGCCAGCATTGATCATTTTTAAGAACTCAGATTTTGACATTTTTGAAGGGATTCAATTGACCCTTTCAATTTTATTTTTTCTAAACCTTCCGGGTATCAAGTTGTATTTACATGCCATGTTTGGTCAAAATTGGTCGATTAGTTTAGGAGGAGTAGCGTCACAACCGAAATACACCGAGTGCAGAATAGAGAGCTTTTCGCTCGACTTCGTCTCACTCTCACCTCAATAAATGTTTTGTTATTCGCTATTTTCTCATCACAAAGAAATTAATAAATATTTTTTATTTTTCATTTTGGGTTCTATTTAAGCGTCTTTTTCAATGTATCTCCCAATCAAACACGAGTTGAACTTGCGTCGTACACGCTGAGGGTATCTTACATCTTCATACTATTACTCGTACATGTAAAAGTTTTATGGATGGATGTATGTTTATAACTAAATCACACAGCGCGAAAAGCGCTAAAGGGTTTTGGATAAAATTAAGCAAAAAGATTACATTCTGGATTAGTACATAGACTATTTTTTATCCTGGGATTAGGGGCATACAGGAGTGCCCACAGCTAGTTTCCAATATGACGTAAACGGGCATGATTTTTTCTTAACATTTTATGTTAGTTTTAGTATAGCATGAGTAAAATTTACTATCATATTCTTACGTAATATCGTCTTTGTGTTAAGTAACTTAGCCCTTTTGTTTGCTATGAGCTTGACACTGCTTTAACTATGTGTCAATATATACAAAGCCGTTAGTAGTTTTAAATGACTACCATAAATGAAGGCCCGCGATATACCTATAATAATAACCATGACTTTGACTACATCTCCAGGTATCAATAAAGAAGTCCATTACAGATTACATATACCTACACTCTCACTGATTTAGGTAGAAGTATTCGTTGTATTCTGTGTATTCTTTGGGTAGTAAACCATATATATCCATAACTAGCTGATGCCCGCGGCTCCGCCTGCACTGAGATCTGATATCGGTGTCTGGGTCATATATCCGGTTCTACTTAACCAATTGTAATCAAACATATGGCAGATTTTAAGTCTGACCAAGACCTTTCTGATAGAAAAAACAGCAACATAATCCATTCAGTAGGTTTTGTGTACATCGCGAACATACAAACCAACAGTGAAGATTACAAAAAAAAATGTATTCGGAATCGTTCATTTAATCATTTTTATTTATTTATAACTCCAATATACAAACATGACTAATAGCATAGATACCATATGTTTCCCTTTTTTTTTCTATAGTTAGAAACTTTCGCAGCTATGAATATACTACAATGCTTTTACACTTAATTAGGTATATTTATTGACTTCGTTACTTGTTCGATAGCGTAGTAAACAAGATACACGGCACCTAGGTCGGGAGCTTGCGGCCTTTTGAGAGATACGAAGCCATTGTCGGTCTATTGTCAGTGGAACAATGGCCATTTCAACACCTCACAATAGCACGAGTTAGCTCCGTGAAAAATTAACGCGCCCAACCTGCGTGAGATGAACATTTCGAACTGTTTCGAACTAGCTTCCACGCGTAGTATAATATTGTGAGACAAACTGAGTCGTACGAATCTTATACATATTTTTATATACTCATGCCTTTATATTTCAAAAAAGGTACGTAGGTGTGCCAGTTATATTCAAGAGTAAATAAATTTTAAAAAATAGGTATGTATATATATTATGGCGTCTTAAGACCCGAGATGGCGTGCGGTTTTAGTCGGTTCAAGCCCGACATAACCGCCCCCGCTGGCCGGCGGGGGGGGTATCCGAAGGAGTTACGGACTGAATTTAGACAGTACAATATTTCGACATGTAGCGAACTTCGAAAACACATATATCGACAAGGTCATTGCTTCGACAGACAACTATTAGACAATACACACCTTCGAATTACCACTACTTCGACAGATGATTATTCGACAGACAATACTTAGACAAGACACATCTTCGAATGCTAGTTTGACAGATTTTTTTAACATTCTCCCAAAATAATAATGCTCTGAAATGTATTAAAAAATGTGCCCTACCTAATTAAATATGTACCCAATCAATTGAAAGATCAATTCCGAAGGGATTTCCGCGAAAAAAATATAAGTTTTATATATTTTGTGGTATCACATAGGGAGTGGACTTATGTATATAGGGCTCCAATAAGATTTCAGCGGCCCAAGCCCAGTCTCACCTGTAAGCCGATACACCTGCTGATTTAAGGAAGAGGGTCTGGCGTAGGCTTTCTTCTCGAGTTCGGGTAGTCAGACGGCAGTCACCCCCATAAAAGCCAAAATAAATCAAATTATAGAAATGAGTAGTTGGAGGGCGAACCCCGAGTACCAATATGCAAATTTTGGATGCAACAAGAATTGATGCTGCAATGTGGATATACTAAACAAATTAGTTTTATCAAGTATGCCGAATTCTGCATTAAACATTTTCCTTTTAATAATTGTTTTTTGAATAGGTATGAAACCTAACAGATTTTGGCTATAAAATCCATTCATATAGATACAATGAATAAATTGATAATCATAATAGCGTAAAATACTTTACAGAATACGGATGATGAAATGGTCGTGAGATTTTTACCAATACTGCTTAATGTCTTAGTTTTTCTTTTAAATATGCCTTGTAAAATAAGATATTACCTAAATAAACTGAAACTATGATTTTCCATTCTTTTAAGTTCCCAAAATAGTTCAAAATAGTTAATATATTGACCAAATTTTTAATTTGATTTTGAATCAAATTATGTCAAAATTTATAACTTTTTAGATTCCTTATTAAATTTTAAATTAATTTTAATAAGCACTATACACATGTAAACGCAACGTAGACTGAGATTAATGTGATGTTATCTTGCACTCCATTGTACCACCCCCCAACTACCTGACCCATACCCCATTTTTACTACCCCAAACTCTCTTAACCTACTCCAACTTACCTATCAACTCAACTGTTCCTACTCCCAGACTATACCTACTCCTACCATGCTCTTATCCTACACACATGTGAAACTCACAACTCCTATTCAACTTCCTAAACTAACCCTTGATATCAATTTTGTCAATTCAATTCTTAACTACTTATCAAATAACCCTATCATGATCTACATAAATTCTGTTACAACTTAATATTAATTTGGCCAATGATCGTCATAGTGAGAAAGAACCCTTATCATGATACGTAGTTACCCTTAGCTCTATAAAGGGATTATGTGCTAATTCTCCGTTAAAATGAATTTCTACTTAAATCCTTATACTACTTAACTTGTAATCATGAATTGTTATAATGAATCTCTACCTACACAATATATTACCTGACCTATTTATACTTTGATAAATTGGATACCTACCTAATGATTTACTTGAACTAACTTTACTTGTTTAATGAAAATCTGTCTAGTCATGATATTACCTAACTTATTAAATACTTGATTATAGTAATACCTACCTAATCTTCTAATAGATCTAGTTTACACTATAGGAATAGAATGTAATATCAATTTCATATATTTTGAGTTTAGAATTTATAATTTTATTCTACAAATAATTGTATTTACTAAGTTCCATGTTTCACCTATAATGATACATACTAAAATATCTAAAACTTAACTTTGTTTCAGTTATTATACAACTATTGATTTCAACATGATATTTGTTTATTCGTCCAATACATAGACTAATTGAGTTCTGTACTTATGTGATTTAGGTATAATTCCTAATCTTATTGGATCAAATACTTTATATGAGATCTTAATTTATTACTAATAACTTTATACAACATGATATATTTGTTTTTCGGTCTAGGGCCCCATGAACACACGCCCAAGACAGTACAGCTCACACCAACTGAGGAATAGCTGTTCCTATGTCTACTAGTAGTTTTACTTACTCCGCCTGGCCAAGACATCTGGCACCCATAAATAGACAAACACCAATTCGAATGGCGTGGAATTACAATATATCATTCCCTTTACTTAATTAAAAGCTTATGGTAAATTATAAGAGTATTCTCTTTTGTATATCCACCTACTAGAGGTATAAAAGTATCATAGAGATGTATATAATAGTCTCTTGATGTAGTACCTACTCAAGGTATACAATAAACTTGGAGAATAATAAATATCCTTTATATTTATTTTTTATGTTAGAATGCATATTTGCAGTAAATGTTTATAGAATCTTACAATAGATTTCAACCTGGAACTACTGTCCACTCCACCAGAACACAATCTAATGTTTTAGGTAGGTAAAGTTGAGTTATAAACTTATTAGTTACCCACATCACCCAAGTTTAACACAAGTCCTTACTAGACTATATGTGTGTACGGGTCTATTGCCCAAGTCTAAGAGATTTGAATCCATTCCATAGTTGGAAAATATCATCTATTATGATAAGACTCTCATTCTCTAGACCATACTCGACTAAGTGAGCAAATACTAAGTCAATTGTTGCAATTGAGAACTATTCTCAGTTACAGTAGAATAGACATAAGTTCTGTTATAACAAAACTAAACCTTGTCGGTTTTCTCCGGTTATTTGCATATAGAATATAACTAACTGCAAAACAACACATGACATGAACGACTCGATCTACAATCGTTTATTATTCACCAAGCTCATAACGTTACCTTTTCTGTTAATACTAAGTTTATCTTTTGTTCATAATATTATTATATCTGATTGTTTATACGAATAGTCTAGTATATGATTGAATACTAAAAATATAATACTATAGGATATTCTATTTGACTTTTAGATTAAAATTTGTTTGTATTCAAATGACCAATTGGACACCTTTAATTACATTTCAAATTTGTAGTTTTTTGAATTAGAATAATAAGAATAATAATACCTTTCTATAATGTACTTTAGGCAAACATTTCATCCTTTGTCAATGAATTTGAAACTAATTATACTTGAATCAGCTCTTAGCTCGTTTATTTGAATAATTTCTGTATTGAACTAAAGAGTTTCACAGTCAAAATTCATGAAATATTACCTTATCGATAATTTGAACTGACCTTGAGGGAATTCGTGGCTGTATCATAGAGCTTAAAAGTCAAGTTCAGACACAAACCTACACACTCTCATAACTTCTTATATAATAATAATAAAATATTTTATTTCTCCTTACAAAAAAGCAAGACGACAAACAATAGAGCCACAGGAAATACAATATTAAAAGCGAAAGTAATGCTCCTAATTCTTGATGCATTTTTTCTTTTGTAAGGAGCTGGTGTCTGATTTAGGTTAATGAAACCTGTGCTACAGATCACCAGGTCCCCACCCCACTAATTGAACATATTAATAGAACACAAGGATCATGAGTATACCATCCTTATATATAAATATATATATATGTACGTACTTATTTTCATTTCCAAGCAAATCATTTCATTTTCAAGCAAATTATGTATGTGTGTCTATAATGCGCATGGGTGTGTTTGTAGGTGAGTGTGTGTGAGAGGGTGTGTATGTATCTATGTATTGGGATATTTGTGTGTACGCACGCGGGTGTGTTAATTGCTGTGTGTAGAATTTTATGTTTGGGAAATAAATCATAACTTGCGAAGGTAAAAAGGCGAGCTCCCTCAGCCCTAGTCTCGGCGGGTCCCTAGAGTAACATTTCCGTAAAGGTATAATCTAATTTTTTCAACCAATCTCTGACAACAGACTTACATTCTTGTATTGACATTGTATAAATACCTAATACCCTGTTTATTTTGTTATATAAATTACAGCTTTGGTAGCCAAAGAAACGATGGGAAAAGCTTGTGTTAAGCACTGGTTTTATACAAACTCTGTCCTTTCTGCGTTTGTTTCTTACATTTTGGAGATCATATGTTAAGAGTCTGTGTTGCCTCATAACAGTGTGCAGCACAAAGAGCTGGCGCACGGTCAAAACATCCCATAGCTTGTATACATCAGCTGTGGGATGGCGAAAAGGTAGACAACGACTCACTTTTAATAGAGCTCGTTGAGCTCTCTCTAGTTTCAAAAAGCGTGTTTTAGGCGTACCTCCCCAAGTCGTGATGCAGTATGTAAGATGTGATTGACATAGAGCGTAATAGACCGTTCTAATTTGTTCTCTGTCCGCAACGTGACGTATTCTTCTGAATATTGCCATAAGTTTACGAGTTCGTGCCGTAATCATATCTATTTGTCTGTGGAAGTTTAAATTATTATCTATCAACACGCCCAAATATTTAATTGAGGATGTGTTTTGTAGGCTAGGGCACGCGCATCCCAATTCACTAACGGTATTATTTCTACAGGAATGCGAAATGATCTTATATGATGAGGGGCCAAGACCGGTTTTTCTCAAGGTGAAGGCCATAAATTTAGTTTTTTCTGTATTAAGGGTTAGAAAATTATCCCGTAACCAATCCGTCACTATATTGAAGCCTTGCTGGGCTCGTGTGAATGTATCCTCCCATGTATCGCCACTAAAGAGCAAGGCTGTGTCATCTGCGAAGGATACAATTTTACCCTGGGGGAGTTCTAGTTTACATAAATCATTAATATATGTTAGAAATAATGTAGGCCCCAGGATACTCCCATTGAGGCACTCCAAACTGCACAGGAAGCTCATCACTAATAAGGTGCTCAATTTTTACACACTGTGCTCTATTTTTTAAATAACTTTCAAGAACACTCAACTGGTTTATATCTTTCTACAACAAACTTTGACGGTTATGAATTATGAATAACATGTCACTGTCCAATACGTTTAGTTCTCTATTGCGTTCCAAGCCTGAGGGTTACTTAACATAACTTAAAATTAGATTTCATAAAGACATAATTATGTGTAAATGCCAGTTTATTCCTAATCCCGGTTTATTATGTGTACCTACATCTACCTATAAGTCTAATCCCTGTGTTTGAACAAATTTTACCCATTTAGACTAATTGTGTGGTGTGTTATGTTCCTAGATAAAGTATACAGATTACAGGAGAGTCAAGCCTGATTTTGACGTGTAGTCTGGGATGTAGCCTTATGACCTTCCCTACCATATGTAATGTGTGCATAAATAAATATATATTTATATAAGACTGAGCTGCTGACTCCAATAAATGTGACTAGGCCAAACTACTGGATATCAACACTCAGATGGCTATTTCGACCCTGAAACTCAGGTAAAGTTGAAAGCTGTCCCGCCATTTTGGATTATCAGCCATCTAGCTAAAGGAGGACACAAGCTTAGTTAACACCGTCAGGTTTCCACTTGTGGCTGCCACATCGACAGTCTTACCTATTGGGATTCCCTAGCTATTCCTAAGGCCTCAGGCGCCTAGCCTAACTTCTTAATCCTACTATCCCCATTCGAACTCCTAAAACAACATATCGTGTCAGGAATGGCCGTTGAGCAGACTCACTCGAACGAACTACGCTTTCATATCTGAGATATTCAGCGTCGCCAGGAAAGGTGTCTTGCTACCATTCCAACAAAATGCTGTTAACGCGACATTTCAACCAATGTTCGAGCTAAAATTCACAAAAGAATTATGATTCTACACAAATGTAACGCGATTTTATCAGACTATAGTGAATTAACGCGATTTTCAATGTAAAAAAACGTTTCAATCAATTCACAAAGCAAGGTTTCACTAGTTTACCACAAATTTTCCAAAATCTCGCTTGGTAACCCGCCCTCCGGTGACCCACGTTAGATGTCTCCAAAGAGAATCCCCGAGAATCGCGCCAAAAGGTCCCCAAATCCCATCTTCCTCACTATTTTCGCGGTCTAAATCGGCGGGAGCCTCTTTCCACCAATCAGCGTCTCTTAATATCCTTTTTTTTTATTTTCTACAAACCCCGCAATATTTCTAGACCAATCCAGTGTTTTTCCCCCAATGCTCCCAACTTAATAAATATCATTTTTTTAATTAATAATATTAATTCCCTGTGCGAAATATTTACTTTATACAATTTAAAACGCTTAACTAAATTAAAATTTCTTCCCTTTTAATTTAATTTCCTTCTTTGTAATTCATTCTATTTATTTACTATTATAAAATAACTTTCAGATCGGAAGTTATCTACATATTTTATAAAACAAGCTACCTTAGAATTCTTTTTTTTTTCTTCTGAAAAGTATTTCTTTCATTTATTCTTTCAATTTAGTTAACAAAACCCCATTTATTAAATCTATTCCTTATTATTATAATATATCTTCAATAATATTGTAGCAATTTAAAATTATTAATATTTAAAAGAACTACAAATAATTTATAATTTGTTGAGAAGCGCCATCTACCAGAAACCCGAATTATTACTTAGATCAATCGCTACTATGACGCAATGTGGTAGACGCTTCCTTTCATTACACTTACCAACAACCTAATTTCATTTATTAAATTCTTTCTTTAAAACAGATTATTTCCTGAATTGTATTGCAACAATTCATCGTTATTTAATTCTAAATATCATATTTCTCAACCTAATTCTTTACTAATAACAGCGCCATCTCTTAGAAAATCGATTTATTACTTATAAAGACATGTGACATTCTGTCTCGTTACACCATGCATTTGCACTACGCACTACGTAGTTGTGACGTCACTTCTACGCACCATTCGGTATGGAGCGTTTTTGGGTGGCTCAGTAAAATTTAATTTTCAAAATTAGATATTTTTAAAACTATTTGTCATAAGAATATTTCACTTCAACAGTTCACTATTATTATTATGAAATAAAAAATAAACAATTTACAAAAAAATGGCATCGTCCTTATTATCAGATTCACTCCAAACGTTCAGATAGATACGTCAGCTCAAATCAACACGAGTAAAAAAATTTGTATTGCAAGGCATAAAAGTTGCATCACCAATTTCAGTAAATGAAATAAGTATCAGGCGAATGAAACCTGAAATATCGATGCGATAGTGCTCCGTTGCGGTCTCAATACAGCCCAATTAGTCAGCACAGACTTCCGCACGTTTTTGCCCGACCACTAATAGGCAAGATCTCACTGCGAAGACGTTTACATCATCCGGGATGACTTGTGCGTGATAGACTCGACAGGTTAGATAGAATTTCTTATTAATTAATGGCTACTAGTCTATTACAAAATAAAAAAATAAACTAAAAAGCCGACGAGTTACCGATGTATGAACAGTATTAGCTGCGCATGCTCAGTGTTGAAAGTATTTTTGTTAATTAGAAATTTCTATAATCTCTGTTTTTATTCAATGTCAGGCTGTAAATATGTATGACTTGCAACCGAGAAATAGATTCTGTTAATTTATTGCCTATTTTGTGTTAAAACGAGAAAAGCACTAAATATCATTGAGACAATGGTTAATTCAACTTTATACAATAGTAGAAGTTAGCTCTGTTAAACATGAATGCGCCAACCTGCGTGAGATTAACATTGCAAACTGTTTTCGAACTAGCTTCCATAAGTGAATTAACTTTTATGGATGGCTAATACAATGGCATAATAATAGATAGTATTCACGTTCACATTATATTAGTTCAATATAGTAATAGAATATTAATTCTGTTGTTGTTCATGAACATTTGCTATAATACATATAGCAAATGTTCATTTTACCATCTAAAATTAGGTAAAACTACTTAAATAATTATTTGATCGTTATAATTATCATTTGATTTTAGGGTATAAAAAAAAATATTTTTAAATATTATTAGGTCATAATGATGGGTGTGCGTTGTTTTATAGACAATTGTTTTAAATAATTTCGTTTTACAGAAAATGTTTCGCATAATTTCGTTTCATAGAATAATCAATATACAGAATACTTACGATTTTTAAATCATTGATTTTTGTTTCACATAAAGTTTAACATTAGAATAATCATATCATAGAATAACAAATCAAATATTCTTTATCATTATATTGTTTATTTAATATAAAACTTATTACCAAGAATAACATATATTATCAAAGTGAGAGTTTCTAAACGTTTCAATTCATACCGTTCATTTCAGTCAAATAATCTACAGGTGAAGCTATACTTTTTTAAATATAACGATAAGTTAATACAATAAACGATTCTGGGTGGTAATATTTCTGGGTGATTAAAAAAAAATAACCACGAAGGCTAAGGCGGGAGCTCCGCTCCGCTTCGCTCCCGTCTCAGCCGTCTAACCTAACCTATCCGATTCGGGGTAATCTGAGTCGGGGTGTTAACTATAATGACGTTTTATTAACAAGTTAATAACAAATTGATTTTATTTTATTTTACAGAAGAATTCAAGCAAACAAATTTGCAACAAAATATGCGAAAGATAAAAAATTCTATATTGATATGAAATTATTCAGAAATTCAATTACTACAAGCAATCGGAAAAAATTTAAAATTGTTAATGTTACAGTTAAAAATAAATGTGATTTGGAAAATTATAAAGGTGGTTTAATATTCTTTTAAAAATAATTCTACAGTTTGATAAACTTATCAAACTGTAGAATTATTTTTAAAAGAATATTAAACAAAAAAATGTGATTAAAAATTCATTCAATTGTGTTTCTGTGAAATATATTTCATTGTAGTAGATTGTTTTTGAAACAATAACATTCGAAATAAAAATACCTATAAGGACCAAATATTATATGAAACATTTTCTGTGAAACGAAATTCTATGAAATTTCTTTCTGCGAAATAAGGGGCTCCCCATAATGATCATTAGACCTTTTATAGTATATTAAACGTTACACCCCCATTTTTATATATTCAAACCTGTATATTCCAAAAGGGTAGGCAGAGAACCACACCAGCGATTACATAGCCTATAGTCGTTTACCAGCCACATTTTTATACGCCGTGCAACTACTGTAAATTTCTTAACAAAAACACCCAAACACACCATACGATCACATCAGATTTTTCATATCAACCAAATAATATCTTCTCAATATTAAAATCATATCCGATCTGTAAAATCGGGTAGTGTAAAAAGATTTTTAGAGTACTAAGGGATTATAGGCTCGGCTCAGCACACAATTACGCAGGTCAAGCGTGCACTCGCCTCGTACTGCCACAATTCACAAAGCTAACGTCAGACAACTCTATGCGCCTACTCATTACTATATTGTTTACTGTAAATCCTCTTTCTTTAGTCACAGAAAATACATTACTTTTAATGTAAGCGACATCAATGTACAAACATGTTTTAACAATAGGTATATGGTTTTGAGATGAGTCAGGGTGAATTAGGACGAAATATCTAATTATAGCCAACACATACTGCACAAAAAATATCAATCAAGAAACTTATATGTCTAAGTTTTTATAATTTTAAAATAAAAATAATAGTTCATTATTGCAAAGGCCGTGAAATAGGCAACTGAAAGTCGAGTATGAGTTTGAAGGCAGAGCCGTAGGCGAGGACTTCACTAATACGAGATAGGTAATTGCCATTTCCGCCGAGACATATATATATAATGCTTTTCTCAAAAGAATGCAGGTAAATAAAACATACTTGCTTTTTAGCAGTGATGAGCACGGGGAGGAGGTTTTATTTCAATGTGTAATATTAGCACTAACTTCCGATTACAATTTTCAGAATGATTCAATACGGTTCACGGTTGTAGGGATAATCAATTGCACATCTTAAGAAGAAAAGCATTTTAAAATATAAAAGCAGAAATCCTTTTACATTCATAAAATAGTACAAGGATATGGATAAAATAAGAAGGAAATCAATGAATTTATATTATTTTATTAGAGTGCACCTACAGTAATCAAAGCCTCTAACTATCAACTACAAAATCTTACTAATAAAGTTAAATTACTTATTAATTGAATAATGAACGGATCTGAATGAAATTTTGCACAAAGATTGAAGTTCAAATAGCACATAGACTTTTTATCTCGAGAAAAGGTCCCTGTGGTCCACGGGAACCATATTTGACGTAGGTGTAGTCCAGGGTCTAGTTATATAAATAATTAAGTTGTTAAGTTATACGTACACCACCTGGCTCTGGGCTCCTAGCATCGCTATGTTCACATTTTAGACGGTTCAGGCCAGGTAACTACTCCACCGTATTATTCATGAAATGTTACCAGTGTTGTAGCACATGCAGTAATAAGGTATAACTTAAAAGTTTTCCGAGTAAGTCTTACTTTAGAACAATGACTTACACTGAAAAAAAACGCATACATACTTGAATTTCTGATAGAAAATCTTAATCAGATACTGCAAACAATAATGAGCTTCAAGGAAGCACGCGTAAATCGACGTGGGAACTTCGGCTAGCAGTTATCTAGACGTTAACATCATAAACATCGATCCATTTAACTTAACTGTAGTGAACGCATCTAGCTGGTATTCTTGAAATATGCAAAGCGTACTCACGACCGTGAGCCGCGTAGGTAATAGCGCATGAGATGCTCACAGCTAAATCCAGCTCTAAGCTATGAATGGAAAAATGTAGACTCTCATCACGTTAGCCGACTATACATTACGAGCTATTCAGCGACGATCTTGTTGAATCAACCAAATGGCCGATAAGGTTCTAAATAAGATTGAGTGTAGGAGACTATAAGAATTGTGTTCTAAGTAAAAGAATACTTGGCACACAATTCTTGCAGTCTCTTATACAATAGGTTGAAAAACAGAGATGGCGACAAAAACACATAAAAAATTATTATTGATGTCAAGAATATTTTACCAAGATGTTATGTTACCAAAACTGTTATATATGGGTAAGTTGATTTGCATTTGCACATAATTCGCAGGGGAGATTAAGCTACTTATAGTCGTCAAAAATTAGAGCCTAAGGTCTGTGTTGATCAATAAGTCAGGACAAATAAATTAGCGTTGCTAGCTTAGTGGTTAAGGAGAGGGGTTTATGATCCCGGTTTCGGGTCCTGGGTCGAATCCTGGCCATTACACTACCGACGTCAACCCACTCCTAATACAAGCAGTTTAGTTTAGTTGGAGGGATTAGGGGGGAATACTAGCCATTGAGGTTACTAATATTCTTCCAAAACGACGACCCAATTTAGAACTGAGGATCCTAGTGTGGGATCTAGAGAGCCACTGATGTATGTTTTAATTATTTTGAGATAATAAATATTATTATTATTTGCTTTATTAACTTTATATACATATCTTCTTCTTCTTTCTTCTTCTTCTTCTTCTTCTTCTTCTTCTTATATATAAAAATGAATTGCTGTTCGTTAATCTCGCTAAAACTCGAGAACGGCTGGACCGATTTGGCTAATTTTGGTCTTGAATTATTTGTGGAGGTAATGAGAAGGTTTAAAAGGTGCTATCGATTGAGGCAGTACGAAGTCTGCCGGGTCAGCTAGTAAATTATATTTTTAAATATAAATAAAAAATAATTACGATATACAACCTCATTACTGAAGAACGTAGATGATGCATTCGGTATGCAGTAAGCAGTGTACGGACTCTCCTATCCAGGGCATCCAGCTCAATCTGAGACCATCTGAGTATGCCAAAGGAGAAGGTTAACACTGGCATGACCCAATCACCTTGTTACCGCCCGACAAAAAACTCTAGTACTTTTTTCAGTAAAAGAAGCGCTCCCGTAGCGATTGTTTCATACACGACCCGACTCATTATCACCTAACGCCTGTGACATACCCAAATACTTGTAGGTTTCATTTCCAGAGATAGATTTAAGTTTTAGGAATCTGAGCCCTTCAGATTCCACAACCTGGCCTCTCTTTACATGCATTGTGAAAGAATTACTAAAGGTTTCTATTACCTTTAATAACTCTATCAGCTGGGTATTGTTGAGGGTAAATAATTTCAGATCATCCATGTAAAGGAGGTGGAATAGAACCCGGCCACCTCTCCGCAAACAATAGCCTAGCCCTGAATCCTCCAGAATGGTACTTAAAGGATTCAAAGCCAAACAAAACCAAAAAGGGCTCAAACTGTCGCCCTGGAATATACCACGTTCAATCTTTATTATTTTGCCGTCACCTTGAATATATCGAGACCCTGGATAGCGAAGAACGGTTCTCCATTGCCTCATATATGCCTTCAAGAAGGTGCAAAGAGTTGTATCAATTTTATACAACTCAAGCACCCTCAAGATGTGTACCCCATGTATGTGGCACGGAGTCATATACCTTCTTATAATCCAACCAACACGTTACCAGATCCTTTTGATTACGGCGAACCTGCTGGTTGATGGTCGTGTCAATGATAAGGAGCTCTTTAGTACTACGAGCCCCACTTTTACGTCCATTCTGAGATCAGGAGAGAATATTATTATTTATTATTAATTTAAGCAAGGTGTTAAGCAATTATTTTAATAAGGCTACAGAAAGCTTCATTTTCAGAAACTATTTTACTCTTAGAAAGTAGAAGTACCATAAATCGTTACACATAAATAAAGGAAGGGTTCGGCTCTCTCGTTTGTGGCACGCACGTTGCGGCGGCGTGGGTGCCTCTCACCGATATGTCTCGGTATAAAACAAACGAGAGGCTGCGATGCGCTGCGTGAATCGTGACAGGCCCGCACACCCTGCGCTGGATCATCGTGTCTCGGTCGTACGTCACATAGGTTTTGTGTACTCAGACTGTGTCTATGACAACGAAACAGTCTCCTTATTAGTGGTGTGAGTTCAACAAAATTTTAGGCGCTATACTACTAGACTGGCTGTATGCAACAAAAAAAGTTGGTGTTTTTTTTATAATGGTACCGACAATATGTCCTCACCTCGCCAGATGGTAAGCTAAAGTTAAAGTCTCAAGAATGAGGGTCACCATTACAGACACCGATGGTGCTACAATGATGGCCTTCAGCTTGACGGCGAAGTCATGATGGTGCGGCAAAGAAATAAGTTTTGTAACTGTCATATAGAAGGCATTACAAAAAGGTACGCTAGATGCCAAAATAAAATTTAAAAACATTTTACCCATGATTTGTAAATTTGAACACTGTCTCTTAAGATACAGGATATATCCTAGTTTAAGAGACAGGGTTTATCAGAAACCGTTAACAAATACTGAT
This sequence comes from Cybosia mesomella, assembly GCA_946251805.1. Lineage (NCBI taxonomy): Eukaryota > Metazoa > Arthropoda > Insecta > Lepidoptera > Erebidae > Cybosia > Cybosia mesomella. Next base: position 12,660,890 of record OX276396.1, on the reverse strand, counting down.
CCTCTTTACATGCTTTGTTAGATATAGTATCGTGATCTACTTAATGTTAACTATGTATACTTTTATATCAATAAAGTTTTTTTTTCAAATTTATTATATCATAATTAAATAGTTGACCCGTTCCAACTTCGCACGAGGAAACATCATAAAAAAGATACTATGACTCGATTGCACTGCCACCTACATGAGTGTACAGAATCCATTCAGCTGTTTCTTCGTGAAAGACCAATAACTTTCACACTTATAATAATAGTAAGAAGTACGAAGGGAAATTTGCGTGTTATATGATAAACTATTGTTATAAAACTAATTAAATATTTATTATATATTTAGCGATAAGGTCGCCCATTGTACATTTAACTGTATTACGGTTATCCATGCTACATTGTCTTCAAACTTAACGTTGGTGTACAATAAAGAGTTGTCTATCTATCTATCGATATCCACGATGTAATAAATAAAATCATATAAATTAATAAGTCCACCACTCGGTAGTAAGGATTGTCTTATCGCACAGAGACTGAGCACAAAATACGGTTGGATACTGGCCACTACGCCTCGGGCTCGAATACAACAATATTTATTCAATTTCCTAAGGAGTTATATCTCCACTCATTATTTCGTTTCACAACCTCTGTGGCGTAGCGTAGAGCGTTCGACTGCTACATCGGAGGTCGTGTGTTCGATTCTTGCTCATTGCAAATATCATGCATGAATATGATGCTACTATCTACTACAATAAAATAACAAAGTTCATCACATTATTAACATCTTTTAAAAATTATTTTCATAGTTACAAATACAAACGTAGCAATTATTAAATCATTATTAAGTACAATTATTTTATCGCTCTTTTAAAATAGTGTTCATAACCTTTAAAGGTTATTAAACACTATTACGATACAATAGCTGTTAGTTCATAGGTGTTATATTATTATTTTTATGTGGGTACAATTAAAATGCTATTGCATTGATTTATGCGTGTATGTCGAAGTGCGATAGGAACAGCGGTGCACGCAATTTCTCGGCCCACATAAGGTGGCCCCGCACGACGCTTGCTCTTATGAACATGCCTTTATTAGGTTGGCATATTTTCCAATTTCAGTGCTTGTTACGGATTTAATATTTAGATAAGTACAATTTCTGATTTACTTTTTAAAAATATTTTAATATGTCATTCGTGTCAAGTTAAGAGTGAGTCAAGAATATTATTTACTAGCTGTCTCGTTAATTATTGCTTAATTTTCAGTTCTGTATCATCGTCATGTCCATGTTCATATAGGAATCGAAGAGGTGTTTCCTTTCCAAATGATACGTATGTGAATTAATATTGTTATAATGTATAAATACCACCCGCTTTTCGCCATTTTTCAGCGTAAGTATCCCTATTTCGAGTCTAATCCTGCGCTTAGTTTTGTTAAACTAGTACTTAACATTTATTTTTCCGGTTTCCTTAACAAAATGTTGGCACTAAAGATAGTACAAGAAGATTTCGACTTTGGTGTTAGAAAAACAAAATTTCAGTCAGTTTCAGTGGTTTTCAGTTTTTAATCGTGTAACCTATTAATAAAATAGTAACATTGAAATGAAGTTAATTTTCATTTTAATCTGTAATAATATGTGTTAGGGGCCCAAAAAACTGGCTAGTATCTTCATATAATATCGCACTGGGCGATGTCAATTCACCATCGAACCCGGTAGGTGGCACTGCATTCGGTTTATATTATTGCTGGAGTGGGCCATATTGTCTATCTATACTATTATAAAATTGTAAATTAATTGTGTGGAGATATTTACAAAAAAGTACTTGGGTTATACGAATACAAAAATATGTTTTTTGGAATTCTTGTCTGTTTGTTAGCGGTGGACGTAAAAACTTCTGGGCAGTCTGCGGTTTTTTTCTGTTAGAAAGCTCTTGGTCAGACTTAAAATCTGCCGTATGTTCTGCAGGAGGTTGGTAATCGACTTTTGGTCATATCTCTGGTTCTACTTAACTAATTGCAATTAAACATATATGGCAATGATTAAGTAAGAAACATCCTAACATCTTCACAAACTTTCACATTTATAATAGTAGTAGGAGTTGTCTTAATCAGTTTACTAAAACAAAATTAAACAAAAGACGAAATTTCAAAAAGTAAATAAGAGTAAAATAATCCTCCATTTATAACCTTGTTAAAGAAAGATACATGCTGGCCATAAAAGTCGTTAACGTTTAAATTACAAAGCGACTGCACCGACCGAGACTGCAATTAATGTTTGTCCCATTCTGCAACAATTAGCCGATCTATGAACCGGTGTGAAGTTTGCGCCGAGTGTAATAAGCTCAGGCATTTGATTTGTTATAATAATAGTCTTATATAATAATGACGTAAGCTTATCTCATATCTATTTTTTTTCTTGCGGAAATCCCATAGGTTTCCCCTCGCCGGCCAGCGGGCTTTGTCGGGCTTGAACTGACTAAAACCGCACGCCGTCTCGGGTTGCCTATAAGGCATTTCCCTCACACTCCGACTGACCCTGGGCCATCTCCGGTTTCGAGATGGCCCTTCAAGTGACCTCCGGCGTCTGAGTCACCTGCGACAGCCCATATCTAACAATTAGGTACCAAGGTAACTAAATTGGGTGTGTTAATAAATATTCTATGACTACTATGACTTTTTACACAGCGCTTTCTAGACCCAAAGTAAGCATAGTTTAACTAGCTTGTGTTATGGGTTCCAGAATGCGGATAAACATACTTATATACTTTTTTTTTGTAAATACATACATATTATACATAGAAACACCCAGACCAATGCAAATAGACATATTCATGCATACAAATATTTGCACTGAGCGGGAATCGAACCTGCGCCCCCTGTCGTCGCCAATTCCAGTTATATCCAAAGCATGCACTTTGAAGCTTGTGGTTCACTCTGCTACAACTACCTTTTTTATGGTTTATCTTGATTTTAACGGGAGTGTCAGTCGTCTGACCCCCCAACCACCAGAGGAAAGAACCTGAAACCTGCGACGGAGCCTCGTCCGTCAATAAACAGGTGTACCGTACCACCTTGCAGGTGTTGTTGACTAGGTCCCGAACGTCTTGATGTAGTCCCATAAACCTGTAATCCCTATTCAAAGTATTACAATATAGCTATTAATGAAATACACTTTATGCACATTTTTAGGGTTCCGTGCCTCAAAAGGTAAATTAGGAACCTTATAAGATCACTCTCTTGTCCGTATATCCGTAATGTAGCCACCGATTTTCTCAGGAATGGGTGGACCTAGCAAGTTGAAATTTATATCAGAAAGTAGATGAGTAACTTTTTTTTTTCGTGCGGAAATCCCTTCGGATACCCCCCCCCCCTCCCCGCCAGCCAGTGGGGGTGGTTATGTCGGGCTTGAACCGACTAAAACTGCACGCCGTCTCTTTAGAGTTGTGCGAAAAATTATAAGTACCAAAATGTACCATAATTTTCAACACTTTTTTTATTTTTCGGAATTTTCCCTTTACTTGTGCTGAACGACCTTGCTTTTAACCAACAATTCTAGGTGAACCGGACGTAGGTTTTGGGTCGAAAACCTATGTGTTAGTTCCGGTTGACGTACAGTCACAAAATTTGGCAAAATAGGAGGTCTTACAGCCGAAATAAAGGAAAAATTTCAAAGAATAATTAAATTTGAAAATTAAGGTAAATTATGGCACTTATACCTTAAGAATCGCTTTACAAATTCAATAACCGAATAGGAAAAAATCGTAATGCTTATAATCATGTCTCTTTCTTGATTGAAACTCAAACCTTTTTTTAAACTAAGCTTGAAATGAACAATTAAACCAGGATTAACTTTATATCTTAACGATGTTACAAAGTGGTATAGTTGTGCATTTAAGCATCGGTCGGCCTTTTCCCAACTCAGTTGGAGTCGGCTTTCAGTCTAATTATGAAACGAATGAATATTAATATTTGTCGAGAGGCGACCATTCCTTGACTTCGCACTCTGACCTTCACAACCCACTGATATCGAAGTTCTTTTTCGCTAATAACGAATGCCACTTATGTTCGTAATGCAACCGGGACCGCCGGCTAACCTCGGCCCTCTCCTCTACACTTGTGCATCTACTCTACATTCCACCTTCACTTTTAAAAATAGGAGTACTGTTGTTATATAGAATTTAATGTGTACCACCAACTTGGGATCCAGATGTTTATCTAATCAAACCTAAGAAAAAGTAAAATACAACAAGACTTCCAGACGCTGTGAGCTCATTCATTGTAGTTCGGGTGCTTTTAGGTAACTTATACTTCAAAATATAAGAAAACCATCGTCTTAGTCTTCCTGGGTCCTGGCTCCTCCATCCTGGCTGAAAAGCAACCGAAAACGTCGGGATCAACGTAAATAATAAAAATATATCGCCATAGCACCCATTATAAATATTTTTATTTTTATTTGTAATATTTGCTGCCGACCATATCATCTCTTATGAATTGAATTTTGTTGGTTTGCTTCATTTAATTGATATAACAGCTGTCAAAATGTATACTTAAGATTTGATGAACTAGCCACACATAGTCGGTTCAAGCCCGACATAACAGGGGGGTATCTGAAGGGATTTCCGCACGAAAAAAAAAAAAGGTACTAAAACACAAGCCTCTCTTCTTTTGATCTCAACGTCTAAGCAAGGCTATTTTATATCAAGTGAAAATCCCGTTACACAAAACAGTGTAACAGTATAACTTCGTTACACAGACAATTCGTATTATTTTTGATTCTCTATTGGTGTCTGCAATATTCAGTTCAAATCATAGTGCGTTGGAAAATTTAAACTACAGAATACCGTTGAGCCAGACGTTGAAAACACTCTATGTAATGCCTAGTATGTTAAAATTTAGTATAGCGTAGCCTAAGAAATCCAAGGCATGGATACATATAAACGTATACATGAGATTATCATTGTAATAGTAAATAGAGTGTGAAAATCTTACGAGATAAACATTTTTAGTTCATATAAAAATGTTGAACGCAGCTGCATGTTGAAATTGCTGTCATCAAGAAACTTAGTCATTTGGTCATCCAAGATGTAAGCGTGCGCGGTATTGTCCCATCTAGCATTTTTTTTACTGTTATCAATCAGAATCCGACGCCCAAACTTTCAATAAACTGCAAAACCAGATTTTAGTGGATTCAAAGGACTAAAAACTACACTAACGACTAACTAACTAATAAACGAATTAACAAGCACTTTCTTGCTTGCCATGTCTGCTGTTAACAACTATTTTTTGTAAAGTAACTGCGTGTGGCATTTAGGTGCTATTTAATGAATAATTTGTGTATACTATTAACTTATTTTGATATAATTTTTTATGCCTTGACCATACACAATTGAAGTTTAGTCACAGTCTATTTTTGTCCTTTTTTGGATTCTGGAACTTATCACCCAAGTTCCAGAATCCAAAAAAGGGCCAAAATAGACTGATTGTTGCACTACATAATGGTGATGATGAACAATACGAAGTCATATTGTATTCACAAAATATGAAGTCGAGTCAAATATTTGTTGTATATAAGCGATACTGTAAAACCGAACACTAAGCGGAAACTCGCCGACGTCGTGCTAAAACAAACTCGGCCTGAAGCTGTGGGCGTGCCCTGTGCGATCGTAAGGCACGCGCCGATGCTCAAGATTATTTAGCTATAGCAATTGATGCGCCTCTAGAAACTAACTCGATTATAACTGGAATTCTTGATAGGCATGTCGTTCAAGGAAAAAGTAATTCCTGAGGTCCCCATCTGTAATTGTAACATAATTTCGATTAGAAACCAAAACCTTTGATTCTATTACATTAGTAATAGCAAAAGTACCAAAATCATAACTCTTCAGAAACTCTGAGATCAAAATCTTCGCGTTAGTCCTGATTGTATCCGAGGTTCCGGGGTCCTCCTTCTGTCTGTTAATCCTCCACTGCGCACGGTCATGAGTATATAGATACTCATGAAGTGAGTCCATGTCATCTTCTACGACATCAACCCAGCGCTTCTTGCGTCTACCCTTCTTACCGGAGCCCGCTGGAGGCGTCATGGCCTCGTCATTTGTTACCCACCAGCGAAGGCGAACTAAAACACTTAATTGAAAATAATGGATTCGGTCGACTATATCGTAGATGTCTTGTATGAACTATATGGGCGCGTAGAGATAGTCAATATACAGGATGGTAACGTTAAGTGTGTCCAGACGATTATTTCATTATTTTTAAAGATATTACGAAACTACTAATGTATAAGAGGACATTAAAAGTTAAATAACGATAAGTAGAAACATAAAGAAAAATAGAAATAAAATAAACATTAAAAAAGTAAAAATAAATTTTATGTGTTCACAATTTGTATTCCACCATGTATATTGCAATCTCGTTTATTTGCACATTAATATCTATAATAGTATCAATTTATCGCGTTTGCACATCTAAAACTTCAATATTATCAATATATATTGACAAGATCGCGATATATATTGACTGTCTCCACGCGCCCTATAACAAACCACAGACAGCATTAGGGAAGCTCTGTATTCTCTTGTGCTAAATTAAAACTGCTCGCGTTTTTAGGGTTCCATAGTCAACATAAAACCCCTATGTTTTAGATATGTCGATCCGTGTGTCAGCAACTGCGAGACCCTTAGTTGTGGAAAGCTGTAATTTAGTATGGATATACATAATAGTCATAAACAAAAATAAAATCATAACAGCCTTTATGTTAGTCAAGCAATTTTTGTATGCGTCATTATAATGGGCAAATACGGAACGCGTACATACCTACATAGCGCGTGTCTCGACATGCACTCGGCTGGTTTTTATTAATTATTTAAGAAATAAGACAACGACACGACAACGAGACGATGACGTACACTGGGACAGACATAACGTACAATAGGTATAAATAGAAAATATCCTTTATGCAGACCTAACTATTTATATTAAGGATGTAGGTAGTAAGAAGTACAACCCTAAATATTCTACTATTCGTCGATCTGCTAACTCGCTCTCGTTACCAGAAACTGATGATACGTTACTGAACGTACCTTTGTGCCAATTATAAGATACAACCTGCGCCCTCGCGGTTTTACCTGCGGTAAATTTTATTGGCCAAGTAAGTATATGAAAATTTCCTCATATGAATATATTGCCTCTCAAGGAGATCGGTTAAAATAAATTATATTGGATTTTATTTCGATCTCATATATAAGTATGAATAATATAATATGTCTGAATAATACTATAATTATATATAATATCACACGCAGCTCTGTAATGCGCTAAGAGTTAGCACCATAAATCTAATGTTAAGAATAGAAGGGTTATCGCTTGAGCTTTCTTTCTCTTCTTACTATTAAATAAATAAATTAGATAAAAATCTTTATTTGACACAAAGTGTAGTCATAGGTTGAGATACATTCATATTTTTACAAATGATAGCTAAATAAATAATAATATATCTAGATCTCAAAAAGGTAATGACGCTTATTTCTAACCTAGGCTATACTTTTATATACATATTTAGCCTGTATGTTGGAAGACAGTGGATTCAGTCATGTTGGTTTCAACAGAATTAACTGTTTTTTCGCTTTGTTATCTAGCTATAACTATGAACACGTTAAGTAGCTTATGTGTATTAGGGCGTGTGTGAGGGTGTGAGGATGTTTATGTTCATGTATCAATAATCGTATTAGAATTTGTATGTAAAATTAGGGATATCAGCACGTTACAATTATGTAGTAAATTACTGCATTTTCCATACTCTACATATTCAAGTAGGTCTTCTATGCAAACACGCCAAAGCTTGAAACAATAACAATGCAATCATGCCCACAACTACTTTTACATTTGCTTGCAGATACTTATGAATCTTTATAAAAATATGATATAGAATAGGTAGATACAGAAGAGAAGTAACACACACACCATGAATTTCGTTAGAGACTGAGCCGGAAGTAACTGAGCATCTACCAAGCTTTATAGCTTGATAGGCGCCTCGCCTCACACTTTATCTCTATCACTTTAAAATAAAAAAAAATATTTTATTCGTTATTTATATTGTTAGCATACTTATTTAGATGGATTACTATGGATATGGGTGGACTAAACTAGGTATCTAATAATGTAACTGGATACTAAAATAAAATTACCTTTAAATAACCCTGTTATGTTGTTATTTTTATTTTACTTTTTTTTATTTTAGATATTACGAAACTACTAATGTATAAGAGGACATTAAAAGTTAAATAACGATAAGTAGAAACATAAAGAAAAATAGAAATAAAATAAACATTAAAAAAGTAAAAATAAATTTTATGTGTTCACAATTTGTATTCCACCATGTATATTGCAATCTCGTTTATTTGCACATTAATATCTATAATAGTATCAATTTATCGCGTTTGCACATCTAAAACTTCAATATTATCAATATATATTGACAAGATCGCGATATATATTGACTGTCTCCACGCGCCCTATAACAAACCACAGACAGCATTAGGGAAGCTCTGTATTCTCTTGTGCTAAATTAAAACTGCTCGCGTTTTTAGGGTTCCATAGTCAACATAAAACCCCTATGTTTTAGATATGTCGATCCGTGTGTCAGCAACTGCGAGACCCTTAGTTGTGGAAAGCTGTAATTTAGTATGGATATACATAATAGTCATAAACAAAAATAAAATCATAACAGCCTTTATGTTAGTCAAGCAATTTTTGTATGCGTCATTATAATGGGCAAATACGGAACGCGTACATACCTACATAGCGCGTGTCTCGACATGCACTCGGCTGGTTTTTATTAATTATTTAAGAAATAAGACAACGACACGACAACGAGACGATGACGTACACTGGGACAGACATAACGTACAATAGGTATAAATAGAAAATATCCTTTATGCAGACCTAACTATTTATATTAAGGATGTAGGTAGTAAGAAGTACAACCCTAAATATTCTACTATTCGTCGATCTGCTAACTCGCTCTCGTTACCAGAAACTGATGATACGTTACTGAACGTACCTTTGTGCCAATTATAAGATACAACCTGCGCCCTCGCGGTTTTACCTGCGGTAAATTTTATTGGCCAAGTAAGTATATGAAAATTTCCTCATATGAATATATTGCCTCTCAAGGAGATCGGTTAAAATAAATTATATTGGATTTTATTTCGATCTCATATATAAGTATGAATAATATAATATGTCTGAATAATACTATAATTATATATAATATCACACGCAGCTCTGTAATGCGCTAAGAGTTAGCACCATAAATCTAATGTTAAGAATAGAAGGGTTATCGCTTGAGCTTTCTTTCTCTTCTTACTATTAAATAAATAAATTAGATAAAAATCTTTATTTGACACAAAGTGTAGTCATAGGTTGAGATACATTCATATTTTTACAAATGATAGCTAAATAAATAATAATATATCTAGATCTCAAAAAGGTAATGACGCTTATTTCTAACCTAGGCTATACTTTTATATACATATTTAGCCTGTATGTTGGAAGACAGTGGATTCAGTCATGTTGGTTTCAACAGAATTAACTGTTTTTTCGCTTTGTTATCTAGCTATAACTATGAACACGTTAAGTAGCTTATGTGTATTAGGGCGTGTGTGAGGGTGTGAGGATGTTTATGTTCATGTATCAATAATCGTATTAGAATTTGTATGTAAAATTAGGGATATCAGCACGTTACAATTATGTAGTAAATTACTGCATTTTCCATACTCTACATATTCAAGTAGGTCTTCTATGCAAACACGCCAAAGCTTGAAACAATAACAATGCAATCATGCCCACAACTACTTTTACATTTGCTTGCAGATACTTATGAATCTTTATAAAAATATGATATAGAATAGGTAGATACAGAAGAGAAGTAACACACACACCATGAATTTCGTTAGAGACTGAGCCGGAAGTAACTGAGCATCTACCAAGCTTTATAGCTTGATAGGCGCCTCGCCTCACACTTTATCTCTATCACTTTAAAATAAAAAAAAATATTTTATTCGTTATTTATATTGTTAGCATACTTATTTAGATGGATTACTATGGATATGGGTGGACTAAACTAGGTATCTAATAATGTAACTGGATACTAAAATAAAATTACCTTTAAATAACCCTGTTATGTTGTTATTTTTATTTTTTTTCGTTGACTGTAACACAATTAATAAAGCATTATATTGTTATATTAAAACATATAACAATATAATGCTTTATTAATTGTGTTACGCTTATATTATTTTATAATTATGTATAACGACAATATTATAATATTACTCTAAGTCATAACAACATTATTTTCTTTACCTCGCCAGTTCACATCCCCATGGTTAGTAACAGAAGTACATTGGCTGCGTAAAGAGTAAAACTGAAACTTACGAGTATGCTTTTAGAACCTGTCTGAATGTGGCAGTTGAGATAATAATCGTTCACATAGGGCGGTCGAGTGAACCTTGGGTAGTTATTTAATTAATTAAAACCTCACATTTGCTGATACGAGGGTATTAATCCAAAGTGTCAAGTAATAGGAGCTAAGTGCAATCACTAATCAAGATGCAGGTGCCTCCCAGGTGCGTTCCGAAATTCATTTTGTTAAGTGCATCTAGTTTGAACACTATAGCGTATCACTATTGGAAGTATACAAAATTAACGTCTGAACATTGTTTGCGTATTAATTAGCAATCTGTCAACGTCTTACACTAAATAGTCCGTCGACGCCTTATCAACGCAACGTAACGTATATATTATGTTAAACCAATGTCATAAGTAGTAGTATTCAACTAGTATTGCAGTACGAAAACTAGTTGCAATTTGATAAAATAATAGTTTAAAAAAAACTAAAAGACATGTTTTAGTACAAGACCAAACTGAAAAGTAAAATAATAATATCAAGTAATGAGTTTGTGATAGATTAAAGAATAAAACATTCATTTTATTGTAAACAAAGCGTGGGATACTTACTGTAAATAGTTATTATCATCAAGCATTTTTAAGTTAGGTCTTTTATTGAAGTATTTTTTAATATGATTTTTTTGTAAAAAATTGTTAAATAGGTACTTTTGAATTATTATATTGTCATCAGTCTTGGTCAAATTAAGTGTGTCTGCCTGTCTGTCAAGACCTTTTTGTCAGGAACGCGTAAAGATATTAAACTGAAATTAATATCAAATAATCAAGTCCGCAACCTCTTGCAGCTGTAAAGATATTACACTTCTAAACGTCAACGCATCAAAAGATACAGACGTTTATGCAGCATTATTTGAACAATCGCAAGGGAATCAAAACCATTAGAGTACCCCAATGGGTATTTATGGTTCTAGCTCAATAGCTAGATCCATAAATACACACGGAGGACAGCACGGAGTAATGTCCTATAGATATTTCATACATTATAAAAAAATGCGATTAAAAACTTATTTCTATCAATTAATTTAGCTTATTGCAGTCTACCGTTGGACTGCACCACCTGTACCCAATCCTCCGCCTTCAGCTGTCAGTCTCACTAGACTACCTTTTTCAGGTCATCAGTTCATCTGGCTGGGGGCGTCCCACCATCTTTACTGTAAGACTCGTTTGCGAAAATAGAGCCTTCGGTAGATAAGCCCTGCTAATTGTCATTGTAGTTTACTTCTACTGTCTATTGTCTATAATATCTTATTGTCTATGTATACCTATATTATATTTATTATATTATATTAGTAACTCCAGTATTAAAAAGCAACGATAAGTATAATTATTACAAACACCTATGTCTTAGAGAACGGTTTTTATTTTTTTATAGTTAATTTACTATATTCCAAAGAAAATTAGATGAGAGCACGTAGTCAACCTAGTGTATTGGCAAAATACAACAATTTAAAATAAATAATAAATTATAATATCACTTGAAATTTAACGAAAGCGATATGCTTTCGTTAAATTTCAACAAAATATATTCCTAAATGCATTTCTAGTAATAATTGAATAAGAACAATTGCAAAATATAAAGTGAACTTTCTGTCTTATGATTTTTTTTTATTAATATCATTATTTTTATGGGCAGCAACTCTAAATACGTTTTATTTTACTGACTATTGGGAAACGATGCCTTAAAAGAATTCCAAATTAAGCCGTCTTCGTGGAAGTGATGAAGACGTTATGTAATACATCAGTCGGGAGTCGTGAGGAAATCGAATTAAATCAGTCGCTGGCTGAAAAGAATCGTTTCGTGGCACGAATGGACAACAATGCCTGTTATTAAAAAAAAGAATGGTGATAAAGAACGTATAATTTGTTCCATAATTAATGCGAAGCGGTGTGGCGGGGCGTGAGTAAAGCTTCTCATTTCGCATGTAGAAAGCCACGTCTGATGTTACTGGTTCAAAGTTACGTCGATATTGTTACGATAAGAGCGAGCTCATTTGTATAATTAATTGTGACTAATTGAGAAATATTCAAGTGCACAAAATGTGTATGGAAATTAAACTAACGGAGGTTAAGTAATTAGGGGTGATCGCGTTTTGATCATATTCGTAATTTATAAAAAATTAATACAACAATGTAAGCACGCAAGAAAAGCCAGTGGAGGATATCGAAAATTGATGCACTAATATCTACTTAATTGATGGATTCAGTCTGATTTGTAAAGTCAGAAACTCAGTGTCTTCCTTCTATTTAAATGAAATGAGATTATAATAAAAAGCGTGATCATTAGACGCGGCATGTGTACGCACGATCGTCAGCTGGAACTAACTGACAACACGCGCATTAGTTACCGCGAGTGACGTCCCAATAGCGGGCTGTTTGAAACCGACCCGCCAACTGTCTACGACCGGCCTTATGTTCACATTCAAATAATGCGTACTTTATGAATGAATGCGTAGTCTTGTACACAGTTAATGAATGACAGCATACTATTACAACCTATACTTGTTTTATCTCGTAGTACGGAATTGTGAAATGGTCAGTAAACTCCGAATGCCGAAATGCTGAGGACTAAAATTTAATAAAATTAATAGTTGAGTTTTAATAAGTCTCCCCGTGCCTATGGCTGCTGAAAAGCAACCGAACGTCGGGATCAGTGTACCTAAATGATTAAATAACACCAAATAAATGGCGATAGAATTAGTTAAGAATATTTTTATTTCAATGTGTGATATTCGCGTAAACTTCCGACAATAACATAAGAGAAATATTTGCTGCCTGCCCCTATGGGAAACAGGCGTGATTTTATGTATGTATCATGGAGGATTGGCTATAGAGAGGCGACACGGAAGCCTGACGCCGTACCGACTGACGCAGGTGATCTCCGGGAAGGGGTGCTTCGGGGACCACCTGCATCGGATCAGGAAGGAGCCAACGCCTGAGTGTCATCACTGTGACGCGAGTGAGGACTCAGGGCTTCACACGCTGGCGTACTGCCCGGCGTGGGAGGCGCCGAGGCGTGACCTCGTGGCAGTCATCGGGGTGGGAGTCCTCTCGCTCGGCAGCATGATTGCGGAAATGGTGCGGAGCGCGAGCGCCTGTGGTAAGGCCGCCTGTCACCCCAGCAGAAGCAGGCCGGGACGGTGGGGCGACTAGCGCCGCTCCCCCAAACCGGGGCAAGACGGGGACACCGTGGTTCCCAAACCCGAGGGGGCCATCTCAAAACCGGAGATGGCCCAGGGTCAGTCGGGGTTCGAGGGATATGCTCTATGGGCAACCTTACACCCCGGCGTCTGTAGACCCGAGACGGCGTGCGGTTTAAGTCGGTTCAAGCCCGACATAACCGCCCCCGCTGGCCGGCGGGGGGGTATCCGAAGGGGCACGAAAAAAAAAAGGTATCTTTAAGGTCTACAATACATTAATTTAATATATAATATAATAATAATAGGGGGGGGGGTCGGTGTTTAGTCCTTAGTGGGGTGACTTCTGCCAGGGAATTTACCTTTAACTTAAATGCTAAGACGACAATAGCGTACGCCTAGGTGAGCGAAGCTAGGCTGTTCGGCGCGCACCGACAAGTGCTTCATATACGTCCCCGCCGCTCCCAGGCTGCCGCCGCGGCCTGGGTGCGGGCTCGCTTGGATACATCCGGGCGGGTCGTCTCCTCTGGGCAATGCTATGGTTTATAACGAGCCTCGCTCATTCCAACTACCTCGGAACTGTAGTAGCTAAATATGATGCACGAGGGCGAATCTCCGGCGCCATAACCGGACCATCTGGCTAGGGGAAGAAAACCCCGATACAAAAATAACCCTTTGTGACTGGGCAGTCACCTGCGTCATGGACCTGCGCAGTTGAGCGCCGTACGCAAGGATGAAGGGATCCTGGGGGGCTGAGCCAAACGGCGCTGGCGGTTATGCGTCCGCGAGGCAACACGCCCTCTTTGGCCTGGATTTCAGGCTAAACGGTAGCCCCAAACACTAGCCATGGTTGGGGAAATTAGGTCAAGGTGTCCCATTAGTGGGCCACCGGCGAGGAGTGTAGGGTCCACGATAGCCGTCTTCGGACGACTATCGTGGTGGGTAAAGGTCATGCTGACGGGGTAAGTGAGGGTTGATCAGCCGTTGGGGGTAGGCCATTTCATGCCCCCTACGCCAACCCGATCGAGCCCCCGATGTCGCACTGTAAACCAGCCTTGCACTCCTATATCTCTTTGGTAGTCCTAGTGCCCCTCGAATTAAGTCGAGTAAGGCACTCCCAGTTGCGGGCTCCGTGGAGGGTGGGAAGCCAAAGGGACGAAATTAAAAAACTCACAATAACATGGATAGGCCAAATAATAAAACGAACACCACAAATCCCAAGACTGGCAGCTCAGTGGTCCAGACTGCGGGTACCAGTCAAGGGAATGACTGCACACGCGCCTTCAGCGCACACTTGGCCCGAACCGGCAGCTCAGCGGCCCCGGCTGCAGGCACCGGGAAAGGCACCCACATAACTCACCACACCGCCCAAACTGGCAGCTCAGTGGTTAAAACTACGGGTACCAGGGAGGGCGAAAGCACCACACGCGCCCTCAGCGCACACTTGGCCAAAACCGGAAGCTTAGTGGCCTCGGCTGCAGGTACCGGTGGAGGCAAACCCACTAAACAAAAACTCACAACAACCACAGCCCAAACTGGAAGCTCAGTGGTTTTATCTACGGGTACCAGTGCGGGCACCGAAACTACCTTCACGGGAAGCTCAGTGGTTCCATCTACGGGTACCCGCGAAGGTAACGACACACATAAGGGGGAAACCCCTTTGTCACACAAACCTCCCCCAGGGGAAGGCCCCCGTAGCGTCAGCCCGGTGGCTTCTTGCCAACCGGAGGACGCTTTCTCGGAAGGCTGGCAACTGCCTAAGAGAAAGGGGTCAAACAGGACCAGGGCACGTACCCAACCGACAGGCGAGGATGGCAAGGCAGCTGCCGAACCATCCAAACCGAAAAAGCGGAGGGTCCGAAAAACGAAGAAGGAGAGGCGTATGGCGGCCATCGCGTCCAAGTCTCTGCCTTCTTCCGCACAACCCTCTGTCTCGGCAACGAAGACAGAGGCAATCGGCACCCTCAACTTCGCCGCTGGTGGACGGAATATTCCGCCTACCAGTAACAAAGCGAAGGGGGCCAAACAGCGGCCGACTGGGAACGGTAACTCCTCTGCCAAACGTGCTCTCAACGAGACGACTTCGCCTCGCGGGGAGTACAAAAGGCAGAGGTTGGACCTAACCAAAAAGGTCGCCAGGCCAACCTACGCCCAAGCCGCGAGTACGCCTCTTGACGTCGCAATCACATGCGCACACACGGGGCGTATCGGCAAGGACGTATCCGAGGAAGTACTCACCGGGATACAAACCCGTATCTTCGGTGATGCCTTGGCTCGGAGGGAAACTCAGCCCCCGAAGTTTAGAGCCAAACCGCTCTATGCTGAGGGGGTCCTAAAACTGTGGTGTGCGGATGAATATACACGCACATGGCTACAACGTGCCGTAAGCGACATGGCTCTCACGCCCAACGTCAAGTTGGTCGTGAAGAGCCAGACTGAGATCCCTCAGCGGGCACGTTGTGGCATACTGGTCCCTGATCCACAAGGGCTTCTGGAGGACGCGCGCAAAATTGGGCGAGTTCTGTCCTTCCAGAACCCCGAAGTGGAGGTCGCAAAGTGGACCTTGGTCAACGCGACCAAGCAAAACGCCGCGTGGTTCCTGGTGGTCGGAATCCCAGAGGACCAAATACCGACCCTAATGAAGGCCGGACGCCGTCTCGCTTTTGGAGTGGGGACGGTGTACGTTAAGTTCCAGGGTCGGTCCGGCAGGTTTGCCGACGTCCCTCTGGGATGGGACCCATCCACGGCCACCATAAACCAGGAGCTCAAGCACCTGCCTGCGACAGAGGAGTCCAATCCTCTCCCAAACGCCCCCGAATCAAGCGGGGAGGTGCCTGCAAAGGCACCACCAACATCCCCCGCCAGTGTCGGACAGGAGGGCGCACCCATGGAGGCAGAGGATGCGGAGGACGTTCTGGCATCAATCTCCGGCCTCCTGGGGGACGACGTCGAACCGGGCGACTTGTTTGCGGGGCTTAAACTTGGGGAGGACGAAGTGGGAACGACCAATGATGGCGTCCCCTTCGTCGAAGACTAAAGTCCTCCAAGTGAACCTCCAGCACAGCCGTGATGGGACGGCTCAGTTACGTAAATGGCTGGAGGTTCAACAAACGGCCATTGCCCTGATCCAAGAGCCTTGGATCAGAGGGGGCCACATCCAGGGGCTCTCCAACTTAGGAGGTAAGCTTATCGTGACTGGCGAACATGATCTCCCCAGATCGTGTATATATGTCACAAAAAACTTAAAAACACAGGTCCTCACAGAGTTCTGTTGCAGAGATCTCACTGCCATAAGGCTGCATACACAGCTGGACGTCGAGGACAACGTGGTCATCCTCGCCTCAGCCTACATGCCCGAAAAGGAGGAGCTGCCCCCGCAAGACCTCGCCCGGCTGGTGGACCACTGCGAAAGGGAAAGGGTAGAGGTCATAATTGGGGCCGACACCAATGCTCATCATCCGCTATGGGGCAAGGTCAAATTTGAGCAGCACCTAGCAAATAGACTTGCTCAACAGCGCTCCCCACTGACCCTCGACAACATCATACAGATTGAGGAACAGGTAAACCACCTAACCAAATCTATAATAGACAGCTACCACATAGCATGCCCAGAAACCCTACCTCCCAAAACCCCAGGCAAACAGCCATGGTGGGGCCCAGAGCTAGAGCGCAAGCGAAGGAAGGTTAGAAGGGCTTTCAACAGGGCTATGAATACTTGTGCAGATGAAGACTGGGACGCCTATCGTTCAGCCAAATCCAGCTACAAAAAATGTATTAGATACCGAAGCAAACAGGGATGGCGAAAATTCTGTGGGAACATAGAATCATGCCAACTAGCAAACAGGGTAAGGAAAGTCCTAGTACAGACAAAACCGATGGCACTGACCGCCCTTAAAAAACAGGACAACACACTCACAACATCACCAGAAGAATCTAGACGCGTACTCATTGAGACCCACTTCCCTGGATGCGTCTTCACGACGACAATCAACTGGCATGATGAAACCATAACACCTACTGCCCGAGACTGGCAGTACGCAAACAAAGTGGTCACACTGGAAAAAGTCCAGTGGGCCATCAGTAGTTTTCACCCTTATAAGGCAGCTGGCCCCGACCGAATCATCCCTGCTATGCTACAGTGGGGCGACAAATTAGTCGCAAGCAGACTGGAGCGTATCTTTAAAGCCTGTCTGGCACACAGATACGTTCCGAAGGGATGGCGGGAAGTAGAAGTAATTTTCATCCCGAAGCCAGGAAAGGGTGATTACACGAATCCCAAAGCACATCGACCAATCAGTCTGACCTCCTTCATGCTAAAGGCCATGGAACGCCTATGCGAGAGGGAGCTGAGAGATGGTGCACTAAAACAGCTACCCCTACATGCAAACCAGCACGCATACAGCTCCGGTAAGTCTACGGAATCAGCCCTCCATCTGGTAGTCAGCCGGATAGAGGAAGCGATCGAACAAAAAGGCTTCTGCCTAGGAACGTTCATTGACATCGAAGGAGCTTTCGACAAAACCAGCTTCACCAGTATTAAGGCCGCCCTGTCAAAACATGGAGCGGAGCCGGTACTATCAGACTGGATAACAAACATGCTCAGCAAAAGAGTAGTTCGCCTTGGGGAAGAAGATCAGACGGCTCTGATAGCCAAAGGCTGCCCGCAGGGCGGAGTTATCTCTCCCCTTCTGTGGAATTTAGTGATAGATGACCTAATCACAAGGCTGAACAAAAACCGCGACTACACAATAGGCTACGCAGACGACCTAACAATCCTCATCTCAGGGAAGGTAGCGGGAACGGTCTGCAACCTAACCCAACAAGCCTTACGCATCGTAGAAAAATGGTGCGGGGAATTCGAACTATCGGTGAATCCGAACAAAACCGAGTTAGTCATGTTTACGAACAAAAGGGTATTAGGCGAATACCGATTACCCAAACTCTTTGACACGGAACTCCAACTGTCGAAAGAGGTCAAATACCTTGGCGTTATTCTTGACAGCAAGTTAAAATGGAGTAGCCACCTAGACAATAAATTACAAAAGGCTGGTATTACCTTCTGGCAGTGCAGAAGAATGATTGGTAAAAAATGGGGGCTATCACCTAAAATCATCCTATGGCTTTACGAAACAGTAATCCGCCCAATGATAGCGTATGGTGCTATCGTCTGGTGGCCAAGGACCGAAAACAGCACAGTAGCGGCTAAACTACAACGGACCCAAAGACTAGCCTGCATGGCAACCACTGGATGCATGAAATCTACCCCCACCGCGGCAATGGAAGCCATGCTCGGACTCCCACCCTTGGATCTGTTCATCCGCCAAGAAGCAACAGCTGCGGCCATACGCCTAAGGGCACTCAACCTATGGAGCGAGAGAAACACGCGACACACCTCACTGCTCACAGATCTCATAAAGGAGATACCCATGATAGGAGCAATGAATGATCGTGTGCCCAAACAATACATATTCGACAAAAAATACAAGATCCAACTTCATGAGGACCACCGCTGTGAGGCTTTATGCCCAACGGAACTACGCATCTTCACAGATGGATCAAAGACTGGTACAGGCACCGGGGCCGGCGTTTTCTCGGAGGACCTTAATATATCCATATCAACACCGCTGGGGACCCACAACACAGTATTTCAAGCTGAATGCATGGGGATTACCCTGGCAGCTTCAGCGGTAATGGCCAGGAGAGTGGAAGGCCACTCAATACGCATACTCTCCGACAGCATGGCCGTGCTGCAAGCTTTAAACAGCCACACTATAAACTCGGGACTAATACTAGAGTGCCATCGTAAACTGAACCAAATAGGCCATTTCAATAACATAACCTTGCAATGGATTAAGGGCCACAGCGGCTCGCGCGGCAATGATGCAGCGGATGAGCTTGCCAGGAGAGGATCTGACATGGTGGTAATGGGACCTGAGCCCATAATACCGATCCCCTTTGCATACCTACGAACCATGGTAAACAAACGAACGAGAGATCAACACAACAGCTATTGGATAAATCTGGAAGTTTGCAGACAGGCGAGGGAAGCACTCCCCGTGCTTGAAAATAGACTGACCAGGCGTCTTCGACAACTGACCAAACAGCAACTGCGCACGGCCACAGCTGCCATCACGGGGCACGGCTCCTTCAATAAACACCTTTATATTTTAGGAATCACCGACAGCCCTCTCTGCAGAGCCTGCATGAAAGAGGAAGAAACAGCGGCACACGTGCTCCTACACTGCCCTGTAACCGCCACATACAGGGTAAAGTACTTCGGAAATACAGGTACGCTCCGGGAGATCGCCAGCAGCGTGAATAGCCTGCTGGCGTTCTTCAAAGAGTTGGGGTGGATCGAGTGAAATGCCCACCCTCACGCAAAAACCGCGCCCTGTCGTGGAGTTGCGGATACCAGCTCGCGAAACCATACCATACCATACCATACATTAATTTAATATAAGTACCTTTTTTTTTATTTTGTTTTTATTGTGCCGAAATCCCTTCGGATACCCCCCCGCCGGCCAGTACTCGCACTCCGACTGACCCTGGGCCATTCGCAGTGTCCCCTCTGATAACAGCAGAGGGGTACCTGGAGCGACCATCCCCCCCGTGGGCCTTGCAGGCCCGCCATACCCCGCCCCCTCGTGCAATGGGGTCAGCTGGCCCTGAAAAGGGCCGATTGGTCAGACTCTTGGCCGTTGACGTTCACGCCAGCTACTCCAGAGGAGCAATCAATGATGCGTCATCGCCCACGTTGCCCAGGGTGCACCAAACTTGGAGGTGATCCAACCAGTCGCACCCCAATTTAATATACCTATCACTTACCATTTAAACACGTTTTCCGAGTCGATTCACCATGGTTAGATATCTATAGCTATGAATTAAAAAAAAATGTTATCCAAAATATGAATCCATGGTTTTATGATTATCTACATAATAGTTTCTTACAAAATAACATTAGTATTGTTATATAAATATCAGCAGTTGAATTGTACTGTTTACTGTTCTATAAGCAAACGGGCTACAAGAAAATCAAATTTTTGAGAACAAAAAAACAACCGTTATGCACAGACCGACCATTAAATTTCTAGCCGTGTTTGATGAACGAGGGCAACTAGGTAAGTGATGAAACTACAAACATTTTATTTAGTCTTGTGTAGATAGTACACAATATTTTTTTTTCTAAAGCAGTAAGGGGTTTTAAGTGGGAGCCCTATTTTTAACTTGTTTCTGACTCAAATCTCGAATAACTTTGCATAGCATGAATCACAAAAAGGTCTGGTACGTAAATGATGCATGAACAGCCGGGGTACCACACCGTCCTGATTTAATAGAATAGAGCGCCATAGATGTAGACACAACAACCTCGCCTACTTCCGTACATTTGGTTAAGATGATTCTTCGGCTTCATGTTCTATACATCGGTGCAATACTGTATTGAATAATATTTTTTTTTACAATAGAATGTATTGTACACCGACAATTTCAGAAGTAATTACCTAACTATAGTATGTACTGACAGGACGGCCGTGTGGCGTAACGGTAGTGCATTCGGCTGCTTTGAGACTACATGCTGCTACTTAGAATTTTAAGAGAAAAACCAAATGTCCCTTAGCCCGATACGGAACCCGAACCTGTGTTCTCATGCACAGTTAACCAATTTAAATCCAACGGCTACTCGAGTTACCACTGTGATTAAAACTTCTTTGTAAACAGAATCTTCTTTCACCCTTATCCCCCTTATGAGGGGAAAGAAACAAGATGGATTGGGGAAAAAACTTCTTTCCACTAGCAACTCTAGCAACGTTTACTGCATCTTTGCGTCGGTCGATACCATCTCAATGAAGTAGTACTTCGTTCCAATATGTGCTAGGATCAGCACTCTACCGACTAAAAAACCTTCATCAATTGCAGAACTGTGGTTACTCATTACATATCCCGTTTGATTACATTAGTCGCATATTTATACTAGTTTGTTTATTCTTTAGCAGAAATGTACAAGTTTCTAAGCAAAATAATGGTGTGTATTGTGTGGTAGTGGCGGGGTCGCGCGTGCGGGCTCTGTGGTCGTTTTGCGGTGCGCATGCGTCGTGACCGTGCGCGCGCGCTCGTCACGCGCTGCGATCTGCGCCCGCGCAAGCCCGCACCACTATTTTATCGCATTAATTATTTGAAAAAGGATTCCCGTAGAGCCAACATTCTTGTGAGTTTGTCAGGTGTGGGAACCAGACTTTTAGATTAGTTTTTTTCTGATATTACACAGTTTTTATTAAGCCTATCTAGATTGATACTGTATTCACGCACGTGATGTAAATACAGATTCAAATTAAAACTTGAAACAGGAAAAATAAAATAAAAAAATACTAAATTTTTATTGAATTACTAGCTGTTACCTGTGGCTCCACCCACGAGAAACACTAGTCCCGGTTCTGCGACCCATTGGACCCTATTCTCGGGATTAAATATGCTATTCCAGACTATAATCTATCTGTGTGCCATATTTCATCTAAATAAGTTCAGCTTGTCTGGCTTGAATGAGTAGTAAATCATACAAACTTTCGCATTTATTTCAGTCATAACATTCAAATAAGTACCTACGAGTACTTCTTTAAAACCTTACACTGATGATTTATGTCTTAAAGATTACTTACAGATCTTTGCATGACTGCTTGTTGGTAGAATCCACACTGCCACAGAAGGTAGAAATATTAATATACTATTCTATATCTCGGTAACTATGTGTGATTTTATCGAAGTCGAACCAACACGGTGTCGCGTGATCTCACATGAACTGGGAGAGGCAATTTGCCAGCGGAGCGAGTGCTCACTTCACAGGCGAGGCTTAAGCAGCAACTGGCTGCCATAGCTGTTTTCCTTGTCTTTGAAGGATATAAAACTCTCCTCACCTTTCGAAAATTGCATGCGAGATACTAGCAGTTCATCTCATTTGATCAGTTAATCTGGTGATGAACTGCCCAGATTCATTTGATATGGTAAAATATTGTTGGCATTGATATATTTTAAACAAACTCACAGTACTCTGCCCTTTTCTTCGCTCGATCCAATAACAATTATTCAAAATAATAAATTATTGTATGGTATCTTCAATTTATAGTTAATAATCTTCCACAAACTTTACAAGAACTTTACAAGAAGAAGTAGTAAAGAAGAGATTTTTCCTAGCAAATAAAATATATTATGGTATAATAGAATAACTGAACGATAAAATACCCATAAAATTAATTTGAAGGACTATTATAGATTACTTAACTATTACTTTGGAGCAGAACATGCTGTAGGTACTAGTTTTAGGTTACAATAAACCATATTCGCTGCCAATAAATGAATCCATTAATAGGTTGATTGAAGATTCTAGGTTATACTTTTTCTTACACGAATAGTTCGGCTTGCCTGGGTAGGTAAATAGGTACAGTTTCCCCTCACTACCAAATTTACAAACGAACTTTACATTAAAATATATCAATAAATAGTTGATAAATAATTATTTTTGTATCTTTAGAGACATAAATATAACATTTCTCAATTTCAATTCGTTATGTAATATAAAGTTTTAGACCTAAGGTCGGTAACTTGGAATGTGTTAAGCTAATACTGATTGATTGAATCATTGAATACTGATGGCGACTGTGTACAGGTTACGGCTAAGGACGCGTGGAGACAGTCAATATTTATATATTACGGTCCAAAATCGTGATACGGTTTAGGTACCAATCGCATATGCTTGCACATCCATAATAAAGCGTTTGCACGTCAATATCATCAATATTATTGACAGGATCGCGATATATATTAGGGAACTGTTACCACGCGCCCATCGTCGTTAGATACATGCATATAGGTGCTATTTGTGTCACGAACGGTATGTATTTGAAATTGTGTTTAGTAGTTTCATTTGAACATGAATCTTGTCAGTCATCTTTCATCTACATAAAACACACCTTTTAACAAACTATTCATATATTTTCCCATAGCTAGTCTATGTAATAGATACTCAATTCCGGGATCATAGACAAGACCCAGAAAGCTAAAAACAAATACCGGTGTCGGGGGCACGTGTAACCCTTTTATTATTGATTGTAAGAATCAATAAAGGTCTTTCCATAATGGAGTACACAAGTCCTTGCTAGCTTTTAAAGAAATTACACTGTTATCATGCTGAACAGGGAATTAAGTAAACAAGTTGTGTGACAAATGGGAAATAGTGATAGATAATATATACAGTTGTTAATTAATAGAAGCATAAAACCACTCTATTAGAGCAATAGCACCCTTAAATAAAACCAAATAAAACCCTTCATTTAAAATCGCTATGCCTGTGAATTTACTTTGTCTATAACATTTAAAAATATCTTACCAATTTACCAACTCATTAACTTACGGATTTCTCAATAAGAGTCATAAGAGTGCTATATAGTGGTAACTCTAAAATTTTAAATTTATGAAACCTATTTAATTTACTCACTCTTCACAGTGTAATGTGTAGATTGAATATCTACAAAAAGCAGATTTTAAAATAGAAGCATGTTATTCAATGTCGATTTTTCGCAAAACAAAATTCATTTGGTTACTTTTCAAGAATACATTATTATTCCGCACCATGGTGTAGACTACTCTCTCGGGGTTGAGAGTCACCCGGCAGTCGTTGCCATAAAAAGCCAAGATTAGCTACATGAGCCCCCTCAGAAAGCGTACAAAATTAGAACCCAGGCTTCAAAGTGCAGGTGGATTGAATACAATCGGTATGAACTCTGATGTAATGTATGAATAATTATGATTTAATTTTATAAATACGATTTGAAAAACTTCTTATAGTTTTCATAGAATGCTACATATAGGTGTATACGTCCCCATCCTACTTATTAAATACATACAGTTTATTCCTAACCTGACCCGACAACCAAACCCGGTACTTTATATTGCAGTTTAAAATAATTACAGTTTATTTCATCACGATAATCTACAAGACTAACAATGTAAAATTTAGACTGTAAAAACTCTTGCCTATACGTTTTCAATCCACATTATGCAATTAATTTTGAACGGATAGAGTCGCCGTCTTTGCAGTTTTTACTCGCGCTTTTTTTTTATAAAGAGTATTATTAACCAAAATTACTAATATTCCCCCTAACCCCTCCAGCTAAGCTAAATTGCTTGTGTTAGGAGTGGGTTCACGTCGGTAATGTAATGGCCAGGATTCGAACCCGGGACCTCTCGATCGTAATGTCGACTCCTTAACCACTAAGCTACAGACGCTTCCTCTGTTATAAAAAAAAAATGTTATAATGGACCACCCTCACCTCAATATTATAACAGTTAATATATCAACCCCCATTATAACGACATTTTTTTAACAGTTAATATGTTTCAAGGTAAATCCGAGGCTTTCACCTCGGAACTTGGGGACCACTTACTACTTTCCCCCCTTTTGTCCTTTGGTTTGGCCTTTACGGCTTTTATGGGAGTGACTGACGTCTGATCTCCCCACCGCAAAAGGAAAGCCAACACCAGAGCCTCGTCCGTCATCTCAAAACTATTGCAATCACAAACCATAGAAATCATACTTTTTTTCGCTGGCACTCACTGATTGGTGCATGTCCTGTTGCACTAACCAGTAAGTACCTGCTGACTAACGGACGAGTGCTACGACGCAGGCGCATGATTTTCTCTCTGAATTGGGGGTAAGATGACTGTTGCTCCCGTAAAAACCAAGATAAAACAAATCAAGACAAAGAGTAGGAGTCTTAGAAGAGTGGATCCGCGTTTTAAAGTGCAAGCTTGACGCTGTGATGATGATAATATAGATAGTCTGGAATAGCACATGGGCTCGCATCCCCGGAATAGGCTCCTGTATGTCGCGGCAACAGGTTCAGTATTTCAAGCGGGTAGCACACGAGCAACAGCGAGTAATCAACAATAGATAAATGATTAGAGAAACAAAGCAAGGCGACGTCAGATCGAAAGACGTTAATCTCAAGGCTACATGAGTTCTTACATGTGCACTTGAATTGCAAATTTTAGTCTAGACCTACCAACATATTCAATCGCTGCAGTAGTAAAATCAGCCAAGTAGAACATTTTTACCTTGGTACAGTTAATTTATGCTTATTCCTAGTATACAGGGCGTCCCACGGCAATGCCACATGGAGGGAAAGTACCTTAATTATTGAAGATGGGACATTTTACTGAAAGAAGACTTTATTTTAATTTTAAAAACCATTTGAACTGCATTCATACATTTTTAATAATTGCCTCGTTGAGCCGGGAATCGAAACCGGTTCACAAGAAAAAAAATCGGTCTGTAGTTTTATGATACCGATCGGAAGGCATCATCGTAAGGGTTATTTTTTGCTAAATAAATTAGTATCAGAAATAGATTGGAGACCCAGAATTTAAAAAAAAAAATACAAAATTAATCAATTTATCAAATGCTCGAAATGAGCCCCATCCTGTTGAATACAAAGTTGCACTCTTTGGATTATTTCTCTCCCTGTCGATTTTTTAATCTTGTTGTGGTGGATATTTAGAATAATACGTCTAATTTCTCTTTGTAGCTCACAGAAACAAAAGAATAAAAATTTGAAAATAGATCACGTTTTTGAATTATTTCTTTATAATCAGCCAGGCGCTTTGTGATGGACAAAATAGGTTACGCGTCTTTCGGCCTAGGGGACGGCTCGATTTGTTGCATACAATTAGGTACCTACTAATTACGTATGTCTTTATCATTTTAGCATGCACTTAAATTATAATAGGGAAATGATGCGTATTTCTCAAGTGGGTAGGTAAATTTATTAGTAATAGGTACTTGTATGTCCTTACGGCAATGTCAGTTTTTCCTTTTTTATGAACAAAATTTCACATCAAATGATAAAATTCATGGTCTTCCCTTTATTTCTCATACTAATTTATTTAGCAAAAAATAACCCTTACGATGATGCCTTCCGATTGGTATCATAAAACTACAGACCGATTTATTTTTCTCGTGAACCGGGTTCGATTCCCGGTTCAACGAGGCAATAATTAAAAATGTATGGATGCAGTTCAAATAGTTTTTAAAATTCTTTTCTTGCGGTAAAATTACCCATCTACAATAATCAAGGTACTTTCCCTCCATGTGGCATTGCCGTGGGACGCCCTGTATATTTACTGAGTATAGTTCACTAATCCTATAATATTGGCCAATGTTCAATTTTGTCTCGTCAAGCTGACCAATTATTCTCCAGCCATCACCAGAAAACCCTGTAAGTGATTGTCATCTCTTTTGAATTCCTCAACTAGCATCTTCCTTTATCGAAATACAGTCCACATTCATTCGCATTTGTAACCTAAATATCGTATAATTACATAATTTTGGCCCTAGAGTCACATTTACAAATTACATTAAAATTTTCGCATTCCCTCAAATTTAATTACATTCTTGAATAACAAACATTGCTTTTCGATTATTATTTTTGTAAAAAATATTTTATATATATAAACCCGGTCCGAAGTTTGGGTACCCCGATGTGAAACCGTCCCACGTGATTACCCGAGGTTCATGTAAAAACGAACAAGTCTGCAGGCTGGTTAAGTTGCCGCAAAGTGGAAGCTTACACATATTGCAAATCGCGTTGTGCTGTTCACTTACTTCACTTGTATGTATTTGTAAACTGTTACACAAACACGAAAGTAACTTTTTGTAACAGTTTTTGTGACTTTATGTAACTGAACTGGGTGAATTACGGGTTGAAAGTTTATACAGGAAGTTTGTCATATTTGAAGAGAGAAGCGTGAAATGCAATATTGAAGCTGATAAAATTTAGTTTGTGCGGTTGAGTACCAGGGACCCCGGTTGATTTAGATTCACAGTAGGTGGCATCGACGGGTCGTGAGTAAATTATCGTCTAGTGTAATTCAATTTATCAATAATACATAATCGTCTACCCAGCTATACGGGGCTTCACCAAGATTTTCGACGCCCAAGCCAAACTCACCTGCAAGCAACTAGTAGAAAAACGTTACTGAGGGTAATATACCTACATAGTTTTGAGTTATAAACAGAGAGACAAAAAACGTATGATACAAAGTTAGCCATTGACAAAGTTACGATACCGTATACAAATTCAAGTAATATCGAAATAATAAATTCACGACGAATAAATTTTACATATAATGCTGTGAATATATTATTTTAATTTGTCATAAAAAATGTCTTGCAGCGACAGATGCAGACATGGGTATGGACACAACCACTACATGCAAATCATTACAATACTATTATCATATAATATAAAAAATATAGCCTTCAATAAGCATTGTGCGATTTATTACCTACCAGGACATAATGATAATACTATGTATTAGCGTCAATGAATGGATAACTGGCGGGTAGGCGCTTGACTAGCATTATTATTAGACACAAACTAACGTTTGTTAGTTCTACATTCTACATGTTCCTAGCTTTATTATTCCTCGGTATATTGGGCTTTTACTTTACCCAGATTTGGTTAGTTTAGTCAGTTTTGATATTGTTGTCTGAACCCCACTTGAGTTTAACAATTGAAATCTTATTGCGTTCAGTATTTTGATTCTTGTGGTAATTTCATAGAATACTCTGAACTTGTAAGTCAGGACATTTCGTACTAACTTGATACATTGTGTTATCACATACAAAGAGTATACAGTGAATATATGCCAAAGGTTCTGTAACTACCGATCCTGAATCGTAATATTGAATTCTATTTGCTGATTTGTATAAAATAGAACAGCCCAACCTCGACTTTACCTTCAGTTCATCAAGTTTCATGCGAATTCTAAGACAGTTAAAAATTGCTGTTACTCTACAAAGTCAGAACTCGTGGGTCACTGCTTTTGATCTTAAGGTATAACCCCAAAAATAACATTCTTTATTGAACATCATTCCAAATGTCAAAACAAATGATTTTTTTAAACCTACCTTACATGAATGTTTTTTGTTTAGTTAATAACCTTACCATAACTCGTCACTATCACACTAGTTCAATCCATCTCAAATGGGGATATAATTCTAATATAAAATTACAGTTTTTACATGGAAGATAAGTTATGTTAAGTAGGTACACTATAGCATACAGAGCTTATATTCAGAGACTCCTATGCTCAACGGGAGATAGTAATATTTTACATACAATACATACATAATGTTCTACATGAAACACTATTACAAAGTATTGGAAAATATACCATGTATGGCACAAATATTATGTCCACTACATTATTCATACAGGAGACTGATGATTATAATCATTCGATAGTAAAACAAACACTCCATGAAGGAGAAAAGGTATGCCTAAATACCCATACCTACTGAGTCGGTTTTAATTGAATCAAAGTGCTTTTATTCGAGGTTATATTAGGAAGTACCTGGAATCAAGGTATATTGTTGTCAGTTATAAAGTAGAAGTCAGCTTTTAATACACAATATGACTAGGTCCGCAGTAGCAGACTAGGCAGTAGCTCTTGCAATGTTGAGCTGAGAGTGCCCAATTGTTTTTTTTCAGTGATTATTCCTCAATGGTACATCAGATTCCAAGTTTTCTTTTTCTGATCCGTATGACCATGGACCACATTTTGGCGACAAAATTCCGGATTTGCAAATTGAAGTTTTTGAGAAATCAGCTTTAGAATTTTTGTTCGGTGATTATTCCTCCGTGTCTTCTCCGATTTTCAGTTTCCTTTTTTAATCGATATTTATGGTTATAGGCTATGTTTTGGCTCCAAAACTTAGATTTAACTAATTGTGGTTTTTGAGAAATCAGCTTTTGAATTTTTTGTTCGGTGATTATTCCTACGTGGTACTTCATAATTTAAATTTGTATAGCCTATGTCCGTCACATCACTATCATCTATGATTATGCTAAAAACCATTAAAATCGGTCAAGTGTTTAGGCGCTATACATCGAGTGCAGTGAAAGGAGCTTTCACTCGACTTCGTCTCACTCACAGCTCAAAAAGCGGCCAAGTGCGAGTCGGACTCGCCCATTAAGGGTTCTGTAGCAGCAAGTAACATGATAATGTATTTTTTCTAATTTTTATATTTGAGTTGATTGAATGAAAGCTAAATTGCGGTTTATGATTTATGACGTATTAAAAAAAAACTACTTACTAGATCTCGCTTAAACCAATTTCCGTTGGCAGTTACATGGTACCTAATGTACATCATATATATTTTTTAGCTTTATCGTTTTCGTATTTTAAAAGTTACAGGGTGGGGGACACACATTTTACCACTTTTGAAGTGTCTCTCGCGCAAACTATTCAGTTTAGAAAAAAATGATATTAGAAATCTCAATATCATTTTTGAAGACCACGTATGTGTTACATGAAAAATTTTTTTTTGAGTTTCAGTTCTAAGTATGGGGACCCCCAAAATGTATTGTTTTTTTTTCTATTTTTGTGTTAAAAATCTTAATGCGGTTCACAGAATACTTCTACTTACCAAGTTTCAACAGCATAGTTCTTATAGTTTCGGAAAAAAGTGGCTGTGACATACGGACGGACAGACAGACAGACATGACGAATCTGTAAGGGTTCCGTTTTTTGCCATTTGGCAACGGAACCCTAAAAATCAGAACGCACTTCTGCTTATTTTAATTAATGGCTTCTGCAGCAGGCGCGCCGCATTTTCGTCAATGTCAAGTAAAATGTAATAAATGTTTATAAAATGTATTAATAGCGGAGACATCAATGTCAAGTCTTCCAAAAAAAATATAGCAGTGTGCCACGTTAGTCAGAGATCCAGTCAGAGACCCACGAGATAAGGTGGAAGTGTGGTACGATTTTAGGTTCCAAGTACCTACGTACCTACTATGTATATGTGTCTATGGTGCGTACTGCTCGTACGCACTTGGAACGAAACAAAATGAACAAGTGTCATTTATGACAAATCTGTTGTTACTATAGAACTCCTTATTATTATTAAGAGTTCTATGGCTTTTGCCTATCTATTACCAGACAACGGACCTTAGTACAATGATAGAATATATATATAGTAGGTACTTACGTAGTAGAGTTATGTTTTGGACTTTGACTTTTGACTCTCGACTGTATAGACGGACTTGACATTGGCGTCTTCGCCATTAATAATTTTATAAACATTTATTATATTTTGATACTCTTTGAGAAAACCGTACGACGTTGCCGTTAATTTGAAATGCTTAGATTAATATAATTTTATAAACATTTACTATATTTTACTTGACATTGGCGAAATTGCGGTGATTCTGCAGAAGCCATTAACTAAAATAAGAAGAAGAGTTATGTTTGACTGTCTATGTAAGTAAGCTATTTATGTATGTTCCACTGTAGCACCTAAAATATTGAACTGATTGTAATGAATGAGATGTTTATCGATTCAGTATCTTGCTGGATGCAATACATTTTATACTAATAACATCAACATAACGAATGATAGATCGTATATGTGGCGCTACAAAAAAAAAATTCATCGTATTGAGTGTGATATCAAATGAGAGGGGAGAAAATCCATGTATCAAAAATATAAATATTGTGTAATATCAATAAAATTTCATAGTATTTTTCAGCTATTTAAAATACTACTAGCGTCATCTATCAGTGGAGAGCTGAGACTTTTTCGTTTAATATTCCTAAAACTCAAACTACTGAAAACTCAAAAAAAACTCTGTCATGTATATATTTTTACCCTTGCCGTAGTCTGGTTACAGTCTGGTTACTGACCAAAAAAAACAGCCCGCTGAGTTTCTTACCGGAGTCTTCTCAGGACAGGGCCGCGTCTGGAACCGGTGGTCCATTTGCTAAATATATTATTCTATTTATTTTATTGACGTTTTGCAAGTTCCGTTATACCTAATGGTCTATACAAAATAAATTATTTTTGACTGTGGCTTTAGTTTTTCAACTTTATACTTGTTCTTCTGTACCTTTTTTTTTTTTTTTCGTGCGGAAATCCCTTCGGATACCGCCCCCGCTGGAGACCCGTCGGGCTTGAACCGACTAAAACCGCACGCCGTCTCGGGTCTTAAGACGCCGGGGTGTAAGGTTACCCATAGAGCATATCCCTCGCACCCCGACTGACCCTGGGCCATCTCCTGTTTCGAGATGGCCCCCTTACTTGCTCTCCACTGTGCCATCTGCTAATCAGAGGGACACGTGGAAAGCTTCCGAACAGCCCTCAACAGGGCCGTCCTCGCCTCGGTCGGAGTTGGCCGTAGGCGGCAGCGTCTCTCCCGCCCTAGGAGAGAGGCGCTGCCGTCTCCGTTGCCCAGGGTGCACCGCGTGGAGGTCCCCAACCAAGCACCCCTGTTCTTCTGTACCTAATATCCACAGCTCCATCGATTGTTATGAAATGTTCATTTAAATAGTATTCATTTTCAGTTTTAGGTGGAGAAATAGAAATAGTAACCATATTTTTGATATGTTTTCAAGTTGGTGTATGCCAGAACCGTAGCAAGTGGAAAAATATGGTCTCTGCCTACCACATTGGGAAAGAGGCGTGACTGTACGTATGTATGTAATTTCAATCAATTACCAGTAGGGCCTTATCACAAAAGGAACAAAATCTTTGAAAAAAGGTTAACTATTACTAAAAAAACTATTACTATTATTAAAGGTTTTATATTGAAATATGGCAGCTATATTTCACAGACTGAGCGAGCAGTGACCCTTGCCTCGTGAAGAGGTTAAAGGACGATCGCTGCTCCACGTTTTCTACAACTTTTGTGACTAAATCCTCGGTCATATAATCACCTTAACTCTTGTTCCTTCGTGAATTTCAATGAAACCCTATGTTTACTTATAAGATTATTTTATATACATTTTTTATTATATACATACCTGTGACATTACCTAATTTTAGCCGGGGGTGCAAACTTGACTCTTTCACTTCATTATCTTCTTCTTCATACGAGCACCAATTATTAATCACGTTTGCATTCTAAGCTAGCGCATTAGAGTCGGGAGTCCGCTCTTCTATTTATTCTTTTTTGGCTTTTACGGGTGGGACTGCCTTCTGAGACCCACAACTATTTTATATTATTAACCTTCATAATTTTAGTTACTAATATTCTTCAAAGATTAATTTATCTACGCTTCTACTCCTATTTCTATACTAATATTAAAAAGATATCGATTATGTTTTACTGGTCATCACCTTTTAGGCATAGTCTGATGATTTATATATTCACCATGACCGAGTTCTACCTAAACTCATAATTTCGTGAGGATCTACCTTGTTGATTAATAATAATTTAGATTGATTTTTCTCTACTCTACTGGTACGATTTCTATTTGTGCTGTTTGTGCATCGCTGCTGCCTGTAGCTAATACGTTACCTGTATTACTGGTCACCAGAATATATGCCAGACTTAATTCTAATCATAAGCTTTTGAACAGATTCTTCAAAATCGATTCAACGTTTTTGTAGTGATTGGTGTTAAACGGATAAACAGACTTTACAGTATCAAATTAATAAAATAGTTATAATTTAATATAATGCCTGCTAAGTACGTAAGTAAGTATATACATAAAAAGAACCCATTTACATAAAAAATATCAAATTAAATATACAACAACAGATCGAGTGGAGCGCGCCGTTTTTTAAAAACAATTAATTTAATTTATTTCATTTCATTTACCCCCTAAAATTCCCAAAAAAATTAATTTCTTTTCGTAAAATTATTGAGTCATAAATTGTTTAATATTCCTTGCCATGGGCGTAACCAGGTTTTAGTTTCAGGGGGGATTGGGGGTTAAGTTACAGAATGGGGGTAAGCTAACAAAACAATTAAAATGTGAATTAAATGACATTATTATTCATCTGAAAATGTTTAGTTTTCAGATAAATATTGGTTGATTTATAGATAATATGATGAATTTCAGGTTTGAACACTTCCCCTGGATACGCCCATGTTACTTTACTTCAGCATCTACTATAGAAAACTAGTGAAATTTTAATCATTTACTAATTCGTAACCTCTTTTTTGATTTTTTGTGAATAAAAGTGATGGATACTGTGTAATTTTTACCCGAATGCGCCAGCGAGGGCAATGTGTTTGGCGCTTATTTTTTTAGTAAATGTAAATTAAATTTTATCCCTAAAAATACTCCCCAGAAATTTTGCCATCTTAAAAGGGTCCTCCGTACACATTTTTGAAAACTAAATTTAGGGACAATGCTCCAGAGTTGGCATCACTAATTGGAACGGCAAAAGCAAATAAGTTGGAAGTTAGTTGATCGCCTAGTTCTATGCATAAATCTAGTTTCTTCCTTTTACTCTGCTATGAATGTACCTAAACAAGCACATGTTAAGTGGGTACCATGGTCCATGAACGAGTATATACGGTAAAGAAAGAGGTGGGTAAACAGAAGAAAGAAGATGGGAAACAGGAAAGGTAAAGAATTTCTGCAGTCTTACCAATCGAATATAGCTAAGTACTGCCGCAGATTAAATAATATGTACTCCTTAACGGCTTTATTAAATTAAAGAGTGTTACCTCCCCAGGTTACATGGGGCCACACCAAGGTCTTCGGGGCAAGCTGCTAATTGACGGACGACGCTCAAGCTGGTTGCATCCAAAACCTGTACTTTATTTTATTTTTATTTGTTATAAAATATATACAGGCTAATTAACAACTTAATTTTATTCAATAAAGCCCATTGGCCTTAGCATTAGAGCCCAGGGTCCACTCTACGGGTCCGTAACTAAACTTCGAGAGTCATATGTTCGATGAATGAAAAGTCGACAGAACGTTTGATCGAATATTGCTATTTCGAATGAACCGTTTATCGCCAAACGCAACTTCGACTGAACGTTTTATCGAATATTTATTAATCGATGGATTGCTGTTTCGAATGAGATTTAGACATGAAATTTTATGAAAAGGAAGATAATAAACTGATTCCAGCGCTTCGCCGGCCGCTACCGCGGCACGCTCGCTCCGCTCGCTCGGCTTGCGCTCTGTTGGGGTCACAGTTCTAACCTAACCTAACCCACTTTACTAATTTTCGGACATCAGTCCATCGATTGGTAAATATTCGAAGTATCGTTCAGTCGAAGCAGCGTTTGGCAATAAACGGTTCATTCGAAATAGCAATATTCGATCAAACGTTCTGTCGACTTTCCATTCATCGAACATATAACTCTCGAAATAAAATTACGGACCTCCACTCTACTACGCTTTCTCCTCCTAATGTTGTTGATCTTGACTTTTAAAAAAGGAACTGCCGTCTGATCTCACAACCTCGAGAGGAAAGTCTGCACCAGACCCTCATCCATTAATCAGCAGGTGAACTGGCGCGAAGATGATGCTGAAGATCTTGGTAGGGACCTTGTAGGGACATATACACCCACAAAATAGTAAATATTTACATTTAATATTTAAAAAGAGTCGTGAAGCGGTGCTGAAAAAACAAACCATCGTGGAACGCCTTGTAGATTTGAAACATCCAAATTTATTCTCCATGTATTTTAAAATATTTGAAAAATTTTAACGGCATAAGAGGTCAACACAGTTGAATACAAAACGGTCGAACTTCGCTATTTTCCATGAAGCGACTGCCACCTGACCTCCACAACCACTGGCGATATCGGAGTTGTGTAGTTAGACCAGCTGATGCACTTTTAGGGCCCCAACTACCAGTAACGACCGCCATAGGTGTTAATATGGCAACCGGGTGCTTAATGTCCTCTCAATTGTATTAAGAATGGTCACCCATCCTAAGAATGACCTGATCAGTATTGCTTGACTTTGCAATGTGTTAATCTACTCGGTTACCACTTAGCCACGACTGCCACGAGCCCTTAGTCAACTTCAAAAGCATTTAGAAAATTCTATAATCTGTGCATGTCCATGTCCGAGGAGTTCCAAATTAAAAATTACTTTCTTTTAGTTCTTTCTTACATCCTATTTAGTGTAATGAATAGCCAGACGAAATCGACGACGGCACGATGAGGCTTAACCGTCTGTAGTTCACACGGGAGCTAATGGTCTACGGCGTAGCTCCAGGTCTACGTCCGGCCGTTGAACTCGGCGTGTCGGCGCCGAATTCGCATGCACCCTTCTGAACTTAATAACTTAACTCGCGCAGGTCAAAGCGTAGTCGAATATGTCGCTACTATGACCGATTTTCTTATTAATATTGTTATAACCAAATATTTTCAGCCTA
Source organism: Cybosia mesomella (assembly GCA_946251805.1). NCBI lineage: Eukaryota > Metazoa > Arthropoda > Insecta > Lepidoptera > Erebidae > Cybosia > Cybosia mesomella. The sequence goes on along the minus strand of OX276396.1, from coordinate 12,625,122 downwards.
TAGACCTTACAAATTGACCTTTTATGAAAATAAAATCTGTAAAAAATATAATCTTAATAAAAAGTTTCGCTAATTAATAAACAACCCTTTACTTAACTGTTAACAATTTATAAACAAATCAATCAAACAATGATAAAATGATGTCAAGATTTGTTATTCCACTACATGAAAGCAAACAAAGAACTTGGTTGACAAACGTTACTTGTGAGTAACTATTGTTCAAAACCATCGATTGCGAATGTTCTAATCGTTCATTTTTATCGAGTCGGGCCTCGGGCGTGATAGATTATCCTTTAGCTTCCTTTTTCCTTTTTTTGAGAGCGTCGACCGTCGGCTACGAGCGGGCCGGGGGTGAGACGTGGGGGCGAGGACTGCTCGAACCGCTGCACCGAACCGCCAACGTCATTGCCCTGTCAACTCAACAATACTAAGCAGACGATGTTACGTATACCAACCAATTCGGAATAGTTGCTTAACAAAACCGAGGTCAATGAACTCTTTTGTATTACAACCTTTTGGTACAGACAATATAAAAAGAGGTAGGTCTAGCTAGTTACATCGTACGCAAAAACCTTCACAATGACTATAAATAGTGCAAACCCAAAAACCCTTTTAAATTTTTATCGGTGTGATAATGAAAGTGGTAGACATTGTTCAAGTCAGTACAGATAGTTTGTAAAGAACCAGATACGTTCAAATTAAACAGTCGTAAAGTTTTCGGAAACTGACCAATTTTCTGGGTAATTTAAAAAAAATAATCGTTCCATTAGAACCTTAGTAACCAAAGTATTAGAAAATTTAATAAAAAAAAGTAGAGTGAAATCGATAAAATTGTTTATACATTATCATGTGATTATGGGAAACCAATTCGTAAATATTAATAAAATAAACCAAAACGAAAATTTTCCCAAATAAGCATTTAAATGAATGTTCATATCAATATTATAAGCAAGTAACACAAATACAGGTGCATTGAGACGGCGCGGTGAGTAATAATAAATATAATGTCTAGACTTTGGACTAGGTACCACAGGGCGTGCGTCACCCCCGGTTCACACGCAACGCGCTTTGAAAACAACCGCTCACCATTTTTTATTTCTCAAGTAGAAATAAAGAATTACAAAAGCTGATAAAAAATGGATACTTTAGGTATAATAACTTCACATTTACGTTTTGTCTAAATGTCATTGGTAAGCATGAGGGATCGCACAGATGTAACGGTTATGTCATGGTTTGGTACATTAAATATTTATTTTTACTAGTGCTCGCCCATTGGTCGACTAGAGACCGATATTCTTAGCAATCCATGGATTCTCCGTGCGGGTGCCATTTCTATCGCGTTGCTGAGTTGGGAACTCGGGACAGTGCTTGGGACTTGCGACCCAAGTGTAGGTTTAGAAGGTGCCCCTTTTGTTGATGTACATCAACACTCACCTTCACTATCCAAGTTCCCCTCCCTGCCTAACCAAATTTGATGCGAACCTACTAGTGCCGCTTTAGACATTCGTGAGCTTATTTTAGCTCTCGATAGGCCTAGATCTTTAAGTGGGTTATAGAGAGATTTTGCTGGTATGCCTCTCGCTCCCACTTCTACTGCATACAAATTAACCACGTAACTGTTTTTGGTTAATTCGTTTGTGAGATCATAGTATTTCTTTTCTTTATTGTGTGGTCCTTCGGTATATTTGTTTCCCAAGGTACAGTAAGTTCCACAAGGACCACATATTTTATCGTTTTCGAGTAAAGAAATATGTCAGGTCTAGGTGACGAAACCCAACATCCTCCGAAATTTTATAGTGCTTTTCATACGTGTCGATTAGGAGAGTCCAATCTGGGGCAGTATCTAAGATTGAATAAGGTTTGTTCCTGGATTTTATGGATGAACCTTCAGACACAAAGTTGATATGACGTCTGTTAGTAGTCAATCCTTTTTGGGCTCTAGCTACTGCCAGGCTCATTGCTTCACGTATGATGATAAGCAACTTATCGTGGCGGCGCGGCGGCGTTTCCAAACTGCTTTCATTGATAACTGTAAAGTTGATTAATAGCCACTAAACATTTAAAAAAAATCGGTTGACAAACATAGGAGAAGATAGATACGGAATGCTGGGGCACCATTAAACGCACACACGGCCAAGGAAATAAGTATGTACCATGAAGTTATCTCGGATTTCTTTCGGTAGGGTTTACACCTAACGAAGGGTCACGTACCGTCTTCAGACCCAATTGCGTCATAAATGCCTTTCATGGTACGGATATCCCGATACTTCAGTCCGCAACTTCAAATGTATGATTCAGGGCCTTATGTTTTGTTATTTATATTTACTGTAATACTTAAATTTAGGTAGCTAGCGCCCGGGACCCGGCTTTGCCCGGGAATAAATTCGTAAAAAATGACCTACCTGGTCCAATAATAAATATAAGATAGCTATAAGAAGCTTTTACATTTAATTTCGTGCTTTTTACTTTGAAAATGACGGACTTTCATACACCCGCTCGTCCCTAATTTTTCCCTATCAGTAGTAAAATATTGAAAAACGCTGATACAGAAGCAGCTATGTGAAATTTCGTGCTTCTTACTGCGAAAATGACGAACTTTCCATATAACCGTTCATCGCCTATTTTACCCCCTTTGTAGTAAAATTTTTAAAAACGCTGATACATGTATTCATTTATTTCTGAAAAGACGTACTTGTATGAAATTGTTTGCTATTATATTAAAAGGTGCCTTACTTCCCATATAAACTTTCAACCTCTATTTCATCCTCTTAGAGGTAAAATTTTAGAAAACTTTGATACACGTGTTCATTCTTTTGTAACCAGAAGCAGGTGTATGAAATTTTGAGCTTCTAACTTTGAAAATAACGGAATTCCATACAAACTTTCATCCCTTATTTTGCCACCTCAAAAGTAAATTTTCAAAAATTATTTCTTAGTGCATGCAACATAAAAAACATCTACTGCCGAAATTTCAAGATTGTAGGTCCAGCGGGTTAGGCTCTATTTTGTTGATTCAGTCAGTCTAGCAATCAGTCCGGCCAAGTAATTATATATGTATAGGTAATTAAGTGACAGCGATTGACCAACAGTCAAATCACGCTCTCCTCAAGGGGATCGAGTATAAGTGAAGTCAAAGTAAGACAAGTAAGTCTTTTAAGAAAGAAGTATTATTATATGTAAAGTGCTGGTATCCGTGGATGATATCTATACGACAAAAAGTATTTTATTACTCCTACTGCTACTATTAACATTATAGAATCAGGTAACTATATTTGACAACATTTCGACGATGTTCAATTTAAATATATATAACAATCACCGCGCCCCGAACATAGTTTGTCTCCTAACCAGAATATAACAAAAGAAGTCAACTATATTTACTGTTAGAAACCTATGCTCTTCCACAAACTAATAGGTACATTCATTTAAAACTATACTTCAACTAACTACTCTCAAAAGAAGTTCATGCTCAGAAAACGATAATTTACATAAGTTCTTTGTAAATAAATTTAATGTAAACCTAAAGGATTTTATGCAAAACCTTCATCTACCTATGTTTCTAGTTAAACCAATCCGTTAAACCAACCAAATAATCGTGCAAGCTTATTGCACGATTATTTACTTAGTTACCTGAGTATATAAAACTATCTCTATTTAAAGGGTAGACAAAACCCAATGCGTCATAACAAATTTCTGAAGCTCGAGCTTACTTCGTGCAAGCCCACGAGACCGAGGCGAAGGGAGGCACGCCCGCACCTCCCCCTATTTCCCACGCAACGACCTTTGTGCCTCAGCGATGCACTTTGACAGACTTTACTAATTCAATAGATGGACGCTGTGCGCCTTGGACCCCTCCGTTACATAATTATGTACATATTTGGCTTTCACATTTCAAACAGAATACGTGTAGCAGTCGTAATGTTAGCTAAACATTATTAATTAAACTACTGGTATGGTTTAAACTCATGCAATATCCTCAAGTATTAAGCAAAGAAACAACATAAGAATAATGTCTAACAACTATATGACAAACCGAATTACAATAGATATTAGAACCTACTACATTTCTAGTCAATTTCAAAGAACTAATTGATGAAGCTATAAAGGAAATCTATACCAAAGTACCTACCAAATTGCCAGTTTCGTAATACAGGTATATTGTACTCATTTGTTAGTTTTCATTCCGTCCGACGTTCACATTACAGTATATAACCTATTAAACAAGATATTATTATATCGTGTAATCAGATTGTCAAATCTACAGCGCTGTGTGTATTTGTAGAAGCAAATTGGTGTAGCTAGCGGCGCACAGTGTACCGGTGGCGAATTATATCCCAGCTTGCACGTGAGACGGTAATGACACAAATGTATTTAGTTATCTTTAATGTTGTGTTAACTATAACATTCATGGAATGTCTTTTAGCTTTAGTGTGTAGGTATTGCTGTAAAATCACTCGATATATTATACTTATAGTATTGTACTTGTAGTACTCAAATTTGTACATGCTATTTACAAAAGTAACACTACATTTTAGTCCTCGTGGCATGCTATAGTATCAAACAATAAAAATATTTACTACACATAATTCTAATGAATGCACATTAACATCTACGATTATGTTAAGAATTAACAAGTTTGCGCTGTGGTTACAGCGCATTTTGAACGAAGTGATATCGATATATTGCTTAATTACGATTATAAATTCTATATGATAGGAATTCGAAGTTTAATTGAAAGGAAACATCTTGTTTTTTCTGAAAAATTATTTAGCATGGAATTGAACCACAGTGTCTCTGATATCAGACTCATTGACGTAAAAGATAGTGCCCCCTTCGGCAGGTGGTGATAATATTGTTAACCTCGTCCTTAAGAATGACCGTTGCTGATAAGGTTATGATTTTGTCACTCTGAGTTCTGTGTTAAACCTAGTCCGGAAGAATAATCCACCCACCTCGTCGTTTCTCTATTGTAGCCTCTGCTGATGAGATGGATAAACCTGGGAAATAAACCACATTCCCAAAAAGGAGTGAGGTATTGGCATTCTGGGGTGTGTGTTGGGTAACCTCCTCGAGTGTCGCTCCGATTCCGATCCCGCTGCAGTCCGGGGGGAACGGAATCGGAGCGGCCGGTACACCCTGGGCGGCGGTCAATGGCTTCCCCTTCACCCCTTCATAGGGTTGGCATTGATCGTCGGCCAATACCCAACGTGGCGGGAACACATCGCTCTCCGTACTCCTCTGCTTTCAGAGGAGACAGGATGAGCGATGCTGTTAGTGGTGAGATGGCCCAGGGTCAGCCGGGGTGCGAGGGATATGCTCTATGGGTAACCTTACACCCCGGCGTCTGAAGACCCGAGACGGCGTGCGGTTTTAGTCGGTGCAAGCCCGACATAACCGCCCCCGCTGGCAGGCGGGGGGTATCCGAAGGGATTTCCGCACGATAAAAAAAAAAAAAAAAAAAAGGTATTGGCATTCTAATTGGCCAGGGCGCAACACGAAGAGGTTTTCTAGTCCAACACCTCTACTTTAATTATTTGGATAGCATGAAGTACACGTCGCTATATGGAAGAAGTCATAAAACTGTAATCATAAATCATATAGATTAAGTATACTTGAAACACTTTGTCTAGTTTGAGGATAAAATCTCATATATCATCATCGGAAAAAGTGAAGATCCAGTACAGGACTTGGACTCGTGACCAGTCCCTTACAGGGGGAATACTTTAACCAACTGAGCTACCTGGACACGTCCTCGAAATGAATAATATAAAGAGAGAAGCCGAATTTTGTGAGTTGGTTTATATGTTGAGAGTTATCCTTGGAACCACTGCACTTATTGGAAAAATTCTGTCACCATTTTAAAGGTAAATTATCCCTGATGGACATAGGCTATATATTATGTAACTTGAGTTAAAAAAAAATCATATAAACCGAAGCGAAGCGAAACCGTGCATATAGACATATTAGTAACAGTCAGATACCCTCTCCTCGTCCATCATCGTCGTTCATAAATGATATTTGCCAACCCTTCAACAATAAAGGCTATAAAGAAATACAAATTTAGCAAAATAAATTGTTTTCAATTTCTTTACGACTAACTACATAAAACAAACATCTCTGTACAATATCAAGTAAATCGAAAGCACGTCTGAGTACTTTTGTGATCAGTGCTATCGCTACTTCATTTCCTTTCCCAGATTGAATTCCTTCGAGTAGTATCTAACTATGATATGTGAACTTTCTATTGAAACGATTATAGTTCAAAGAGTACACTAAATATAGATACCTACATACAAAAACCAAAATATAATTTAGCCTCAGGACATTTGCTTCTGAAATAACAGCAAAGAAAGGAAATCTCGCATCACGGACAAAGGATGCTAGACTATTTAAGTATCTACATAAATTATATCTAAGTGTACAAGCTTCTCACCGTCCAATATTCGCTATACATTTGAAATAATTGGGAACGTCCTTGTACCATGAGACTAACACCACAGTACAAGGTAACGACAAGCGATCGGTCGGTGGGTGAGCGCCATTCGTTGGGGAGGCTCGCTTGTTTTGGTCTGTTTGCCTGAGGACGGCCGCCACACAAAGACGACGCCCGATCCGCACACTAATTCAAAGGAGATCGATAGTGCACCCACCCAATGTGCCCTTTCATGCCCACCTCATCATGCAGCGATAATTAAAATGGTGTGTTTTCAACATGCAGCTTACTAATTACTACACGTATTGAATTTATTTCACCAGTATTTGAACATTTACTGTCGTTAGTATAGGTGCTGTTAGTATATCTACTCCTGCTGTTTAATCAACAAATATTAGGTGCTACAACTACTCTGGTTATGTGAGAAAGACCCCACAATCCATGGTTCCTGTAATATCGATCAATATAATCGCATGAACGTTTAGGATTAACAAAGAATGCGCGCGACAAAGCGTGTCGTCAGATCACGGATATTGCATAGTCTCCTGTGAGTAAAAGGTTTTTTTAAAAAAAACTTTAATTTCCTAAAATACCCAGGACCTGATGCTGCTATTGGCTTAAAGAAGTTGAAACGTAACATCAATACGTGTTTTAAGAATTCGTCGTTGATAATAGTTTGATACCATATTTAGAAGGAAATGAAAGTCCGCAACGCATCCATTACCCCTCTGAAACTGCCTACGTTCATAGCCCCTGGTGACCACTTACCATACAGCAGGCCTTGTTTTGATTAGCCATGTTAGTTGTGTTCCTATGATCCTTAATATTGGCTACTTACATCTATTGTTATTATATATTACTTTTTATTTTATGAGAACGTATCCAAGGTTGTTATAAGTTGAATTTGAAATCTATAGTAAAATAAAATCTTGTGTTTAAGTTAACCTTTAAGTTAACCCTTTTTAAGTTATCTGCGTGTATAAATCCTGGTGGCCGCTTACCATGCGACAGGCCGTGTTTAATCGCCACCTTAGTTGTCTTCGTATGAGAAGTTATCGGACATAAGTATGAGTTGAATTTTAATTATATAAAAATTATGATCACATTATTTCAGTATATATATTACCTACATATAGATAGTATACCCAGCAACTTCTGGATATTATAATACTAAACCAAATGAAAGTGTTTCAGTGCAGCAGATTCATTTCTTCTGAGAACTTTGAACGACCTTCGAAGAGGGTGGCTGTTCAAGTTTCAGTTTCAGTTGCAGAGGACGCCTCCCACCCATCTCGGAATATTTGCATGATTAAACGCGCTACCTGATATGTATAAGAACAAAGATAAAATAGAAAGAGGAAAATAATACACTTATGTTGTAAAATTTTAAGAGCTGGTAAAAGCCGTGTCCTATCGTAAAGTTCTGCTCCCTTTTTAGTATTAATTTTAGTATTATTGGTGGGTAGTACCCGCCAACGAGTAGTCCCTTCTACTTAATTCCGAGTAGTTAAGTAGAAGCGACTAAATTATGGTAATACAAATTTTACTTCTAGGCCGAATCACTTCACCGTCCTAAAACTAAATATGTGAATATAGTGCAGTTCCCGACAAGATTACAAACATAGATACGTGTCGGATCGAAAATCTCTAATTTGAAGTCTGTTCAAAATATAGTTACAGCGTAAGTGTTAAGTATGCGACGAAACGAGTAAAATATCCCCTTTTAAAATTAGCCTCTTGATGTTTATGTATGTATTTACAAAAAAAGTACCTATATAATTATGTTTAACCCCATTCTAGAACCCATAAAACAAGCTAGTTAAACTATGCTTAATTTGGGTCTAGAGAGCTGTGTTGAAGGTGGTAGAATATTTATTATTATTTATTTATTATTATATACCTAGTTGGGTTATGTGAACTGCATTTTAATATCGAGATGTACCCAATACAAAGTAACGTAAATTAAAGTCAATATTGGCAACAATTCTCTACAATCCCAAATTGGAATCCAAAACAAAGGGACGTCAAAGAAACTAGCAAGTGCACGCGTGCAAGCCGGTATAAAGAGCGAGCGCTGCACGGCCGAGGAGCCTCATGCGTCCATTACCCCCCTCCCAGTGGGTGAGGTGGCTGCCGAAAGTGCGGGGGTGGCAAATGTCTCGCTCACACCCAAAGATGCATCGAGTTTCTGGACGAAACCGCACTGCCGCTGCATATAACGGTAATGAATTTCGTCTCCATTTATTTAGTATGTAGGTATATAACTTTATATTAGATAATATCTTTAAAAAAAATCCCTGCCTTGGACTCATGTTGGGGTAATTATTTTGCAAAACCATTATTTTATCTGTTAGATAATACCTATGTACGAAATATTCGTACCTACCTAAAAAGCTTTGGTTATACAAAATATGCGCTAGTAGGTACCTACTTTACTTATCAAAATTTTGATATTACGAAACTAAAACTAATCTAGAATCCATTTGTTAAGTAGATCTATTAAAATGGAAATAATTTAAACGATTTCCAGCAAAAAAGCTGAACATTGTTTACTAGTTTTCTGCCATGCTGCACGTGTGTACCTTTTTTTTTTCGTGCGGAAATCCCTTCGGATACCCCCCCCCCCCGCCGGCCAGCGGAGCCGGTTATGTCGGGCTTGAACCGACTAAAACCGCACGCCGTCTAGGATCTACAAACGTCGGGGTGTAAGGTTGCCCATAGAGCATATCCCTCGCACCCCATCTCCGGTTTCGAGATGGCCCCTCGGGTTTGGGAACCACGGTGTCCCCGTCTTGCCCCGGTTTGGGGGAGGGGCGCTAGTCGCCCCACCGTCCCGGCCTGCTTCTGCTGGGGTGACAGGCGGCCTCACCTGCCACCCCCAGGCCTGCGCTCATGGAGGACGGAGGTCGTTAAGCGACCTCCGGCGCCTGAGTCGCCTGCGACGCGCGGCGAGCAAGTTGCGCTAAATCTCTCCCGGGCGCGCACCGCCATCTCCTTCGCGAGCATTACATGCTCGCTGCACGTGTGTACCCTTTTTTTTTTTTTTTTTTTTTTTTTTCGTGCGGAAATCCCTTCGGATGTCGGGGTTGATCCGACTAAAACCAATGTATATACATAATTATGTAGACTTTCACAATGACACCTATGACGTAAATATATTTTGTTCACTAAAATACCTATCTTAGTCACAGCTTGTCCCTGCACCGATAAATCGCATTATGGCCCACGTGTAGGGAATATATTTTTAATCTTATTTCCTTTATATGATCCGGTTTAGAAAAGCGGCAATGCACTCTGAAACTATATTTTGTATAGTCTTTAACTAAAATACAAAATGCATGACGCGAATGCATTCTAGAACCCATATACCATACCCATGTTAAACTTGCTAGTTTTAGTGCCAACTAGTATGTGAATAGTAACTTTTTTTTTTAATGCAATATACCACAATTTGACGAAATTTAATTCGCTCTTTAAACTAGAATGAGAGTTATATTAACAGGATAACTGTTGAAGTTTAATATTAGCTAGCAGCTACATACAACTCGTAAACATTATCGTCTACATTACCAAAACCAAACACGTCACATCAGAGCGCTAACGTTAATAACGCTCACGTTTCCATCCAAGGCTCTTTTCATTCGGCACGAGCCGGTGCAGCCTGTGTCAAAGCACGTAATTAGTATTTAGGAAGGTGGTAAGAAAGGCGAGGTCGTGGGCCAGACGTCGGGTATCGATCCGACGACCTGCCCCACGCTCTACCTCCCAAAGGGTGGAAAGCGGGGGCCACGCACATCGAGCCACCAATTGACACACTTAAGGTAATACTTGGCACTTACGACGTCGCCTGGCTCACTGGTCAGCGGCACTAGGCTATGCTGCTATAGTTTATATAAGTACTAGCTGCACAACATCCATATAATGTATGCATAGCCTTAATACATACTATAAACGTGTATCAAAACTTTCTGAAGAATTCATTTGAAAAAAATAACGTGATATCATTTATTCAGCGCTACTACGAGAATATTACACATACATTTATCGGTAGATAGTGTATCTACAACCTTTCGATCGCAAGTCCTAGGCGTTACTCATAACGCTACAGCTGAAACAACAAATAAATTGAATCCATGATGAATTTTACCAAACTAACCAAAGTAATAGAAATTACAGAATGCTCGACCCAGTTGGCTTTGAGCCCGCCCGTAGTGCAATATGCACTTATAGAACATATAGAACTGCTCTATTTGACCTTGAATAGCTGTAAACAATAAAACGTTCTGCATTACAACTACTACTGACTATTGTTCTGTATGACGTAATATTGACGCCTATGTGTTATTTCACACTATAATCTATCCCTGTTTCAAAATCTGTTCAGCCGTTAGAACAAACATCCAAACATCTTCACAAACTTCAAATTTATAATTTTAGTAGGATAGCAAAATAACGCATGTACATGTAGCAGGTAATAAAATACTTCTTTTCATCATTTAATTATATTTTCACATCTAGCTGATGCACGTTTCAGTACCAAATATTAGCACCGGTAGTTTTCATTTATTCGTTAAGTTTTCTGTTATAAAATGTACAGGATATTGTCTGTCCTGTGTAAAACCAAACCGATCCCTTACTGTTGGTAAGGAAATATCTATGGCGTGACCGTTTCATAATAACGATTGCAGTCACAGACACGGGTCATGGCCTCCCGGAACCACTCCGCCTCATCGTCTATGCTGACAGGCCTGTCCGGCGCAGGGGCCCAGGCTTGTACGATGGCGGCTTCCAGGAGGAGCTCCCGATCAAGTCGCTTAAGCGCCCAACGTGGCTCGGGTGGAGCCGGTGCAGCCGGCGCGTCGCTCGCAGGGGGGGACACGTCAAACCGAATGTATCGGTGATCCGAACAGCATTTAGTTACCTACAGTTTAATGTATTTTTTAAGTTAAAACTCGTCAGATAACAGAACTTTCATCTTATCACTAATGCCCCGTTGTTGTTACAAATAGGTACATTTTGCTGGGGTGCTTGATTGGAGACCTCCACGCGGTGCACCCTGGGCAACGGAGACAGCAGCGCCTCTCTCCTAGGGCGGGAGAGACGCTGCCGCCTACGGCCAACTCCGACCGAGGCGAGGACGGCCCTGTTGAGGGCTGTTCGGAAGCTTTCCACGTGTCCCTCTGATTAGCAGATGGCACAGTGGAGAGCAAGTAAGGGGGCTATCTCGAAACCGGAGATGGCCCAGGGTCAGTCGGGGTGCGAGGGATATGCTCTATGGGTAACCTTACACCCCGGCGTCTTAAGACCCGAGACGGCGTGCGGTTTTAGTCCGTGCAAGCCCGACATAACCGCCCCCGCTGGCCGGCGGGGGGGGTATCCGAAGGGATTTCCGCACGAAAAAAAAAAAAGGTACATTTTGCTACTTTCGTCTTAAAACACCGAGTGTTTTAATACGAAAGTCACAAAATGTAGGTAGATGAGGAAAATTATCTCTTTTCGAAGTACCTTTTTTTTTCTTTTTTTTTTATCGTGCGGAAATCCCTTCGGATACCCCCCCGCGTGCCAGCGGGGGCGGTTATGTCGGGCTTGAACCGACTAAAACCGCACGCCGTCTCGGGTCTGCAGACGCCGGGGTGTAAGGTTGCCCATAGAGCATATCCCTCGCACCCCGACTGACCCTGGGCCATCTCCGGTTTCGAGATGGCCCCCTCGGGTTTGGGAACCACGGTGTCCCCGTCTTGCCCCGGTTTGGGGGAGGGGCGCTAGTCGCCCCACCGTCCCGGCCTGCTTCTGCTGGGGTGACAGGTGGCCTCACCCGCCACCCCCAGGCCTGCGCTCATGGAGGACGGAGGTCGTTAAGCGACCTCCGGTGCCTGAGTTGCCTGCGACGCGCGGCGAGCAAGTTGCGGGCTCGGCGGACCGGGAGAGTTCTAAGTCTCTCCCGGGCGCGCTCCGCACCATTGCCGCAATCATGCTGCCGAGCGAGAGGACTCCCACCCCGATGGCTGCCACGAGGTCACGCCTCGGCGCCTCCCACGCCGGGCAGTCCGCCAGCGTGTGCAGCCCTGAGTCCTCGCTCGCGTCGCAGTGATGACACTCAGGCGTTGGCTCCTTCCTGATCCGATGCAGGTGGTCCCCGAAGCACCCCTTCCCGGAGATCACCTGCGTCAGTCGGTACGAGAGGCTTCCGTGCCTCTCCAGCCAATCCTCCATGATGGGCCTTACCGCCGCTATTGCAGCGTGCCCTGCGCTTGGTCGCCCAAGTCGTTCCTTCCACTCCACCACGATGGCCTGGCGGAGCTGGGACTGCACGGCCTCGATTTCTCGAGGCTCGGGGTTCCATCCCTGCTCCCGCGCCTCCTTTCGCCACTGGTACAGTTGCGAAAGGGCTTTCGCTTCCAGGTCCCATGGCGGAGTTCCGGCAAGGAGACTCGCCGCCTCGAAGGAGATCGTGCGGTACCCTCGGATGACCCTGATGGCCAGAACTCGCTGCGGAGCGCGCAGCATCTGCACAGTTCTGGTCCTCAGGGCCTCCGCCCATATTGGGCACCCATACAGGGCCATGGACCGCACGATCCCCGCGTAGAGTCTCCTGCAGGAGTCATCGGGCCCCCTCATGTTGGGCAACAGCCGAGCCAGAGCAAGAGCTGTGCCCTTCAATTTGGGGGCCAGACTTCGGATGTGCTCTCCGAAGTCCCATCGGCCGTCGAGCACGAGCCCCAAATATTTCATTTGGGGCTTGATGCCGATGCGATTTCCTCCCACGATGAGACTGGATCCCTCGGGTGGCTTGCTCCGAGGCCCATGGAAGAACAGGGCCTCGGTTTTATGCAGAGCCACCTCGAGACCCAGCCGCCGGATCCTCTTAACGCCTTGGGCAACCGCGGTCGTGGCCTTTCGGGTCGCTTCGCGGTACGTCGCCCCGCACGCCATCACGAGCGTGTCGTCCGCGTAGCACGTGACGGCGGCACCGCCTACGAGCTCACCGCGAAGCACTCAGTCGTATCCGATGTTCCACAGGAGCGGCCCCAGGACCGATCCCTGTGGAACACCGCACGACATTTCACGACGACCGAGACCGGTCACGGTTGGGTAGATGACGGCTCTCTCCGTCAAATACGCCCCGACTATGCGGCGGAGGTAAAGAGGCTCTTCGTGATACACGAGCGCCTCCCTAATGCAACTCCAGGGCAAGGTGTTGAACGCGTTGGCGATGTCCAGGGACACCGCCAACATCACCTCACCCCGGGCTACTGCATCCTCCGCCAGAGCCCTCACGCGCATGATGGCATCCACGGTGGAGCGCCTCTGGCGGAAGCCATATTGGCCATCCGCCAGGTCCGGCCCCACTCTTGAGAGGTGCTCGACGAGGCGCTTCGCAATTACTCTTTCACACTATGGGCCGGTAGGCGGACGGCGAGTCCGCCGGGCGCCCCTGCTTTCGGATGAGGACCAGTTTCCCCGTCTTCCACAATTTCGGAAACTGGCCCCGCTCCAAACATGCGCTGAGACGCCCTCTCAGTCGGGGCTCGAGAGCGTCGTCGACTAGAGCTAGGACCAACGCTCGGCCAGGAATGCCGTCGGGTCCCGGGGCGGTGTGTTTGGCTCTTAGCCTTCTCACCGCCAGCTCTACTTCTACCCAAGTGACCTCGGGCACGTCGTCGTCTTCCACGTCGGGCGCCATGGGCAACCGAGGCGGAGTCATCCGCGGTGGAACATGTTCCACCGCCCGCGCTGGGAACAGGGAGCCAACAACTCCTCCGAGCAGATTCGGCTGGAGACACCGGGTTAACGGCGGGGCCTTGGGGCGCAGCTTGCCCCTCACCATCCGGTAGGGCCACCCCCAAGGGTCCCGCTCCAGCGTCTCCAGCAGCTCGCGGAAGGCGTCCCGTTAGGAACGCCTTATCTGCGCTCGGAGGGCTCGTCTGGCCTCCCTGTATCCCTCGTACAACTCCGCCTCTCGGGCCTCCGCATCTGCGGGGCGGCGACGCCTCCTACGGAATCGGGCCCACCGGCGGTGCGTGATCACGCAGGCCCGTCTGAGCTGCGCGATCTCCGACGACCACCAGTAGACCTGACCTCTCGGATTATAGGGCGGAGCCCTAGGCATCGCCGCGTCACAGACACGGGTCATGGCCTCCCGAAACCACTCCGCCTCATCGTCTATGCTGACAGGCCTGTCCGGCGCAGGGGCCCAGGCCTGTACGATGGCGGCTTCCAGGACGAGCTCCCGATCAAGTCGCTTAAGCGCCCAACGTGGCTCGGGTGGAGCCGGTGCAGCCGGCGCGTCGCTCGCAGGGGGGGACACGTCAAACCGAATGTATCGGTGATCCGAACTTGTGTCCTCCCCCAAAACAACGGCCCACGTTCGCCTGCAGGATGCGGAGTTGAGGATCCATTATGGGACCCCCATCTCCGCATCCCGCTGCGAACTACGGGCGGAAGGCCGGCTTCCCGGCTTCGGCTCCCCTCCGGCGCAGGCCTTGCTGCCAACCCTATGGTCAGCCGGCTTGCCCCCCGCTGCACATCTGAAACAGTGCAACGGGGCGCTACACGTGCCGGCCTTATGACCGGGCTGGCCACAGTGGAAGCAACGGTCACCCACCGTTACCTCCGCCGTGCAGTGCACCCCCACATGGCCCACCGACAGGCACCTGAAGCACCTGGCCGGTCGGGCCTGCAGGAGCCGTGACTGCGCCCTCAGGAAGCCTCCCATCAGGAGGCTCCGCCCGTCTGCGGCCTTTTGGGGCCACTGGCGGCACCGGGGACCCCAAGAAGCCGGGCTCCCGTCCGTATGCTCTTGCACCGAACGCCCGGGATCTCGAGGGCCTTGAGGTCGACGTTGGCCTTCAACTTGGCCAACACCTCGGCATACCCCATGCCTCTCCCCGCTGCCTCCGCCGTCAGGGTGACGACGACGGCCGTAGTGCGGGGGGCACGGAGCTTCCCCGGCGCTGCTTTCGCGGTGGCCGCGGCCCTCCTGGCCTTTTTGGCGGCCTTCTTGGCGGCCTTCCGCCTCTTCTTGCTGGCTCCAGCCACCTCCCAGCCCCCTTCCAGTGGGGTGGAGGTAGCCGGAACCACGGCTGGGCTGGGGCTGGGGCCAGGGCTGGGGACGTCTTCCCCTTGCCCTTCCCCTTGCCTTTGCCCTTCCCCTTACCCTGAGCGGGAGGGGGCTGAGGAACCGGGACCGGCAGAGTTGCACCCGCACCCGCGGCCGGGCGGGTAGGGCCCCTTTGGGCTACAGCCGCGTAGCCGGCCGCTGGTGGCGCCAGAGGCGGACGGCGGATGGAGTCCATTAGGGCCTCCATCCGACACATCATCCGCTCTTCCAGCGCCTCCACATAAGGCAGCCAGGACTCCGCCGACGGTGCCCTCATTTTCGGAGGCGATGTCGAGCACAATGCGCAACATCGCCTCCTGCTCAGGGTTTGGGGACCCCTGGAAGGATGCGGTCACCTTCTGGAGTCCCTCCATGAGTGACCGCGTCCTCCCGCATGGCTCCGACACCGACACCGCTGAGGTGGAAGGCCTCGGCGGTGAGTTTCTCACGGCCCTTCCAATAGCCGAGGGGGCTCGGGTGGATTGCCCAGCCCTCACGCCACCACGCGCGCCTCGGCGGCCAGCAGCCACCTTGGACGCCGGCTTCGCCTCGTCACTGCTGGAGGAGGAGGTCGTCCCGGTGAGGGTAAAGTCCTCATCTGACACGTCCCCCCCGCCCGAGCCTTTGCGCGCCTCCTGCGCTTCCGGGTCCGCTGGACGCCCAGACCCACCGGGCTGCTCGCCCTGCTTCGCTCGTTAGCGGTGTCGAATTTCTGCGACACCGCTGAGGTATTTGGCGTCACCTCCACGCTTGTTTGCTGCGCGATATCCGCGCAGACTCCGTCGTTCTCGTTGTCCTTTTCATTGCCTTGGTCTGTGTTGTTTTTTAATCGGTCCGTTTTATTTTTAATTTGTTGGTTAATGTCCATAGCATATCCCACGAGTATGGGGGAAAGGTGGTCCATCCAGGCGGAGCCCCCTGCACCTGGATAAGCCTATATACTATGGAGGTCGGCTGGTATCCATAGGTTTTTACGACTTCGCTGTCGGGTGTTATAGACTTTTCCTTGTCGTGGGCCGGCCAATAAAGGCAAGCCCTCCGGTCAGCAAGTTCACGGCGTACCCTTCTGGAGCCACCAGTCAGGTCGTTGCTGATCACCTGCCGATTACGGAACGCGAGAGGATGGCTAGTCCTCTCTCACCGGCGGCGGCACAAGTGCCCGTCGGCCCCTGCGTTAGCAGTGGGCCAACCCGCCCCTGGATCCCCCAGGACCCTATGGTGGCCTCAGCCACAAACACCATCGCTCATCCTGTCTCCTCTGAAAGCAGAGGAGTACGGAGAGCGATGTGTTCCCGCCTCGTTGGGTATTAGCCGACGATCAATGCCAACCCCATGAAGGGGAAGCCATTGACCGCCGCCCAGGGTGTACCGGCCGCTCCGATTCCGTTCCCCCCGGACTGCAGCGGGATCGGAATCGGAACGACACTCGAGGAGGTTACCCAACACACACCCCTCTTTTCGAAGTACCTGGTCATTTTGTGTCACTGTAGTGTCTATTGTCTGTCTCCAAGATGTTAACAAGATATAATATAGAAATATAACTTTAACTTTTGTAGAAGACGCAACTATAAATTATTCGAATATTAAACTATTATGCTGTTAAGAATTATTACCTAATATAGTCATTAAGCATATAAGTAGGTACATGTATATTAGGTTCAATATGTACTTAACATTTGTATTAAAATGTGATTTTTTACCATAACCATGACTTCAGATGGAACTCTTCTACCAAGGTGATGCGTTACACTTTGTAAGTCCAAAGCGAAGCAAGACATTACTGAAAATGGAGACAGTTATTACTTTTAATAGATTTTATTAAAATTTTATCAAAATAGTTGCAAACCTACCTCAAACACATCTTCTGGCTTTAATTTGACGTAGACACATTTAGTGCATTTCGCGCTTTCAGAGGCGCTTTTCTTCAAAACTAAATTCTCTATTCTTTATAAAGGCAATTTCCGCAAAAGGAATTACGGGTGAAAATAAGCAGAGCACGCAGATTGTCCGGAGCGACGTCGCGTCGGCGCTGCACTTTGGGTGGCTCCAGGGCGGGTTAGACATTGGGGGGGGGCGGTGGGCGGACAGGGTGGTGTAAAATCACCCGCAATCATTTATACCCGAACTGCCTGCGGAATTACTAGCCGTCACTAAATTCACGACACCACCCCCTTGCACAACTTATTTTACGGCTTTCTCTTATGTATAAAACTGAAATTGAAACAAAGGATAGCATAAATAATTTCAGACACGACTAGTAGGTACTGGTAAACGTTAACGTCTAAATAAAGAGTATTAGAAGATGGCGGTAGTATTAGATACATTAATTTAAACATAGATAGATACGTGACAATTTAACTAGAGTTTCAAACAGGAGTTATAGGACTTAGGAAGACAAAGAACAATTTCAAAATTGATTGTCTTATATGTTGAAATAAGTACTTATATTACACACACTCTCATACGCAACTTAAAGATTCAGATACCTAAAATGTAGCGATATACCTATAAAAATACATTTAGGTATAACACTTTGTACATTTTGAATAGCCTTATTAAAACTGTGCTAAGTATAGTATATTGTAAAGATGGTATACGAATGAAGTATGGAAAAAAGAAATATATAGGTAGGTATGCATTTAAGTATGTACTTATACACATTTATATAACGTTGAATAGATACACTGGCAGCATTAGAGGAGCAACACGAGGCCACGTGGTTAGATGCGACGTAGCTATTTGTGTCAGGAGCTTGTATCCGTGACCCACTTCACAACACCCCCTTCCTGGAGTCGGTGCCGATATTGCTATATATTTTGGTCTAGGTTATCTAAAGTTACATTATCGCTATAAGTCTTTACGTTATCATTTCGTAAAGTGCCGTTAGCATGTTTGCGAGTAGGAATGCTCAAGTTCATAAAGTGGAATATGTACCTACCAATACTTATCTACCTTATTTATTTCATTTCAGATCAATAGGTATAGTAACTAAGTATTATCTAATCTATGTAGGTAACGATATTTGTTCGATTATTACGAACCTGACCCGAAAACCTGACCCGGTCGCGGGTTAGGTTAGAAACTTGAAAAAAAAATATATTTGTTCCGAACGTAACCCTCTACCTAACCTGACCCGACGTCTCGTTCCTATCATAACCCGAATTGCGCAGATACGTTTAATTACTTGCCTAGCTATTTAATCAAACAGCTGAGAAAATTACTTATTTCTGGATGGTTTTTTTTTTCTTTTTTTTTTTTTTAACGTGCGGAAATCCCTTCGGATGGCGGTGGGGCCGCCGGCCAGCGGGGTGGTTATAAAAAAAATAACCACGAAGGCTAACCTAACCTATCCAAGTCGGATACTAAATATTAAATAGGTACTGATCTGACACATACCTGACATGTACTTTTTATTTTGAGAAAGATGAGAGAAAATGACCAATCTGCGCAATTCGGGTTATGATAGGAACGAGACGTCGGGTCAGGTTAGGAATAGGGTTACGTTCGTAACAAATATTACTATTTTTTTCAGTTTCTAACCTAACCCGCGGCCGGGTCAGGTTTTCGGGTCAGGTTCGGAGTAATCATATTTGTTTGTACATGTTACATTAAATGTCTTAAAAGCTTATAACTCACACTAGGTAGGTACTTATATATTATAGTCAAAGAACTAAGGTTGGAATAATTAAATTAGTTTAAATTTGAAATTCATTGAGTAAAATATACTTAATAAAGCAGTTTAGTTTCAATTGATCTAGGTTTCTATCATTAGTGAATCCGCTCTTGCTTAATGAGAAATTCAGTATTGTAATTTAAGTACATTTTGATGCATTTACAACTTTAAATTAATATATAATATTATAGTAGGTAGGTAGGTACTTACGTCATTTTAGAACTGTCCATTTTCTTTCAGTAACACCGTCTATTCCGTTTTGTTGGACTATTAGTTTGATTAATCGAACAGTACGGAAAAATATTCCGTTCTTTTCTATTATTTTTATGTTAGATCGTTAGTCTAACAATCCAGAATCTTAGTTAGGCTGTTTGTTTGAAAGCATCCCCAGACAGTGCTCCCTGTTCAGTGATGGATTTACGCCTAGGCCCGTGAGGCCCGGGCCAAGGGCGGCATAATTTGAGGGCGGCAAATTTTTCAGATTGTCAAAATTTTACATTTGATAAAATGTAACGACAATTCATTCCGCTTTGGAGGGCCATACATACTTTCAAAACATACTTCACTGTTGTTATGGGGGATTTTAATGCAAAACTGGGTAGGAGGGGTGATGACGAGTTGAGAGTGGGGCAATTTGGATGTGGGCGGAGAAATCCCAGGGGCCAAAGGTTGGCTGACTTTCTCGAGAAGTAGGAACTCTTTATGATGAACTCCTTCAAGAAGCCACCTCATAGGAAATGGACCTAGATGAGGCCCGACGGTTGCACGAGGAATGAGATCGACTTCATTATCTGCCTCGTTGGTCTAGTGGTTGTGATGAGCGACTGCGGATCACGAGGTCGCGGGTTCGATTCCCGCCCGTGACAGTGAGTTTTTGTGAGACCCACAAATTGCAATTGTCCCGAGACTGGGTGTTTCTATATATTACATGTATGTATAGACAAAAAAAAAAGTATAATAAGTATGTTTATAATATTTCCGTTGTCTAGTATCCATAGTACAAGCTCTGCTTAGTTTGGGACTAGATGACGAGGTGTGAATGTGTCACAATATTTATTTATTTATTTATTTATTATTATGTCTACAAAGAGACGAATATTCAATGATGTCTCCGTGATCCACATGGTGAAAACTGGAAGCGATCATAGAATGGTTAGAGGCACATTGAATATCAATGTCCAACTGGAAAGGTCTCGACTAATGAAGTCCACGCTCCGACCTACTGTAGCCCATATACAAAACCCCGAGAGCTTTCAACTCGAGCTCGCAAACCGCTTCTCTGGCCTGGAGGATTGCGTTTCTGTGACTTCCGAGGTCAACAACAGGTTGGTAGAAACTGTCAATAAGGTAGGGGAAGTCTTCTTAGACCCCGCCGGAAAGATAGACCTCAAAAACTATCAGATGTCACCCTCCACCTTATGGCAGAACGACGCTCATTGACGTTGCAGACTTCCGTGGACGCTGAAGCATATCGGCAGCTGAATAGACGGATCTCTAAGTCCTTGCGACACAATGTTCGTGTCTTTAATACTATTCACTAATCATATTAAAGATACGATAAAGCAAAATAAGGGCTCTATAAAGTGTTCGTAAGAGACTTGTCTATTGGGCAGAGCCAGTTGACGAAGCTAAAGACGGACGACGGCAGTGTAGCGTCTACTAAGTCAGAGGTACTGAGGGAGATCAAAAGGTTCTACGGACTGTTATATTCCTCAGTAGCTAAGCCTGTTGATGATTTGGATAAAGATCCTAGAGCCAAATGAACCCGACACTACACAGAAGATATTCCGGACATCAGCCTGTATGAGCTTAGGATGGCCCTCAAACAGCTCAAGAGCAACAAGGCGGCGGGTGAGGACGGAATAACATCGGAGCTTCTGAGTGCAGGTGGAACACCGATACTGAAAGCTCTACAGAGGCTCCTTAATTCCGTCCTACTCGAGGATACTACGCCCGAAGCGTGGTACAGAAGCGTGGTGGTTCTCTTCTTCAAGAAAGGTGATAAAACCTTATTGAAGAACTACAGGCCCATCTCGCTTCTGAGCCATGTTTACAAGCTGTTTTCGAGGGTGATCACGAATCGTCTCGTACTGTTACACGGGAGCGGGCTCGCGAGTTTTAAAAAAAAACAAATTTTGAGTACACCGGATTTATTGAATTTAAGTTTTACAAAATTGAAGCACTTTTAGAATAAATGAGAATTAGAAAATAAAATGAAATAGAATAAAGAAAAGAACAAGTGCTCTGGAAGGAGGCTGGTGGTGAACTGTCCGATCCGCTAGCCCTCTTCAACTCACAGGAGTGATAGCGCTGACTCAGGCGAAAGTGTCAGCACTTTTATAGGAGAACCCCATATGTAACAACCCCCCCGTTACGAGGAAACTTAGGGTTGTTGTGATAAGTTTCCGTATTATTCTACGCGCAACCGGGGCGCCACCTGTTTTAATTCTATTTCTGAATTACTGTCTTTCCGAGTTACTGATCTTTTTGATTTAATGTTGAATTTTCCAAAAGACTTGTTCTTTTTACAAATTAGTATTATAATCAAAATGATAATCATATTTATGGAGATTATAGTTAATATTGGGAAACTGATATGATTCTCAAATTTAGTTGACTCTATTTTATTTAAACTATTTATAATTCCATCAGTTCCCGGTTTAAACGATTTCAATTCATATAAATTAAGAGTTTTAATTTTAGGTAAGGATGCATTAAAGTGAAATGTTTTGAAAGTCTTTAAATTACAGCAACTATCGTTAATAATATTGAAATCAGAATATATATATGGTATGTACAATTTCGGATATAATTTAGGAACCAATTTTAAATTATTATGGAAAGCTATACATTCTAATGGAATGTTCAGTACACCTGTGCCGGATATACTCTTTTCTAAAACATTACTATTACATTGTATACTTAATTTAGTTTTACTTGATTGTACAAAAATCCACTTATTATTTTTTAATTTATGCCAGACATCCACATCACCGGATATAAACTTAATAGGACATTTTTCAGGAAGGGAAGGTAAGGTTTTTGTTATTATTTCAATTTCACAGGAAGGATTATTCAAAACCGCGTAAACCTCGGAAATTTCACAAAGGTAAGTCTCGGTAAGTATCTTTTTACAACTATTTAAGGTTTTTAGGTAAGTATATGTAGATTTATCTTCACTAATAGCTAGATATTCTTCAGAAGGAAGAATCATAACGAAAGAGTTTGGTTTATTTTCAGCGATGTGGGGCGTCGGCAACGGTATGTTCTTATATATGTTATATTCTAGTAAACTAACTAGAGGGAGTTTTATAATAAACATTAACTTATTATCTAAATAGTAACACGTTAAATCAGCTATATTGATTAGCGTATGTATGTTACTTATGTCTAGGTTTACAGGAAAATCTCTAAATTTAGGTATAATTTTAAGATTACTTAAAATATCGTTATACATTTGTTTGGGTGTAAGTATAGACGGATGTAGAGTGTTACTCTTTACAAATAATATAGAGTTTAATAAATCTTCGACCTTGAAAGAAATCGTCAATAAGTTTGATTGCAAAATATTAAGTGCATTACTAAGCTTAATTTTAAAATTTACAATTCTAATCACTCCTGTTATATTAAGAGATAATTGCTCAATGACGTCGGTTAATTTAGCTTCATTTACACTAATTTCATGTAGGGATTCATTGATGTTAGAAATGGCCGACTGAGATATCATGATACTTCTAGAAATGGAGTTTGCTAACATTTTATCATTGTTATAAAGAGCTTGAACAGCATCATTATAAGCTTTAGCATCATCTTCGTCCAATGTACCGAATATGTGCTTAAAAACAACACCTACGCCAGAGAACCAAGCAGATCTTTTGGAGACGCCGTTTGAGATTATGTGAGATACTGATTTAAAATCACGTAAAATATCATTATATAATGATTCTAAAGGTTGTAACATATTTTCACACTGATCATAATCAATTTCGTCGGTTTCACGACACTGAATTCGGATATTATTCAGTACCTTATGAATGTTCCCAAGTTGGTGTTGAAAGGGGAGAACTTCGATTGGAACAACTATATGGAGTTGATCATTAATAATCCTTAGTGTACCGATAGCGTCGAAGAATATGCCAGGGCTTTTATTAATATACGAGGGTCAAACTGAAAGTTCTTAGAAAATCAAAAACTGATTACATTAGCCAGTTATTAGTTTTATTATATCTTTTCAAAATATTGTCCATTCACGTCAATACACCGCTGCATGCGATGGAACCACTGGGAAAAGCACTTTACCCACTCGTCCTTAGGGGTCTCTTCAATGGCATCGCGATACGCAGCCACCGCTTCTTCAGCATTCATAAACCGCTTTCCTTTAAGTTTTTCTTTAATTTTTGGAAATAAATAAAAATCACAAGGCGCGAGGTCGGGGCTATACGGCGGGTGACCCAGTAATTCAACGTTTGATGTCGCCAAATAGTCGATCGTTCGCTTGGCGGTGTGCGACGAGGCGTTGTCGTGGTGAAGGAGGATCCTACTGCGAGGTCGTTTCTCTCGATCTTTTTCCAAGACAAGTGGCAAACAATTGGTAGTGTACCATTCTGCAGAAACTGTTTTTTGATCCTCTAACACAATTGTTACGAAATGACCTATCCTTCCAAAGAACGAGGCCACCATTTTTTTTCCCGCACTTCTATCTCTCTTCACTTTAGTTGGCAACTCCTCGAAAAGAAACACCCACTGAGCAGATTGTCTTTTGGTTTCAGGATCATAACAGTAAATCCAGCTTTCGTCACCTGTTAGTATGTCGAACACAGCATTAGAGTCACCTCCGTTAAATCTTTCAATCATTTTACGGCACCAATCCACACGATGGAGTTTTTGAGCCACAGTCAAATTATGAGGTATCCACCGGGCGCAAAGCTTCCTGACCGCTAAATGTTCGTGGAGGATTTTGTGCACTTGACTCATACCGATGCCTAAGCTTGTCCGAATCTGCTGATAGGTCACTCTTTTGTCAGTCTCTATCATACGCCGCACAACACAGATGTTATTTTCAGTCGTCGCCGTAGAAGGCCGTCCCTCACGTAAATCATCAGTGAGATTAGTGCGACCACGTTTAAACTCATTAAACCAGTTGTAAACAGTCGCACGAGATGGGGCTTCATCGTGAAAGGCCAATCGTAGTCTATCATAACTTTCTTGTTGACTTAAATGACATCGAAAGTCATAAAAAATCATTGCACGAAAATTTTCTCGTGTTAAATTCATGTTAACGTGACACAGACAATTTTCAATTTGCCGCCAAATCGTAAAACAAATGATAAATGAATGAAATATATACTCAGTAATATTGGCAAAGAGTTCTATTTTCAAATTTTAGAATTATTTTTTTATTATATTGTTTATAAGTGGCCAGTTCTAAGAACTTTCAGTTTGACCCTCGTATTCAATATATTCGTAATTTTGTTCCTCTGTCGAGACTGCATTGCAGAATACTGTATAGACAGCAATTCTGTAAATAAACCGTTAGTAATTAGGGTATGGTAATATAAAACCTATAGAATATATTTTCTTCTTAAACATCATATAAAAGAATACTTAGATTACTAGTGATTACATTTGGTAAGATTAATTACTTAATATCATTCAGCTCCATGAGCTGGCTTTATTTCATCGTAATGATGTTTGATATGGCGTCGATTAATTAAAAGGGATAAGTTGTTATTACCATGGATTTTCATGACCTTGTAAGGGCCTTTCCACACAGGGGACAGAGCTTTACCTAGCCTAACATGATTTTTTAAATATACGTAGTCACCCACATTATATTGTACAATACGTGAGTGCTTGTCATAATACGATTTAGATCTCTCTTTCGACGCGTTAATATTTTGTAGAGCCTTTTCGCGGGATACTTTTAAACGATGCTGGAGCATTTTCGTATATTCAGGATAGGTTATATCTGTTCTAGAGTCAAAAACAGAGTCTGGGAGATAAGGTTTATGACCGAACACGAGTTCATAGGGAGTAAATTGGGTAGTGGTGTGGACGCTGCTGTTGTATGTTAACATGGCAGTGTAGACATACTTATGCCAATTGGTTCTATAATCATTTACATATGATTTGAGATACTCTTTTAGAGTTGAGTGGCTCCTCTCGAGTGCTCCTTGTGTCTGCGGATGATAAGGAGAGCTCCAAATCTGCTTCACCTTAAGGAATTCGCAACTACGCTTAAACAGTTCTGCAGTAAAGTTTGGCCCTTGATCAGTTAATACAGATTTTGGAATCCCGAACACAGATATGAAATGTATTAAACATTCACAGGATTCCTCTGCAGTGCAATTTGAGATAGGGTATGCTAAAGAGAATTTAGTGAGGTCGTCCTGTAAAGTGAGGATGAACCTAAATTTGTGGAGACCAGCTTCTGGAAGGGGACCAACAATATCTAAGCCAATTCTCTCAAAAGGTCGGGTCGAAGAAGTAGTAATTTGCATAGGGGATCTATTTATTCTTCTTAGAGCTTTGTTGGATTGACATAGTTTACAATTTTTTACATAGTTCTCTATGTCTGACCGCATATTTTTCCAATAATAGCGCTCTTTAATTCTATTATACATTCTATTTGAGCCTACATGCCCCGCTATCGGAATATCATGGTTTTCTTTAAGTATTTTTGCGATTTCTGTTGGGACTGGATATATAATAGTGTTGTGATGAATATTTATTGTAATATTAGTATTATCAAAGAGATACATGAACATGCCGTAGATTTTAACAAAAGATTGTTGCTCAAATAAGTTCTTGAAATCTGATACCGCTATTTCACTGATATCTCCAGCTAGCAGTATATCATCACGAGCAGATTTAATGGTTTTGAATATTTCGGGATATGAGGTATTATCAAAATAGTATAACTTAGTGAATAGTAGGTAGAATGTTTTTCCTTTTATTTCAAGCCTTTTGAATG
Source organism: Cybosia mesomella (assembly GCA_946251805.1). Classification (NCBI taxonomy): domain Eukaryota; kingdom Metazoa; phylum Arthropoda; class Insecta; order Lepidoptera; family Erebidae; genus Cybosia; species Cybosia mesomella. The sequence continues at coordinate 12,598,943 of OX276396.1, read as the reverse complement.
AGTGAAGTTCGCGTTCTTCATCGAGAATAATAGAAGAGTCATCGAGTTCAGAAAGAATATCTTGGAGATATGGGTTTGAGTCATCAAAATCGATTGAAACTGGAAATAAGATGGTTTTACAACTGCTTTTAAGAAGATTTTCGTTATGTTCCTTTATATAGGTGTTGAATATTTTATCTTTGTTAGAGAAGGATTGTAAAAAATTATTATAATCTTCGTTAGAATTAGAAGGAGATGGGATAGGATTAGGACTGGTATTAGGGGTGCCTAATAGAGATGGGAGATTTGAAGGACTTAGGTCTTCGTCGCGGTTTTCCGTGGGACTAATATCAAATGCACCTAAGTCTTCGAGGTCCTTCAGAACCTCTTGTGGGATATCAGAGTTTCCTGATGAGTTAGAATTTTGTTCGAAGATTGGGTCGACAGGATCTCTAGAAGTAGAAGGTTGAGGGTCATTTTCCTTTTGGACAACAGGGTTCACGGGGTAACGGGATAATGCATCTGCATTACTATTCGTCTTACCTCTTTTATATTCTACCTCGTAGTCGAACTCTTCTAATTTTAATCGCCATCTTACAAGTTTGGAGCCAGGGTCTTTGCACTTAAAGAGCCATTTGAGTGGCTGATGGTCAGTGATGATTTTAAAGCGACGGCCGTAAAGGTAAGGTCTGAAAGCTTGGGTACCATGAAGGATGGCAAGGCATTCCTTCTCAGTTACGCTATAATTGGCTTCAGCCTTATTAAGAGTTCTGGAGCTATAGGCAATTGGTCTGTCTTTCCCTATTGGGCCTTGAGATAAAATGGCTGAGATGGCAAAATTGGATGCATCACAAGTTAGGACAAAGGGTTGTGAGAAATCGGGATATGCCAATACTGGAGCAGAGGTAAGACATGTTTTAAGGGTTTCGAAAGCTAGCTGCTGCTCATTTTGCCATAAAAATGGGACATCTTTCTTAAGGAGGTTTGTCAAAGGCTTAGCAATTTTGGAGAGGTTAGGTATAAATCGGCGATAATAAGAAACTAGCCCTAGGAAGGATTTTATATCTTTTGGGCATTTGGGCTTAGGGAATTGTTGTACAGCCTTAACTTTCTCTGGGTTTGGTTTGACTCCTTGGTCGGTTATCATGTGACCGAGATAAGAGACTTCCTTACGGAGAAATTCGCACTTATCCGGCTGAAGTTTAAGGTTGGCATGCCTAAGCTTGTCGAAGATATTGGATAGGTTTTTCATGTGTGTGAAGAGATCAAATGAGTAGATTACGATATCATCGAGGTAAACAAAGCATTGAATGCCTTGTAGTCCTGACAACACCGTGTTCATCACCCTTTGGAAGGTAGAGGGGGCATTTTTGAGCCCGAACGGCATACGGGTGAATTCAAAGTGACCTTGAGGCACAGAGAAGGCTGTTTTAGAGGAATCTTGCTCTGCCATCTTTATCTGATGGAAACCGGATGCCAGATCAAGTGTGCTGAAATATTTGCATTTGCCCAGTTGGTCTAGAATTTCTGTGATGTTTGGAATAGGATAGGAGTCACCAATGGTGATATCATTCAGTCTGCGGTAGTCTATTACTACACGCCATTTGCGCAGACCGGAAGCATCTGCTTTCTTGGGGACTACCCATATTGGGGAAGACCATGGAGAAGTAGAGGGCTTTATTATCCCATCATCAAGCATTTTATCTATTTGAGATTGGACTTCTTGTTTGTGCACCTCAGGGAATCTATAAGATTTAGTATTTATAGGTACAGAAGAAGAAGTAGGTATTTCATGTTGAAGAACATCGGTACTTGTTAATTTATCATTAGGGAGATGAAATATGTCAGAGTAAGTAGCACAAAGATCAAAAAGAGCGTCCTTTTCTTCATTATTTAAGTGTGATGTTCTTAAAAGGCCTAATACTTCTTCAGTCCGATTGAACGTGTCATTTGAAGAGTTATTAATGTGATGACTATGATCCTTCTCTAAGGGTAGAATTCTTAATTTCATGTCGGAGCTGATTGATATAGGAGATTCAGAAATATTCACGACAGTTACGTTAACCCGTGAGTTAGGTTTCACCTTGACTATGCAATTGGCTACTAGAAGGGACTCCATAGGATTTTGATCTAGAATGAGACCTTCTCTTATTCCAGGATTTAAGACAGAGCATTCTATTATTGTCTCTGTGCGAGGTTCAATAGTATATATAGGATCATTAAATTTTAATGTTAATTTTATTTTGTTTACTGTACGAGTATCGTCATTATAATTAATGTTAGAATGAGATTCTGACAGGAAGTCATTTCCTATAATTCCGTCATAAGGAAAATGTAAGTCACCGATTACATGGAAATTATGCTCGAAAGAATTGAATTTTAAAGAGATATGCCCAAGAGATTGTATGGGATTATTTGTGGTACCTATTCCGGTGAAGCTTATAATTTCTTTATTCACGTCCGGTAGTTTCTCAATGCATGATAACTTAATGAGACTAATCGAAGCGCCACTATCTACGAGCAATCTCAGTGGTTTGGTTGACACAGAAGTTTGGGCTTCGATAAAAGGTAAGTACTTTCTTGATGGATTGGATGTAATGTTATGAATTTTAATGCGCTTTATTTCTTTTTCAGGTAGTTTAGGAGCCGAAGCATGGGATTGAGACCTTGAAGAAATGACGTCTTTTAGTTTAGGTTTGGGTTGAGTGCATGTATTTGTGAGTTACGTAGTGGATACAGAGGATGAGGTTATTGTACGGGATTTAGAAGATGTGATGGAGCTAGTAGATGTAGTGGGCACATGAACAGCAGGTACAGCGGACATAGGGGACGCAGTGGAGACAGCGGTTGCAGTGGATACAGCGGATACAGTGGGTATAGCGGGAACAGTAGACACAGTGGATACAGCGGATAGAGTGGATACAGCGGATGCGGTTGATACAGCGGATGCAGTGGATACAGTGGATACAGCGGATACAGTGGGTACAGTAGATACAGCGGATACAGTGGATATATTAGGCTTGGCATCGATTTTGTTATTTAATTTTCCCGCACGACACCGGCCGGGAAAGCTTCCTCGTTTAAATGATCGATTTCATCGATGCCATTCCCGTCATTCTCAGGCGAGGAGATAGTGTGAATAGGTTGATTACGGTTTTGGAATGCTGAGTTAGGGGCTGGGCGAGAATAGTTTTGATTTTGTGAATTACTAAAACGCCTATTATTGTATTCCCTTTTACGGCATTCTTCTATGGTATGACCTAAGGCCTTGCAGTACCGGCACACTACGGGATTAGACCTATGTGATGACGATGCCACATTATTGTTATACTGTGGTCGACTGAAATTACCTTGTGGCGGAGATTGGCGTAAATTTTTATTAGAATTCTGGAAACTGCTAGTCTGTGGCGTAGTATTGCGCTTAATAGAAGCTAAGAAAATTTTTTCCTCGGACACAGCAAAATTAATTGCGTCATTAAGTGTTTCGGGGTCACGACATCGCACAAGAGTAGAAAGTCCAGGTTTGAGCCCGATGACAAATGTGTGCAGAGCTAGGTCTTGCATTGCAGCGACACGACCTGCCAGTTCGCCCTTTTTCTTAGTTGGCATCGATATATTAATTTCTGTTAGTAGTTTAGAAAGGCAAGACTCAATCCTGAGGGCAAACTGGTTGACCGTCTCTGACTGAGCCTGTTTACATTCTTGTAGTTCGGAAAGTAAAGCGGCGTAGTGCTTTTTCTCACCAAATTGGGATTTTAAGAAATCTTCTAATTGTTGCCAGTTTTCGAATTCTTTGATAGAGCAGGCGCTCTCAGCACGCCCCTCGAGTTGGCTTAAAATGAATTTTAACAACACATCTACTTGTGCAGCGGAGGCTAAATTTATTGCATTCCTGCAGTTATTTAAAAATGCATTTAATTTTTCCCTATTTCCATCATACTTATTAATAAATTTAATTAAAATATTCATACTGATTTCAGACATAGTTAGTGTGTTCTCGTCCTTAGGCATTACTGGGAATATGTCTGATAAGAGCGTCCAGAACGCTATTGCTAAGCCGTCCCACGCAAAAGATAGGCACACCTGCGCTTGATTCTCCGATTACTGTACTGAGAATAAATAGTTACAAATAGTTTAACAATGCAAAAGTTATTTTTAGACTTACAGAAGTAACTGCATTTGGATATTGAAGTCTTGAAAACACTGGGAACACTGCACTGAACCGAAAATGTCGGAAAATATACGAAGGGTTTCGAGGAACACTGGAAAATTTTACGATTTCTTTACGCACTGGGAATTCCGCAAACTTAAAACACTTTTTCGGGTGAGTTAGGTATCCGTCACAGGATACTAGACACTGGAAACTGGATACGAGACTCTGGAACTGGATACTAGATTTTGGAACTCAGGAAAACTGGATACTGGGCTTTGCAGCTTGACCTTTGTATATATATTTTTTCTTTTTTTTTTTGACCTCGGTGATGTCCTCGTCGCGGCTTGACAAAGAGTTACAGAAGAAAGAGTCACTCGCGGCACTCGTGAAGATATAGTATTATAAAACACTTTTTCTTTTTCACGTTTTCACTTTCACAATTTTCACGACTGGAATGTCCCGGATTCCGTTTTTCGAGGAATCCCACCGCTGCCACCAATGTTACACGGGAGCGGGCTCGCGAGTTTTAAAAAAAAACAAATTTTGAGTACACCGGATTTATTGAATTTAAGTTTTACAAAATTGAAGCACTTTTAGAATAAATGAGAATTAGAAAATAAAATGAAATAGAATAAAGAAAAGAACAAGTGCTCTGGAAGGAGGCTGGTGGTGAACTGTCCGATCCGCTAGCCCTCTTCAACTCACAGGAGTGATAGCGCTGACTCAGGCGAAAGTGTCAGCACTTTTATAGGAGAACCCCATATGTAACAGTACGCAGGTTTGATGACTTCCAGCCTCCCGAACAAGCCGGTTTCCGTAAAGGCAGTATCATAGACCACATTCATACGCTGCGGCAGATTATACAGAAGACCGAGGAGTATAATTTGCCACTATGCTTGGCGTTCGTGGACTATGAGAAAGCCTTCGATTCGAACGAGACTTGGGCGGTGCTGCAGTCTCTTCCGAGGTGCATTGACTATCGGTATATCGAATTGCTGAAGTGCTTGTATAAAAACGCCACCATGAAGGTCCGAGTACAGGATCAGAGCACAGAGGCTATTCCGTTGCAGAGGCTCCTTCCGTTGCAGGGTGATGTCATCTCGCCGAAACTCTTTACCAATGCAATGGAAGACGCCTTCAAGCTTCTGGATTGGAAAGGATTCGGCATCAATATCAATGGCGAATACATCACTCACCTTCGATTTGCTGACGATATCGTAGTCATGGCAAAGTCCTTAGAGGAGCTCAGCACTATGCTCGGAGGCCTGAGTGGAATCGTTGTGATTAGTGATAGTGTCAAGAATGTGGGTAGGTACGTTTTTTTTTTTTTTTTTTCGTCCGGAAATCCCTTCGGATACCCCCCCGCCGGTCAGCGGGGGCGGTTATGTCGGGCTTGAACCGATCAAAACCGCACGCCGTCTCGGGTCTACAGACGCGGGGGTGTAAGGTTGCCCATAGAGCATATCCCTCGCACCCCGACTGACCCTGGGCCATCTCCACTTGCGAGATGGCCCCCTCGGATTTGGGAACCACGGTGTCCCCGTCTTGCCCCGGTTTAGGGGAGGGGCGCTAGTCGCCCCACCGTCCCGGCCTGCTTCTGCTGGGGTGACAGGTGGCCTCACCTCTCACCCCCAGGCCTGCGCTCATGGAGGACGAAGGTCGTGAAGCGACCTCCGACGCCTGAGTCGCCTGCGACGCGCGGCGAGCATGTTGCGGGCTCGGCGGGCCGGGAGAGTTCTAAATCTCTCCCGGGCGCGCTCCGCCATCTCCTTCACGAGCATTACATGCTCGCAGAAGGAGGTGACGGCGGCCCACGCGCTCGCGCTCCGCACCAATGCCTCAATCATGCTGCCGAGCGAGAGGACTCCCACTCCGATGGCTGCCACTAGGTCACGCCTCGGCGCCTCCCACACTGGGCAGACCGCCAGCGTGTGCAGCCCCGAGTCCTCGCTCGCGTCGCAGTGATGGCACTCAGGCGTCGGCTCCTTCCTGATGCGATGCAGGTGGTCCCCGAAGCTCCCCTTCCCGGAGATCACGGAGAATTTGGGTACCTACATGGATAAAACTTTTTCTTGGAATATCCAGTTACAAGATACCGGTCGCAAACTTTTTGCGTCAGCAGATTCCTTACGAAGGCTGTTCCTACCAATTGCTACTAAAATTGCGCTCGCACAATAGCTTCTTCCTGTTCTCCATTACGCCGATGTCAACTATCCCTATCTCACTGAGGAGCAACTTGTTAAACTTGAGCGACTCCAAAATTTTGGTATTGTTTGTGTTGTTTAGTTTTAATCGTTAAGTATTTAGGTATGTTTTGATGTTGGTACCGCGTATTGAAGTGTCGGTATTTGTGTATTATTTTTTCTTTCGTACCCGCGCATTATTGTACGTGAACTATGACGCCTGTACAACAGAGTTGAGCGCTACGTTGCTTTGTGAAGGGTCCGAGCTCATGAGCTCGTTTGGTAGACCCTGGGCTCGCGCTTTTTTGGGTAGGCCTTGCCACGCGCTTTGGGGGAGCATTGTTGTGATTTTGTTTTTTTTTAATGTTAATTGGTGAAAATTAATTATCGAGATAGTTATCTATTTGTTAAATATAGTGAATATGCCCATCGCGCTCGTTGGACTTGGAACCATTGCTGCGGTGGAAAACACATTCTATGGGAAGTAAATCTCACATTTTATTTTATTGCATAATTATGCACGTACATCGATGTCACACATAGTTAGATACACTAAATAGGCACACTTTCCAATCTTTGCTACTTTCCCGGCTGAATACCGGTCCATTGAAGGTCAGTGACCCATTAATTAATATATTTTGTGTATTGTTGATGATAATTAACGGATTGGTTTAATTTTGGTTTGCCATTTGAAACTTAACACGCGGTTCAAGTCCGCCATTTTGAGTGTTAATTTATCGGTATTATTCTGCCTTTTGGTTCAATTGAATTTGACTATTTTCACCTTAAAACTTGGAATTCTTATTGTAATTAAAATATTTAATGGTCGGTTTCGATCGGGTGTCAATTGCGGCGTAATTTGATTATTTTAACAAGTACGTGCTAAAAATCTGTTTAACTTTGAATTGTTGTTTATTCATGTATTTGATTGGACCCGCCGGGAGGTCTGAATAGATATTTATCGGTGTTTACTTTCTATAAAATTGAAAGTAATGTATAATTTGATTTATTTGTATCCGAGCGTTTGGAATAGCTAATTTTATAGTTTAATATTTCTCGGGACTTCCAGATAATTTTTGGTGGTCGATTCTGACCGAACTAACCGATTCACTGTAACGGTAATTCCACTTCCCGGGAATTTTTGATATTACTTTTGATTGATTTGTTCTAAGTTCGGGGCGGTTCCTCGAATGCCTTTTGTCCGTTTTGAGTGTTTGTCGGTTAACCGGTTTTATAAAATTGTGGTGTTTTTTGTTGTTTGAACCGTTTCATATACGTACCGACTTCCTGTGTGTGATTAATGATTTTGTACCGTTTGTTGACTGCACATTGGTGTAGATTCGGATCATTAGACACTTTATTTTAGTTAGATATTAAGTTTTAGTTATATTTGGGTTTCCACTGTCGCGCTTTAGATCACGCTTCGGAACGAAGTAGTGATTGCGTGAAAGTGAGTGGTGGGGCTACGGCTAGAATACTACCTGCCCGTGGTCGCACTCCTCACCCTTGTCTCCGGGTTAAAGGAGACTGGTAGCAGAGCTGTTAATATTCTTTTTTTTATCATTGCTCCGGCTACTTTCGCGTACACGATTCATACTTGTCTACGCAAATACCTATGATCACGTTTCGGATTTTCATAAACAACCAAGTGGCTCCCAATTCGGCTTCGAAGGAATGCTAATATACCTTTTTTTTTTTTTTTTTTTTTTTTTATCGTGCGGAAATCCCTTCGGATACCCCTCCGCCGGCCAGCGGGGGCGGTTATGTCGGGCTTGCACCGACTAAAACCGCACGCCGTCTCGGGTCTTCAGACGCCGGGGTGTAAGGTTACCCATAGAGCATATCCCTCGCACCCCGGCTGACCCTGGGCCATCTCACCACTAACAGCATCGCTCATCCTGTCTCCTCTGAAAGCAGAGGAGTACGGAGAGCGATGTGTTCCCGCCACGTTGGGTAACAATGCTAATATACCTACTGGTATTCTTATGTAATGTATTTTTAAATCGCGCAACACCCTTTTACCTCAAAGAACTATTCAAGTTCCTCCATGAGACACATACTAGATGCCTGAGGTCATCAGAGTATTTGAGGCTGTAAATACCAATGCATTCCACTGATTATGCCGATAAGTCATTCACAGTTAAGGATGTGCGCTTATGGAATGCATTGCCATTAGACATCAAATGGGGAAAATCCATTAGCATCGTTAAAGAAATGGTGAAAGGCATTACCTGTCATCATGTACTCTATAAAAGGTCAGAATTGTATGCTCACTCGTCATGTTTTCTATTAGTATGTGCTTTATATTTTATATACCTACCTATTTATTAACTATAGTTGTATATATTATGTCTATAATACGTTCCACAAGATTATTTACTAATAAATTACCGACTGTGTGCCTGAACTCAGCAGAAACAGACAGAAAATAGAATAGGGACCGGGTCGCAGCATCGTTGTATCCTACATCCTGCTGATTCCTGAAACCCACAAGAACGTATTCTCGAGGTCCTATTTTTGGGCTACAGTTTGTAACAGGGGTAGTTAAATTTAAGGTAGTTATAAGTTACAAGTTATTAGAATTTAATTGTTGGTTTGATTAAGGTTATAGCAAATTAAACATGAGACTAGTTTTACCTTTCATATATTAAATATTATTATAAGTGGTGTCAAGGGTGAGTACACATAGTTCAATTAAGATTGAAGTTAAGGGTTAAAAGATGAGATGTGAAGACGTGAAAGACGGAAGACGTGAAAGACGGCCCGCAGCAGCCAGGAGTCTGCACTTAGATCAGGTCCCCTGCCCGGCGTGTCGCGCTGGCACCTACCGCTGCGTGACTCGCTCGGCGGACCAACGGCTCAGTACCAGAGCTATGCACTTGTGGAAGCGATGCAGAAAATTAGGGCTCGCAAAACCGCTGCACTGTAATTTATAACAGGGGTCTCCAAACTACGGCCCGCGGGCCAAATCCGGCCCGCCAGTGTCATCAATCTGGCCCGCGACAACCAATGATTTATTGTCATCAATCTGGCCCGCGACAGCCAATGATTTATTGTTGTTACTATTGCTGTGATAAGTTGAAGAAGAAAACATAGAATGATAATTACTCAGTTTTATTTACTTGCAAGGTAAAACTTAACGACAGAAATGATGACACAGAAAACTTAACTTAAGTATCTAAGTTTAAGCATATTAATAACTAACAAATAATTGAAATGAAAACACTAATGAGATTTATGTAATTGTGATTTTCCACCGACAATAGTTTGTAGTTGTGGATCAATTTTACTTGTAAATTATCAAAAGAGATTTAAGATTCTCATCGGTTAATTGAGATCTGTAAACATTCTTTGTGTACTTCATCTTGGAAAACGTTTTCTCACACAAGTAAGTAGTACCAAAAACAGAAAACAACCCACGAGCAAATTTATGCAAATTATCAAATTGTTCCAGTGGAAGACTCTTATAAAATTCCAGCAATGATGAATTTTGATACTTGGTCTTAATCATATCACTGCACTGTAAATCAATAATTTCCATTTGGACTTCCGGAGCCAGGGTTTCAATGTCAGAATCAAAAGGATTTTGAAAAAGCTTAATTTCATTCGCCACGCGACATCAAAATCTGAGAAACGAGTATCAAAATTTATCTTCAAAGCACTCAAAGTTTCGATTGCAAAATCGACGGGAAATTCAGTCTCTGTAGTGTGGCTGAATATTTCTCATGTTTTAAAATGTGTGAATTTTTTTTTACGTAATTGCGATTGAAATAGTATTATTTTCTGCCTGAAGGATTTGATATTGGTGTATAAATCAGGGAGAAGCTGATTTTCTCCTTGCAACCTCAAATTCAGTTCGTTCATATGATTTGTCAAATCGACATAGAATGCTAACTTCCACATTCATTCACTATTTTCTAAATCGGCAAAAGGGCGCTGCTTCTCATTTAAAAAAAATTTGGATCTCTACTCGAGGTTCAAAAAAGCGCTTAAGGACTTTTCCGCAACTAAGCCAGCGTACGGCAGTATGATATGGTAAGTCATTTTCTCCAATCTCTTGAATAAACTCGCGGAATTGTCGGTGATTCAGCCCAGTGGATCTGATGAAGTTAACAACTGATGTGACTGGTTTTAGAACTTCAGACATATCCAAACATTTCCCGCACAAGGACTGTTGATGAATGATACAATGTAAGACTAATGGTTTTGAACCACCATCATTATCTACAGCCTTTGACACAAGTGCCACTCCTTTATTTTTACCACACATATTTTTGCCTCCATCAGTTGTTATAGATTTCAAATTTTTCCATCGAAGGTTCTTTTTAATAATGGCATTCTCGACTCCCTTAAAAATATCTGCCCCAGTTGTCGTACCGTGAATACTATCAATATCAAGAAGTTCTTCATACACTTCATAGCTTTTATCTACTCCGCGAATAAAAATCAACACCTGAGCAGTATCTGACGCATCCGTTGACTCATCCAATGCTAGAGAAAACCACTCAAGATGTCCATTTTTGTCAGACAGTTGAGATGATATATTTTCTGCGATGTCTTGCACCCTCCGAGCCACAGTGTTTGCTGACAAACTGATACTTTTAAATAAATTTACCTTTTCGGGGCATATTTCTTCGGCTACTGCAATCAAGGATTTTTTTATCATTTCTCCATCGGTGAATGGTTTGCCACGTTTTCCAATTTCAAGAGCCACACGAAAGCTGGCGCGAGTTGCAGACTCTTGTTCAGTATTCGCTTTGGTAAACAAACATTGCTGCGATTTGAGTCCGCGTTTCAAAGCTGAAAATTTTTCCGTCCGCAAACTTCCTGTATACTTGGAGTCATTTTGAAGATGTTTCGATTCATAGTGTCGTTTAATGTTATATTCTTTGAGAACAGCTATGGTTTCATTACAAATTAAACATATCGCCTTATTACTGGACTCAATCACAAAATACTGAAAGTTCCATTTATCTTGAAACGTTCTGCATTCGATTGTCGATTTTTCGCTTCTTTTCCATACTAACAAATCACACATAAAAACAATAAGTAAAATCAAAATACTTTTAAGCACGGGTGTTACTTTATTTCACAATAGAGATAGACAGTTTCGCTTCCTTCGCCTTTCCTACGCAGACTGACTCGCGGTTGCGCCGCTAGCCTTTTTATATGCAATTACTGCCATCTCGAAGTAATCGGAATACACTAGCCAGAACTAGAACTTTCTCAAACCAACGCGGTAATTCCAAATATTTAATTACGACGAATGCCACCTGTTAGCGGGTAGCTGAAATAGATAGTACATAGTACCACTACTCGCCACTAGATGTCGTTAAGTGTCACAATACACAATAATAATTGAAATGCAAAAAAGCGTAAGTTTGCTTAGGTCGCGCACTTTGCGACTATTCTAGTCTAGTCTAGAAATATAGTTAAGGGCAGAAAAATTAAAACTGGTTTGGCCCTTGGAACAAACAGAAAAAATCATTATGGCCCGAAGGCTTCAAAGTTTGGAGACCCCTGATTTATAACGTCGGCTGAAAGAAGCGACTTGGTGGGAGTTCATAGATAATGTGCCACAGCCGATAGGGTTGACCACGGCTAACCATAGACAGAGTCGATGAAAGAATACAGATAATATTAGTAGACTATGAATCGATATCAACTAAGGAATCGACTACATATTCCACTAATATCCTTAAAAGTACAATGTGCATTGTTACAATACCCCGTCCCATCAGGAAGAATTTCTGTTATTCAGAAATTCGATACTGTGCTCAGTACTATGCACTAGTACTATGCTATACAGTTGTGTACAGAAAACCCGTCTAAATCGCCCAAAAAGTTTTTGGCAGTGTATAATAATAGGTACCTTTTTTTTCGTGCGGAAATCCCCTCGGATACCCCCCGCCGGCCAGCGGGGGCGGTTATGTCGGGCTTGAACCGACTAAAACCGCAAGCCGTTCCGGGTCTTCAGACGGGGTGTAAGGTTGGCCATAAGGCATTTCCCTCGAACCCCCCGACTGACCCTGGGCTATCTCCGGTTTCGAGATGGCATCCTCGAATAATGGGAACCTATAGATAATTCGGTTACGGTAGGTATGTATAACTGTGGGTCTATGTAGCCCAAAAAAATTAATTCAACTAAATTCATAAGCATTTTGTATGCTTACTTTTTTCTAAAGATTTAGATCGGAAAAAGAGAACATCTAGGACGGGACTTGAACCCGCGACCAGTCCCTTACAGGGGGGAATGCTCTGACCAACTGATCCATCTAGACACGTCCCAGATATTCGAAATTCTCCGATACATTAATACGTCTTAAGGCGACGTTGGAGCCATCTACCGTAATTCTTGCGAACTACGGAAACAATAACTTTACAGTCATGTTTAAACATTGTTTTTTTTATTTTTTTCTTGTTAGTTGGTCAGAGCATTCCGCCATTAAGGGACTGGTCGCGGGTTTAAGTCCCGTCCTAGATATTCTGTTTTTCCGATGTAAATCTTTACCAAAAAAAATATTTAATTATTCACATGCAGATCAATCACGCCTTGCCTAACGTTAGAGTCGGTCGACTTTATTCCCGGTCGTCCCCACCCTGTCGTCCCAACTGGGTACGAGTGGGAAAAAAAAGTTTCGTTCGTCCCCTGTGGTGACGATTGGAACTTTTTATTTCCCACTCGTTCCGCTATAGACCGAGAGTCAAAATGCAATAATCGCAACATTATAGTACCTACTACAATGCAATCTGTGGTACTACATACTCATGCAGTGTATTATTTTGCCTCAGTAGCGGTCATCCTCATTTCTTTATGTTTTACGATAGATAACTACCAAACTAAATTTATAGTAAAACTCCTAAATTTTTATCTCTGATAGTTTTAGAGAAATTGCAGAAATCGAGAAAAGTCCATAGAAACCATAAAAAACATTCATCTCCTTTGTTACTCGTTTTTATTCACGGATTTATTTTTTGCATGATTCTGTTATAATTTAGGCACCGATTTATAAAAAAAATGTGACCTAATCTGGTCTATTTTAGCGAGAATATTTTATTTTATTATTATTTGATTTATTTTTTTAAAGACGCATCCCTTGCCGGTCGCATTATTTTGTAGTGCCTAATTGTTAATGGCAGTTATTACTACTACCACAAAAATAATTAGACGCTACGAACACAAGACAGCTGTAATATTCAGTCTTTAAGCTTTTAGTTAGGGTTGTCTCTCAAGTCTATGGTATAGTTCAGTTTTCGTCATTACATTTTTTATTTTTTAGTTTGCATTACTTATCTACTTACTAATATGACAAGTATACTAAATTTCACTAAAATAATAAAAATATTAATTATTAATAATTTTTTTTAAATGCATTTAAAATTGTAATTGAGATGTATTTTAAAATGAATAAAGAGAAAGTTTCTACATTTATATTAAAAAATTAAAAATCGTTTATTAAAAAACAAGAAGTAACGCTTTCAATGGTGTAAATATTTTGGTCGTTACTTCAACAGTTCTGAACCTGAGGTTGATAAAATTGAATAGACCACCTCTGAAGTTTGAATCAAAGAATCAATTTCGTTTATTTCGCTTAGGCCCATAGAGAGCACATATAAACGTCACAATTTTACAAGTATCCCTATAAACATTATAAAAATATTAAATTAAATTAAACAGCTAGTTGCCCGCGACTTCGTCCGCGGTAAATTCGGAATAAATCAAGGTTTGTATACTTCTGCAGTTTCGAACTCAACATATATTGAATTATTCATCGCTAGATTTATTATAAATCTTTATTTTATTTGTTTAAATTAGGACATATAAAGAGCATTTTCGCCGACATTACCATTAAATTTTTAAAATAAAAAAATCTTATTGTTTCATAATTATAATAGCTAGACATGTGGTGTCGCGACACTTTTAGTACATAATGATGTGTTCTGCAAAGTCGTAGGACATTATTTGGTTTTATCATCAATAGTTTTCGCAGCGCACGCGATGTAAGGAATTTGTTAGGTCAATATTTTACGCCTTGGGTTACGTTATTGGAGTTTTAGTAAGGATCCCTATTTAAAAAAAAAATATAATATATCCTATGTCACCCGGGGATAGAATAGGTAACCAACGGTGATAGAATTTTCCAAATTGGTTCAGTAGTTTTCAAGTTTATTCGTTACATACAAAAATCCAAAAATCCAAAAGTACAAATCTTTCCTCTTTATAATATTACTTAATATTCCTTTTTATAATTTAGAGTATCCACAGTAATTTTATTTTTACTATCCAAATTCGATGTTTGTGTTGGATATAACGTCCTTAAAACAGTCACAGTCCGTTCTTCTTTGTCGAGGTCTAAGGGTCTTTTTTTAAGACCATATAAACACGCTTGTTTCACTAAAACTTCATACATTTCCCGTTTCGTAACCTTGATCGGATTCACATTCATGCTTTGGTCGTTAGAAGCTACCAACCGCTGACCAGTATCAGAGTGGCACCCTCATAATCCTCATGCATTAAGCCCTCCGTTTGAGGCCCAGAAGGACGTCCTTCAGCAAAGCAGATCAGGCTCTGCTCAAGTACAGCATGCGACTTGTCCGACTCCATGATTACAAATGAAAACGCTGTAGAAGAGTCAAATAACACAATAATACAAACTGTTAGATGGCGGCTGCTCCCTTGCGTTACCGGGTAGGCTACTGTGCCGCCAAATAAATGTATACAAAAAGACAACGAAAACAACATAAACCTGAAAACATTAAAATATATAGAAGTAATACTTCTACAATTAAGTACATAAAGTAATATGTACCTACATAATATGTACATATTATTGGGAGTTTTAGCCAGCAAAAACTGTTACCGCCTTCACCGCGTGGAGGTACTCCCAGCTTATGTTATTATTAACACGTTGCCATTCATGAGTGACATACATACATATGTCTGAAACGTCTTACAAAATTTAAGCGAAAATTATAGAGTTCAGCAATATTTCAGCAGCAATACTAGGGCTGTATCACTAAATAAAGCCAAAATGTTTAAGTCAATCTAACTCTATCTCATTCGTATCGGCAATCTACATATTATAAATTTCGAATAATTATGTTTTTTGTGACAACCCTATTTCCATAGAAAATTATAAAAAACTTAGAAACGTCATACCTCAGCTGTCCTGCATCGAAAATAATCAAAAATTTGTATATAGGAAGCTACAATGCTAGGGTATATTTTGCAAGTGAAAAAAAATGCGACCGTCATCTAGAAATTTCCGTATTTTAATTTTTCTGAAATTTGTAAAATATTTTTTTTTCCGTACTCCAGGGCATTTACAGACTTGTGATTTTTACACTCAATTATGTATATATTCCGCCATTCATTAGTCATTTTAACTAAGACCAATTTTAGTAATTTAGCTCTAAATCTGTAAAAATCTTTTAGTCAAAGTTCAATGACCTTTCAAGAAAAGCTACATAATTTAAAAATCAAGCAATATTTTTAATCTGGTGTGTCATATTATGCTGTATATCGATTATATCCATCGAAATTTGCTATAAAAAGAGGATGACCGCTACTGAGGCAAAATAATACACTGTGTCATGGTAAGTTTTGATATACCTGAGTTAGAAAAATATATATTTAAATGTTAAAGAATAAAGTTTTATTCGTCCAGTTTAAATAGACTGTTCAATATATCCAATTATTTATGCATGCGCTTCAATGACGTCCGAATATATTAAAAATATTCTAACGTATAAAGGCAAAGATAAATTAAACGTTGTGAGAAAACAGGGATAGCAGTGCTAGGCGCCGTATAATTTCCTGTTGTCCCGAATAGAGAACAATCTAGAAGCAAGTTATGTAAAAAAGTTTTGACGGAATTAAGACCGCGAGGGAAGAACTATCTAACCAAAAACTAAAAATGTTTTAGATGAATCTACTATAACAATCCGAAATTTTAGGGTTTGGGATGGCGACCACTTTAGGATCGTATCTGGAATAGTATTCCGTATCTCCTAAAATTCACCCTAACTTCTTTCTATCCAGCGGAGTGCAGTCCGTCAATTACGGACTGAATATTATAAAAAAATACCTCTCTTGACGGTATACCGTTTTTATAATATTAATTCCATTTAATATTAATTAACTAATTCCATGTTAGGCCAATATGCTTCTTTAGCAAACCATTTTCGGATACCTCATTAATATTTTTTTTTAATACTTGTACTTGCGGCCAGATATGTAAAGTAATTACTAGTGTACTTTGCTATTTTCCTTGTATTACAATTATAAATATATAGCTATTAGAATTTGGTCAAGAGGTGCAGAAAACGTTTGAAGTATCAAGACCTTGTGATCTTAACAAATTAATAAAAATTTATTATTGTACAAAATATCATTTTAATGTGAAATATGGTCATCGTGTGTCTGGCACAAACATAAATTACAAAAACTTAGAATTTAACTGTACAATTTGAACATTACTGTATGTGTTTGACACATATAAATACTTTGATTAAAACCAATTATTATCATACACTTATAGAATACTAGACGAGTTTATTGATCATAAACTTGTCTATAATAATTACTAAAATACTAGGGACTCCTTATGGACCATGCAGTTTTTTCAATACTGATTCGATATCAATATTCTGTATATTGGTAGAATTAAATGAAAACTGTGCTTCGGGTTTCGTCTTAACTTCATTCAAAACTTCTTCAGGACTGCTACTAACTTGTAAACGTTTTCTTTTATGATTATCACTATTATCTTTACTCTCTATATTTTCTTCTTCTACAACTATTTCTATTTCAGTAGTTTCATGAATCAATTCTTTTGGACTGCTTAACTTTAAAGGGGTATCTAAACTTGTCAATGTCGAATCAAATATTTCATAACATTGAGTTCTGTGATCTTTGAGAGGAGTGTATAATCTGTCTATACTTGAAACAATAGAACTTACAGCAATCTCTGTTTCTTTGAAACTATAACCCATTTCAATATTTTGTGGGGCATTATCAAATAAGATATTAAAAGACGTTGCCCTTAATCTAATAGGTACGCCATCTTCTACGCAAATTTCCATGCTCCACGCGTCCCTTAAAGTCACAGGCTCACCTTTCTGCGCATCTTTGGTCTCGCTATTACAACACACATAATTATTACTTTCTTCGTTGCATTCATAAATGGACAATTCCGTATCATCTTCTTCTGTCGGTTCTTTTTCTTTTTGTGAGTCAACTACAGGATTTGTATGTGTATCAGCGCTCTTTTCATCAAGACCGCCTTGTTTAGTTTCAGGAATCTGAGCATACACCTCGCGAATTTGCTCTAAATCAGGGGTGTCAAGTAAATCACGCTCGATAATTTTAGCCGTTTCCGCATCAAACCCTCTCTTGATTAAGTCCACCTGCAGAGTACCTTTACCGTCACTATAATCAGTTTTATTACGAAGAGATGTTTCAATATATGCTTTAATTTTGGATATATCTTCACATTCATTTACTTTAGGTTTAGAATCTTGAGAACCATCGTCCGACCATCGCAGTGCTAACTGTTCTGTGTCCGAATCTAGACATTGTGAGCTTTGGATTTGGTTCCGAGTAGCTACTTTGGTATTTGTTGTATTTATTTCTGGCGAGTCAACTGAACTTTCAGAGTTAAATTGTTTAGTGCAATGTAGTTTCCTAGGAGTTGAGGATTTTCTCCGCGATTTCGTAGGAGCAGAAATTACTGCAGCAATTGTTTGAGGGTGCTTTTCTTTGGCACTTGTTTTCTTTTTGGTTTGAGTTTTTGGCGAATGAATCACCATCACAGCTCTTCTTGTTCTTTTGTCTTTAGTAGGTGTCGGTCGCCTGGGCTTAATCTTCATAAACGTGTTTGATTTGTCCTTTTTAATTGGACTTTTCCGAGTCTTACTAATTTCCTTTTTTGTTTTGGGTTCAGATTTTAAATGTGATTTCGGTTTATTACCTTTAGGCGTTTTAGGTGTCTTCAAAGTTTCTTCGCTGTGTTCATAGGAGCTATTCATACTCGCTGTATCACTACAAGTAGAAGCGACTTCACTTTTATCATCCGTCATCTTACCTTTTGTGGCTTTGTATGAAACATTTTTAGTACACTTTCTTACAGGTCTTAAATTCTTCTTACTGTTGTTATCCGATTCTTTCGATAATACTGAGTTGGGTACTTCTTTCGAAGAGGTTACGGCACAATCTAAATCAGGAATTCTGAGATAATCTTGTTCGTCAGGTTTATAATAAGAGCCTCCACTAGAATAATCAGTACCACGCGATGCGTAAGATGGTGTAGCTTGCGTCGGTTTAGGTGTATCAAAAAATCGAGGTGTAGGGATATTCATAATTTTAATATCCGATATAGGGTCATCTGGTAAAACAGATCCCAAGAATTTTGGTGTTTCCATTTGAATATCATACAGAGCTTGCTTATAAGGAGTTTCCAATAAGTCAGAAATATTTAATTTTGCACCTATTTCATTTTGTAATGATAATCTTTCAGCTTCTGGAGTTTCTATAATTTCTTCATTGTGTGTTTTGTTCTGACTGTCAAACGCCTTTGAGTTGTCTTGTAATGCATTTTGATTCTCGGCAATCACAATATTAAAGGTGGGTTTAACAGTAATATTAGTCTCATTAGGTTTTACTATATCGTTGTACTGTTCTTCTTCTTCTTCCAATTTTCTTCTTTTTGATTTCTTACCTTTCGGTGAACTTTTTCTCTTACTCCGCGACGGCTTTAATTCCGCGCCAGCAGTCTCTTTGTTATTTTCTACCAGATTGTTACTTTTATTTTGTGTTTTCCTTGAATTTCTTACTCTTGGTTTCTTTACTACAACTTGAGCAGCTTTTTCGTTAGCTATCGCTAAAGCGCGCAGGTCAGCATCCCAATTACTTTTTTTAGATGGTTTATCTTCATTTGTGCTACTAATGTGACACGTTTCTATTTTGTGAACTTTGACAGTACTCATATTGATAATATTATTACAGTGAGTTGTTTCTGGATATACTATATTAGGACTTCTAGTAACAATAACCTCAACAGACTTTTCATTACTTTCTTCAGGTATTTTTTCACATACATTTTCATGTAATATCCTTCTAGGAGTGGTAAAATCTAAAACTCGAATATGTTGTCTGCGTGGTGTGGATGACGATTTCCTCACAGGTGGTAACACTTGAGGTGTATTTGTTTGAGTGGAACCCGGTATAATATTGTCTTTTGGAACTGAGGCATTCTTTGTAACATCCACAGTTCTTACCAAACCAGTCTCCATTCCCGAGCTTTGGAGACCTACACCTAGTTGACTTGAACTTGTCTCCTTGTTAGTTATTACGGCTGGACTAGGTGAAACATCAATGACGAGCGGTCCGAGCAGTCTTTTTGATGAAGTTGTCTTTGACTTTACTTTCTTAATCTTTTGTGAAAGAGCTGGCTGTGTTTGTGTTCCTTTATGAGGTGGTCCTATTAAAACAATTGAATAATGAATTTTCACTACATATTTTCAATTATAAATTGATTTTGAATGAAAATGACTTACCTGATGTAGGAACAACAATAATTGTAGGCATTGCCATGATTTCATCTTTTGTGTAATTATTATTTGCTACAGGAAGTTTCTGTTTGTAAGCTGGTGTACCATTGATAACAATGGTTTGCATTAATGGTGTTGAAGTTGCAGTATTCAATGTGGGAAATGGACTGTCCACTTTTATATCAGATATAATTTTAATTTTTTGATCACTAGATTTTGGTTTTAATCTAGGATATGGATATGTGTTTTTTGGTTGTATTCCTGACTGATCATTTACATCCTTTGGAATCTCACGATGAATGGTGCTGGTATCTCCATTGTTATTGTTACTTACAGTCCTGAGAATTCAAACGTGATTTTTATGCACCAATCAACCGAAAATTACTTAAGAGTAAGACAACACTTATACTTACGGTAATGTAATTGAGTTTTCAGATGTGCTTGAATCAGGCACTGGGACATTTCTATTTTCATTACCTACATTAAAATTGAAATATAATATTAATTAATAGAAAATAAAAAGATACAAGTAAATTAAATACTCTAATAATTACCTACCATTAACGCCAGATGCAAAGGTTTGAAAGCTTGAATTTGATACCCTACTGCCTATGGTTTCCAATTCAGGGATACTGGAAAGCCTTGCATCAGTATTTGATTTGTTACAAACTTTATTTAAAACTTTATTAAACTCTTCGATCTTCTCTCTACATTCTAGTGTATCTGAGGGTTTCACCTAAAACAGGAAATTTAGAAATATATTTTTTTTTTTACCGACATCCCCACGAGTATCAGCTAGATATTACTATACATAACACTAAATATTCCGTAGAACTAATAATAATGCCATATCTGATGGCAATAAAGACAACTCGAGCTATACATTTTATAAGATTCACAGAATTTTGTAATTATCAGATATTCCGATAAACATTGCTTATTAAAGTTTGATGCACAGGGCAAACTGTACCGTTGAGTAGCCGCGATTCATCTATACAAATAATAATACATAATTTGATACATAATATAATACAAATAAATAACATTGTCTCGGGCTGTGAGAAATTGGCTGGCAATACAATATTTTCAAGAACTCAACCGCGAATAAAAGAAAACGACACCACGAAACTAATGTGGGAGATATGTGTTCAAACAGATGTTACCATAAAACACAATAAGCCGGATATAATATACATTGACAAGACTGAAAATAAAACCTACTTACCTAATAGACGTAACTATTCCATAAGATTATAACATAGGACCGAAAGAAATAGGGAATCTCAATAAATATCACGCAATCAAAACAGAAATCACCCGATTATGGAACACACACTCTCAAACCATTCCCATAGTAATAGGCATGACAGGAGTAGTAGCTAAAAGTACACAGATACATAAATGAACTAAATTCAAATATATACACAAGGTACCTACATAAAAATATTATTTCAAATCGGGTCATAAACGACGGCAATATCGATGGACAACAACAAAAAAACAGATACCGACGAACATAGAACCTCTTCCTTTTTGAAGTCGGTTAAAAACAGGCAACAATTCGCCCTTCAACCATATTAAGTAAAGTTTTAGGCGACACAGTATTTGTAAATTCAGGGGGATCCGAAGATCCTCCTCCCTGAGGGTTTCAGGGCGGGAGCTTGGAGTGTACCAAATGCAAACTTATGAAAAAACAAACTTTAAAAAACACAAATAAATTAAAGTGCCTGTTTGTAATATTAAAATAACAGGTTTTAAATAAATGCATATGAGTGTATTTACGATACATACAACAAAAGGAATTTAAAAAAAAATCGTCCTACCGTCTTTCTGTTTGTTTGAATTAGGTAATCTCTAAAACAGGTGGACCTATTTTGACGGGACTTTCACTGGCAGATAGGTAATATTTCAAGGCGCCACATAGGCTACTTTTATTTCAGAAAAAGAATAAGGTCCCGCGCAAAATAATAACATAACATAAACTCACGCCTATATCCCCGAAGGGGTAGGTAGCAAAATAATAAAAACATTAAAATATATATCCACGCGAAGTCCGTTAGCAGCTAGTTAAAACTAGAAACTCATCACGCACTCACGACTGCGACGCGGAAGGACCATAGAGCCGCTGCACTGAAAATGTGCAGAACTTAAGCTCCATGCATATCTATAATTAATATTATAAAGCTAGAGTTTATTTGTTTGAACGCGCTAATATTAGGAACTACTGGTTCGAATAGAAAAAATATTTGTGTGTTGGATAGCCTATTTATCGAGGAAGGCTATATATCATCACGCTACTATCCAGTGGAGCGGAGCAGTAATCATATATATCAATAATCGGGCAAATTTCGATATATTATAGTAAAACTTTCCATTTTTCTACACAACACTTTACAATACGAAATAACAGAAGAACTATGTAAGGATGGAAACCACTACCTATGGATATATATTACTAAATTGTCTTTAAATTTGGGAGCGATTTACAAGCCCGGTAGCTCAAGTGTTAATGACTTCCTAGAGATATATTCCACACAACTCGAGCATTATAACAGATCTATTGTGTTTGGTGACCTTAACTTAAATTTGCTTGGCACGGAGACAGATGTAACAAAATACAAACGTGAAATACAGGGAGCAGGATACCAGATATTGAATAAGGTGGATGAGAAGTATGGGACCCGGACAACCAGTAAAACAAATACAATACTCGACCATGTTTGTACAAATATAAAAAATCATTCTTTTAGCCTGTCAATAATTGACTCATCGCTTTCCGATCACAAGCAAATCTTTTTGGAAATTGGCAAGCTGGCACCAACAGTAATAAGAAAAACACAATACAAGGCCCTAGATTATGAAAAACTCTATGATAACGCCCAGAAGGCTGGGCCTAATTTGGAAAGCTGTGATTATACTTACCTGGAACAATTTATTTGAGATCAAGTGCAAGACAGTAAAATTGACAAAACAAAAATAAATAATCTACCTCAAAAGGATTGGATAACTAAAAGCATAATTGATTCAATAAATCTGCGGAACAGTTTATGGAGTCAAACTAAGATGAACCCGGATGACATTAACCTGCGGAAGAAGTATGAAGATCAGAAAATTACTGTAAGAACCATGATCAATAATCAAAAGATAAAATATTACCATACCCTATTTCAAGATAATTATAATAACCCCAAGAAAATGTGGGAATTAATTAACAATTTGGCACTAAATAAAATCAAGGACGGCTGTGCTCCGCCGAAACTGATGTCGATTTCCGGTCCAATAACAGAAGGTAACGACATTTGTAATTTGTTTAATTCCTTTTTTTCGTCAGTAGGCTCAGATTTAGCGAATCAGATACCAAGCTTGTACCATGTAAACACCAGGAATACTTTAATGTACGATGACCATTATTCACATGATATAACTTTAAATCAACTTCAACCATGCAGTGTAAGTGAAATTTCGAAGATCATTGATAACTTAGATAATAACACTAGTACGGGTCTGGATGGAATTAGTACTAAAGCAATAAAATGTCTCAAGAATATAATTCTCAAACCGTTAGCCAATTGTATAAATGAATGTTTATCACGTGGTATATTTCCTGATACACTAAAGGTGGCTAAGGTCACTCCCATTTACAAATCTGGTTCCAAAACAGACCCGGGCAACTACAGACCTGTGTCTGTTCTACCTGTCTTATCTAAAATATTTGAACGCATTCTATACGAACGCTTAAATACTTATTTACTAGAAAAACAATTCCTAAATAATCACCAATACGGTTTCCGCGCTAAATCAAGTACTCTTACGGCGGCAGTCGATTTAATAACAAAAATAAAAACTAATATAGACAAAAAAAACATAGTATTAGGTATATTCATTGATTTAAAAAAAAGCGTTCGATACGGTGAGTCACCAAAAATTACTACAGAAACTACATAACATGGGGATCACGGGGACAGCTCTCAATATGCTCTGATCATACTTTCAAAATAGACGTCAGGTGGTCAAAATAGGTAATTTCATGAGTTCTACGCAAATGCTGCCTTTTGGTATAGCTCAAGGCTCCATAATTGGACCATTAATGTTTTTTATATATATAAATAATATACATTTAATAGGACTGACCGGTTACCTTACTCTCTACGCTGATGATACATGTCTATTCTATTACAATAGCTATATACAAACGATTATTAGCAAAGCTCAGAGAGATCTTAATTTACTAACGAAGTGGTTTAAATATAATTTGTTAACGGTAAACGCATCAAAAACATCTTTTATGATTTTCGCGGCGAAAAATAAAAAAATACCCGAATTTACCCCTCTCACCATAGATAATGTTGAAATACAGCAATCTCATCAAGAAAAATACCTTGGATTACGGATAGACGACAAACTGTCATGGAGTGCACATATCGATCACGTAAAAGGGAAACTGACGTCTTTATTGGGTGCTATACGTGAAATATCCAACTGTATACCAAAAAAAATAAGTACAATTATCTATAACTCCCTAGTTAAATCAGAGCTAGAATATATGATTGAAATATGGGGTTCGGCCGCACTAATATATCTAAATCCATTGCAGAGAACTCAAAATAAAATTATTAAGGCTTTATATCAATATCATTATTTAACACCAACAACTCAACTATTTAAGGAAACAGAATTACTAAATATAAGACAACTTTACGAGTATTGCACATGTATTTTAGTTAAAAAAATTGCAACCAACTCAGTCCAGACCAACACAAAGTTACCAAAAAAAATAACGCCCTACAGTGTTCGAAATAAAGGCCAACTCCAACTTACTCATCCACGCACTAATTACGGAAAAAAAACGATACTGTTCGAGGGAGCACAACTGTACAATAAATTGCCTACAATAATGACATCAAGCAAACGGAGAGTATTAACATATTCAAAAGCAAACTAAAAGAACATAGTATGCGAAAGGCGTAATGTAAACTAAGTATCACTAATAGTACCTACCATAGTACGAATTAAATTAAATTGAACTGAATTATGTACCTAATGTCAGCAATAATGTAAGGGCCTAGAGGCGACAACGTTCTTGTTTATTATTTTTAAGTATAATAACAACCTATATCATATCTCATTATAAGTGAACTGTATTGTTTTTATGAGAAATAAACATCTTTAAACCGAAACCGAAAACTAATAAATTACAGGCATGTAGGTATGGGTCATATAGTTGATACGGCGGATCAAAGTATGTCACGGGCGAAGCCGCGGGGGACAGCTAGTACCTATTTATTCCTACTCGGGTTTATATTACGTTATTTCGAACCATTATAGTAGATTGCTTTACATACGAGCACTTTTTTTTTACGTGTGAAAACCCCCACGGTCTTCACCCCATCGCATCGTTGCCAACGATGCGATGGGCGTGTCGGAATCGGACCGACTAAAACCACACGGTGTCCTCCCCAAGTGTCCATTGCAGGGCACCTCGGGTAAGCCCTCGAAAGGATAACCCCAGGCTTACCGGCGGACATTGGCCGCCATCGCGGCCTAGCTTATGGGGTCGAGCCCGCGACGGGGAGTTAGAAGGCGTGTGTAGGACACGCCTCCATCTGGCCTGCTTCTGTAAAGACAGCGAGTCGGCCATCGTTATGTTGGGCTTGAACCGACTAAAAGCGCACGCCGTCTCGGGTCTACAGACACCGGGGTGTAAGGTTACCCATAGGCATATCCCTCGCACCCCGACTGACCCTAGGCCATCTCCGGTTTCGAGATGGCCCCCTCGGGTTTGGGAACCACGGTGTCCCCGTCTTGCCCCGGTTTGGGGGAGGGGCGCTAGTCGCCCCACCGTCCCGGCCCGCTTCTTCTGGGGTGACAGGGGGCTCACCTACCACCCCCAGGCCTGCGCTAATGGAGGACGGAGGTCGTTAAGCGACCTCCGGCACCTGAGTCGCCTGCGACGCGCGGCGAGCACTCCCGGGCGCGCTCCGCCATCTCCTTCGCGAGCATTACATGCTCGCAGAAGGAGGTGGCGGCGGCCCACGCGCTTTCGCTTCGCACCATTGCCGCAATCATGCTACCGAGCGAGAGGACTCCCACCC
Source organism: Cybosia mesomella (assembly GCA_946251805.1). Classification (NCBI taxonomy): domain Eukaryota; kingdom Metazoa; phylum Arthropoda; class Insecta; order Lepidoptera; family Erebidae; genus Cybosia; species Cybosia mesomella. The sequence continues at coordinate 12,572,985 of OX276396.1, read as the reverse complement.
CGATGGCTGCCACGAGGTCACGCCTCGGCGCCTCCCACGCTGGGCAGTCAGCCAGCGTGTGCAGCCTTGAGTCCTCGCTCGCGTCGCAGTGATGACACTCAGGCGTTGGCTCCTTCCTGATCCGATGCAGGTGGTCCCCGAAGCTCCCCTTCTCGGAGATCACCTGCGTCAGTCGGTACAAGAGGCTTCCGTGTCGCCTTTGTATTTGTATGTTTGTAAATAGACCAAAAAAAAAAACAGCCCGCTGAGTTTCTTGCCGGAGTCTCCTCAGGACAGGGCCGCGTTTCGAACCGGTGGTCCATTTGCCAAACATTAGATTATTATTTTTTTATGACGTTTTGTAAGTTCCGTATTAATGGTCTATGCAGAATAAATGGTTTTTGACTTTGACTTTGACCTCACTAGCCAATCCTCCATGATGGGCCTTACCGCCGCTATTGCGGCGTGCCCTGCGCTTGGTCGCCTAAGTCGTTCCTTCCACTCCACCACGATGGCCTGACGGAGACTGCACGGCCTCGATTTGTCGAGGCTCGAGGTTTCCGTCCCTGCTGCCGCGCTAACGCTAAGTATCTTTTTTTTTTTTTTTTTTCGTGCGGAAATCCCTTCGGAAATCCGCCGGCCAGCGGGGGCGGTTATTTCGGGCTTGCACCGACTAAAACCGCACGCCGTCTCGGGTCTTAAGACGCCGGGGTGTAAGGTTACCCATAGAGCATATCCCCCGCACCCCGACTGACCCTGGGCCATCTCCGGTTTCGAGATGGCCCCCTTACTTGCTCTCCACTGTGCCATCTGCTAGTCAGAGGGACACGTGGAAAGCTTCCGAACAGCCCTCAACAGGGCCGTCCTCGCCTCGGTCGGAATTGGCCGTAGGCGGCAGCGTCTCTCCCACCCTAGGAGAGAGGCGCTGCCGTCTCCGTTGCCCAGGGTGCACCGCGTGGAGGTCCCCAACCAAGCACCCCAACTTACGCTAAGTACCTACATTTAAAAATTTTACGATTTCACTTTGCATCTGCCGCAAACCGACACACTTCCTGCCTCTAACACGTTCCGCTAGGGACTGATTGACTGTCCGAACGCGTCTTGTAGGTAGAAAATGTAGGTATTTTGAATTTTCAAGAATATATATAATTCAGAATTTATGTAAATTTTGATAACAGTTTTTCATTCTCCTATCAATGACCTTCATTTTTGGTATCCTTTTTATTTTCCTAAACAGAACACAAATCAAATAAAACTGGAATGCGTTTTGAGTTAGACCAATCTTTGAGAGCAAATTCTATCAAGGAAAGTAAAGTCATTGTGTATCGGATAACAGAAATTAATAGTTTGAATAGTCTAGAATAACATATATGATTTTAAGAATACAGGGACTTCTCATTTTCGAAAAATCTTAATCTAAAAACACCCCTCCTCGCCTTAAGGGTGATACTCGACCCCGTATAGGTCCCTGCGCAATCTGAGATTCTCGTCCGTGAGTGATGTCTATGGATGTGTTGTCCAAATGTACATTGTAGGAAATAAGTTCTGTATGGATTCTGTGTTAATAGTAAACAAGCAGAGAAATCGCTCAAGTGATAACACTTCCATAAGTACCTCTTATTATTAGTTCTGTGAAATATTCCAACAATTATGAACTTACTATATTACTAAGATCAAGTGAAGTATTTTCGTTGGATTTTGTAAGTACACTTTCATTACAGTTGAGTCCATTATTACTAGTGTTGAATGTACTAGTAGACTGTCTAATATTATCGCTTAGTTCTAAATTAGACTCCAAATTTGTACACTTTTCTAGAACTCTTAGATGTTTCTTCTTAGTTGTAATATTCCCTGCAACAAAATAATTAAAGATATATAACAAATCAAAATAATAATCGATACTTACTAATTTAACAAAGCTGAAGAGTGTGTTTGTTGGTTAGTCGAACTAGTCATTATTTAACATTATATATTTATGATACCCGCAGCTCAGCAAGCGCAGAGGTCAGGTTCTACTTAACCAACTGCAATCAAACATATGGCAGATTTTAAGTCTGACCAGGGCCTACTAATAGAAAAAAACGCATCAAAATCCGATCAGTAGTTTTTGCAACCATCGCAAACAAACAAACTAGATTTTTTTTTTAAATCGTCTTCAGAGTCATTCATTTAACATAACAAGATTTTTTTTTAAATATCTACAATGTACAGACATCTATTTTACAAAAACATCATCGGTTTAATTTTTTTTTTTAATGCATACCAGGCAAATCCTCCAATGCAGTGGTCTCCACAGAATTCTCCAAGCTGCTAGACTCCATATCCTTAGCAGAATGTCCAACAGGTTTGCCATGCTTACTCTGACAATTGCAGCTAGCCAGGTTCAATGACTCACATGTATCACAGCTATTTTGTTTTGATGTTACAGATGTATCCTGTTTTGATAGGCTGCAAATAAAATTAGCTTGTAAAATAATCAAACATCTCAAAATATAAAAGGTATATATTTTAGAGACAAATGGAAGTTGCTAAAGATATTCTAAAGATATTTTCAGTTCTGAAGTCTATAAATATAGGTTTTCATGTGTTGTTATGTTTTATCTTTAATCCACTATTCCTTGAGTCCCTAAAGATATGCTATTATTTTCTGCAAAAAGTAATTAATATCATTTTAACAAAAAAATTGTTTGATGGCAGCCAGCTATTGTAGCTAATTTGATTTCCAATACTTGATGGTATTAAAAATCTTTGTTAGAGTATTTGCTTGTTGTGGACTTTCCAATTAGAATATTAACAAAAAGTCAGTATAGTAAATACTTCAAAAATTTAAACAGTAATTTGAAATTTTGACCATGTTGTCAATCTAATACTGAGTTAATAAATGCATGTAGCCTGAAAGAGAATATATTATTATTATTATTTTATAATACACTAGCAGCTTAAAGCTGATGCAAGTATATCACTGCACTTGAGTTCTTAAATTTTTTAAATGTATGTCCAGTCTATTTTAAAAAATGTTTATATTGTATATATCAATGATAAACTAAAAGTTTAATAAGGGAACAAAGTACAAGATAACATATCACCTTACTGTAATGGTCCAAGATCCCGGGCTCCCCTGAACTCACTCAGTTTTACAAGGATAAAATGTATGAGACAATGTAGTGTTAGCATGTACATTGAGTGTATGCAAACCTGTTAACTTGCCCCGGCAGGCTTTTGTCAGTAATCAGGAGCTAAAGGTAGGTAAAAATAGTATGAAGTGAAAAATAGTATGTGAGTAGGCAGCCCAGGATCTCAATAACTCTTAAATTAAACACATGCCATTTTGTACTTCCTATACAGGAGTTAGTATAATGTAATAATGAACAAAAAAAAAATGAAATCCATCTATACATTACCTTATTCTGTCACTACTGATATCCTGCGAGTGTAATTTGTTGATGTCTACATAATTTATTAAAAGTTTCACCACATCCAAAAGGTTTGAACACTGCAGCAATTTTTTCCGTAGGAGGAAGGGTTTACATGTTTCCACTGAAATGTACAAGTAGTTTAATTAAAATAATAATTATTAGATATATATCAAAATCACTATATCACTCCTCAGCAAAAATGAGTCACAATGTACAAACATGTTTGTAAGTTGTGACACTTTTTTTGCCGAGGACTGATATATATTATATGTTAATTAAATTTTTATTAACCAAATATTATATCTTATGTTATTAAGATTATGATCAATAAATATATTCTATAATCACATAGTCTACAGTAAAATCAATCAATCAGTAAAACAAATCAATATATAAGGAATTTTCTAATTATAATGTGGTCTCCATGTCTAGTAAAGATAAAGAATGAGCAGTTACCAAACAAATTATTTTAAGATCAAAACAAACAGCACCTGCCATGCCATGTTGCGTTTTGAATTACAAATTGTTTTTTTATTAAAAGCTTATGGTGTTAATACCAACCATATATCTTTACAGCCCTGTATTCTGCCAAAATAATTTTTAGTGATGTCATAAATATCCTGTCATACTCGTTCCTAAGGGCGTCTAAATAAGGACTCGCTTGCAGAAACTCATCATAAGCAGTCATAAGCTGCTCCTCTGCTAAATAACCTGGAAAAAAAGACAAAGAACATAAACGTCCCGGTCGTTAATCGGGATTTCGTATTACCGTTCCCGCCAAACTCATTTTACCTAGAACCAATTTAGCTAAGTCTTGAGAGGGAAACGGTGGTATTGTCATTTTAATATATGACGAAACACTGGTATTTATAGTGAAATACTATTAACATGAATCTGATTACGATTTGCCTTCGAATTTATAAATAAACACTTGCTGCTACGAACAAACAAAATAGAGTTCAATTTGTTCAGTACAGTACTATAATCAATTCAATAGACATTTAGAGTTATCCATAGATAAATATTATATGATATCTATGTTATGTTTGGGGAGTTTGCTCTCAATAATGCACCTACTGCCCTTTGGCTGACTGGTAGAGAATGCCTTGTGGTGCATAAAGTTCAATAAAAAAGAAAAAACAGAATTTAAATTATAGCAAACATAATGTAGATACAGAAATAACATGTCCGATATCTTGCGACGCCAAATTCACGCCAACAAAACTTTTTTTTGTATCCTATATGGATTTGGATAATAGAACAATATGTTGTACAAAAGTGCACAACTTTTCACATTTGTGCCTATAATCGCTGTGTCGTGTTGCGATGAACAAGGCGTTCAAGAACTTTGTAAACACAGAGTAAGTAATACTACGTATTTGTAAAGGAAAGGTAGGATGGAAATAGATCGATAGTCAGAAGTATAGCGTTAGACTTTTTCGCCAAAGGAGTGATTTAACCATCTTTCAAAATGGACGGAAAGACAAAACAGGATATAGAAAAGTTAAGAATATGACAGATAACAGGGAGAATTAGATCGAGTACTTATAGGAAAATTCATGTTTCTGCTGATACAATCACTTCCAACTGCATTGGATGTGATTTCTAGAATGCTCTTCTTAACATTACAAATCAAAATGGATTAAGAATAAATGGGGAATAGTTGGGTGTTGGAATAAATGAGACGTTGGACGAGGCAGTGAAATATTAATCGAGTAGATCAATATTTGAAGATTTTGTATTAGTGTTGTTCGGCGTTTGTCTAACTCCCAGTGTTTTAAGATTTTTTTTAGAACTTAGCTAGATCTCCGATTTGAACTGAGTTGTGAATATTTTGGCGTTGTGCGTCCACACACACCTTATTGCAGATATACTTTTCTTGACTACTTTAATTAGGCTTTATCTTTAGCTTATATTTAGCTGCAACTTTCTTCTGCAGTAGTGCCTTGATTGCGTCTGTCAAGTCTGTCAACCATGGAGAAGCAGCATGTTTTACCTTGATCGGTCGTATAGCTGAGGAGTTTGTCAACAAGTTGTATGATGGTAGTGGTGAAGAGATCAACTTTATCATTTATGGAGTTGGAAGCTAAGAGTACCGACCAATCAAGGCCATCGGCATCCTCGCGTAAGGCATCCGTATTAATGCCACCAAAACTGCGCCGCAGAAGAATTTTAGACTTTGCCTTAGGAGGGCGAATTTTGCAAGAAATGAAAGGCAAATCATGATAAGAGAACACTCTAACTGTGTGTTGCCTGGTCGGAGGATTCTCCTTTTGTGTTGTTTTTTTTTTTTGATTTGATGACAAAACCTTCGCTTAGCATTATCAGCAGCATTCACATAGTCAGCTTCATATTTACTTCTTCCGCATGAGCGGTAATGAAGTCTCCGCCATCCAGCATCTTCGGCCTCAACCGGGACTCGTTGAGCATTATCAGTTCACATAGTCAGCTTCATATTTACTTCTTCCGCATGAGCGGTAATCAAGTTTCCGCCATCCGGCGTCTTTGGCCGCAACCGGGACACCACAGAAGAAGTCAGAAGAGCACATCTTTTCTGTCTACGCAGGCAGTCATTACGCAGCAACTCACCTCGACTCCCAAAGGACGTCATCGCAACGCACTGAGGACGTCACCGCAGCACCGTGCTTACCATCGTAATCAACCTCCGGTCTCGAAGAGGAGTATTGTGGCGATACCACATGAACCCAGCACCATCTAGCAAAAGCAAAGCTGAGCTACTACCGTCTACTATGTCACAACTACCACGTGACAATTACTACGTCACAATCCTGTATCACGAAAATGAAGTTCACGTTCTGAGTAGTACATATACAGAACCCTAACTTCAACAGTTAGGGCCTCGGCCCGCCAGGCGCGATCACCTAGGGTTGGAGGATCCTTAATTTGTGATGGAGGAGCATCTTATCTATTTCCTCACACCAGTAATATTAAAAAAAACTTTCATTTGCTTTTCAGGACATCTTTCACACAATCTCTAAGCGCATGCCTCTCATCCTGGGCTTTCGGCTTGGGCGACGAGGATTCCAGCAGTTACTGAGTGACCACTCATGCAAGACGCTAGAGTAGGTGTAAAATGATAGCATAAAACTTCAAAAAAATCCATTCCCGCAGGGGGAACGCACAGGTAGATTTCGTGAAGCAATTAATAATATTTTATATAGAGAACTACGGACTTTAAATAGTTTAATTTTTTTTGTCGAAAACGGTAACTTTTAGCGAAAACTTTTCAGACATTTATTTTAGACTTAAAAATGGCCTATCGATTAAAAATGTTTCCGACTGCAAGAATGTTCACCGGTTAGAAGTTATGTTTTTTTTCCCGAAAAAATTTGGTTTTTCCCCCCTCCACTTTTAGTTAAAGTTTTAATCTTATAGGTTTTTAATTAAAAGTTGTTGGTATTCATGTATACTATGGGATAAAATTAGAACGGTTCGAATATCTTTCACGGAACGTGAAATTTTGAGGAAAAACTGATTTGACAAAAAGTGAGGCCCTACCGTCCCCTTAGGCCGGATTCCACCCGTTCACGAACTTAAACTAATTTTACACCCAAGCAATTTTTGACCGCAGTTTGAAAGCGATCGGGACAAAAATGCGAACGTGAGAGTGCCGCAAATTTTGGGAAGTGGAACCATACATACATATATATATATATATATAAACTTTTTGACCAGTGGTCATTTCGGACTCAGGGGGTCATAACTAGACCTCCTATGAAGATTTTTTTTTTAAATTCGACAGTAGTCAAGAAACCAATAGGTAGATCGATTTCATCGAAATCTACCTAAAATGTGCTCGAAGTGATCATTTACAAGCATACACTTTTTGCACAAGCGTAAAGTATACTAGGATTATGTTTGAAATGATACTCCTGTCTACTAGTGCAGGCGCTACAGGTAGTTGTTTCTAAATAACGTGTTTTTTAAACGGTTTCATATTTATGAAGAGATTATCTACAACTTCGTCGTAAGAAAGGGGGGAAGGGAGATCCGATTCTCAGCACTCCATGGATTCACCGTGCGGTCGCCGGGTCCATAGCGTGGTACAGAGAGGAACACCATGACGGCAGCTGGGACTTGCGACCCAGATGTAGGTTTAGGGTGGCCACCTTGAGATGCATCAGCGCTCACCTCCACCGTCAGTAGTGTTCCCCCCCTACCTATCCAAATTTGGTAAGATCCTAACAATGCCGCTTTTGATATACGATTTAGTAAAGAGCTTACTGAAGGTCTTGGCAATCCGAGGTCTTTAAGTAAGTTGTCCAGGGATTTAGCTGGAATTCCCCTTGCTCCTACTTCTACGCCGTAGAGTTTAACCACGTAGCCGTTTTTGGTTAACTCGTTAGTCAAATCAAAGTATTTGTGAAATAACAGACAAAACCTTTAAATAATACAAGGTTTTATTATGCTTAAAAATGCGATAAATTATGACAATGATAAACTGACATTAATTAATAAGAGGAAATGTTTCATAGAGACCGAAGAAGTAAAGAGTTTATATCATTCTCCCGCGCTAGTCTGTAACATAATCAGTTAAAAATGTTGGTGGTCTGCGCACGCGATTGGATTTACGAATTGTCTCCGGTGGCGGAGATAGCGGCGGTCGTTCTTGAGACACTCGCTCTTCACTTTGGTCAGAAACCGGCTCTTCTGCCTCTGTAGACGAAGAAGGTGTCATGTTACGGTTCTCAGTTACCGGTGATGTAGGTGGTGTAACAAAAGAATCAGTTTCAGTTTCCTGGAGAGCTATGTCATCTGGTCCCAGCGGCGCTAGATAACGATTTGACACTGTAGTCTCTCTCCCATCGGGATATCTGACATAGGAGTAATCTGGATTACTATGTAACAGTTCCACTTCCTCAACAATTGGTTCATATTTGTTACTCCTGTTTAACTTCTTCAGTAATACTTGGCCGGAATTCGGAAGCCAAGTTGGAATAGAAATCCCGTTAGTAGATCTCCGTGGGTGTCTAAACATTCGTTCATGCGGTGTGAAATTAGTAGCGGTGCAAAGTAAGGAGCGAAAAGAATGCAAGGCTTGCGGCAAAACTTGCTCCCAGTTCTCGACTGATAAGTTTTTAGTTTTCAGTGCCAAAAGTATTGTTTTCCAGAGCGTAGAATTAAATTTCTCCACTTGCCCATTGCCTTGTGGATTGTAGGCTGTAGTTCGGCTTGTGGCGATACCTCTTTCATAAAGAAATCTTTGCACCTCAGCAGAAAGAAAAGCTGTGCCACGATTCGTATGAATATACGATGGAAAACCAAATATCATGAATAAATTGTTGAGATGTTTGACCACTGTTTTTGAGCTGACGTCTGAGCATGGAAAAGCGAATGGAAATCGAGAAAATTCGTCAATTGCAGTTAAAATGAATCTGTTGGCTGCATTAGTTGGAAGTGGGCCTTTAAAATCGATGCTCAAGCGTTCGAAGGGTGCCGTTGCTTTGATTAGTCTTTTATGTTCATCGCTGGCATTTCGTATGTATCTCGGCTTTATTTCTGATCATGACCGACAAGAGCTTGTCATATTTCGGACATCTTCAAGGGAATATGGTAGATTTTTAGAGCGTATCCAATGGTACATACGTGAAACACCGGGATGGCAGAGAGCTTCATGAAGTGATATAAGTTTGGCAGTGCATGATTCTGTAGATGCACAAACTCTAGATAGAGCATCAGCAGCGTAGTTTTCTTTGCCGGGTCTATACACGATTTCAAATTTGTAAGTAGCAAGTTCCAAACGCCATCTCTGAATCTTCTCATTTTTAATTTTGCTTGAGTGTTTCATATTAAACATAAAAGCAACCGAGCGTTGATCGGTGGCCAAGCGAAATTGCTTACCAATAAGGTAATGTCGCCATTTCTTTAGTGATTCTACAATAGCGTAAGCTTCCTTCTCTATAGCAGAATGATTTTGTTCGGTTGGGTTTAAGGTTCTTGAAAAGAATGCTACAGGCGGAGTCTTGCGTTAGTACTGCTGCGATTGAATGGTCTGATGCATCAGTCTCGACACTAAAAGGCACATTTTCATCAATAACATGAACGATATTGCTAAATCTTGAACATTTAGCAATATCGTTTTTAAGACTCTCAAAGCATCGATGTTGCTTATTTGTAAGGGGGAAAGATGTTGTCCTAGCAAGTGAGTGTATACGTTCTGAAAAATTAGGAATCCATTTAGAATAGTGAGCGAACATACCGAGTGTACGTCTGAGTGTCGTTATGTCTTGTGGTGGTGGTAAGTCAATAAGTGGCTTGAGGCGCTCAGAGTCAGGTTTGATAATGTGGTTGTGAATGTTGTAGCCAAGAATATTAATAGAATCTTGATAAAATTTACATTTTTGCATACTCAATCGTACTTTTTGGCCGAAGTCATAAAGCGCTCTAAGTTTTGGTCGTGTTCTTCACGATTAAGGCCACAAATGGTGATATCATCAAGATACGCGTACGTCTTTTGAAGTTTTTCTTTTCTGATTATCCAATCGACAGTTCGTTGAAAACTTGAGACGCCATTTGTCACTCCAAAAGGTATGCGTCTAAACTGATACAAATTACCCGTAGCTTCACAGGCAGTATACTTTCTTTCTTCGGGTAAAATTGGAACTTGATGGTAAGCGCTTTTCAAATCTATTAAGCTGAACATTGAGTTTTTGGCTACTTTAGCGACTAAGTCCTCTATGTTGGGTAGTGGATATGCGTCAAGCTCAGTATAACGGTTGATTGTTTGCGAATAATCAATTACAAGCCGTTTTGACACATTTGAAAGAAATACCAATCTCTTATATTGGCTTTAATTAACTTAGAAGACACGTTACAAATAAAATAATATTACAATAGATATTTCATATACGACAGGTGTCAACATAATAGACAAGTTATAAGTAAAAGTACTATGTGAGGTAAAGCCACAAAGGAGATTATATGTCATTCTCCTCCTCAATGGTTTCTTCGCCAAGGATGTAGTCATTGAAACGTAGCGGTAATCATTTAGACCTTGTTGATCTTCTGACCTGCGGAGGCTGAACGTTTTGAGGCGGTGTCCTGAAAATATCTTCTTCAGCAATTTCGTCATTATTGGCCCGGTCAGATTCAGGATCTCCAACCTCTTCATCATTGACAAGTAGGTCTTCATCATCTATTGGTGCAGGCAGTGGGGCTAAGTGTCTATTCGACACAGTTGTCTCTTGACCATTGCACCGTCGTACATATGAGTAGCTGGGGTTTGTCTGGAGCAACTCGACTTCCTCAACATAGGGGTCGGTCTTCGAGCGGACAAATTTCTTTAATAGCACCGGTCCAGGGACAAGCCATGATGGAAGCGATTCTCCAACCGGCGTTCGTCGAGGGAAGTTAAATAACTTCTCGTGGGGAGTAGCATTTATTGATGTGCAGAGTAGAGATCGTACACAGTGTAGAGAGGGCTTCAGAACTTGCTCCCAATTTTCGATCAGCAAGTTTTTCAATTTAAGGTTCAACTGTATCGTCCGCCAGAGCGTTCCATTTAGTCTTTCTACCTGGCCGTTTCCCTGGGGATTATAAGGAGTCGTACGGGAAGTGGTAATATTGCAATTCTTGAGAAATGTTTGCATTTCTTGTGACATGAACGATGTTCCTCGGGTGTATAAGGGTTGACTGTATTCATAAAATAGATCTCTCAGACATTTGATAACAGTTGCTGAAGTTGTATCAGGACATGCATATGCGAAGGGATAACGTGAATATTCGTCGATTATTGTTAGTATATACTTGTTTTTCGTGATAGAAGGCAAGGGTCCTTTAAAGTCTATATTTAGTCTTTCAAATGGTGATAATGCTTTGATTAGCATACCAGTCGCTTTTGCAAAGCGAGGTTTTACTTCCGCGCATACACGACAAGAAGCAGTCATTACTTTTATGTCGTTTAAGCAATAGGGAAGATTTTTTAGTTTGACCCAGTGATACATTCTTGTTATCCCGGGATGTGAGAGAGCGTCGTGCAGTTCGTATAATTTATTGTTGCTCATGAGTGAACAGACTCGAGACAGTGCATCCGCAGCTACGTTCTCTATTCCAGGTCTGTAAACGATATCGTACTTGTAGCATGACAATCCTAGTCTCCATCTTTCAATTTTATCATTCTTTATTTTGCTCGTATGGTTTTGGTTGAATATATAGCTTACTGATTTCTGATCGGTGATAAGCAGAAAATGTCTGTTGATAAGGTAGTGGCGCCATTTTCTGAGACTCTCCACTATAGCGCAGGCTTCTTTCTCCACGGAAGCATGTTTGCGTTCATTGTCTGATAAGGTTCTTGAAAAAAATGCAACCGAGCGTCCCTTTTGAGCTAGTGTGGCAGCTATAGCAAACTCTGATGCGTCAGTTTCAACCGTCAAGGCTTCTTCGTTGTCTATGGCGATTAATGCGGCTTTTTCGATGTCGGCTTTTAGTTGCTTAAAACTATGCTTCGCATTTTCATTTAATGAAAAAGTTACGTTATTGACGAGAGGCTGTACCTTTTCGGAGAATTTGTGCACCCATTTAGCGTAATGAGCAAATAGGCCTAGGCCTCGTTTGAGTTCAGCGGCGTTACGTGGTAGTGGTAGATTTATAAGAGGTTCAAGTCTGTCTTTGTCAGGTTCTATTATATTGTTTTTAATTGTATATCCCAAGAGGCTAATGGATGTTTTGTTAAAGTTGCACTTTTGTTCATTTAATGTAAGTTTATACTTCTTCGCTGCACCCATAAATTGTTGTAGGTTTTTATCATGTTCCTCCTTATCTTTCCCGCAAATAGTGACGTCATCAAGATATGCATATGTACCCTGAAGTTTTTCTTTGCTAATTATGTGTTCAAGCGTACGTTGAAACGCAGCGACTCCGTTGGTGACGCCGAAAGGAATTCTTCTAAATTGATAAAGATTGCCGCAGGCTTCAAAAGCCGTATAAATTTTCTCGCTTTCTAAGATAGACACTTGGTGATAAGCACTTTTTAAATCTATCTGGCTAAAGTAATTGTATTTAGCCACTTTTGACACGATGGATTCAATATTAGGCAGTGGATAAGCGTCTAAGTATGTAAATTTATTGATAGTTCTTGAGTAATCAATTACCATCCTCTTCCGATGAGATCCACCCCCGGTGACAAGTACCTGAGCGCGCCAAGGAGATATGCTCGGTTCGATTATTCCATCTTCTAAAAGCTTTGATATTTCAGCCTGAATGAATTGTTCTTCGTAATTGTCGTGAAGTCTAGATTTGATGGCTACAGGATAGATGTCAGCAGATAAATGAGTGAATACTGATGCTGGTGGCACTGAAGCTTCCATTACGCATATTTGCAGAGGTTCTCTGGTACCTCCGAACTGGAATTCAAGCTTGGCATGATCTTTAAGAATGTCGTGACCAATGATAACGTCAGCACACAAGTTGTTAATTATGAGAAGTGGCCGTTTTTCAAGCAAAGAGAAAAGATATAAATAATAAACACGCAACAAATAGAAGGAGGTATCTGGGGAGGCCTATGTCCAGCAGTGGACGTCTTGCAGCTGATATGATGATGATAACTATTTACAGACTCTGTAAAATAAACGTATGTAATATATACTAACCTTGGTAGTGACCGATCCCATACATTTAAATTTTCTGCGTTGGCTCCAATACCATATAATATTTTCGTTTGAATATACCTTATGTTGATGATATTGGTGCCCATGGCTTAAAATAATGTTACCGCCTTTTCTTTTTAATATGGTACAATCGTCAGTACTCATTTTGATGATTATAAAGTTTAAATTGTACAAAAAAAAAATATTAAAAAAAAGGTATTATAATATGAACAATATGACTAGTGACAATGTCAATTAAATAGAAACAAACATGAATAAGTTTGGATATCACAGGCTATGAAGTATTTATGTAGTATCCTTTGTCAAGTACATATCGAGCAAAGTATTGAAATCACTATAGATACTTAACTAATCCAGTCAAGTACGATCCTTTGCAATGTAGTGTAACCACGAGTAAAATAAATTCCTGTTGGTCACACCAGTGTAACAAGCTGGTGTGACCACGAGTCTGCAGGGGTTGTCGCGATGCGAGCATGTATCGTGCAAATATAATATTTTTGGGTTTCACAAACAGCTTCTCTAGTTTAATAATCGCTTCCTCATACTTATGAGTTTCACTTATGTAAGCATATACGTTAGGAGAGATATGGTTTACTAAAATTTGATACTTTACTTCATCCCATTGATCTTTAGTCGTCTGTGCGTCTTCCGCTGATGACGAAAGAGCGGTTAACTTTTTCTGACTTGATAAGAAGTATTCAAATGATTTACGCCAATGCTCCCATGTTTTGGATGCAGTAGAATCCGACGGGTCGGCATCAAACCTTTCTGGCCTTAGATATTTGTCCATGATTACAAATAAGCATAATAAATTGAAATAACAGACAAAACCTTTAAGTAATACAAAAATACAGAATACAGTTTTAATTAATGGCTTCTGCAGTAGAATCACCGCAATTTCGCCAATGTCAAGTGAAATATAATAAATGTTTATAAAATTATTAATGGCGAAGACGCCAATGTCAAGTTTTTTGCTATCACCACCAGTATCTTGCGCCAGAGCCTCGTCCGTTGTTTACCAGGTGCACCGACTTGCAGCAGGTGAAGTTGGCTTGGGCCTCGAGGATGGGCCCTATACACCCTAAGTAATACAAGGTTTTATTATGCTTAAAAATGCGATAAATTATGACAATGATAAACTGACATTAATTAATAAGAGGAAATGTTTCATAGAGACCGAAGAAGTAAAGAGTTTATATCAATTTGTTTGTCTTTATAGTCACACAATCTTTAGGTATATTAGTTTCCCACGGTACTGTGAGTTCTACAAGCACTGCACGCTTATGCGATCGTGGAAAAAGGAATATGTCGGGTCTGAATGATGAGGCACAGACATCCTCCGGTATCCTATAGAGTGCTTCTCATACGTGTCTACGAGTATTGTCCAGTCAACGGCAGCTATCAAAATTGAATATGGCTTTTGAGGTGATTTCTTTGAGCAGCCTTCCTTTACAAATGCAATGTCGTTTCTTTGGTTTGTGATTAATCCTTTTTTCGCTCTAGCTACCGCTAAACTTACAGCCTCACGTATGATTTCTAATACCTTATCATGACGGCGCGAGTAATGACCCCGGTCTAATAGCGTCTTACAACCCACTAGTACATGTTTTATCTGTGGCTTTTCCCCATCTGACCAGATTGCTTTGGTCGGGGAGGGTCAACTGGAATGCATTTAGGTAAAATTTAAGTAAGGCCGGTGACCAGTCGTATATTATGGTAAGCCATTTTAAGGCTATGGGAATACAAAATTCACCTAGGGTCAACCATTCGTTTTGCATTTCTAGGTTCATTGCGTGCACCTTATAGGTGTTGTTTTCGTCTGCTTGAAGAAAAGATTTTGTTATTTCTTTATCTGTTTGTCTCTGAATATTACCTAGACCTACTCTACCAGTCTGCGAGCCTATCTTGAATTTTTTATGGAACTGGAGGCGTGATTCGAGCTCCGATGCATTTTTATCTTTTGGAAGGACTTTTACTATTTCGTCTTTAGATTTCGATAAGACGTGCTTTTTAGTTACTCTTAGGTGTTTATAGAGTTCTGATGGCTTCTTAAGCGTCATTCCAAAATTATTCGCGGATCTATATAGTGCCGACGGGTCGGCCGACTGAGCTAGCCCTAGCTACGACTTCAGTGTCTTCGTGACACTCGCATCTAGCTTTGTGAGGAGGCTCTGGTTTATATCATATAAACTAAATGGCCAGTTCAGACGTGAGGTTAAATAATTGTCATAGATCCAAGCTTTTTTAACATTACTTATTGGTTGTTGGTCTACCTTTTTTAAATCGATAATTAAACTATCAATTAATTCGTCCAAAGCTGGATTTCAACCTCTGTTGTCAATCTTTCTTCCGAGGAATTTAAAACGCACGGTTTCAGATATAGTTTTTCCCGCCTATACTAAGCCCTGAGTCATATGAAGTCTACCTGGTACCCCGCCTACCCAGACATAGACAGGCATTTGCTAGGTTTTGTTCTCATTCCATCTGTCCATGTACAGAAATCGTCTACTCTACGCAGTAGGTCCTGGCACTGCTTTGGGTTATGAGTCAATATTGCCAAATCGTCCGCGAATGCGAGGATAGACTCCGTATATTTACCGTTTAGCTTAAACCGATAGCCCCACTTCTTGTCGTGTGTGGAAATGTTGTCTATTAAAATATTTATTACTATATTGAAAACTATAGGTGATAAACAGCAACCTTGGAACAAACCCACATTATAATTTAAAGGTTGCGGGTATCCAATTTTGGTATTAATCACCAACTTTAATTTACCATAATAAGAGGATATTATTTCCCAAATGATGGACGTAAAGTGATACCATTTTAATGCAAACAACATAAGCTCGTGTTGTACTGAGCCAAAAGCGTTTTCTAAGTCTATCCAACAAACTGTTATTTGCTTTTCATTTGATCTGGCATCTTTTAAATTTTCCGCCAGTAAAGAATTGTGTTCCAGACATCCTTACTCTTGGTGGCAAAATGTATTTTGTGTGAGACCACAGAATAAACAATTGTATTTTTGAAGTGAAAACGCCTTTAGGTACGTTCGGCATTAGGGCACGCCGCAATAGCGGCAGTAAGGCCCATCATGGAGGATTGGCTAGAGAGGCGACACGGAAGCCTCTCGTAACTACTGACGCAGGTGGTCTCAGGGAAGGGGTGCTTCGGGGACCAGGTGGTCCCCGGTGTATGCAGGTGCATCGGATCAGGAAGGAGCCAACGCCTGAGTGTCATCACTGCGACGCTAGCGAGGACTCAGGGCTGCACACGCTGGCGGACTGTCCGGCGTGGGAGGCGCCGAGGCGTGACCTCGTGGTAGCCATCGGGGTGGAAGTCCTCTCGCACGGCAGCATGATTACGGCAATGGTGCGGAGCGCGAGCACGTGGGCCGCCGCCACCTCCTTCTGCGAGCATGTAATGCTCGCGAAGGAGATGGCGGAGCGCGCCTGGGAGAGATTTAGAACTCTCCCGGCCCGCCGAGCCCGCAACTTGCTCGCCGAGCGTCGCAGGAGACTCAGGCGCCGGAGGTCGCTTAACGACCTCCGTCCTCCATGAGCGCAGGCCTAGAGGTGGCGGGTGAGGCCGCCTGTCACCCCAGCAGAAGCAGGCCGGGACGGTGGGGCGACTAGCGCCCCTCCCCTAAACCGCGGCAAGACGGGGACACCGTGGTTCCCAAACCCGAGGGGGTCATCTTGAAACCGGAGATGGCCCAGGGTCAGTCGGGGTGCGAGGGATATACTCTATGGGCAACCTTACACCCCGGCGTCTGTAGACCCGAGATGGCGTGAGGTTTTAGTCGGTTCAAGCCCGAGATAACCGCCCCCGCTGGCCGGCGGGGGGGTATCCGAAGGAATTTCCGCACGAAAAAATAAAAAGTACGTTCGGCATTTTTTGAGATAACAAAAGCAAATTGATTTCGCGATACCTACTGTTACCTTTACCAACAGCATGCTCCGCGCTCTTGCTCACCGTGGTCGATAACAAGCTGTACGCGCTGGGTGAATTGATAATTTACGGAGCATGACGCCTGGGTGCAGTGAGCACCATCACTAAAGAGTATATAAGAGGTGCGAAAATACACATGTAGTTGTTCAAGTTTTTACTTCTGTACACTCTACAGAACAATATCATATCAGAATACTCAGAGGTACACTCCCAGACAGCCGCTATTTTTTTTAATATCTTTGGAATGGCATCTAGGGATTTGTGCCATTAAATCTATGCATTTAATAAACAATAGAGTATGTACCAATATAGTTTCTTAAAGAGATTTGTATTTAGTCAAAGTTTTTAAATAGTAAATGTCCGATGTCCAAATGTACAGAAGTTGCACTTCCTTGATCTAAATATTTTAGCAGTTTTTTGGTAAAGAAAAGAAATCTCTATAATCTCGAATGGAAAGCTGGTTACTGGTCACACCGAATAAAATGGACCACTTTGCGTCACTAAATTCAACGCCATATTTTTTGGTATTATTTGACCTACCTACCCAGCCTGCAAAATAATAATATTTATATTTGTAACAAAAAATTGATAGATTTTCAATAGCTCAATTCAACTACGTTGCCCTTTAAAATTGCTCACCTAAAATTATTTAATTAAAAATCAATAAAGTCGTTGAAAAAAAAAATTATCCGTACTTTCAAAGTCCTATATCTTTTGATGTACTTATACAACATTTTAAATTGCTCAAAGTGTTAAAAAACTACTCAAGTTGCATTTATAATTGCTCAAGTACCTACAGTTTGTAACAGCTCCACTTTCCGTAATTATTAAATAAATATAAATAGTTTGAACAAATTTAACTTCTATAGATAATAACGTATTTACGGTTATTTTTATGGTCTGGGAGTTTATACCGCAGTTTTAACCGTACCTAAACCAATAACTATAAGACCGATTCGGTTCTGGCACTTCGCCGGCCGCTGCCGCGGCACGCTCGTGCGTTGTGGTCACAGTTCTAACCTAACCTAAACCAATGACTATAAATAGTAATAAATACAATATTTTAAATTGCTCAAAGTGTTAAAAAACTGCTCAAGTTGTATTTATAATTGCTCAAGTACAGTTTGTAACAGCTCCATATACTACGGTACTGTTTATAGTCATTGGTTTAGGTTAGGTTAGAACTGTGACCACAACGCACGAGCCATAGAGTAATACTTACTACGGAAAGCACGAGCCGAGCGAGCAAAGTGAGCGTGCCGCGGCAGCGGCCGGCGAAGTACCAGAACCGAATCGGTCTTATAGTTCTGTTATTGGTTTAAGTACGGTTAAAACTGCGGTATAAACTCCCAGGCCATAAAAATAACCGTAAATACGTTATTATCTATATCCGTTAAATTTGTTCAAACTATTTATATTAATTTAGTAATTAAGGTAAGTGGAGCTGTTACAAACTGTACTTGAGCAATTATAAATGCAACTTGAGCAGTTTTTTAACTCTTTGAGCAATTTAAAATATTGTATATATCAAAAGATATAGGAGTTTGAAAGTACGAATAAATGTTTTTTTTTTCAACGACTTTATTGATTTTTAATTAAATAAGTTAAGGTAAGCAATTTTAAAGGAGAACGTAGTTGAATTCAGCTATTGAAAATTTATCGATTAGTATTTTTTTTATTACAAATATTATTATTTTGCAGGCTGGGGTTGGGTAGCTATTATTTGCTATTTATTGGAAGCCATTTTTTCATTCACAGTTGTTAAATTTTTAAGTCAAACGTTAAGCCTTTTACTTTCGTACATTTTAGTTTTAAATATATTGTTTTGTAACATAAGTTTTAATTAATATGATTTATAGTAAATAATATTAATTGAAACATAAGTTACAAAACAATATATTTATATATGTACCAATATAGGTTCTTAAAGACTGGTCACACCGAATAAAATGTCACTTTGCGTCACTGAATTCAACGCCATATTATTTGGTATTATTTGCTATTTATTGGAAGCCATTTTTCATTCACAGTTGTTAAATTTTTAAGTCAAACGTTAAGTGTTTTACTTTCGTACATTTTAGTTTTAAATATATTGTTTTGTAACATAAGTTTCAATTAATATTATTTACTATGAGTAATACAGCTTCTACACCACTTTTTGCATGTTCTCGTTGTTTTTCAAGACATCCTTTTGAGGAATTATCAACTGGTGAACAACTTTGTAAGGTTCGTAAGTTTTTCAGAAAGTAAACAATAGCTGTTACTATAAATATTTATTATAACTGTGATTTACATAAAAATTGCGCGCGTGCGTCACAATTTACTGTTATTTTGACGTCATTATGTGACGCGTGTTTTATACGATATTTCAGGAATGTCGCGGCTCATTCCCCGTCGTCAAGTGCACGTATTGCCGCTCTGAGTTTCAACAAACAAGGTCAGTATCAGCTGCCAAGGTAGACTCTTAATGTTAGTTTACTTCGTAAGTCTTATCACAATAAGTGTCATCCACCTATGATGAGGAGTTACATGAAATCTCTCAAAGGTATATTGTATTTATGTTGTACTATTAAACCAGATGGTCTAAACAGAAATAAATGTGTATTTGAAGTTCCATATGTTCTTTCCTGGTGAAAGTTATGAGTTAACATAGTTCATCACAGAAGTTTGAAAATAACATATTCAACAAATGTTCCTTAAAGTGTGGGTGTTAATTTTTGTGTAGTGCAGGTACCTTTAACATTCAAATGTAAAAATTTTCATTGTAATTTGTAGCAAATCAAATACATCCTCAATCTGCAAGAAATGTGAGGCCAATGTAAAGGCATATGGTAAACCCACAGCATGCGAATACTGCAATATAATTGCTGCATTTATTGGTAAGTCAAGTTTACAGATATAGAGCTATCTGATATTTGTTTATGCCTATAAGATAGTCATGGTGTGTAAATCACTGGATTAAATTGAAGCCTACAAATATTATTTTCAACTCTCCAGCATGAATAGGGTCCTTTGCGCATGATAAAAACTTGCAGCAAAATGTGATAGTTTTATAGCGGTAGGTAGAACCACCATGTTATAGGCCTATAAAAGTGAACAAAATACATATGTTGTCTACTTTTATAGGCAAACATTTCTCTTGCAAATTACATAATTATTGGTTCCTTTAAGGACATTTATATATTATATAGAGATATATCAATTAGAGAAATATTACAAATTTATTCAGTTTACTTTTGTTAATATCAGGTAACAAGTGTCAACGCTGTGCAAATTCGGAGCGCAAATATGGGCCTGCTGTTACATGCGAGCAGTGCAAACAACGCTGCGCTTTTGATCGCCACGATGACAGTAAAAAGGTACCATACACTGAAGGTAACAACCTGCTACAGTGCCTAACCAAATCTTCATTTAAATTAAGTTAATATTCTGAACTCCATACTATCCTATGAATTCTTTGAGGATAACATACAGTCAAATAACAAACAGTTGGCTCTCGATAATTCAAAATTAAAGGGACCAATTTACCAATTTCTATGACTCTGAAATGCTGAAAGGTTTTTAAAACCAAGTTACACCACATTTATTAAAAGTTTGAATTTTTTTTTTTTTTTTTTATATTTAGTCCGTCCAATTGACTGTACCCCGCCTGATGGTAAGCTGAGGTAAAGTCCAAAAAGTAGTGACCACCATTTCTAGAGATTGCCCCTAGAATGGTGGCCCCTACCTAGACGGCCTCAACAGATGTTTTTTCACGCCCCGCTTAAAGAGCCCAGGATTGTAGGTAGAAGGGAACACGTGAGTGGGTAAAGCGTTCCAGTGCTTTATGGTCCGACAAAAAAAGGTGTCACCAAACCGCTTGGTTCGCGATGGTATCGATTGCACTGTATGAGGATGACACCTAAGTCCTGCACGTGTTGTTCGGGACAAGAAGGGAGAAGGAGGAATCAATTGGAATAACTCATCGGAACATTCACCATGGTAAATACGATAGAATACTGCCAAGGAGGCTATATCTCTACGCAGCTGCAGAGATTCTAGAGAGCTGGTGATCTCAGGACTATCAATGATCCGGACTGCCCGTCGCTGCAATCTATCGAGAGCGTCTAGTAAGTACTGAGCGGAGCCATACCACAGGTGAGAACAGTATTCCACGCAGGGACGGATTTGAGTCTTATATAAAAGACACCGCTGCCCCGGCGTGAAAAACCGCCTCACCCTGTTCAGCACTCCGAGTTTACGAGAAGCTGTTTTAATAACGCTCTCAATGTAATTTTTATTATTAAGTTTGTAGCGAACATCCATACCGAGCATGTTGATACTGTCCTGCAGTGGTAGTGGTGTGTTCCGAAGAGTTGGGAGGGGAAGGAAAGGAGATACCTTTGCTGTAAACGCGCATGCCTGTGTTTTCTTGGCATTGAACTCGACCAGGTTCTCAGATCCCCATTGGGAAATGTGGTCAAGGTCCTGATCGAGCTAAATGACAAGTTGCCGTCTTCTCTCCTCGATGTCAGTCTGCTTGGCCGCTGAATGTCCGAGATAACGCCCATGCAAAGTACTGTCATCTGCATAGCAATGTATGCTGCCCACGGACAGCATATCATTGATATGCAGAAGAAAGAGAGTGGGCGATAAGACGGACCCCTGAGGCACACCAGCATTAACCTGCATGAACTCAGAAGCCCGGCCGTCACAAAGGACTCGGATGCTGCGCTCATGCAGAAAACTGGCAACCCAGCTGCACAGTCGAGATGGCAGACCGTAGGTCGGGAACTTGGCAAGAAGCGAACTGTGCCAGACCCTATCGAAAGCTTTGGCGATGTCAAGGCTGATAGCCAGTGACTCGCCATGCTTGTCCATAGCCTCACCCCAGAGATGTGTGACGTACGCCAGAAGATCACCCGTTGACCGTTTTGGCCTAAAACCATATTGCCGGTCGTTAATTATGGAGTGATCTTCTAGGTAACGCATGAGCTGTGCGTTAATAATGTGTTCAAACACCTTGCTGAGAACTGAGGTGACAGCTATGGGTCGATAGTTGCCCGGATCGGACCGATCTCCTTTTTTGGGGACCGGTTGTACGTTTGCCTCTTTCCAAGCCCCCGGGACCAATCCCGAGGAATAAGACAGGCGATACAGTCGCGTCAGCGTTGGAGCTAACTCCGCTGCGCATTTTTTAAGAACTACCGCTGGTATACCATCAGGGCCACTGGCTTTCCGGACGTCGAGTGACTGTAGTGCAGCGCGGACGTCGCATTGCCCAAGACACACAAGACAGAAAAAATTACATGTAGATTTTGAAATAAAAATATTAAAAACCTGTGTTACAGGCTTTTCATATTTCAATGTTACAGAAAAGTTGTTGAAAGTTGTGTGAAAAATCAACTATCATTGGATAGTTGATTGTACATTGGTTACAGAAAAATTATTACACACTAATGAGTGAAAACTATGATAATCTGCAAATTGCATACATGACCATTTGTGCATATTCAAGTTTCAATAGTTTGATTGGTTGAGTATTTGTATGTAAATAAATAGAATACTTCAGGATTATTAGGTAGATTTGAATGAAATCGATCTACCTTTCTTTTTTTTTTTCGTGCGGAAATCCCTTCGGATATATAACCGCCCCCGCCGGCCAGCGGGGGCGGTTATGTCGGGCTTGCACCGACTAAAACCGCACGCCGTCTCGGGTCTTCAGACGCCGGGGTGTAAGGTTACCCGTAGAGCATATCCCTCGCACCCCGACTGACCCTGGGCCATCTCACCACTAACAGCATCGCTCATCCTGTCTCCTCTGAAAGCAGAGGAGTACGGAGAGCGGTGTGTTCCCGCCACGTTGGGTATTGGCCGACGATCAATGTCAACCCTATGAAGGGGAAGCCATTGACCGCCGCCCAGGGTGTACCGGCCGCTCCGATTCCGTTCCCCCCGGACTGCAGCGGGATCGGAATCGGAGCGACACTCGAGGAGGTTACCCAACACATCACAAATCGATCTACCTATTGGTTTCTTGACTACTGTCGAATTTAAAAAAAATTCTTCATAGGAGGTCTAGTTATGACCCCCTGAGTCCGAAATGACCACTGGTCAAAAAGTTTATATATATATATGTATGTATGGTTCCACTTCCCAAAATTTGCGGCACTCTCACGGTCGCATTTTTGCCCCGATCGCTTTCAAACTGCGGTCAAAAATGGCTTGGGTGTAAACTTAATTTAAGTTCGTGAATGGGTGGAATCCGGCCTAAGGGGACGGTAGGGCCTCACTTCTTGTGAAATCAGTTTTCCTCAAAATTTCACGTTCCATGAAAGATATTCGAACCGTTCTAATTTTATCCCATAGTATACATGAATACCAACAACTTTTAATTATAAACCTATAAGATTAAAACTTTAACTAAAAGTGGAGGGGGGAAAAACCATAAAAAAAATCATAACTTCTAACCGGTGAACATTCTTGCTGTCGGAAACATTTTTAATCGATAGGCCATTATTAAGTCTAAAATAAATGTCTGAAAAGTTTTTCGCTAAAAGTTACCGTTTTCGAGAAAAAAAATTCAACTGTTTAAAGTCCGTAGTTCTCTATATAAAATAATATTAATTGCATTACGAAATCTACCTGTGCGTTCCCCCTGCGGGAACGGATTTTTTTTTCATTAAATTACTAAGTGTCGCAAAATCTGCTTAAAATTTAATTTAGAAATCGCGGCTTTTCTGGGATCCTACAATGATTTCTAATCAAAACAAGGTTTGAATTATGAAGGGGTTGCCCTTCATAATTCAAACCTTGTTTTGATTAGAAACAACTGTATAAAAGTTAAGTCATTTAATAACAACCAGGGTAGGTAAGTACCTACCCTAGTTGTTATTAAATGAAATACCTATTTGTTATGTTAATGATTCAGCCACAAGTAACCATTCAGGCTATTGTTTATTTTCAAATGCTAATAATTTGCTTGACAAGCTTTATAATACTATGTTGCTCCTGCATATAAGCTAAATGCTTGTACAAGATGTAACAAGTAAGGTAGTGATTGAATCTGTAAACTCTTATAAGCAAGTCTTATAAGACTTGCTTATAAGACTTTTCATATAAGATGTGCTTATAAGATTTCAGCATCAGAATTAGCTGATGCTGAAATTGAAATATTTTCTTCCATATTACTGCTATTTCCCTTCCATATTACAAACTTGAAAATGATTTGTACATAAAAATCAACTGATTCTCATTTTCACCAATCTGAAAATATGTTTAACCAAGCTGGGTTCTCATCGTTTATTTGAGTAAAATGTGATAAAACAATTTAGTTTTAATTGATCTCAGTTCCTATCCTTGGCGAAATTTGCTCTAATAAACTCAGAGCAGATACGTAATAAGTTTTATGCTTCCTTATTTAAGCTAGAAAAACTAGAGACATGTTACTAAATAATTTTATCTACACTCAAATCGAAAAATTCGAATTACGAATTCAAAGACGATTCTATACATACGCACTTTATAAACGCATATTCCAGATGGAATTACATAATAACCGCTCGAGACACTGTGACCAAACTTTACACGCTCAGAAAGCATGTCCAGAGGTGTGACTTTCAAAAAGAATTTTCGAAATCGGACTTGCCATGGAGGAATGATCACTGTTCAAAATTTTCAAAATCTGATTCCGCAATAGCGGTCAAATCTATTGGACAAGAATCACGATGTCTCACTCAGCTCATCATTGCAAGCAGCGATACGCCTTGCAGACCTAGTATTCCTGAATATGAAAAAAAAGACGCACGCATGCGCAGTTCGAACTGTGAAAAAAATGGCGCACGCTAAATTACTTCCTTGTAACCTATCTACTTGGTTTAATTACAATTTTTCCTATGAGTGAAGATGAAGTGATGAGAAGTAGTGTATGAAACTGCATATAACTTAGGTACGAGGGTCAAACTGAAAGTTCTTAGAACTGGCCACTTATAAACAATATAATAAAAAAATAATTCTAAAATTTGAAAATAGAACTCTTTGCCAATATTACTGAGTATATATTTCATTCATTTATCATTTGTTTTACGATTTGGCGGCAAATTGAAAATTGTCTGTGTCACGTTAACATGAATTTAACACGAGAAAATTTTCGTGCAATGATTTTTTATGACTTTCGATGTCATTTAAGTCAACAAGAAAGTTATGATAGACTACGATTGGCCTTTCACGATGAAGCCCCATCTCGTGCGACTGTTTACAACTGGTTTAATGAGTTTAAACGTGGTCGCACTAATCTCACTGATGATTTACGTGAGGGACGGCCTTCTACGGCGACGACTGAAAATAACATCTGTGTTGTGCGGCGTATGATAGAGACTGACAAAAGAGTGACCTATCAGCAGATTCGGACAAGCTTAGGCATCGGTATGAGTCAAGTGCACAAAATCCTCCACGAACATTTAGCGGTCAGGAAGCTTTGCGCCCGGTGGATACCTCATAATTTGACTGAGGCTCAAAAACTCCATCGTGTGGATTGGTGCCGTAAAATGATTGAAAGATTTAACGGAGGTGACTCTAATGCTGTGTTCGACATACTAACAGGTGACGAAAGCTGGATTTACTGTTATGATCCTGAAACCAAAAGACAATCTGCTCAGTGGGTGTTTCCTTTCGAGGAGTTGCCAACTAAAGTGAAGAGAGATCGAAGTGCGGGAAAAAAAATGGTGGCCTCGTTCTTTGGAAGGATAGGTCCTTTCGTAACAATTGTGTTAGAGGATCAAAAAACAGTTTCTGCAGAATGGTACACTACCAATTGTTTGCCACTTGTCTTGGAAAAAGTTCGAGAGAAACGACCTCGCAGTAGGATCCTCCTTCACCACGACAACGCCTCGTCGCACACCGCCAAGCGAACGATCGACTATTTGGCGACATCAAACGTTGAATTACTGGGTCACCCGCCGTATAGCCCCGACCTCGCGCCTTGTGATTTTTATTTATTTCCAAAAATTAAAGAAAAACTTAAAGGAAAGCGGTTTATGAATGCTGAAGAAGCGGTGGCTGCGTATCGCGATGCCATTGAAGAGACCCCTAAGGACGAGTGGGCAAAGTGCTTTTCCCAGTGGTTCCATCGCATGCAGCGGTGTATTGACGTGAATGGACAATATTTTGAAAAGATATAATAAAACTAATAACTGGCTAATGTAATCAGTTTTTGATTTTCTAAGAACTTTCAGTTTGACCCTCGTATTAAAACACTCGAGTCAACCTATTATTAAACAGACTCTCGTGTTTTAATACCCCTTATATGACAGTTGCATAAACTACTATTATTGTAAAGGAGATTTTATTTATTTGCTTGTTTCCCTAATTCTCATACATTTAATTAAACAACTAGACAATATTTTTTAGGTTGAGGGCAAGTTACTATGCTGGTTATGTACGCAGTCACTCAAGAGAGCACTTGCCAGAACTAAACAACATCTCTCTTCAGTGGACAAGCATAAACATCGCGCGCACAAGTAAGTTTTCTTGTTCACTAGGTACACAGGGCCAAAGAAAATAAGTATACACCTTCACATGAAAAGGTGTACCTATTCTTATCTACTTGTTCGTGGGTACCATCTTATGTTCTGGGTTTTATTTTGCTATATATTTGTTTCTTTTTCTATATATTTGTTTTGTGACTTCTCAGAATATTGTTTAGAAGTATTTTTTTTTAACGCTTTATATGTGTTTTATGCCTAAAGTAGGGACAAGATAATAGGTCACTTTTGACAGATGTCAGTTTTATATTCATAGTGAGGTGACCTGCTTAAAAACATCGATTAAATGAATGAATCGAATGAATCGATACAGACTTGAAACATATGTGAATTTTAAAAATGATCATGCGAATCCCTGTCCCATTATTATTTTTTCTTTCATAAATTAAAGGAGCAAAATAAGACAAGTACCTACGTAATTTAACAAAAAAATTGCTTTTATTCACTTGAACTATCGGAACTGCTATCTTCATCACTGCTGTCAGCACTCAGAGATATTATTAATTCATTTTCAATAATATTGTCTATTCTCACATCTCGTTCAAAATCTTGTAAAATTATTTTCTTTGTCTTCTCCACGACTTTTCGCCAGTCTTCTGTAGTGACTTCTGCACATGCAGTTTGTAGCAGAGTCATCATTTTAGCAGTACTGAAGGGTGGTTCAGTATTGTTCCGCGCTGCATGACCCTTTATTTGTGCCCAAATAAGCTCGATGGCGTTATACTGGCAATGGTAGGGAGGCAATCGAATACCTTCGTGTCCATGCTCTAGGGCTAGTTCATCGATTACATAGCGGAGCTTGGACGGCTTAGTTGCTTTTACCAGATTTAACAACTCAACTTTTAATAAAGTTGGACTTGCCTCCACACCATTTCTTACCAGCCACGAGACAATTTCTTGCTTTTTATTTGCTTGAGTTGGTGGTTTATCAACTTGTACAGAATGATACGGAGCATTGTCCATTATAATTTTCGATGGGTTTTCTAAGCTGACTAGCAGCTTCTCAAACCACTTTTTAAAAACATCAAAGTTCATTTCCTCATGGTAATCTGTTGTAGTTTTAGAGGCGAATGCGAGGAGGCAGTCTGGAATAAAACCTTGAGAAGCTGATCCCGCGTGACATATAATAAGTCGGGCTCCTTTTCCCGATGGAACTTTTGAGGTGGAGGCCGCTGTATCATCGGTCCATGTCCGCGCAACCGTATGGTTCGCATTCAACCATGTTTCGTCAATAAACACGACATTGTCCCAATCCGTAATTTTATTTACCTGACGTAAGAATGTTATTCTCTTCAAAATAATGTCGTAGCGTTCTAGCAGGATTTTCCGCTTGTCGGATTTTTTAAATCTAAAGCCAATCGATTTTAAAACCTTTGATAGAGACGATTTGCCTCCAAAAAATAAGCCTGCGCCTTTTAACGAACTCAATAGCTTTTCCCGTGTAGGATATTCTTTTCTCGAGTAATATCCATAAATGTGGTTGCGAATTGCAGCAGCATCAAAATTATCAACGTCAACAATTTTCTTCTCCCTCTTTCGTTTTTTCGGTGTACGTAAAGTATTATCTTCTGAGCCTGATGGTCCGTATTTCTCTTTCAGAATTTGAGTTACTGTCTTCTTCCCTATTCCCAATGCTTCGGCAACGCGTTCTCTCGGTGGTTTCAATGGTAAAAGAGGCCCATCGTTAACTGATTCACGTCCAAAATAATTGTACAATTTCAGCACTAGTTCGCGAGATTGACTGTTTAGAGTTTCGACATAGTAAGACTAATGTTTTTCTTGTTTAATAATCGTTAAGCAATCGGAGTCCAATTTATAGCCAGGTAAACGTAGTCAGTAAGATCAGTTCAATGAAAAAGCCGGATCAGAAGAAAATAACAGAGAGCACACCAAAAACGCACAGTCACTTCGCACAACAACAAAAGACTGCGTCATCATCATGTTATGGCGACATGACATGCGTCATCGACAGGCACTGGTGCACCAGCAACATCCACCTAAATTGCACCCAACATCAATGACCTTTCTATTTAGTTATTTTTTTGTATTTTTATAGTTAGTTAAAAGAATAATAAATATGTATAATTAGGTTTTATTATAATCACAACGTGGTTATAAATTTATGGTGATTTTTCTTCACAAGTAATCATTGCATTCGATTCAACTTACAGTCCTATCAGCTTTCGATTTTTAGAGTAACATCCCTAGTGTTTAAAAAGAAAAAGGGTTGACTGACGCAACATTGTAACGACGTTCAGTTCTTTAGATCAGAAATTGTTTATTATGTTTAGAATGGTTTATTAGTGAAAGCAAATCGTAAAATTACTCGTGGTCATTATTACAATAAATATGTAAACGTAATTGAAAAAAGTTAAGCAATTGTGCAGTTCTTATTTTATGCCCGCCGTTACAAGGTTACGTTGTTGAATTTTGATGAAATGTCAAAAGTGACCTATTATCTTGTCCCTACTTTAATTTATTATTTTAAAATAAAATTGGCTGAAGTAGTTGCATAGATATTTTGTGTCATTTACATTGTTATTTGTTTATTAATTTAGCTGTAGTTTCTACATTGACTAACCAGCAGAAATTGTTATAAGGAGTATATTAAAGTCGGAGAACTAAAATACCAATATTTTAGAAACGTGAAAAAAAAATCTTTGATGATATACATTTTCTTTTTTATATTTGGTGACTTCGGATACTAGTCAGAAAAACAGTATTTTGTGTATATATTTGTTAACAGTATATTTGAGAACCCTAAGTGAAACTTAATGTTCTTTTAATTCATTTAACAATAAAGGTCCAAAAGCAGTCACAAAGAGAAGCGCAAATCAGACATGATGAAATCAATGAACGCTGGGGATTCATCACTTAACGATTCCCAGCCGCTTGAAAAGAAATCAAAGATGAATCCCTTGCAAGGTAAGAAAGGTAAACAAATCAATCACACTTTTACATACCTACATAACATATTATAAGTTATTTTTAATGACTTTTATGTATACTACTAGACTGGCTGCATTGCGTGCATATGGTCACTTAGTTGATCGCAATTGCCATCAACTAACCGGCACCTTTTGTAACTATCATCTGTAAAGGTGCCGAAATTCATTAAGGCCGTCCGCTGCCTTAAGCGTGCTGTTTCGTGCATATACATAGAGCAGTGTATTTATTTGCATAAAACAGATGCAAACACATGCGTTCGCACGCATTAGGCAGCGGACGGCCTAAATCATAGTCTTGTATCTATTTCCTTTACTCCTTTTCCAGTCCCACCTCACCCCCGAAGAGTTGCACCCCTGAATTAACAACAGAACATTAAACATCTTGTCTAGTACTATATTATAGAAGTCATTGAATATTTTTAACTAACAAATAATAATAATAATAATAATATTCTAGGAGATATTACACAGCGCCATCTAAACTCAAACTAAGCAGAGCTTGTCATATGGGTTCTAGAAAGCGGATAAACATACTTAGATACTTTTTTTGTAAAGAAATACATATTATACATAGAAACACCCAGACCCACGCAAATATACATATTTGCAATGAGCTGGAATCGAACCCGCGACTTCTCACAGAGGTCGTACCTACAATGTGTTTAAAGGGCCCGGTTTAAACTCTAGTGGCGTAAGACTCATAACACAATTCCCCTCGGATTTCTTTTTATTCTAATGGTTTATTTATGTAGTAACTAGCCGTGCCCCGCGGAAACCTCTTAATGCTCGGCTCATAAGGGTCGTACGTGATGTTAAAAAACCTGTAACCTACCCCTTAAACTTGGGCTATCAAATGCAAAAAAAAAAATCATACAGATCGCTCCACAGATTGGCGCGTTCAAACAAACAAACCCTTCAGCTTTATATTAGTATAGATATAGATGTGTTACCTATTAATTTGATCACTGAGATTTGGTGATCATTTACTATATTTATTGCCTTTGTATCAAATACCCTCCCCACAGCATACTATGCATAATAACCATGGTTATGCAAAATGGAGGGAAAGTATCTTATACAAGGCGTCCCTTGGCGATGCCACATGGAGGGAAAGTATCTTAAGTAATTTAGATAGACAATTTTACTGCAAGACTTCATTTGGATTTTAAAAACAATAAAATTGAAACTCCATTCCAGGATCGGTTTCACGTAAAAAAAAAAAAAAAACATTCCAGGATTTCCGAAAACTCAATTCCTTTTTTTGGATATCAAAAGAGGGTTTCTCTAAAGTTTATATGGTCGCAACCCTAGTCCCGTGGTGAAAAACCCCATCTTGAAAAACGGGTGCGAATTAACGCTATATCGGGCAAAAATATGCGTCCACGCAAAAAATTTGTAAAAGCAATTTTGTTGCGGTGTTACCCTTTTTAGTGGTACAATAAAAGATAACAAAGTTGTTAACGAAAATAAACAAAAAAACGGTAATATTTTATAAGTTTAGATTTCATGGTATTCCTTATTTAATTTATCATGTTTGTTAGAGATTTAATCCTGATGATGACCCTATCTATTGCTGCCATAAAAGTGCAGAATGTCATTTTTTCAGATTTTAGCCAGATCCATGTACTGAGTCTGGCAATCAAGGCATCGTAAATCTTTGAATGCAGTTTAAATCGTTTTTAAAATCAAAATTAAGTCTCGTTTCAGCAAAATTGTCCATCTACATTATTTATGATACATTCCCTCCATGTGTCAATGTGGCGCCCTGTATATTATTACTAGTGACGGTAGTACTTCGGATATACAGGCGTGATAACGCCTGTACATCCGAAGTGGAGATCAGAAGCGTATTGAGGTTCACATGTTGCCAACTATGTTCCTCGATTCCGCGTAACACGTAACGTAGCGAGCCTATTACTGTACATTTTTGAGTCACTTGACTTTTCCACTTTTTGGGGTAGGCAGAGACATCTTTCCACTTTCAAGTTTATTTCATACTTCTATGCTGGTTATATCCACTAAATTATATTCAATTATCAATCAGAACGATATTAATAATATTTAATAAAGATTATTTATTATAACATACATATAATTAACATTTATTCCATATATATAATTCATTAAATATGTACATAAAAACAATAAGTATCACTTTCCTCAGGTGAATTGGACCCCAACAGTTCTGATCACGTCGTTGCGATGACACAACTCAAGGAAACTATTGCCAGTCTACAGAAAAAAGTGCAACAGAAAGACAACGAACTACTTACCAAAGACAAATTGGTACGTAAATTACATATTTATTTATGACAGATAAGAGGATCTACAACCGTAGTCGCCATAATATTAGAACATGTTTTTCTTTAATATATCTAAACTTTACCTAAATCAAAATCAATCAAATCAATTTTGGCTTTTACGGGAGCGACTGCCATCTGACCTCCCAACAAAGCAGATAACGTGTCAGAGACTCGTCTGTCAACCAGCAAGTTGCCGCAACCGAAGAGCTTGGTGTTGCCCGTACACCCTCTATAACTGTCAAAGTTAACTTTTATAAATGGTTGTGTTTCAGATCACAGAATTAAAAGCTCAACATTTAAATAACACGCAAGATATGCGGAATGAAATGAAAAACAAGGATCGTCTCAACGAAACAAAGTTCAACTTGATGAACAGCAAAATTCAAAATCTGCTGAAGGAGGTGGCGACCCTAAGCAAGTCAGCCAAGAAGAATAACAAAAACACGAAGGTTGTATTAGCGAACACTGAGAACAGCGGCAGTGGAACCGACAGCCCTAGCACTAATTAGAACCACATACTGATTCGTCTATTCGCTTCATAAGGCCGTGCGCTGCGTCATGCGTGTGCAAGCATGTTTCGTGCAAATAATACTTAACTAATTTCGTGCAGATAATTTGCACAAAATAGTGTTATACGATTTGCATGACGTGCGGGCACCCGCTTGCGTAATACGCATAAGGCAGCGGAGACGGTACAACAATGAAAAATATTCTCCTCTTATTTTTTTACTCTACAAATGATATTATTTGTAGATTTTTTTATAATGATAAGTGTAAGTAGATTTCAATTTGACGACATCCTTAGTGTTAATTTTTAATGCAACATTAGAATTTTTACTGTTTTACCTAAAGTACATTAATATTAATTTATTGAATAGCATAAATATATCGAAATGTTAATGTTGCGCGTATAAACCGATGTAGGATTAGATGTCTATGACTATTCGGTTATCAAAGATTTTTTCTGGAGATTATAATAGTAATGTATAGTATCATTTTTGTATTCCATGTCTAAAGCCCTTTGATTATGTTAGTCATAAGTCTAACAATAAAGAATTTAATTAGAACAGGGCACAATAAATCTCTAGATATGATTTATTTTTGTAGTACAGCGTCATTTTTAAATCTGCATCATACAGGTAATCTTTATTTCTGTCTGAATAAATCATTTTATCTTGTAATTATCTTCTAGTTTCAAGTAATCCTAGACACAACTTTATATAGACAGAATATTATTAATAGTAACTAAACACTGTAAATAAATCAATGGTGATGTCTAATACTATTGTGCTTAATATGTGATAACATTAATTTATTTATTGTTATTATTACCTAAGAAAGAAAAATAGGTTCGTTATCTTACCCCCTCGGGACAGAATACAGGTTTCTCTAATTTTATTTAATCAGAACAATAGAAGTCATATACAGGCGGGCCCGCATACATTAAGGCCGTCCGCTACCTCGTGCGTGTGCACGCATGCCTATGTCATGCAAATATATTGAGCTAATTTGGTGCAAATAATTCGCACAAAAGTCGTGCAAAAACACATACGATTTTCACGACATGCGGCGTGAAACGCATGAGGCAGTGGGCGGCCTAAACGTATTCTCATGGTAAAATTGTTTGTACTTTAAACGAAAAAGATAATACATACTAAGAGTAGACAATAATCAAATCTTTTTACATACAGCCAATGACTGATACATTACCTACTTTTGGCATGAAATTATTTACCGATTACGAAAAGTATTTCTTATTATTTTACAGGTAGTTAATACTTTGTCCGAATGCCGTGGATCTAAAAACTGCATATTTTCAAACGGACACGTATGCCGTGCGACCGAACATGGAGTAAAAGAGTTAATTATAAATAGGTCATGCCTGAAAACCAAATCAAATCTACCCGGACTGAGTACAATTGGTCATATCAGTATAAACAATAATTATTACATTATGATTCACCATATTATGTCGAATTAGTGCTGTGTGTGCAACTTTAAATTTATATATATATAAACATACTTTAAAAGAAAATGACAAAATAAGAATCGTTTAATCTCCCCACTATTTGTTTGTTATGTCCATAATATCGTAGGATGATGCCTCATTCTTTAATTAAGAACGAACATATTTATTTCATTACAACACGTTTCGTACAAATTTTGTAACTAACGAATATTAAGGGCCCACTACAAGTTTGTTTCGGAGTAATTTTAAATTTATTTTCGCTTATATTTGGCACGTCGGGAAGAGTCCGGTTAAGATCGGCATACTTCGGTTTTGTACATCTGTCATCAATCAATAGCACAGTGTATGTCTACAGTTCTATCGAGTCGTTGAAAGCTATATTTTGAATATATTACAACAAAACCTTTTAATTATTCTTTAAAGGTCTAAAACTACAGTCCAATATACCGATCAAATGCCAATAGACGGATGCTATACTGAGGGTTCGTATGTAGAACATATTGTTGCCTGGGTAGGAATATAAAATGAAACATTTTACTAACAACTGATAAATAGGTTAGGGGATGAACAGAAACCGTTTTCGTAAATAATATAGAGGACTAGCTTTTGACCGCGGCTTCCCTTCGTGGCATTTTGTTCCATTCCCGGTTCCCATGGAAACCTATTCCAGGAATAAAAGTAACCTGTGTTATTCCAGACTATAATCTATCCCTGTTCCGACTTTCAGCCAGATCAGTTCAGCCATTTTTGCGTGAAAGAGTATTATTCAATTGATATACTTAATAGTTCATAAGATATATATATAAAAGTAAGTATACGTTTATTTTTATTTCTGTTATAAAAAGTACTTCGGGCAAAGGTCAGAGTCCTTTCGTATCAGCAGCATATCAATTGGTTTGAAGGAATTGTAATTTGCCTAGTATTAATAAGTAGTAGTGTTAATGTACCGAAAGTTTGTCATTGCACATTTGTACCGATAGCGTGAACCTTTTGCCTACATCGACAGAAATTTGTACTTTAAGGTCGTTAATACGTTAAGAGGTTAAACTAAATATGCAACTAGCTTCGTCCCTGGTATGCTTCGCCCCGTGCTACCCATTTATCCCATACATGCCCGTTATTCATCACTTCTACAATAATGCATGGTAATTGGCCCGATTACTGACATTTATGATGACTGCTCCGCTCTCCTGGGTAGTAGCGTAATGATATATAGCCTATAACCTCCCTTGATAAATGGGCTCTCCATCAAAAATATTTTTTCAATTCAAACCAGTAGATCCTGAGTTTAGCGTGTTCAACCAAACAAACAAAGAAACTCTTCAACTTTATAACATTAGTATAGATTTTGATTGGGGCTCCAGTGTACTTGGACACTGCGTTAGTGTCCGTTCACAGTACTTGTTAGCAACGTGGCATCGTAAAATTTCGCAACAGTTCGGGATTTTTTATAACAATGTGAAGCCGCTTGTTCCAAAGCCCTTTTGTTGACTTTAAGTATTTATAGTTATTAGTTAGTGGTACAGGCAATAAGGAAACCTAATCTATAAATTGTCGACCATTTTCAATTGTACCTTTGCAATCTATATGGTAGATAAAGTTTCTATATTTATTGTATTCTAGTGTATAAGATTAGCTATCAATCAAATTCGGCCGATTACGTCACTTAAAAAAAATCCAGGCAGATGTACCTCGTAATAGTTAGTGATCCTATTACTGTCAACTGAGCTCTTTGTCCCGACTCTGTGCGAGTACGGAGAGATAACAGTCAATAAGAGTAACATTGCCCGATACAGGAATCCTACCTGGGACCTTACACAGCAATCGCACTTGCTGCTAACGCATCACAGCCGTTATATGTCATTATAGCCGGCTGTATCTAACACGGAATATAAAGAATTATTTTACAAGAGGAAGTGCTTTATACCTCCTTGGTATTGGAAACCAAGTCGCATATTTTTCACACACATACAATTGGTCACGTGAGTAATTCATAAAACTGACCTGATTGGTTATTATTTTCAACAAAGTAGGAAACATTTATTATGTATCACTTGAGACTGGTGAAATTTCGGCGATTCTTTCTATTGCAGAAGCCATGAAAAGAATAAGAAACCTAAAAATAAATGCCAATTAGTAGGCAATCACTGCTAAAGCGAGTTTAACACCTTCACAGCATTGTAGCATCAGAAAGGGCATTTCATCTTTTATTATATTCCGTGGTATATACCGGGTGTTAGGTAAACGCTCCCGAAAACGAAGACACGATAGTACTGAAGATAAAAAGTGAGTACCTTTTCTATGAATTTAATATTTAATTCATTTTTTAAAAAGTGGGTCTTTAATGTTTAAGAATAGTTGTAATTGTAATTAACAAAATGTAACAAATTTGCGTGTTAGAAACATAATTATGAAAAATAAAATAGTTTTCTCGATTCTGTGGAACAAAAATATTCCAATTATGACTTAAAAATATTGTTAGTGAAAAAAATAAATATTAAAAATAAACAAGGTTTTTTTATTTGACTAAGCTGTACATTTATTTTCCGCAAGATATATTGAATACCTCATCATACGCAACGTGTGCAACTGAAATCGTAAACTTGTTTTGAATGTGGGTGGGAAGAAGGCCGCGGCTGCACAAAACTAACTCGGTCTGCTACTTAGGCAACAAATTTGAAAGGAAATATTTCCAAGTGCCGCTGTGTTAAATATCTTGGGAGGCAATGTGGTATACGAGAAAGTCGCGGTGAAGGAGAAATGGCGCTCTTATTTCCACGAGCTGCTGAACAAGCAGCATGAACAGGTACAGTCACTGGATCTCCTTCCGAATCAAGGATTAGTGCCACCCGTAAAACGCCTGAAAAATTCCAGACTCGCTCTTCGCCGCATGAAGAATCGGAAAGCTGTCGGAGCATATGGAGCATATGGCCTAGACGGCCATAGGGCCGTCTAGGCCTGGAAGGCGATGGGTCCCTTGATATGGGTATCCCCATAAACCTTTTCTACCGCATACTCCTCACCGGGAAGATCCCGAGCGAGCCATTGGAGGTTGAGTATCATTACTCCAATCTTTGAAGGAAAGTGGTCGGTGCTGGAGTGTGGCAACTACTACGGTATAAAAGTAATATCCCACACCATAAAGCTCTTTGAGAGGCTAATTGACTCCCGGATTCGGCAGTAGTGTACACTCTCGGAGTGTCAATATGGATTCCGCCCCGGTCACGGGACCATGGATTCTGTTTTTGCACCAAGAATCCTCGCGGAGAAAAACAGGACGAAGAATACGCCTCTACAATGCCTATTTCTGGACATGCAGAAGGCCTTCGACTGTGTTCCTCGTGCGATGATCTGGTTGGCATTGATTGATTAGAAACATGTACTGCGATTCCGATTTCGTGGTTCGAACCGCCGCCGTTAGCAACACGAAACACTTCACCATCACAGTCACGGTACACCAGGGACCTGTCCTTAGTCCGTTTCTGTTGACGTGCCGTACACCATCAGAAACTTACATGCATAGAACAACCTCTTTGGTTGCTCATGATGGCATTGAACTATAAAGATCCCACACTCATCCGCATAGGCGATGACTTGGTCGAGCGCATGGACCAGGTTAAGTACCTGGGAACTGTAGGCACTTCACGCGACTGGTAACATCGATTGCGACTTCAAGGCACGCATTGCAGCCTCGTGGGCCAAGTGGTGTGAGATGACTGGTGTCATTTGTGACCCCAAAATGCTGGTAAGGTTGAAAGAGCAGGGCTTAAGAAATATAATTAGGCCTGTCCTTTTACACGGGTGTGAAACGTGGCCACTGGCGGAGCGACACAATCAGGAGCTGTGTGTCACAGAGATGAATATGCTTCGATGGATGTGCGGACTCACGTGTAAAGACCGCACTAAACTCCCGCATCCGCGGCAGCCTTTATGTCCGAGATTAAATGCATCAAACAGATTAAAAATAAAATATAGTTAATTAACCTCGCAAAAGAGCATTTTCTTTTGCTTTCTACATAGTATTGTAGGTAATTGCTAATAATCATGTTGTGAGAATATTATTACCAAGTTATATCTAAATAAAACTTGGTAACTAATTATATATAATCATACAAAAGTGCTTAACAAAATTTCGTAAGATAATGAACACCCCCTGTATATAACGTATGTGTCACGAAGTTAGGTACCTACTCATATATCCCTATTCCAACTTAAATAACATTGGAATAACGTTTTATAGAACAAAATCAAGATTTCTTATTCCAAGTATTAAAAGTTAAATATTTTTAATATTACATAAATAAATGAAAGGTCAATTACAATATACCTAAGAAACTACATAAAGGACACTCAGGATTATATTATACTTAGGTTTCCCATACCACGAATCAAGTGGTTACTTAAATAATGTAGACAAAAAGAACTGGTTTAAAATCGGTTTTCTAAATACATCGGAATAGGTTGCCATTTTTAGAACCCCTCGGAATTGGGTGAATTTACCGTATGTTGGACAATAAAGGAACAACACGTCACACTCCCACGCACTCCCAAATATTTGTGTGCCTCACTCTGATCGACAGCGCTGCGTGCCTTTGCATCATGTCGTCATGCATACAATAGGGTATTTGACTACTGCTAAAAAATAGTTCTGTATTATGTATTACAACACAAAAATGCAGATGGCATCAATATTTTTTTGAGAACTGTTTTATTTACGATAAAAATCGATAATAAGGTTTGATTTAAAAAAAGAAAAAAGCCTCGGATGCAATCGGGCCACAACACCAGGATGATGATGGTATGTGAGTAAAGCCATATGAATTGGAATTTATTTGAATGTGGTAAAAAAATAGATCCTAATTATAATATTGTAGGTACCTAATATAATAGTTAATATATTATAATATAATAGCTTTATCGGAAGTGTTTGAATGCGGCATACCTACACCATAAGTACCTGGCGGTAAAACAATGAAAACAAAACATGTGTAGAAATATGCCCACTTTTAAGCTGCGTTTCCACCAGAGATATGTGAGAATGCGTAGCGAGCGATTTGTTGTGTGGGTTGTTTACGTAGCCTCAGGGCAACTCTAGTTGAAAAAGCTCAGCGGAGCGAGGTTTTTGTAGGTAGGTACATGCAAAAAAGGGAAGAATGTGCGCGAGGGACGAGTAACTGAGGCGGAACCAGCGGGCAGAGGCGCGCGCGCTGCGCTCCTACCTTTTTTTTTTTTTTTTTTTATCGTGCGGAAATTCCTTCGGATACCCCCCCGCGTGCCAGCGGGGGCGGTTATGTCGGGCTTGAACCGACTAAAACCGCACGCCGTCTCGGGTCTACAGACGCCGGGGTGTAAGGTTGCCCATAGAGCATATCCCTCGCACCCCGACTGACCCTGGGCCATCTCCGGTTTCGAGATGGCCCCCTCGGGTTTGGGAACCACGGTGTCCCCGTCTTGCCCCGGTTTGGGGGAGGGGCGCTAGACGCCCCACCGTCCCGGCCTGCTTCTGCTGGGGTGACAGGTGGCCTCACCCGCCACTCCCAGGCCTGCGCTCATGGAGGACGGAGGTCGTTAAGCGACCTCCGGCGCCTGAGTCGCCTGCGACGCGCGGCGAGCAAGTTGCGGGCTCGGCGGACCGGGAGAGTTCTAAGTCTCTCCCGGGCGCGCTCCGCACCATTGCCGCAATCATGCTGCCGAGTGAGAGGACTCCCACCCCGATGGCTGCCACAAGGTCACGCCTCGGCGCCTCCCACGCCGGGCAGTCCGCCAGCGTGTGCAGCCCTCGCTGCGCTCCTACCTCACCTAACCCCGGTCGCATCAGAAAAAAGCCCGCTGAAATACCGCTCATCCGCGCACCGTTCCACATCTTCGCTGCAAACGCACCGCTCAGCGGACCAGCACATCTTCTGTGGAAACGCAGCCTTATATTCGTGAAAAGCACGTCCAACACAGGTCATAATGAGTTAACTTGATGGCTATTTCCAGTTAGCGTTAAGTCCATTTCATTATCAGTTATTGTGGTTATAATTATTTAGCATTACTGTCGCCCCAAAGACATAAAATAGTAAATGCGGAGTAGGGCTGCCACAAGGTTCTAGGCACCTACTTAAGAAATTAAAATTATAAACCGCCTATTGACCGTACGTACCGCAACATATTTACACAGTGAGCGTGTCGTAATACCGTGTATGTACCTACTGATAATCCGATCCAAATAATATATGTCCGAAAGGTTATCGACATCAAAAGGAGAATACAGTAAAAACACTGTGTAGGGAATTTCACTTCACTGCACTCTTATGTGGAAATCCCCATACCTACCTACTTAAACAAGAGTGCTAAAACAAAGATTGAAAGCAACAATATTAAGGATTTTTTCCTGTTGTCGCATAACCCACTTTTTATACTAACCTTTTTGTCGTGGTGGTAGTGCCGCTACGTCAGGAATCGCGGGTTCGATGCCCGCTTAGCCCAGTTGCATTGTTCTTGGTGTTTCTATGTATGTATTTCTAGATCGTGTCTAATTAACTGTTGTTTTATGTTATTACAAGTTTATTAGCAACCCTAATTATAGTAGATAGTTATAATAATATGCTAGGACATTCTACACAGTAAGTACCATTTTATTTTATGACAAATAAAGTAACGTTATAGTTTCAGATTCTACTTATTTGTAATGAAAACGATGCGCTCAATTTAATACATACATGCTTCATTCGCACTTCACAATAGGGGAGACCGGGCTCAAAATGTACAACTTTTACTTAACACAATATACAACATATTGAAATGAATAATAAATAAAACTTGAGCTATGAAACATTGGGTAATTCACATTGGGTATTTCATAACATTTTATTTTGAAAAAGATTTTTGGGACTGGGTGTTAAAGTCTTTTGCAAAATAAGATTTCTTTAATTAAATATTGAACGGGTTTTATGAAAAGGTGTTTATTTTCAATTAAAATACAGTCTTTAGGAATTTAGTTTTCAAAATTATGTCATCTGAATGGAAACAATTCAGTTCCTAAAATTGTTTTACTGAAATTGTTCTAAAAGCGGCGATAGCCCAGTGGTACGTAACGGACTGCCGAGACGAGGTCTCGTGTTCGATCCCCAGTCGCCCCGGGCACACACCTCTGAATTTTCGTAGTTATGTGTGTATAAAAAATGTTGATTATCGCTCGCTTAGTAATGTGCCCGGTAGATGGCAATAGGCTCGCCACCTATTACATTGGGACCCTAACATAACTGGCGAATCGTGGGTGTGCAAAACACCTCTGCCTTCCCCTTCGGGGATACAGGCGTGAAGTTATGTTATGTTGTTCTAATTGTAAGCCAACATTTCTGAAAACTGCTCTTACGCAATGTGATCGCTGAGATTTCTTTGCGGATATTTTCGTTTAATTGCAAAGCATTAGTGAAAAAGTAATCATTTCCGATTTGTGGCAATGATTAATCACTTTTTTTTCACTTCACACTGAATTTAAATTTAAGAGCCTTTTCCAAATGCAGAGATCGGGTGTTTACCGTACTGACTGGTGCATGTATACGCTCTACAGTTTTTTCACTCCTGGATGTCCTTGATCGCATCCTCCTTTATTTCTCTTTATTATTAAACAAGTTTCCCCAAGCTTTCCACCCATATTTTAATGAGTTGATTAACTGGGTGGTAGAAATTTAATGACACAAATTTGTCACAAAATTCGGCCGGGTAGGTACCACCGTGCACGATTGCGAAAAACCCTCCATAGTAATCTAATTTCGGTTGGATTGCGTTCAGGGGTCAGCAAGTGCATAGCCGGGCAGGGGGATTGTGGTCGCAGCACTAGTGAGACCGGTAGGTGTCACGCGGTGCTGCGACGACAATCCTCTTCTGATGAGGCCGTCAAGCTGAGTGCCACCATTGTTAACATGGTACGTGTATGTAATGGTGACCCTCTTTCCTGAGACTTTACCTTCAGCTCACCATCAGGCAAGGTGAAATCAAATTGACGTGTCCTAAATATAAAAAAAAAAAAAAAAAAAACTCTCGGTGCTTCTCTTACGTGACGAATTGTACTTTGGGACACCATAAAGTTGTAAATTAGTTGTATCTGCACATTAAAGATATTTAAAAAAAATACCTACTTGGGTTATGTTAAATGAACAATTCTGAACACAAACATTTCTGTAGCGCAATCAACATAAATATCAATTGCAGTTAGTTATTTACGTATAGTGTGTATAAAATGAATGA
The DNA here is from genome assembly GCA_946251805.1 of Cybosia mesomella. Classification (NCBI taxonomy): domain Eukaryota; kingdom Metazoa; phylum Arthropoda; class Insecta; order Lepidoptera; family Erebidae; genus Cybosia; species Cybosia mesomella. Next base: position 12,531,040 of record OX276396.1, on the reverse strand, counting down.
TTTGAAAATAAAAACCCGATTGCTTTGATAGCAGGCAGAACCCATTTTAAGTTTCTACCGATTTATGATTTGCAAAAAGGGGAACCGCCTGCTATCAAACTTGTTCTGGTCTATTTAGCAGCAGTCGGGTTTAATATTTTTAAATTATTCATTTAATTTATATTCTATAGTATTACTAATAATATATTTATTAGTATTACTATTAGTATTATTGCAGTATTTCTATATATTTATATATTAATATATATATAGCTGCTCGTGCTGATTCACTGACTCATTGATCACCTCTCCTGAACAATTTTGTATGAAAAATGTTTTTTTTCACTGATAGTTTCGTATAGAGGATAAAAATTCATTCGGAGGAAAAATATGGAGAGAGCTGATGATTGAAGATTTCGGAGACGGGTGAAGAGCACGCTTAAGGTATTGAAGATAGGTTGGGGGTGCTTGAGCAAATGTCACTCGAAACGTCATTCAATTGCCAGTGACCTGAAAAAAAATTCAGAATGGCGAAAAAAAAATGGCCGCCATACAAATTTCGTCGGTGTCTATCTCGGAGAGTATAAAAGATGGAAGAGTAGTTTCTTCGCAAAAGATGATCAGGATCCAAAGGTCTACTCGATGAATAGAAAAAAAATTCAAGATGGCGGAATTTATTTTTCTATAGAAAATGTATGGCGAATATTGAAGAGACTGCAAGTTGGGAACTATGCAAGACTTTGATATGGTTCCATTTCAGAATGTTTTTATGGAAGAACTCTCAGTCAGAAATATGAAGATAGATGATGATCGAGGGTTTGGAAGATGGGTGAGGAGCATGGCCAGGGTATTAAAGATAGGTGAGGGCTGCTGAAACAAAAAATACCCGGAACCGCATCCAATTGGCAGGGAGATGAAAATAAATCCAAAATGGCGGATTCAAGATGGCGTCAACACAAATGTCATGGGTGTCTCTCTCAGAAAGTATTAAAGATGCATGAATTGTGTTTCGGTTCACCTCTGCTGTAAATTTTTTTCCCTGATTCTTTCGTTTAGAGGACGAAAATTCATTCCGAGGAAAAATATGGAGGGAGCTGATGATTGAGGATTTTGGAGACGGGTGAAGAGCACGGCCAAGGTATTGAAGAGAGGTAGGGGTGCTCAAATAAAAACCACTCGGCATCTCATCTAATTGCCAGTGAGCTAAAAATATAACCAAAATGGCAGATTCAAGATGGCGCCCATACAAATTTCGACAGCGTCTATCTCACAAAGTATAATAGAAGATAGAAGAGAGGTTTACTCGATGAATAGAAAAAAAATTCAAAATGGCGAAATTTATTTTTCCATACAAAATATAAGGCGAATATTGAAGAGACAAATGTGCAAGACTTTGATATGATTTTAACCGACTTCCAAAAAAGAGGTGGTTCTCAAAACGGCCCGTTTATTTTCAATGTATGTACACCGATTATTTCGAGGTTTCTGGACCGATTTGCAGTTTTTTTTTAAATAAACAGTAGAAGTTTTCGTCTTGGTCCCATAAAAAATTCTGGATCCAACTCCTTAATCCTGATGCTGAAATTTTACTGCCCGCCTAGGCCCTAGGTTATCAAGATTCAGAAAGTGTTCATAGTGAATTAATATTATAGGTACCAAGCAACGACTTCATGGTTAGATTTCAAGTCCCAACTCCTCAACCCTGATTATGCAGGGTACAGCTGCACTCACAAACTATCGATTACCTACCTACCACTCACTCACTCACTGACACATTATTGTCCTCCTAGAAGGAGTAATGGGGGATATGGATGATGTATGGGAAAAATGTAGAGAGGGTTGAGGTGACTATGGGAAAATCCGAAATGTCAAATAATTCAAGATGGCGGCCAACATGGTGGTCGTTTCTCCGCCATCTTTGATGACATGGCAACATGGGTGTCATTTTAGAGTAAATCGAGGCCGCTGATTTTGAATTTTTGAAAAAAAAAGTTGAAAAATCCAAGATGGCGGATCGATTTTTTTATTTAACACTTTTTTTATTTTTTATTTAGCACCGCGCAAAATACTAGTATATATATATGTATATATATGTATTTGTAATCTTCTTTGAATTCCTTTCATTCTGATACCTCACCCGATATATTTTTTTGCCAACATATTATATTATATTTCAGCGCTAAAAAATCACCGTGCAGTTGTACTCTTGTCCCAATCTCCCCTAGGTATTCATATAAGAAGGAATATACGTAGGTAGTGGTTTTCGACTGGATACGGAAATTTGACCATAATAACTATTGTTATTCTTTCAGGATAATTAACAATTTTCCTGAAAGACAATCGGTTATTTTAATGACTAACTACTTACTTAGAAGGTATCTACTCACAGGGGTGTGTGTTGGGTAAAACCTCCTCGAGTGTCGCTCCGATTCCGATCCCGCTGCAGTCCGGGGGGAACGGAATCGGAGCGGCCGGTACACCCTGGGCGGCGGTCAAGGGCTTCCCCTTCACCCCTTCATAGGGTTGGCATTGATCGTCGGCCAATACCCAACGTGGCGGGAACACATCGCTCTCCGTACTCCTCTGCTTTCAGAGGAGACAGGATGAGCGATGCTGTTAGTGGTGAGATGGCCCAGGGTCAGTCGAGGTGCGAGGGATATGCTCTATGGGTAACCTTACACCCCGGCGTCTGAAGACCCGAGACGGCGTGCGGTTTTAGTCGGTGCAAGCCCGACATAACCGCCCCCGCTGGCCGGCGGGGGGGTATCCGAAGGGATTTCCGCACGATAAAAAAAAAAAAAAAAAAGGTATCTACTCACAGGATCACTTTATGGAGATCCTTAAAACAATTAAGTTTTCTTATGTTTTTTTTTACTTTTTATATTTTTTTACACATATATTATTTATACATATAATATGTATATGGTGTCACAAAATTAGGTCTCTGAATTTGGTGAGATGACTTGGTATCGACAAAATATGTACTTATTTGCAACAAAAAAAAAAATAAAAAAAAATATATAAAAATGAAAAAATACACCACCAGCAACCAGCGTCACGTAACGCGACGAGAACACGTGACGCGGGTCGCGATTTAGGTATTTCCCACACATCCGCTTGGAGAATACTGCGAGGAGAAACGCCTACCAGGTGCGTCACGGGCTCGTCGCGTCACGTGACGCTGGTCGCTAGTGGTGTTTTTTTTTCATTTTTTTTTATTTTACCCGAGATTTTTTTTTGTTTCAAATACATATTTTGTCGATACCAAGTCATCAGAGACCTAATTTTGTGACACCTTATATACTTCATTATGCATAATCTACATATCCGCAGGCATGCGGGCGCCCACACTACGTGCTGTTTCGTGCAAATACATAGAGCAGTGTATGTGTTTGCACGAAACAGAACGGCCGTCCGCTGACTCATGCGTGCGTACACATGATGTGTGCGCACCCATAAGTCAGCGGACGGCCTAAATCATAGTTTCATCTCTATGTCCCTTACTAATCTCCCATTCTCAAACAGTTGAATCTCCCAAATCAACAACAGAAGATTAAACAGCTTATCTAGTAGTATACATAGAAGTTATTGAATATTTTCAAGAGACAAAAGTACCTACAATATGTTCAAATGACCCAGTGTAAGCTTAAGTGGCGAAAGACTCATATAACACGATTCCCCTAGGCTTTCTTTTTATTCTAATAGTTTATTTATGTTGTAAGTAGCTGTGCCCGCCCGAAACCGCTTAATGCCCGGCTCCTAAGGGTCGTACGTGATGTTAAAAAAACTGTAACCTTCCCCTTGAACTTGGGCTATCAAATACAAAAAAAAAAACAAATCACACAGATAGCTCCGCAGGAAGGCGCGTTCAAACAAACAAAGACTTAAGCTTTGTATTAGTAAAAATATAGTAGTATATAGTCCGGGCAGGGGGACTGTGGTCGCAACACCAGTGGGACCGGTGGGTGTCACGCGGTGCTGCGACGACAATCCTCTTCTGTTGAGGCCGTCAAGCTGAGTGCCACCATTGTTGGTACGTGTATTATGTAATGTTGACCCTCTTTCCTGAGACTTTACCTTCAGCTTACCATCACTGAGATTTGGTGATCATGTGGCACCGACAGCCCTAGCACTAATTAGAACCACATACTGATTCGTCTATTCGCTACTATTACTTCATAAGGCCGTGCGTTGCGTCAAGCGTGTGTACGCCTGTTTCGTGCAAATGCACACGCTGGTAGACTGCCCGGCGTGGGAGGTGCCGAGGCATGACCTCGTTGCAGCCATCGGGGTGGAAGTCCTCTCGCTCGGCAGCATGATTGCGGCAATGGTGCGGAGCGCGAGCGCGTGGGCCGCCACCGCCTCATTCTGCGAGCATGTAATGCTCGAGAAGGAGATGGCGGAGCGCGCCCTGGAGAGATTTAGAACTCTCCCGGCCTGCCGAGCCCGCAACATGCGCGCCGCGCGTCGCAGGTGACTCACACATCGGAGGTCGCGTCCTCCATGGGCGAAGGCAGGTGGTGGAAGGGTGGCAGGTGAGGCCGCCTGTCACTCCAGCAGACCGCAGCGCGAGAGCAGACCGGGACGGCGGAGCCGTCATATATATATATATCTTAAGCATACTTTAAAAGAAAATGACAAAATACTATTTGTTTGTTATGTCCATAATATCGAGGATGATGCGTCATTCTTTAATTAAGAACGAAAATATTTGTTTCATATAGCACAAATTTTATAAATAACGAATATTAAAGGTTCATTGACTTCATGGCTAAACAAGTTTTATTTCGGTGTAATTTTAAATGTATCTTCGCTGTTTGTTTATATATATTATCTGTGTTTGTCTCAGTGTAAAACTACATCAACTAGGTATAGTAATTTGCTCTCAATCAGTCTAATGTCAAAATTTCTAATCCTTACGTAGTATTACCAAAGTACCTAAGTTCTTTGAGTATTACTTACTCTGTGTTGCTAATTGTCAAAATTTAAATGTCTACACGCTCTTCTTTAGCAGACACAACTCCATCGCACGTCTGTTATTAGCAGAATTTGTCGACGACGATATCGGCGCAATTCGCCACACCAAAAATGTAATTGTATAAAATTGAAATATATTTGGCACGTCGCGTCGCGTCGCCGTCGTCGGTCGGGAAGAGTCCGGTCACAGAATAAATAATAGTAGTCCGGTTAAGATCGGCATGCTTCCGTTTTGTAAATCTGCAATCAAACAATCGCACAATGCATGTCTACATGGTCTACAGTTCTATCGAATCGTTAAACCAAAGCTATATTTTGAATATCTTACAACAAAACGTTTTAATTATTCTATAAAGGTCTCACACTGTCAGTCCCATGTATCAACTATCAAATGCCAATAGTCGGATGCTGTACTGAGGGTTCGTATGTAGAACATATTGTTGCCTGTGTATGGATATAAAATAAAACCTTTTACTTACAACTAATAAATAGATTAGGAGAAAGATGAACAGAATCCGCTTTCGCAAATAATTATAGAGGACTAACTTTTGTCAGCGGCATCGCCCGCGTGGACTTTTGTTCCCGTTCCCGCTTCCCGTGGTAACCTATTCCAGGGATAATAGTAACCTGTGTTATTCCAGACTATAATCTATCACTGTTCCAAATTTCAGCCGGATTAGTTTAGCCGTTTTGGCGTGAAAGAGTAACAAACATTCACAAACTTTCACATTTATAGTATTAGTCGGATTAGTTTGAATTTGTCATCTGGAAGAACTATGATGTGCTCATATTCTCGTGTTGAATTTTTTTTTCAATTGATATATGTAATACTTCATTACATGTATATAAAAGTATATGTTTATTTTTATTTCAGGTCAGAGGTCAGAGTCCTTTCGTATCAGCAGCCTATCAATTGGTTTGAAGGAATTGTAATTTGCCTGGTAATAAGTAGGTTAATAAGTAGTAGTATTACTGTACCGAAAGTTTGTTATAGGTAATTTCACATTTGTACCGATAGCGTGAATCTCTTTCCTACATCGATAGAAATTTGTACTTTACGTCGCGAAGTTTGAGGTTAAAAACTACATATATACAACAAATTCGAATAAACCTTGAGATTAGCGCGTTCAACCAAACAAGCAAACTCCTCAACTTTATAATATTAGTAGGTATAGATTTTGATTGGGGCTCCAATGTACTTGGACACAGCGTCAGTGTCCGTTCACTGTACTTCTAAGCAACGTGGCATCGTAAAATTTCGCAACATTTCGGGATTTTTTATTAAAATGCGAAGCCGCTTGTCCCAAAGCCCTTTTGTTTTCTTTAGAATACGCAGCCACAAGTATTTATAGTTATCAGTTAGTGGTACAGGCGATAAGGAAATCTAATGTATAAATTGTCGACCAATTTCAATTGTACCTTCGCAATCTATATGGCACATAAAGTTTTGGGAACGCGCACCAAGTGGCTTTTAATATCGGAACGTAGTCCTTTCATTTAATGTGTTAATAATGTTAACATGACTTCCAGTTTAATTAAAACCGAAGAAAAATATGTTCTATTTCCGGTTTGTGGTTTTGTGAACAAAATTTTATTTAATCTGTATTTCAACACGTTCACTTTTATCCCTTGGAGATTGGCAAACAACTTCGGCCGATAACGGCACTTAAAAAAAATATCGTATATATATCGTAATAGTGATCCTATTACTCTCAGCTGGGTATTTTTTCCCGACTTTGTGCGGGTACTGAGAGATAACAGTCAATAGAAGTAACATTGCTCGATCCAGGAATCGTATCGCACCTGGCACCTTACACAGCAATCGCATTATTTTGCTGTTAACGCACCACCAAGCTGTTATATACCGTTATAGCCGACTGTACATATCAGGGTATATATAAAGAATTGTTTTAACAAGAGGAAGTGCTTTATACCTCCTTAGCATTGGAAACCAGCGTCGCATATTTTTCACCTGATTGCTTATCATTTTCAACAAAGTAGGAATCTTTTATTATATATTACTTGAGACTGGTGAAATTTCTTCTTTTGCAGCATTCTTTCTATTGCAGAAGCCATTAATAGAATAAGCAGCCTAAAAGTACATGTCAATTAGTAGCCAATCACGTGCTAAAGCGAGTTTAACATCTCAAAGCTTTGTAGCATCAGAAAGGGCATTTCTACTTTTATTATATTCCGTGGTATATACCGGGTGTTAGGGATACGCTCTCGAAAACGAAGACAGTACAGACAGTACTGAAGATAAAAAAATGAGTAGTTTTTTCTATGAATTTAATAATTATTTCATTTTTAAATAAATTTTTTTGCCTCACAAATACTCCAAGAAGGACTAAATGACATATCAGACTCGCTTAAAAAGTGGCGGATAAAAGCCAACGAAACCAAATCAGTCAATGTTACGTTTACTTTAAAAGAAGAGGATCCTGTCCTCCAGTCACACTAAACAACATTGAAGTCCCACAAGCAGATCATGTGAGATATCTTGGATTGCATTTAGACAAAAGACTTACCTGGCAAAAACATATTTTCACTAACAGGAAGCAACTTGGTATCCAAACACGAAAACTTTACTGGCTCATAGGGCGAAATACTCAGCTGTCTCTCGAAAACAAAATTCTCTTGTATAAGGCAATACTGAAGCCCATCTGGACGTACGGGATCCAATTATGGGGCACCGCATCTCCCTCAAACGTAGAAATCATACCGAGGTTTCAAAATAAAGTTCTGCGTATGATAACCAACGCGCCCTCCGTGACCTACGAATGCCCACTGTGGAGCAGAAAATCGTACGCCATTCCTATAAAGAACGAATCCAAGAACACCCAAATGGCTCGGCCATTAATGGAGAATCACAACAAAGCGAGACGATTAAAGCGCAAAATACATCAAGACCTAATCCTATCACAGTAACTAAAACGACTGTCTTAAACAATGAGGATGTGACACAGGTCACATACTGAGCGAGCCAGCGATAGCACCAACCAACATACTGCTGAATGTCCCATGAAGGAGACAGATTGTAGTAAATAAAGAACAAAAAAAAAAAAAATTAAATTATTAAGTAGCATTATTCGCGCTCCATCGTGTTAGTACTATAGAATAAAATTTAAACCGATCGAAAAAAATCGCTCAACATTATTTTCATCTTCAGTCCTACCATCGCTTTCTTCGTTTTCGGGAGCGTTTACCTAACACCCAGTATACTGTCTGATTAGGCCCTATTTATCTACAAACACATTGTACGAAATACTCGGGAAGAGAAAAGCATTCCTTCCTATTTTACTGCGCCAAAAACCACGTGTACCTACTCCCGGTGTAATGCAAAAATGCATTATTTTGATTAAAGCGGTAAATAATTCATGAAGTAAATTAAAAACTTTTGGTTTGCATACATACATACATTTACTTTTGATTGATTGTAAATTATAAGTGGGTCTTTATTGTATAAGAATAGTTGTAATTGTAACAAAATGTAACTTTGCGTGTTACAAACATAATTAGGTATGATAAATAATAGTAGTTTATGCAACTGTCATATAAGAAGGGGTATTAAAACACGAGAGTCTGTTTTATTATATATATTATTTTAGCGATAATAGGTTGACTCGAGTGTTTTAATACTTAGGTTATATGCAGTTTCATACACTACTTTATCTTCACTCCAAGGAAAAATTGAAATTAAACAAAGTAGGTAGGTTACAAGGGCGTCATTTTTTCACAGTTCGAACTGCGCATGCGTGCGTATTTTTTTTCATATTCAGCCTAAAACCTTAGACTAGTTTAATGAATAAAAAAAGATAGCGATACCATAATGAGTTTTATTTTTAATTTTATGTATATATGCGTTTATAAAGTGCGTATGTATAGAATCGTCTTTGAATTCGTAATTCGAATTTTTCGATTTGAGTGTCGATAAAATAGTTTTCTCGATGCTGTGGAACAAAAATATTCCAATAGAATTATGACTTAAAAATATTGTTGGTGAAAAAAATAAATATTAAAAATAAACAAGGTTTTTTATTTGACTAAGCTGTATATTTTTATTGCACACTAAGTATGTATTAATACCGTACGCAACGTGTGCAACTGAAACGAAAATTTGTTTTGTTTGTGGATGGGAAGAAAGGCGCGTCTGCACAAAACTAGCTCGGTCTGCTACTTAGGCAACAAAATTGCAAGGAAATATATTCGTGTAAAGCCTAAAAACTCATCTATAAGTTGGTACGTTCCAGGGTCAAAGCGGCACAGAATATTTCCAAGTGCCGCTGTGTTAAAGATCCTGGAGGCAATGTGGTATACAAGAAAGTCGCGGTGAAGGAGCAATGGTTCTTTTATTTCCACGAGCTTGCTGCACAAGCAGCATGAAGAGGTGCAGTCACTAGATCTCCTTCCGAATCAACGATTAATACCACCCGTAACGCATGGAGTAGTCCAGACTGCTCGTCGCCGCATGGAAAATCGGAAAGAAATGATCGGATGGAAATCTAAGCCTGGAAGGCGATGGGTCCTCTTGATGTGGGCATCCCCATAAACCTTTTCAACCGCTCTTACTCCTCACCGGGAAGATGAAGCCTATGGAGGTTGAGTATCATGACTGCAATCTTTAAAGGAAAGTGGTCGGTGCTTAAAGGTAAGTGTGGCAATTATTACAGTACCTATAAAAGTAATATCCCACACCATAAAACTCTTTGAGAGGCTAATTGACTCCCGGATTCGACGCACTCTCGGAGTGTTAATATGGATTCCGCTCCGGTCACGGGACAAAGTATCGTCGCGGAGAAAAACAGGACGAAGAATACGCCTCTAAATTGCCTATTTCTAGACATACAGAACGCCTTCCACTGTGTTCCTCGCGCGATGATCTGGTGGGCATTGCGATCCAAAGGGGTCCCATAAATCTTATATTGACATCATCCGAGACATATACCGCGATTCCGATTCCGTGATTCGAACCATCGTTAGCAACACGAAACACTTCCCCATGACAGTCAGGGTACACCAGGGACATCTCCTTAGTCCGTTTCTGTTGACCTGTGTGTGTGACGAAGACACTTACATGCATAGAACTCCTCCTTGGTTGCTCATGGCGTTAAACACACCCATGGCGTTGAACTATACAGATCCCACACCGGATGGGTGTGGGATCGCATGGCATAGGCGATGACTTGGTCGAGCGCATGGACCAGGTTGAGTACCTGGGATCTGTAGGCACTTCACGCGACTGGTAACATCGATTGCGATGTCAAGGTACGCATTGCAGCCGCGTGGGTCAAGTGAATGATTTTTTTAAAACAATTAAGGTAAAGTCACCTAATACCGCGGTATTTTCACAATAGCTTGAAAGAACATCAAATTCAAGTTTTTATTACTATAGAGCAATTTTTTATTTCTATTCCTTTCTGTAGAAAGACCTTTCTGGTTATTTTTATCAGAAGTGTTATTCATCTTATTTCTGAAATATACTTACAGTTTAGTTATAAAAATTCATTAAATATGTAAAAATATGAATAAGTCCGAAGCCTCTTATTGCGATGTAAATATCCTAATTCCGATGCATTGGAATTCCGAGTGTACAAAATATGAAAGATGTTCAAAAATCAAACCTACTTATTGTCTTTATATTTCAAATTAGTGTTAGTCTCTGTCTTATAAGTATAATTAACAAACTGACACCACAATAAGTAATTTACTTAGATAGTAAATAACATTACATCAAACAGATTGAAAATAAAATATAGTTAATTAACCTCGCTAAAGGACATTTTCTTTTGCTTTCTACATATTGTACATCGCTAATAATCATGTTGTGAGAATATTATTACCAAGTTTTATCTAAATAAAACTTGGTAACTAATTATATATAATCATACAAAATTGCTTAGCAAACTTCGTAAGATAATGAACACCCCCTGTATATAACGTATGTCAATACCATAGAGTTAGGCTATTCCGACTTAAATACCTATATCGGAGTAATGTTTTATAGAACAAAATCAAGGTTTCTTATTCCAAGTATTAAAAAGGAAAAGATTTTTTTAATATTACATAAATAAATAAAATGTCAATTGCAATATACTTAAGAAAATATATAAAAGATACTCAGGACTATATTATACTTAGCTTTCCCATACCACGAATCAAGTGATTACTTGGACAATGTCAGATACAAATTTGCAGACAAAAAGAACTGGTTTAAAATAGCTGTTTTCTAAATACATCGGAATATGTTGTCATTTTTAGAACCCCTCGGAATTGGGTGCCTTTACCTTATGTTGGATAATAAAGGAACAATAAGTCACACTCCCACGCACTCCCAAATATTTATGTGCCTTATCGATCACTTTTCTCTGATCGAAAGCGCTGCGTGTCCTTCTATACATACAATATCCTTATTGTAGCTATAGTATTATCGTTAACATAAGGGATGACATGCGTGCCAATAGTCTCTGGGCTCCGTAGCGAGGGATGTGTTGTGTGGGTTGTTTACGTAGCTTCGTTCATTGCAACTCTAGTGGAAACAGCTCAGCGGATCGAGGTTTTTGTAGGTAGGTACATGCAAAAAAGGGAAGAATGAGCACGAGGGATGAGTAACTGAGGCGCAAGCAGCGGGCAGTGGCACGCGCGCTCCACTCCTACCTCACCTAACCCCGGTCGCATCAGAAAAGACCTCGCTAAAATACCGCTCATCCACGCACCGTTTCACATCTTCGCTGCGAACGCACCGCTCAGCGGCCCACCACATCTTCTGTGGGAACACGGGAAACGAAGCCTTATATTCGTGAAAAGCACGTCCAACACATGTCATAATGAGTTAACTTGATAGCTATTTCCAGTTAGCGTTAAGTCCATTTCATTATCAGTTATTGTGGTTATAATTATTTAGCATTACTGTCGCCCCAAAGACATAAAATAGTAAATGCGGAGTAGGGCTGCCACAAGGTTCTAGGCACCTACTTAAGAAATTAAAATTTCAAGCCGCGTATACTAGTTATATACGCGTCTTAAAATTTTAGTATTTTATGCTAACCTATGTGTCGTGGTGGTAGTGCTTTCGACCGCTACGTCAGGAATCGCGGGTTCGATGCCCGCTTAGCGCAGTTTGTTGCATTGTTCTGGGTGTTTCTATGTATGTATTTACAAAAAATGTAAATATCCGCTTTTTCGGAACCCATAACAACCTATGGTTAGTTTAGGTCTAGATTGTGTCTAATTAACGATTGCTTTATGTTATTACAAGTTTATTAACAACCCTAATTATAGTAGATAGTTATAATAATATGCTAGGACATTCTACACAGTAAGTACCATTTTATTTTATTGCAAATAAAGTAATAGTTTCAGATTCTACTTATTTGTAGTGTGAAACGATGCACTCAATTTAATATATACATGCGTCATTCGCACTTCACAATAGGGGAGACCGGGCTCAGAATGTACCCGGGGTGCCCGGCAATGGACACTTGGGCAAGACACCGTGCGGTTTTAGTCGGTTCGTGCACGACATAATAGCCCCCGCTGGCCGGCGGGGGGGGTATCCGAAGGGATTGCAATTTGGGACACCATGTATAATCTATCTATACTATTGTAAAATTGAAAATTAGTTGTATCTGTACATTAGAGATATTTTTAAAAAAAAACCTACTTGGGTTATGTTAAATGAACGATTCTGATTACAAAAAATATCTGTAGCGCAATCTACATAAAAAATAATTTATTGTAGTTAGTTATTTACGTATAGTTTGTAAAAATGAATGATTTGAAAATAAAAACCTGATTACTTTGATAGCAGGCGGAACCCATTTTAAGTTTCTCTCGATTTATGATTTGCAAATGGGTACCGTCAGCTATCAAACTCTTTTATTTATTATTTATTATCTCTTCTAGATCTATCTTTACAAGTACAAAAGAGTAGGTAATCTAATTATGTAATATGTTAATGCTTTCTATCTATTTGGTACGATTCCTATCTGTAACATATAATAGACAATACTGTGTCTGTAAACTTGCTTATAGAGCAACAAAACAGGTCAACATTTAGCGAAACGGCGTTGCTTGAAAATTCCTTAACTGTTCGTAATAAAAAATCTCAAATTCCTAATTGCTTTTTTACAAATCATAACGATATGATCACGAAACGTCAGCCGCATGTCAAATTGAACTCCCAGGATCTCAGTGAGAGCATACGCACGAGAGAATTTCATTGCTACACATTTTGAGGTATTAAACTGCAAACGATTATTACTACCCTATTAATATTATTCCGTAATTTTTCGCAGTCATTCTAATATCTAAATATAGCTTTAAGGTCGTCAGCAAACAATAAACATTTAGAGTCCCTTATTGAACAGGGAGATAACAGCACTTACCTCGACTGTTCAGGAAAGTGTGATTAACCTAATATTCTATCCTAACGAAGGAGTACTTACGGTACTCCTAAGGCAAAAGTATCCTAACTAACCCTAATCCCGTCACCCTATACTACTGTAATCCTAACGTAATCCTAACTGCTACCCTACGGTGCAATACACGCTTGGTTCTCGGGGGCTCGCTGGCAGACCAAGTCGTGTTCGCAACCCTAACCTATAGTCCGTCACGGCGTGGTACTCGGTGGTGTTCGGTGACACAGACCTCCGCTCGTGTACGTCACTATGGTACTCGGTCGTTGGTACCCCTACGCGTCCCTACTCCCCTAGCCCTACTACCCTAGCCCTACTATACGTATTTAAAAATACATATATATATAATAGGTACAGGATATCTGATGCCAGGCGACCTAAGACACCAGACGGACAGAGACAGGAATTGGGGTGCAGGTGGTAAGGTTTTCTCACTGCCGGTCAAGCAGGCTCACAAAACCGATCAGGTACTGACGGCTAAGGGTGTCTTGGCCACAGTGAGAGGTTGGACAGGTAATGAGTCAAAGTCGGGCTCAACTTGATGACTGGTTTATTTTTACTTAACTATGATCTTAAATACTAATTTTATCATATATACACAACTATAACTACGTCTTAGTGTGCTATTGGTGTGCCTGCAACTTCAGCAGTCGTTTTTCCTCGTCCGTCATTTTATCTACGTGATGATAAGCGCATATTAGTATATTCTTTGAATATCACGTAGCGTTCATTGACGTCAGAATATAGGAAGTTGCCGTAAGTCATGTTCTTGCGTGAACACTTATCACTTTGGGCAAATCATTAATCTTAATGATAAACTCCAAAGGTATATATTATATATATTATTCCGATACCTTTTTTTTTTTGCGGTTATGTCGGACTTGAACCGATTCCGATACCTCACTCGATAAGTTGCTAACATATATTTCAACGCCACCGTGCAGTTGTACTTTTGTCCCAATCTACCCTAGGTATTCATAAAGGAATATAGGTAGGTAGGTAGTCGGGTGTGTGTTGGGTAACCTCCTCGAGTGTCGCTCCGATTCCGATCCCGCTGCAGTCCGGGGGGAACGGAATCGGAGCGGCCGGTACACCTTGGGCGGCGGTCAATGGCTTCCCCTTCACCCCTTCATAGGGTTGGCATTGATCGTCGGCCAATACCCAACGTGGCGGGAACACATCGCTCTCCGTACTCCTCTGCTTTCAGAGGAGACAGGATGAGCGATGCTGTTAGTGGTGCGATGGCCCAGGGTCAGCCGGGGTGCGAGCTAGGGATATGCTCTATGGGTAACCTTACACCCCGGCGTCTGAAGACCCGAGACGGCGTGCGGTTTTAGTCGGTGCAAGCCCGACATAACCGCCCCCGCTGGCCGGCGGGGGGGTATCCGAAGGGATTTCCGCACGATAAAAAAAAAAAAAAAAAAAAAAAAGGTAGGTAGTGATTTTTGACTGGATACGGGAATTCGACCATCACTATTGTTATTCTTTCAGGATAATTAACAATTTTCCTGAAAGACTATCGGTTATTTGAATGACTAACTACTTACTTAGGAGGTATCTACTCATAGGATTCACTTTATGGAGATCCATAAAACAATTAAGTTTTTTCATCTTATTTTTTATTTTTTTATATTTATTTACATATTTATTATTTATACATATATACTTTATTATACATAATTACCTACGTACAGCGAAACTTTTGTACCCATTTTTAAGAAAATTGCGCACTCGTAGTAGTGGAGATTTGGCTATAGTCAGGTATAGCTATGGAGGAGATATGCATAACCAGAACGATTATCTATTCTGCGGAGTAACGCTATTTTTTGTTAAATAAATGTTACCGTGAAAGAAAAATCACAAATTAAAAGGTTATATCATATAATGTCTCTCCACTCCGTGGTTCCATCTAGATTTCTAGAGGGAACCACGGACTGCCTGTCTTGCCCTGGAAAAAAGGGGGAGCAAGACGCTGAGCGACACTCGGCAAACCCCAAGGCTTGCCACGAGGGCCCGTGTCTGCACCTCACACTTCGGGAACTTCACCAGCGTGTGCAGCCCTGAGTCCTCGCAGGTTGCACAGAATATCTGTGATAAATAAAATATATTTATAAATATATGTTTCAAAAAGTAAAGGATATAGAACCCTGCGGTAGACCAACAGATGTATCATACCATGTTGATAGTGTCTTCTAAATCCTGAAACGCTGTCGACGACCACGCAAGTAATTACGAAACCATTCAATTAGGTAGGTACTGTAGTGTTCGGACCTCGTCCCACACACTACGGTCGTTTCCTGGCCGTCATGTGTCAGAGTTTAAAAATAAATACTTTGAGTTTCAAATTAGCTTAGGGAAGAAAAAACAATTGCGGCGTGGAGCTGCTTTCGGCTGGGCGGCTGACAGCGGGCGACTAGACGCGCCGCCCGGGTCCGCCGGCCGAAGAGAAGATATTAGTGCAATAAATATTTAGGCTCAGTCCTTGAGCGGAGTTCGCGATTCCCTAGTTCGCAGTAAAATAAAAGCATACGCGTAAAAACCTCCCTAAACCCGATTTAGGAAGCTTTGATGATATAATAAATGCCCATTTAAACTTCTTCCTCAGTGTTTGTCTTATTATCTACACGAGGTATTGTGGCGTCCAAGCCCCGGACGCTACAACTGGTGGAGTCGCTGCGGTCCATACAGCTGGTGGTTGCTACAGCTACAACTGGTGGAGGAGCGCCGGTTTCCATACAGCTGGTGGTTGCTACAGCTACAATTGGTGTGAAGGAACGCCGGTTTCCATACAACTGGTAGAGGTGCTGGTTTCCACAGGAGCTAGTGGTTGCTACAGCTGGTGAAGCGCTAGTTTCCGCAGAAGTCGGAAACGCCAACATTCTGCAGTTGGCAGTGAATGGATCGATCCCGTACCGTTTGAAGAAAGACGTCGTGCGACAATTGGAGCGACGCATTTATCAGTATCGTTGTTTATTTTGCTTTTATGTGCTTTTATGTGATATTATGTGCTCAACGAGAAGATGGCTATGATGGTGGCTTGTTCCAGAATGTTTCAAGAGCATTGATAGTTGCCTGCGGGTCAATAGGGCCAATAAGGACTATAAGTCTTAGTAGAATTATAATTCACGTAGTGAATAACGTGTTATCTTGAACCGACTAAAACCGCATTACGTACTAGCGTAACTAGTAACTAGTAGTATTTTATTATTAATATGTGTTCTCTGTTTATTTCATATTGCTGCGTTGCTGAAGATAAATAGATTTGTTTTGTTTTTATGTTCGTGATGTTCTAGCGTAGGAGTTAGGCAATTATTTTTTGTACAATATTGAGAGATATGATCTAAACTTTGTAAGAGAGTCAAATCGTTCTGGACATAAGCGCCGACGATGATTGAAAATTAGTTTTCGATCAGACTTTTCTTTATAGAGTAAGTTCTTTCTCTTTAATTTTGTTTTAAAAATAATTTAGTAATGTGTAGGCGACATAAATAAGTTTATGTCATCTTTCTTTTTAGTTAGGTAGGTCTTAAAAGTACTGTGTTACTAAGTCCTTTCAGGGCAAACCTTAAAATGTATCGGCAAGTGATACCAATAACTTTTCTTTGATGAGGCTGATTGTGGTCAGGTTTCTTTTAACCTGGGTTTTTGCCTGGCCAAGAATGAAGCAATTTTTCTTTGTTCGTGTTTTTCAGTATTTATTACAGTTTAATTGCTATAATTTGAAATTTTACTATCGTTTACTAATTATTACAAAGATTGCTTCGTTATTCCCATTGTAAGGGACAATTCGCATAAAATTTTTTTTTTGTGTCCCAGATTTAGAATGTCTAGGGAGTCAGGCTGTCACATGAGGCCCTGGGCGTAGCTGCTGTAGTGTTCGGACCTCGTCCCACACACTACGGTCGTTTCCTGGCCGTCATGTGTCAGAGTTTAAAAATAAATACTTTGAGTTTCAAATTAGCTTAGGGAAGAAAAAACAATTGCGGCGTGGAGCTGCTTTCGGCTGGGCGGCTGACAGCGGGCGACTAGACGCGCCGCCCGGGTCCGCCGGCCGAAGAGAAGATATTAGTGCAATAAATATTTAGGCTCAGTCCTTGAGCGGAGTTCGCGATTCCCTAGTTCGCAGTAAAATAAAAGCATACGCGTAAAAACCTCCCTAAACCCGATTTAGGAAGCTTTGATGATATAATAAATGCCCATTTAAACTTCTTCCTCAGTGTTTGTCTTATTATCTACACGAGGTATTGTGGCGTCCAAGCCCCGGACGCTACAGTACCTACCTAATTGAATGGTTTCGTAATTAATTATTTACGTAAGTAATTACGAAACCATTCAATTAGGTAGGTACCTACCTAATTGAATGATTTCGTAATTAATTAATTACGTAAGTAATTACGAAACCATTCAATTAGGTAGGTACCTACCTAATTGAATGATTTCGTAATTACCTACCTATTGGAGATTAAGTGAGAACGAAGTATACCAAGTAAAATATTAAATCAACTATATACATAGAAAGCATTAGTCAAGTCCAATAAGGCGCCAGTCTCCTTTCAGTCGAATTCGGCCAGCCTTATTGCGTGGCGAATAAGAAACAGAATTCAAAAGTTCAATATTGTGCGATGCAGGAGCGCTAGTTCTGTAGTAGTTCAGATTCATTATGCTAGATGGCGCTGTGTACATGTAGTATGGCTACAGTAAAAGTACCTAGTTAGTTTTATTAGGTATGCTATGAACTTACTTTTTTAGTAAATACTTGTTGGAATTGAATGATTTTTATTTACAAGCACTATTTGAGTCTCGATCTCAATAGTAGGTAGTGAATAAACTACAGTTACTTCCTAGCTACTTTAGAACTTATAAACTGTCAAAAGTCTAAAATGATTGCTTCTGTAGGTTTAGACGATTAAAACGGAACTTACAAAACGTCAAAAAAAAACTACATTTTTTTAGCATATCACCGTATCGGCTCGAAATGCGGCCCCGCCCCGTCCTGAGAAGACTCCGGCAAGAAACTCAGAGGGCTATTTTCATGTCGTCTATTTACAAACCTGTTTACTTTAGAGAACTATAGTGTTTTGTATGACTACCATAATAAGTGAGCAAACAGTTCATTTCCAAGCTTGTTTATCTTCTAAATATTCTTGAATTTCATAATAGCCTTTTTGGTAGAGTTTAGTTTTGATTTGATTTTGTTTGAGTGCAACGCAGTAATAATAGCGATGTTTGTTACAGTGAGATATAAAGTGTAAATGAATGCAGTTACCCACTTCCATGTTATTTTTTAAATTAGTGAAGCGCGAGTGCATCTCATGATTTGTACGTGTGTTTAATAACAACCCCTATTTCACCTCCTTAGGGGTAACATTTTGAAAAACGCTTATATACGTGTTCATTTATTTTCAACCAGAAGCAGGTGTATGAAATTTCTTGCTTGTAACTTTGAAAATGACGAACTTCGTTCGTTCATCCTTTGTTTTGCCACCTTAGGAGTGAAACTTTCAGAAATACTTTCTTTCTTAAAAATATTTTCTTAGTGGATGCCTATAAGTAATATAAAAAACATCTACTGTCTAATACTTCCAGTTTGTAGTTCCAGGCTCTGCGTTGATGAATCAGTCAGTCGGGACAAGTAATTATGTATGTATAGACAGATAGATATATAGGTAAATTTTTTTTATTTATTTTTTTCGTGCGGAAATCCCTTCGGATACCCCCGCCGGCCAGCGGGGGCGGTTATGTCGGGCTTGAACCGACTAAAACCCCACGCCGTCTCGGGTCTACAGACGCCGGGGTGTAAGGTTGCCCATAGAGCATATCCCTCGCACCCCGACTGACGCTGGGCCATCTCCGGTTTCGCGATGTTCCCCTCGAGTTTGGGAACCACGGTGTCCCCGTCTTGCCCCGGTTTGGGGGAGGGGCGCTACTCGCCCCTCCGTCCTGGCCTGCTTCTGCTGGGGTGACAGGCGGCCTCACCTGTCACCCCCAGGCCTGCGCTCATGGAGGACGGAGGTCGTTAAGCGACCTCCGGCGCCTGAGTCGCCTGCGACGCGCGGCGAGCAAGTTGTGGGCTCGGCGGGCCGGGAGAGTTCTAAATCTCTCCCGGGCGCGCTCCGCCATCTCGCGCACCTTTGCCGCAATCATGCTGCCGAGCGAGAGGACTCCCACCCCGATAGCTGCCACAAGGTCACGCCTCGGCACCTCCCACGCCGGGCAGTCCGCCAGAGTGTGCAGTCCTGAGTCCTCGCTCGCATTGCAGTGATGACACTCAGGCGTTGGCTCCTTCCTGATCCGATGCAGGTGGTCACCGAAGCACCCCTTCCCGGAGATCACCTGCGTCAATCGGTACGAGAGGCTTCCGTGTCGCCTCTCTAGCCAATCCTCCATGATGGGCCTTACCGCCGCTATTGCGGCGTGCCCTGCGCTTGGTCGCCTAAGTCGTTCCTTCCACTCCACCACGATGGCCTGGCGGAGCTGGGAGATAGATGAGGTACCTAAACAACTCGGCGTTTGGGTTGGCATGTTGGGCAGAAGAGTGAGATTACGGCTGAGATCAGTTGTGTAGAGTGTTCTTTCTGTCGTACAGCGGACTGACAGTTTTGTTTAAATAAGTAGTGCCATTTTTATTTTTTTTTTTCGTGCGGAAATCCCTTCGGATACCGCCACCGCTGGAGAGCGGGGGGTCTCCAGCGGGGGCGGTTATGTCGGGCTTGCACCGACTAAAACCGCACGCCGTCTCGGGTCTTAAGACGCCGGGGTGTAAGGTTACCCATAGAGCATATCCCTCGCACCCCGACTGACCCTGGGCCATCTCCGGTTTCGAGATGGCCCCCTTACTTGCTCTCCACTGTGCCCTCTGCTAATCAGCGGGACACGTGGAAAGCTTCCGAACAGCCCTCAACAGGGCCGTCCTCGCCTCGGTCGGAGTTGGCCGTAGGCGGCAGCGTCTCTCCCATCCTAGGAGAGAGGCGCTGCCGTCTCCGTTGCCCAGGGTGCACCGCGTGGAGGTCCCCAACCAAGCACCCCAAATAAGTAGTGCCTAAGCTAAGAGCCACAGGTAACGATTAGGTACTTTATTTATTATTGAGCTGTTAATGTTATTTGTAAAAATCAAATAGATTTCTAAAAAATTGGTAGGGATTTCCGCACGATAAAAAAAAAAAAAAAAAAGGTACTTAACTGTAATTAAAATTCAACATTGTAGTGAATATCTTTCAAAGCTAAATAGCTTCCTCCATTACAAGTGCGATTAGGTATATTAGAATGACAGTAGGCAAGGTACATTAGTTATATATAAGTACGGAACCGTGCGTTACTCATTCATGTGTTTGTATCACCATTTGTACTACATACGTTATAGTATATAAGTCAAGCCGCAGTGTTTCACAATCAAATTTAAGACTTAAAATTCTCGGTTCACAGTCGTTTTAAACCTACCAAAACAATGAACCCTTTGTTATTTTATCTTTCTTTCACTTTCTTAGTGTTTGCAACAGGTAAATGTTAATTTGTCTTATCTTATAGTGAAGTTGTATTTTTAAATTCCTGAATAGTTTCAGTTAATTAATACCTACTGAGTGATTTCATAGTAATATATTTTTTTAAATTTTATAGCGCTAATATCAGCCAGTAGTCAAGAAAATCGTGCATTTCTTGATGGTCACAATTCACGGCGGCTCAAGGTAGCTAAAGGCGAAGTTACAGGACAGCCAAGTGCCTCCAAAATGAATATCATGGTAATGTTTCAAAAAATATTTAGATGAAGTAACATTGAAATAAAACTATTTTTAACATATTCTATCGCGATTTATTTGGTGTTATTTTATTATTTACCTACACTGGTCGCGATGTGACGTTTCGATTGGTTTTCCCATCCGTTGTATGCACGATTTTATACACTTAGCGACATCTATTAACATATCCACGAACACATTTTTTCTAGGCATTGTCAGTCTATATTGTTTATATAGAAGACTGAAGTTTCATATCTTTTTAATACACTTTTATTAGCTTTGTATGTATGTTTGTATGTAACGGCATCTTTGAATTATTGACTGAAGAGTGTAATTTAATTATTTCGTAGATGTGGGACCAGGAATTGTACATAAAGGCATCAGCTTATGCAGCTACGTTCACCAATGAGCATAACCCTAACAGAGAAGTCCGTAAGTATCTATTTGTGTTCATATTTGTATTATGCTGGTATCTACCAGGATTGCCTGAAATAGTGAACTATTTCAGGCAATCCTGGTCCAGGAACGATGGGTTAAGTCCAGTGAAAAGAAAAATTTCGATACTGCCGTACGTAAGCAAGAACCTCTTATAAAGAGGCTCAGCTTTAAACGATGACCCACTAAACTAATTCTAAAGCGGAATCGAGTCGCCCTTACGATCGAGGAGTCCCTGGTACGAATCCTAGCCATTACACTTCCGACGTGACTCCACTCCTAACACAAGTACCTTTTTTTTTTTTTTTATCGTGCGGAAATCCCTTCGGATACCCCCCATCCACCCGTGCCAGCGGGGGCGGTTATGTCGGGCCTGAACCGACCAAAACCCTCGCACCCCGACTGACCCTGGGCCATCTCCGGTTTCGAGATGGCCCCCTCGGGTTTGGGAACCACGGTGTCCCCATCTTGCCCCGGTTTGGGGGAGGGGCGCTAGTCGCCCCACCGTCCCGGCCTGCTTCTGCTGGGGTGACAGGTGGCCTCACCCGCCACCCCCAGGCCTGCGCTCATGGAGGACGGAGGTCGTTAAGCGACCTCCGGCGCCTGAGTCGCCTGCGACGCGCGGCGAGCAAGTTGCGGGCTCGGCGGTCCGGGAGAGTTCTAAGTCTCTCCCGGGCGCGCTCCGCCATCTCCTTCGCGAGCATTACATGCTCGCAGAAGGAGGTGGCGGCGGCCCACGCGCTCACGCTCCGCACCATTGCCGCAATCATGCTGCCGAGCGAGAGGACTCCCACCCCGATGGGCCTAACACAAGTACCTAATGTAGCTTAGCTGAAAGGGTTAACTGTAGTACCAGTATAATTTGGGCTACAATTAAACTTAAAAAAACAAAAAAATATACGTTATACGCTGTATGTGAATAGCCGAAAAGTAGGTATGTACCAATCTACCTAACTTATAATACTTTCCACTTATAGTAGTCCTGTCAATAAAGGAGTTGTAGAGTGCATGAGCGGAACTCTTAGCGATTTCTTCTGAAACTTGTTAAGGGTGCATAATAAGTGAACATAGTTAAGGGTGCATAATAAGTGAACATACTAAAGGTTCTGACGTCTCGGAGGTGAGCGGGAGTTTTACAAAGGATTAGCTTTTTTGCTAATACCTCAGAAACTAAATATCCTAGAGAAAAAAAACCTACTACTAAATGAAAGCACAAAAAATTACCTACAACTGTTATTACTACACTTTTTCCGAATTCCCAACCATTTTCGAGATGCACGGCCCGATAAGTGAAAATTAAAGTTATTCGTGATGGGCCACTTTAAGGGACAACAAGCAAAAATATCCATAATTCATTTTATTAAAACCACTAACTGGGTCCGCGGCTTCGCCCGTGGTATAATTCGTCGCCACCGTGGCACCCATTTAACCCATACATGCCCGTAATTTATTGTTGAGATTTATGATTACTGCTCCGCTCTCCCGGCTACTACAGGCTGATGATATTTTATTATCTTATAACCCTCGATAAGTGGGCTATCGAACACAAAATATTTTTTCAATTCGAGTAGTTCCTGAGATTATCCCGTTTAATCAACCAAACAAATTAACTCTTCAGCTTTATATATTAAAGTATACAGATATTATGTTGCTATTATTAGGTGTCAACAATTGACAGTCACACTAAACCATTTCTGAAGAATACAAGTTGTTTAGCGTGATTGTCAATTGCTTTAACAGTGTAATTAGTTTAGTTTTATTATATATAATTAGCTTAGTTCCACTCATGCACTCTACACCCCCTTTTAGACACTTTTTTTCTTTGACTGCACTATTATGATTTTTAGCTTGAATGGACCTTATAGTAGGAAACTTTTCTAACAGAAGAATACAATATGCCGCTGAGATACCAGTATAGGTATACCAGATATCTGCAAAAAAAACCTTTATAAACTCAATCTTTTACTTAAGTACCTACTTGTGTATTTTCAATGTCAATCCATGTGTATTTTATACTGGGTGTTAGGGAAACGTTTTCGCTGAACACGAAAATATTGTTTTTGAAATTTTCTGTTTGTCTGTTCATTTGTTGTCGGTTTGTCTGTATCTTCGCGAT
Source organism: Cybosia mesomella (assembly GCA_946251805.1). Classification (NCBI taxonomy): domain Eukaryota; kingdom Metazoa; phylum Arthropoda; class Insecta; order Lepidoptera; family Erebidae; genus Cybosia; species Cybosia mesomella. Next base: position 12,507,386 of record OX276396.1, on the reverse strand, counting down.
GGACGCTAAAACCATTAGACGCATTTCGATACGGTTTTTTTCTATTAGAAATGTCTTGGTCAGATTTAAAATCTGCCGGATGTTTGATTGCAATCGGTTAAGTAGAACCGGAGATATGACCAAAAAACGATTAAAAAAAAGTAAAAAAAACGATCAGGTAGTATTTTATAAAATGCTATTAAACATGATTCGCCAGATAATACGTAGAACTAATTTTATTTGTAGGTAGGTATTTTCATTTGAAATATTCAATAATTTCATTTTTTGCAGCATCAGGTAGATTTGGAACAGGTGAGAATTTATACTGGATGTCCACTACGGATCGTAATTTTAAACTAAAACCAGACATGGCTTTGGAAGCTTGGTTCAATGAGCATAAGAACTATACGTACGGACCACTTCGTAAAAGTGATTTTGATGGCACCCACAATTATAATATTGGTCACTACACACAGGTTGGCACTTATTTAATAAAAATAATTATAACTGTTTGTTGATACTTACTTGTATCTATACTATTATAAAATTGTAAATTTGGTGTGTCTGTACAATGGAGATATGTATTGAAGAAAAAAAGTTGGTTTACGTTAAATTGAACGATTCAAAACACAATTTTCTTTTTAGAATTCTTGTCTGTTTGTTCGCGATGGACGCAAAAACTACTGATCGGGTTTTGATGCGGTTTTTGTATTAGAAAGGTCTAGGTCAGACTTAAAATGCCATATGTTTGAATGCAATTCGTTAAGTAGAACCGGAGATACGAGTATGACCAAAAGATGATAACTGAGCTCCGCGCGGGCGGAGTCGCGGGTATCAGTTTTCTATTAGTAGTTATTTTTTTGTAGTTATTAATAAAATTCTTCTTCTTCATCCGAGCTTTAATCCTGGTTGCATCCATAGCTTGCCCTCTGGAGCCCGGGGTCGGCTCTCCTACAAAAACTCAACTCAAGTTAAGTATTTATTTTTTCTGACCTTCCAACCCCAAGAGGAAAGCCTGCGCCAGAAAGCAAGCGCTCGCTTGAGAGCCAACCAAACCAAATTATGGAAAAGAGGGGTAGGACAGCGGACCCCGGGCTCCAAAGTTCAAGCTTTGGGTGCAAACGGGATTGGCCCTCGGATGGAGAGAGATCACAGATTAGATAATAGCAAGCAGGGCTGTCGTCTTAAGCATATCATGCGCTGGGATGCGAAATTCAACGAAGCCCCTTGGGTTGGAGAGAACGCTTTTCAAAATCGAAACAAGCCGATCTTAGCCGGACTTTCACTCTTCTTCCCGATTGCCAAGTGACAAATCAAAAGCCGGTTACTGTACGTCTATTATCCCTATGTTCTCCAGGCTCATAATAGGTAAGAGACACCTCACTTTAAGATATAATAGTTAACTGTTTTTTTCCTTTTTCAACCATTACAGATGGTGTGGTCTGACAGCATATATGTTGGTTGTGCAACATCTCAAAAAAACGAAGGAGAATGGATTAAGTACTTTGTCGTTTGTAACTACGGGCCAGGGTAAGTCTGCAATTTTACCTCTTATAGGTCAAAATCTAATAACATTGCAATCCGAAAACTTTGTAAATAAGTGACATATTGTAATGTTATTGGTTTTCGGATGCTGTAAGTAATAAACTCTACAATTATATCTGAACTTTACAAGTAAAACCTTATAAATACTATCATCATACTTAGATGCCGTTTATAGTTGTACCAGCTTTTCTGTGAAATGGTGAAAATCGGAACTACGGTTGTCACTGTCAAATGGTATTCAATTAAACTACAAATTAGTGTTGCCAGATTTCAGTACATAAATTACCCAATATAATTTCTGAGCGGATCGTGTCTGTTTTCCAAGTTTGAAATTATTTTTATTTTTGGCACATACTAGGCACTACAGCTACTACTAATGTTAGATAGGCCACCCACAACCACACGGTGGCCTCCTCAAGTGTCCATTGCCGGGCACCCCGGGTAAGCCCTCGAAAGGATAACCCCAGGGTTACCGGCGGACTTTGGCCGCCACCGCTGCCTCGCCTGGTGGGGTCCGATTTGAGATAACTCGGTGACAAAACAAACTTTGTGTAGAAATGTGAAAAATGGACTTCTACTAAGAATATTATTTGCTAACTTCCCAATTTTATTAAAAAAAGGTAGGAATTAAGGCACTTACAATTTTGTCAGTTTTACATTATGGGAAATTTGTAAGTTGTATTCTTTATCAAACAGAAACTTGAAGAGTTATGAAGTAGGTAACACCCTATGTATAGTTATATTTTGTAATCTGTACCTTTTTTTTTTTTTTTTATCGTGCGGAAATCCCGCGTGCCAGCGGGGGCGGTTATGTCGGGCTTGAACCGACTAAAACCGCACGCCGTCTCGGGTCTACAGACGCCGGGGTGTAAGCTTGCCCATAGAGCATATCCCTCGCACCCCGACTGACTGACTTGTAATCTGTACCTTTTTTTTTTTTTATCGTGCGGAAATCCCTTCGGATACCCCCCCGCCGGCCAGCGGGGGCGGTTATGTCGGGCTTGCACCGACTAAAACCGCACGCCGTCTCGGGTCTTCAGACGCCGGGGTGTAAGGTTACCCATAGAGCATATCCCTCGCACCTCGGCTGACCCTGGGCCATCTCACCACTAACCGTTCCCCCCGGACTGCAGCGGGATCGGAATTAATAATTAATTTTGTAATCTGTACCTATTAGTAAATTTTTCTGCATGGCCGTAGCCCGGTTTTGGTGGTTCAATTTTGGGTGACGATGACCTTTTGTACCAAATTAAATCTAATTCATGTTTTTTTCAGGGGCAATTATCTAGGAGAAGTACCTTACAAGAAAGGTGGGCCCAGCTACAAGTTAGTATGTGGTTGCAATAAAAACGATCAGAGTTGTAATTGTAACTAATGATGTAACAAAAACATACGTATTTCTATTTAAGTCATGCCTCAACCTTACATTAATGGAGATAGAATAGGTAGGTATACTCTAAATATTACCTATTTAACAAAACTAGTGTCCTAAATACATAACCATATGAAAATAAAAGTATCATTGGAATTAAAATACGACATTTATGTAGCAAATTTTGATAACATTTAAGTAGACAGTTATCCTAAAGGCAGGTACCTACCCAAATAAACTATGTAATACACTATATTTTGAATATATTTTGTGTACCTACCTATGTACTTAGCATATTCATCTATGATGAAAAGATAACATACCTTCTTACGGAGTGACTTGGTAGAAGCGTAAGAAACTTGTTGCGTGATGAAGTAATGTGGGTACATTAAAAGTGACGACGGAAAGGGAAAGGGAGAGAACCAGCACTCACCCATTACGCACCGGATGCTGTTGCAGTACGCTAAACGAACTCCGACCTCCATTATCCCAGGTCTAAGGGCGAGGGGTAGGGCCCATCGCCCTGGCAAGCAGGCCCGAGATACTGATGCGACGTGATGCTGCGCTCGTCTCTCTAAACGGAGTGGGGTTGCCCCCGATTTTTACGACGAGACCACCTGCGTTTTGGCTGGTGGCCAAGGTCCACCGAGATTCCTGGGGAGTTCCTTCCTAGGGTATACCCGGGGCCCCTGGCAAAAGTGGGCCCCGGGTTGGGAGTTCAGACTACAGTTGCCTGTTGCGCCCATCAATAGCACCGATTGTCCTATCACTTTTTTATAAACTGATTTTTGTTGTAAGTATTGATTATGGTGTATCTTAGTGGTGTATATTATAATTATAGAAGAGCGGCGATAGCCCAGTGGCGTACGTAACGGACTGCTGAGACGAGGTCTCCCAAGTCGCCCCGGGCACACACCTCTGACTTTTCGTAGTTATGTGTGCATTAATAAGTGTTAATTATCGCTCGCTTAATAATGTGCCCGGTAGATGGCAATAGGCTCGCCCCCTATTACATTGGGACCTTAACATAACTGGCGAATCGTGGGTGTGTAATACACTCTGCCTACCCCTTCGGGGATACAGGCGTGAAGGTATGTTATGTTATGTTATGTATATTATAATGAAAAAGTCACGCTAATCTAAAAGACGAGAAAGAATAAGCGAGCCCCGGGCTCCGAGATGAGAGCTTCGGATGCAACAGGAACAAACGTTAAGATGATGATGAGTTTGTAATCGTCTTGCTGTTTTTGCTTTAGATAACTACCTACTATTAAAATATCGTACGCAAACAACGTGATGTTATGGTTTGCGACCTACGGGATATCATTTAAATACAGTAAAAACAAAATATATCGTTCTCTGGGGAATTCCGACTCTACTATTTACGTACAGTCAGAAAAAAAGTAAGTCAACGCATTCCAGTTTACAAGATCTCCATTGCTCAGCTGTAAAACCTTTCTGAGATCCGATTCTCAGCACTCCATGGATTCACCGTGCGGTCGCCGGGTCCATAGCGTGGTACAGAGAGGAACACCATGACGGCGACTGGGACTTGCGACCCAGATGTAGGTTTAGGGTGGCCACCTTGTGATGCATCAGCGCTCACCTCCACCGTCAGTAGTGTTCCCCCCCCTACCTATCCAAATTTGGTAAGATCCTAACAATGCCGCTTTTGATATACGTTTTAATAAAGAGCTTACTGAAGCTCTTGGCAATCCGAGGTCTTTAAGTAAGTTGTACAGGGATTTAGCTGGAATTCCCCTTGCTCCTACTTCTACGGCATAGAGTTTAACCACGTAGCCGTTTTTGGTTAACTCGTTAGTCAAATCAAAGTATTTGTTTGTCTTTATAGCGTGGTCTTTAGGTATATTAGTTTCCCACGGTACTGTGAGTTCTACAAGCACTGCACGCTTATGCGATCGTGAAAAAAGGAATATGTCGGGTCTGGATGATGAGGCACAGACATCCTCCGGTATCCTATAGTGCTTCTCATACGTGTCTACGAGTATTGTCCAGTCAACGGCAGCTATCAAAATTGAATAAGGCTTTTGAAGTGATTTCTTTGAGCAGCCTTCCTTTACAAACGCAATGTCATTTCTTTGGTTTGTGGTTAATCCTTTTTTCGCTCTAGCTACCGCCAAACTTACAGCCTCACGTATGATTTCTAATACCTTATCATGACGGCGCGAGTAATGACCCCGGTCTAATAGCGTTTTACAACCCACTAGTAGGTGCCTAGCCGTACCAGTTGCTTCACCACATGAGTTACATGTTTTATCTGTGGCTTTTCCCCATCTGACCAGATTGCTTTGGTCGGGGAGGGTCAACTGGAATGCATTCAGGTAAAATTTAAGTAAGGCCGGTGACCAGTCGTATATTATGGTACGCCATTTTAAGGCTATGGGAATACAAAATTCACCTAGAGTCAACCATTCGTTTTGCATTTCTAGGTTCATTGCGTGCACCTTATAGGTGTTGTTTTCGTCTGCTTGAAGAAAAGATTTTGTTATTTCTTTATCTGTTTGTCTCTGAATATTACCTAGACCTACTCTACCAGTCTGCGAGCCTATCATGAATCTTTTATGGAACTGGAGGCGTGATTCGAGCTCCGATGCATTTTTATCTTTTGGAAGGACTTTTACTATTTCGTCTTTAGATTCCGATAAGACGTGCATTTTAGTTACTCTTAGGTGTTTATAGAGTTCTGATGGCTTCTTAAGCGTCATTCCAAAATTATTCGCGGATCTATATAGTGCCGACGGGTCGGCCGACTGAGCTAGCCCTAGCCACGACTTCAGTGTCTTCGTGACACTCGCATCTAGTTTTTTGAGGAGGCTCTGGTTTATATCATATATAAGAAACGGCCAGTTAAGACGCGAGGTTAAATAATTGTCATAGATCCAAGCTTTTTTAACATTACTTATTGGTTGTTGGTCTACCTTTTTTAAATCGATAATGAAACTATCAATTAATTCGTCCAAAGCTGGAGTGCAACCTCTGTTGTCAATCTTTCTTCCGAGGAATTTAAAAGGCACGGTTTCAGATATAGTTGAAACGTTTTCCCCGCCTATACTAAGCCCTGGGTCATATGAAGTATACCTGGTACCCCGCCTACCCAGACATAGACAGTAGCATTTGCTAGGTTTTGCTCTCATTCCATCTGTCCATGTACAGAAATCGTCTACTCTACGCAGTAGGTCCTGGCACTGCTTTGGGTTACGAGTCAGTATTGCCAAATCGTCCGCGAATGCGAGGATAGACTCCGTATATTTACCGTTTAGCTTAAACCGATAGCCCCACTTCTTGTCGTGTGTGGAAATGTTGTCTATTAAAATATTTATTACTATATTGAAAACTATAGGTGATAAACAGCAACCTTGGAACAAACCCACATTATAATTTAAAGGTTGCGTGTATCCATCTTTGGTATTAATCACAAACTTTAATTTACCATAATAAGAGGATATTATTTCCCAAATGATGGACGGAAAGTGATACCATTTTTAATGCAAACAACATAAGCTCGTGTTGTACTGAGCCAAAAGCGTTTTCTAGGTCTATCCAACAAACTGTTATTTGCTTTTCATTTGATCTGGCATCTTTTAAACTTTCCGCCAGTAAAGAATTGTGTTCCAGACATCCTGAAATTCCGGGTAGGAACCCTTTTTGGTGGTTTGGTCTGAAATAGTTATTATTGATCATGAAATTTGTCATTTTAAATTGAAGCCATGAGAAGAAAATTTTAGAAATTGTATTGGTTAATGCTATTGGTCTAGCGTCTTTTGGACTAGTTACTATTTCTTTCTTTGGAATGAGCACAAAATTAGCCTTGCCGAAGGCCACTGGGACTTCTTTACTCGACCAGATCCTATTGAATATGCTTAGAAGATGTTTACGTACCGATGGGCATTTTTTATAGATAATGTAAGGTATGCCATCAGGCCCTGGGGCGGTTTTTGTTGGTTTCTTTTTGATTTGGTGTTCTATTTCGTCTAAGCTAGGTGGATTACAGTCAAATGTGAAATGAGGGCCTAATGGTTTTTGCGCGTTTGGTTTACTGTATTGTTTTTCGTATTTAGGCACCTCATAATTACTTTTATAGTAGCTATGGATCTGATCGTTACTTAGCAGTAGCCTATCTTGCTTTCTGTCGCTAAAAATATTCCTCGAGTACTTAAACGGGTCCTTATCGAACTCTACTTCATGTTTTGCTCTATTAAAATTATTGTTTTCATTTATTATTTGAACAGAAATTCCTTGAATTAATTTCAGTATGGACCTTAAAGCTCTGGCCAGTTGATGACTAAGTTGATTATCGCCCATAGCTTTAGCAAACCGTAGTCGTTTGATAAGGTCCCGCTTTTTCTTTCTCATTTTAATTTTGAACGCGTTTTCTCGGTTTTTTCGCGCGTATGGTAATGATGGTGGGTAATGCTCATGTAGGTATATAATATATAATATAATATTAAAAACGCGAAAGTTTGTGAGTATGTATGTATGTATCTTTGTTGCTTTTTCACGCAAAAACGGCTGAACGAATCTGGCTGCAATTTGGTATAGGGATATATTATAGCCTGGAATAACACACAGGGTACTTTTTATCCCTGGAATAGGTTCCCATGGGAAGCGGGAACGGGATCAGAATTCCAGGCGGGGGGAGCCGCGGGCAACAGCTAGTTAATATATAAAGTATGAATTTGGTGTAGCGTTTACAAAAAGGAGTCCAGGCACACTGTTATAATCCCTCAAGTAGCTATCCAACCAAGAACAGTTTTAGGCAAAATGTTTGGAATAGACGAAAGGGCTACGGTGTAGAGGTCTTATGTCGCAAAGCTCACGTAGGTATTATAGTGTAAGACCCCAAGTTCACCAGAATTCACTGATTTTTACAAGGATAAATTGTATGGAATAAAGTAGTGTAGGCATAGTTATTGTATGTTTTTTTACCTGTTGAGTCGGTTATCTACATTCCTAAGTATCTACCTACACTTTTTACTTTGGAGAAAGTAGTTGGGGTGGTAGACCTGATTTTTTATCTTTATACTCTGTCGTGATATGAAGTTGTATTAATTTAAAATATTGGTAATCCGTAAGTTATGCTTCGTTGCATTATTTTTTTAGGGTTCCGTAGCCAAATGGCAAAAAACGGAACCCTTCATGTCTGTCTGTCTGTCCGTCCGTATGTCACTGCCACTTTTTTCCGAAACTATAAGAACTATGCGCCTAAAATTTGGTAAGTAGATGTATTCTGTGAACCGCATTAAGATTTTCAAGTAGGAAAAAAACAATAAATTTTGTAGGTTACTTAGATAATTAATACTTAGACCTGAACCTCAATTTTTTTTTAACAAACCCATACTTGTATCTATGGATAGGTCTTCAAAAATGATATTAAGGCTTCTAATATCAATTTTTGCATGCAAACTGCATAGTTTGTGATAGAGACACTTCCAAAGTGGTAATATGTCCCCCCCCCCCTGTAACTTCTAAAATAAGAGAAGGATAAAATTAAAAAAAAAATGGTATACTTGGAACGAGATTATAGTAAGTAGTTTTTAAACCGCAATTTACCTTTCATTCTATCAACTAAAATGTAAAAAAAAATTATCTCGTAATTTTTTTTTAATTTTACGTTTTGCCATGGAGTTCATGATAATTTAATTACGTCATAATGCCTTGATATCATGACACTTTTTTTTTTTACATGGCCGCCTAAATGCACATCTCGTGACCAACTCCATTACAATGTAACCAATAGATTCGATTTTCAAAATGTTGGCAGTATGTACGTGAATTATAACTTTTTTTCAGTATTAAAAACAAAAACAAATTAAGTTTGCTAAAGAATTAGCGGGAAAACGAGATTCAATATTGCGTTAATTGTGGTTAAAATGGTTTCGAAAAGTGATTCCAGTGACATGGATATTAATTTAACTCCCGATGAGCGATGGGGCGGTTATGTCGGGCTTGAACCGACTAAACCCGCACGCCGCCGTCTCGGGTCTAAAGACGCCGCCGGGGTGTAAGGTGGCCCATAGAGCAGGGCACGCCGCAATAGCGGCGGTAAGGCCCCTCATGGAGGATTGGCTAGAGAGGCGACACGGAAGCCTCTCGTACCGACTGACGCAGGTGATCTCCGGGAAGGGGTGCTACAGGGACCACCTGCATCGGACCAGGAAGGAGTCAACGCCTGAGTGTCATCACTGTGACGCGAGCGAGGACTCAGGGCTGCACACGCTGGCGGACTGCCCGGCGTGGGAGGTGCCGAGGCGTGACCTCGTGGCAGCCATCGGGGTGGGAGTCTTCTCGCTCGGCAGCATGATTGCGGCAATGGTACGGAGCGCGAGCGCGTGGGCCGCCGCCACCTCCTTCTGCGAGCATGTGTTGCTCGCGAAGGAGATGGCGGAGCGCGCCCGGGTGAGGTTCAGAACTCTCCCGGCCCGCCGAGCCCGCAATATGCTCGCCGCGCGTCGCAGGCGACTCAGGCGCCGGAGGTCGCTTAACGACCTCCGTCCTCCATGAGCGCAGGCCTGGGGGTGGCAGGTGAGGCCGCCTGTCACCCCATCAGAAGCAGGCCGGGACGGTGGGGCGACTAGCGCCCCTCCCCCAAACCGGGGCAAGACGGGGACACCGTGGTTCCCAAACCCGAGGGGGCCATCTCGAAACCGGAGATGGCCCAGGGTCAGTCGGGGTGCGAGGGATATGCTCTATGGGCAACCTTACACCCGGCGTCTGCAGACCCGAGACGGCGTGCGATTTTAGTCGGTTCAAGCCCGACATAACCGCCCCCGCTGGCCGGTGGGGGGGTATCCAAGGGGATTTCCGCACGAAAAAAAAAAAAAAGGTGGCCCATAGAGCATATACAAGAGATCTTAGATCGATAATTGGTTACGAAAAAATTAATCACTTGGATATTAGTTCACTGTTAATTATTTCATCAAAATATGTTATATAATTACGGTTTACTTACTGCTTTCTTGAAAAGGCAGTCTGATGGCTTTAAAAGCAAGAAATCGAAGGTATTTACTGCAGAAGAAGTACAAAAATTCTTAAATGAAGCTCCGGATGAGACCGATATTCTTAGCAATCCATGGATTCTCCGTGCGGGTGCCGGGTCCATCGCGTTGCTGAGTTGGGAACTCGGGACAGTGCCTGGGACTTGCGACCCAAGTGTAGGTTTAGAAGGGGCCCCTTTTGTTGATGTACATCAACACTCACCTTCACTACCCAAGTTCCCCTCCCTGCCTAACCAAATTTGATACGAACCTACTAGTGCCGCTTTAGACATTCGTCCTAGTAATGAGCTTATTGTAGCTCTCGATAGGCCTAGATCTTAAAGTAGGTTATAGAGAGATTTTGCTGGTATACCTCTCGCTCCCACTTCCACTGCATACAAATTAACCACGTAACCGTTTTTGATTAATTCGTTTGTGAGATCATAGAATTTATTTTTCTTTATTGTGTGGTCCTTCGGTATATTTGTTTCCCACGGTACAGTAAGTTCCACAAGAACCACATGTTTTAGCCTATTAGAATATAGGAATATGTCAGGTCTAGATGACGAAACCCCAACATCCTCCGGAATTTTATAGTGCTTTTCATACGTGTCGATTAGGAGAGTCCAATCTGGGGCAGTATCTAAGATTGAATAAGGTTTGTTCCTGGATGTTATGGATGAACCTTCAGACACAAAGTTGATATGACGTCTGTTAGTAGTCAATCCTTTTTGGGCTTCAGCTACTGCCAGACTCATTGCTTCACGTATGATGATTGGTCGCGTCAAAGTTTATGTTGGGTCAAAATGGACCCCAGAGGGTTTTCGAAAAGTGGACTGTATTTTTTTTTTTTTTTTAAGTAATTGAACTTGGTGCTTGTAACTAATGAAGAGCGGGAGAGGATGAGAAAAAGGAGCAGTACTCACAGATTCGTCGCCCGTCAGCAATCCTGTAGGAGGTCCTAGGGTAGGAGTCCGCAAGCAGCCGGCACGAAATGCCAGGCCACACTCTTGTAATAGTTCTCACACCAAGGTTATTGTTATGGCACGATCACTAAACTGTTCCTAGAAAGATCTCAATGATTTCACTAAGAATATGGTAAATTCCTTAATTTTGGGATGCTCAGTGCATCGATTGAGCGCACTTGTCGGTTGGTACGATTTTTGCAACTAACTTCTCCTCCGTCGAGAGGGCGCTACTAGCGCCGGCAGTGTTGCAAGTACTGCATTAGGGTAATAGGGAGTGGGAAAAGGAATAGCACCGAACATAAATTAATATACATGAATTGGGCCAAACCATCCACCCGCCGTTAAAGGGTCACCTTTAAGAAAACACTCATGAGGTAAAATGAAATGTTGCCGGGGTGCGAGGGATATGCTCTATGGGCAACCTTACACCCCGGCGTCTGTAGACCCGAGACGGCGTGCGGTTTTAGTCGGTTCAAGCCCGACATAACCGCCCCCGCTGGCACGCGGGGGGGTATCCGAAGGGATTTCCGCACGATAAAAAAAAAAAAAAAAAAAAAAAAGGTAAAATGAAATGTAGTTCTATGGCTCAAAGAGAAACAGACGCGCAATGCGTCGCAAATTAGGAATAAGAAATCCATAGAACCAGAAAATATGCGTATTTATTACGAATAAGATAGGTAACGTGTAACAAATATAATATATAAATTTACGATATAACTACTTATTAAACTATGAAACAATATTCAATTATTATTGTGTTGGAAGAGGGCATAAGCGAACAACTGGACGGAGGTAAGTTCTCCCGGCGATTCTCACAGTCGCTACGCGTATGACACCGTCTTTGGAAGGATGCACATTATCTACTACTGCTAAAGGCCAAGCTAAAGGTGGTACGTTATTATTTATCACTACCACGACGGTTCCCGTAGTGATGGGAGTGGTAGGCGTATTCCATTTTTGGCGAACTTGTAGTCTGTGTAGATATTCCATCCTCCAACGAATCCAGAAGGATTGGACTATATTGTCCATGAGCGAATGCCTATCAAGCAAACTGACCTTGTCTGCGCTTACATCAGGCGCAGGCAAAGAAAACAGAGGCGCAGTATGTAAGAAATGGCTCGGCGTAAGTGCCAAGGGCTCCGCTGGATCCGAGCTGAGTACTGTCAGCGGGCGCGAGTTGAGTAAGCACTCGATCTGAGTTAGGACGGTACAGAGTTCCTCATACGAAAGGAGCTGCTGTCCAATGACTTTGTACAAGATCGTTTTTGTGACCTTCATCATGCTTTCCCACGAACCTCCGAAGTGAGGAGAATTGGGACAGATGAATTTCCATGTTATGCGACTCTCTGCGCACTCTTGTTCTAGCTTCGGATAATACTCGTTGCTGAGGAACTTATAAAGATCGCCAAGGTACGAAGCTGCACCTTGAAAATTGGTGGCATTATCGCTCTGTAAAATTTGAATCGGTCCTCGTCGAGAGAGGAACCTCTTGAATGCAGCGAGGAAACTCTGAGTACTTAAGCTGGTAGCAACCTCGATATGCGTGGCACGTGTGGTGAGACATGTAAAAAGGACTATATAGGCCTTTTCACTGTGTACACCACGACGGCGCACAGGAGTGTAGGCTATGGGACCGCCATAATCACACCCAGAATGTGTAAAGGCTTTAATCACTGGACGTGTACGAATGTCTGGCAGGTCAGCCATAAGCGGGTAAGTCGGCCGCGGCTTATGACGAAAGCAGGTATTACACATATGCACTCTCTGCCGAACAATACGGCGTGCCGACAGAATCCAGTATCTTTGCCGAAGCAACGACATCAGCAGTTCTGGTCCGGCATGTAACTGCTTTATATGATAATAGTCAATGATCATATTGACCACATGACCATTGCGAGGTAAAATGACCGGATGCATTTTTGCATAGTCAAGGCCGGAGTTAACGAGGCGACCGCCAACGCGGATCAGACCATCGTTGTCGATGAATGGTCTCAGACGATTGAAAACCGGAGAGCCAGTTTTATTCCTTTGAATACTGGAGTATTCTTCTGCAAAATATTGATTCTGCAGGGAATGTAGCAATTTATTTTCGGCAAAATTTAAATCACCAGCAGTCACTGCAGTAGTGCTACGACGAGGGAGTAACTTTGCAAATTTGCAAACGTATGTTATTATGCGAATCAGCTTGCTCCATGAAGAAACGCGGAGAGCAAGATCATGTAAAGCGCACTGCTTTACGGTTGTACACAGGGCATGTGTCAACACTTTTTGTTCGGGTATGTCTGCTATAGACTGTCCGTCTAAACTCTTAAGAGGCCACTTAGATGGATGTAATGAGGCCCACGGAGGTCCGTGGAGCCACAGAGGGTTTGAGACTAGTTTCTCAGGAGTAACACCCCTGGATAAAATGTCTGCTGAGTTTTCAGTTCCGGCACAATGAAAAAAGTTGTCAGGTGAAATATTTTCATTTATCTGGACAACGCGATTTGCGACAAACGTTTGCCACCTGTGCGGCGAACATTTTATCCAATACAACGCGACCTTAGAATCGAGGAACGCGTATGTAGCCTTGATTGGGATGCGATCTGCATAATTATTTTGTACTGTGCGAAGTAATTTCGACAATAAAACGCCACCGAGTAGTTCGAGGCGCGCGATTGAATGTGGTTTAGTCGGTGCAACTTTACTCTTAGCACAAACAAGGCGCACGGTATTACCAGCAGGCGAGCTAATGTGTAGATAAACTACGGCACCATAGGCGGCGAGACTGGCATCTGACAGACCCAGAAGGGTGACCTCACAGTCTTCAGATACACCCACGTGACGTGGTATACGAAGCTTATTTAGAAGCGGTAACTCTTCGCAGAACTGTCTCCACATTTTAATGATATGCGGTGGAGCCAGGGAATCCCAATCTAAATTCAACTGCCATAGCATTTTTATCAATATCTTGGCGTATACGACTGTGGGAGCAACGAAACCCATTATGTCCCACAGACGGGCAACGGTGGATAAGATGGAGCGCTTAGTGCATGTCACATCGTCGGGAACGGTAATTTTAAAATAGAACGCATCATTGTCTGTGGACCAATGCAAGCCAAGTATCTTATGTTGCATGGTTTTGTCAAACTCCACCTCGGTTGGGAGTTTGTGTGTAGAAGGAAGATTATCTAAGACCGCGCTAGAATTGCTGTTCCACTTAAGCAAGTCCCACTGTGCACCTTTGAATAAATCAATCATTTGTAGTGACGCGGTGACCGCTTCAGCCTCGCTAGGAAGGGAGAAGGCTACGTCATCCATATAAAGCGACGGTAGTACAATACTACTCGCGAGCGGATATTTCGCGCCATCGTCTGAAAGAAGCTTTCTCACAGTGCGTAAAGCGTGATAAGGACTGGATGACAGACCAAAGCAAACTCGATTAAATTGGTATAGCACGAGAGGGTCTTGTGGGTTGAAACGATATAGAAAGCACTGATATCGGCGATCAGCTTCGCGCACAATTATTTGCAGGAACTGCTGACTGCAACTGTCCGTCTACATGCAGACGGAAGTTTAAAATAATTTTAAATAAGTCGCCCTGCAGATTTGGGCCTGAATGAAGTAAGTGGTTAAGTACTCGCCCCGCCCGGAACTCGAACGGCTACTAGCATCCAGGACTATGCGAAGCTTCGTTGAAGCTTTATCCTCGCGCACGACACCGTGATGAGGGATCACGTAGATTGGAACAGGGTCCTGCGGATCATACGGTAGTGCGGGAGAAATATAGTTCTTTTTGAGATAGTCTTTTATGACGTCATCATATGCCAACCTCAATTTAGGCGAAGCTTCGAGCTTTCAAAGTCAAAGTCAAAGTCAAAAACCATTTATTCTGCATAGACCATTAATAAGGCACTTACAAAACGTCATAAAAAAAAAAAAATCTAATTCAATTAATTTTTTAAGCATTTTGTATGCTTACTTTTTTCTAAAGATTTTAGATCTAATGTTTGGCAAATGGACCACCGGTTCGAAACGCGGCCCTGTCCTGAGAAGACTCCGGCAAGAAACTCAGCGGGCTGTTTTTTTTTGGTCTATTTACAAACATATTTACTTAACCTAAGTACAATATTCCATTTGAGTAGCATAGAGAGAGAGCAAACAGTTCATATCCAAGCTTGTTTATCGTCTAAATAGTCTTGAATTTTATAGTAGCCTTTTTGGCAGAGTTTACTTTTAATTTGGCTTTTAAATTAAATTTCTTTCTAGGCACATGAATCGTTTGCGAGCTGTGTCTATGGTATTCCCTAAGGAATAAACATCCTCTTTGAATGGCAGGCCGACAATGTACCTGCCACTAACAGGATCACGCGTAGTAGTTGAATTATAAAAATGTTCGCATTCAGCATCAGCTGGGTGCTGAACGGGAGCTGATGGAAGCTCTTCGAGCTCCCAGAAACGCCTGACTAAAGAATCAATAGCGGTGGACTCTTGAACGTGGCAACACGTCAATGCCGATTGAGCACTTTCTTTTGGTGTTCGTATCGTGGGTGCAGTGCCCATAAATACGTAACCTAGCACCGTGCGAAATGCAACGGGCCCCGACGCCGACGGGTCACGTGACGTATGCACCTCGTCGGGAAGAAGTAAGTGTGGGAATAGCGAAGCTCCTATCAATGCGTCAATTTTATTAGGCACGCTGATGCTTTCATCAGCAAGCTGAATACCTTTCAGATGTGATAAGACTGACGTGTCTACCAAAGCTGTAGGTAATAAATCTGTCACCTTATCAACAACGAGCGGTGATATATTAAAGCTAATATTGTTGTCAAAGCGAGAATAAAACTTTAAATCTACCGAGTTGGTTTGCATAGCTTTTTCAATTCCACCGAACCCCTTTACTGTAGTACGTTCGGTATTCTTAATCTTTAATCCTAAGCGATCCGCACATTCCTTCGTTAAAAAATCGCACTGCGATGCGGAATCTAATAATAGCCGTAGAATGTGACGTTTACCGTTAGCATCATAGACTGCAACTTGAGCGGTTGACAATAAAACAGTAGGTTGTTTACATTGCGTAGCCGTATTAATTAATGATAAGGCAGAGTTGTTATCTACACTCGTAGCGCATAGTGCTACGGCATCCGAACGCTCGCTTGCTACACCGTGCGGTGACGTCACAGGCATAGGCTGCGCCTGCGGCGTCGCTTCGGGTGAGCATTGCATCGCGTCGCCGTCGGCACCATCGGCCGCACGGATAGATACTTGACCCGTGCGATCGAAATGGAGACTGGAATGGTGTTTTTCAGAACAACTGCGACAGCGAGAAGCACTGGAACAACTAGACACCTTATGATTTAAAGATAAACAATTTACACACGCATTGTTTTCTTTGACACATTTGAAACGCTGTTGAGGACTTAACTTGCTAAAGTTAGGACACTTATATAGATGTGTATGTGTTATGTTCGTACATAAACACTTAGATGTAGGCTTATCAATCGTGCTTACATAAGCCTGGTACTTCGGCGCACTGCTAGAAGTACCTTTGTTTGACTGTTTGTTATTTTTATTTTGACGTACATTTGAGGTACTAGCATTGGTACTAGTAGGCTCGAATACCTTCGCACGAGTTGTAATAAATTCAACAAACTCGTCAAAGTTAGGAATTTTCTTTCCATATTTAATTTCGAAAGCGCGAACAGTCTCCGAGTCTATCTTCTGTGTAGCTATATGTAGAATAATAAGGTCAGTTAGGTTGTCTAATTTTAGATTAGATTTGATTGGAACTGATTGATTTGATTAGAACTGCGCCAACAAAATGATCAAGGAATGAATCAAAGTTGGTAGCGGAAGCGGTTTGAAACGCTTTGTAATTAAACATTTCCGAAAGGTAAGCAGAGACCAGCATTCGTTTGTCGTCGAACTTGTTTATTAACGTTAGTAAAATCAGCTGATAATTCTCAGCGCATGGAGAAATTCCTGCGATCGCGAGTTTAGCCCTTCCGGTCAGTTTAGGTAAGAGATAAAATAGTTTCTCTCCATTCGTGAGTAATGGATTATCGTGTACTACGGACTTAAATGTCATATAGAACATGTTCCACGATTTAATATCGCCGTCAAACTCCAAAATCTGAATCGGCGCTAACTTAGGCTTAGCCTTTAGCCGCGCGGAACTAGGCATTTCTGATGTTAAACTAGAAGCAGAACATTGTGTATGAACGCGTTTAATCCTACTATACAAAGTCTCAAAAGCATACAGACTTTTGTAATCAGGCTTCGCGGTTGGATTTAATTTTAACAAGTGAGTGTTGTATTCGTCGATAATAAGTTCGTACCTTTCACGTAATGAATCGATCTGTAAGGACTTGTCGAGGAAACGTTCCCTCCGTACATCGTTCGCAGCTATGTCCGACACAGAAGATGAATCAAAGATCTTTTGAACTATTTCAAATATTGCTTCGCGTTTAGCAAGTAGTATAGCTAATTTAGCATCTTGAGTAACATCATCAGAAGAGCTGCTGCCTGTCTTAGGATCAATTTTAGGCGGCATTGTAATGACGCGCAATTACAAATAAATAATCACTGATAAGAAACTAGTCAAACATACACGGATAAATTAAGTAGGTTATGGATGCGCAAGCGCGCGATATAATGCGACGCGCTACAATGAGACGCACACTACTTGGCCGGGTAATATCGAATCACGTAGGCACAGATATTATTTGATTTTATAAAGGGTAGACGGAGATTTTATACTGACAATTTTTGATGATTAAACGAACTTACCTGTAAGTGAAGTTCTATCATAATTATGTGAGGTGTTTCGTTCGAAGAAATTAGATAATTACACTTGTAGTCCCACATACAATGTCGCTACTATGCACTCAGTTTAAAGAAAAAAAATAAAAAAGAGGAGGGTATATTGTCATTTCTTTGTAGGTTTACTGAGTTCTATGTGTCATTTAGTTCAGAGACAATAGAAAACGATTTTAATTTCACAATGCTGAGGGTTAAGTTAGGGAGGGAGGGACTCTAATTTCTTCGAACGAAACACCTCACATAATTATGATAGAACTTCACTTACAGGTAAGTTCGTTTAATCATCAATTATGCTTCGGTGTTTCGTTCTCGAAATTAGATAATTACACTTGTAGATATTGAGAGATAATTGTGAAATTTAATAGGTAGAATGAATAGATCAATCAAATTGACAAAGCCAAAAAAGGCCAAAAAAGGATTCATTTCCTATTTTATTTAAATCACAAGTAAATAAATGGTATACATTCTATAACTTCAATAATAATAATAATATAACTTTTTAATTAGGTAGGTACAGTACAGACAGTACAGATCACACATGTAAATGAATAATTAATTATTTTCAATAATACTTCTAGCGAACTGTTCTCTTGAATCAGTCAATATTACCCTATTGTAAAATTTGGCAAAAGTCGTGGATGTGCCCGACCATCCGGCAGTTTTCCTTATTAGGTCCAAATTGACACCCATTATATGAGCTCGAGACGTACTGGCATGTCGAGTACTGTGAGCAGAAAATATGCCAACGTCGATTCCACTAACCTCTAAGGTACTTTTTATCCACCTACTTAAAGTTTGAGCGGAAACTTTATTATGCGGCTTTTTAGTACTAATAAAAAGAAAGGTGTGATTGTTACGTAAATATTCGGTGACATGTAAGTAATCAATTAATAATTTAGCTGGACATATCTCGGGTCTGTCCCGAAAGTATGGTAAAATCAGCATGGGGTTTTTTGAATTAGCACTAGATGTTTTGATTAAATCGGGTATCTTTATAGAAATTTCGTTAGTTGAAAAAGTTAAATACTCAATTTTAATTTTTGATAGGGTTTGGACCCTATGTGCTGTAACAAGTGCAAGTAAAGTAACCAACTTTTTTGTGATTTTTACTAACAATAATTGATCGTTGGGTACCCAGCTAGCCAGTGTTTCTATAACTAATGAGGTGTCCCAGGTCGAATCATATTTTGGCAAAGGTGGACGGAGTCTAAATATCCCTTTGAATAATCTTTTTACCCGATCATCATTACTGATATGATTTCCTAAAATTAATGACAGCGCCGATCTGCAACTATTCAGCGTACCGTACTGAGCGCCAGATTTAAAAAGATTAGTAATAAAATAAATAATATTTGGAACAGAGGCCTCATAAGTATTGACATTGTGTTTCTTACAAAAAAGGTACCATTTTTTCAAACAAGAGTCATACTGTTTGATGGAGTTATCTGACAGAGACGCCAACATAATGTCAATAGATGCTGGAGGAATACTTCTTCTCAGTAACGATTCCCGCACAATACGCCGGCAACCAGGGTAATCCGCTGGTGTATCTGGCGGTTGCTGGAATGAGATATTATCAAATCATTAGAAAAACGAAAAGTCAATGGTTTACTTTCCACAAGCTTGTTAAACAAGGGATACCATGGTTGTGACGGCCATGCCGGGACAACTAGTATTCCTCTAGCTCTATCCCTAATAATCTTTCTCAGCGTTTTGAGAATTATAGCGAAAGGAGGAAACCCGTAAAAATACCATTTGGACCAACTTATAGAAAAAGCGTTTATGCTATATGCGTCAGGATCTTTGTGCCACGATACGTATTTATCACATTTTTTATTTATTCGGCTTGCAAACAAGTCTATGTCAGGTTGGCCGTAGAATTTAATTATCTCTTGAAAAGCAAAATCTGATAATTCCCATTCAATGTCGGGGTGAACTCGTCTTGACTCGGCATCGGCAATGCTATTTTCAATTGATGGGACATACAATGCAGAAATGAAAAGATTACGACCCTCACACCATTGCCATATATCTTTGGTAAGATGTGTTAAATGAGGAAACTGCACCCCTCCCATACGATTTATATAGGAGATGGCCGTGGTATTGTCAATGCGTAAAATGATTTGACACTTAGATAGCTGATTGGCAAAAATTTTTAGACCGATGAAAGCAGCCATTAGTTCTAAGTAATTAATGTGCTGTTTTCGTTCCTCCTGACTCCAACTACCACTGGCTGTCTTCCCTGCACAAGCGACCCCCCATCCCGTAGTTGAGGCGTCAGAATAGATTTCCAAACTAAAATCATCAAATTTTATTTTACATACAGAGCTATCGATAGAATTTATCCACCAATCGAAATCAGGCTCTAAATTTGAAGGTATATTCATGTATTTCTCATAATTATTATCACCTTCTAGGTTTAAGAATTTACTTCTCTCAAAACCTTTCGTATATAACCAGCCATACTCAATAGCTGGGCAAGCCGATGTCAAAAGTCCTACTAAACGAGCGAAATCTCTTATTTTACATCTATTTAGGTTTTTAAATTTTATCAATTCCTTTTTTATCCTCACACGTTTTTCAACCGGTAAACTTATTTCCATTTTATTAGAATCAATAAACAAACCTAAAAACCTACATAGATGGTTAGGAATCATACAACTTTTAGTTTCATTTATTATGAAACCCAGAGAACAAAGTAATTTCTTAGTAATATTAACATTATTAACACAGTCGCTATAGCTGTGTGATATCAGACATAAATCATCTAGGTATATTGTTGACAAATTACCAGCACATCTCAATAATTTGAGAACTGGTTTCATAATCTTAGTAAATACGTAAGGCGCGATATTGAGTCCAAACGGAAGAGCATTAAATTCGTATAAAGTATCTTTCCACTTAAATCGTAAATATTTTTTGGAATTGTCATGGATCTTTATTAAAAAATATGCATCTTTAAGATCGATGGTTGACATATAACAATTTTTTGTTACAAGCTTAATAACTGTCCGAAGGTCTTCTAATTTAAAATGGCTTGTGTTTATAAAAGTATTTAAGTTCTTTAAATTTAGAATTAGGCGAGTTTTTCCGTTTGGTTTTGGTACCAGAAAAATACTCGATATGAATTGACCATTACTGGGTTGACATTTTGAAACGGCACCCTTGGATAGTAAACTTTCTATAGCCTGGTCAAAATCACGTATTTCTGAATGTGAATAATTACCAGACGGTGGTATGTTGATCTGATATGGGGTTTGTGTAAATGGGATTTCATAGCCCTTAATCCATGACAGTATGGTTCGGTCTGATGTTATTTTCGACCATTGATTATAAAAAAGACATAGCCTGCCGGCAAAATTTACCGTAGTGTCTATCGGCGGTTGCGGCTGTTGCTCGGCAGTGACGTTCTGGATGACTGAGCTCGCTGTTGCTTCGTCGAGAGTGCAGACTCCTTCGCTCTCCGTGGCCCCGTCGTCGGTCTGCGGTACGAGGCTGGAGCCTTCCAGTTTAAATTCCTGCTGGACGGTGGAGGCCTTGGCTTATTTGCTATAACTTTAGGAGGCGGCATGGGCTTTAGTTCAGCTCCTGACTTGTTTATGGCCTTAGCCGTTTTCAAAGTGTCAGCCAGCTCTTGTCCAAAAAGTAGGCTATCAATTCTAGTCAGCAGCATCTGATCTTTTAGATCTTTTTTCAATTCCTTAAGGATAAAATTACGTCTGGTGACAGAATCGTTATGTTGACAGTCACACAAGATGCGCCCTGTATCCACAAGTAATTTTAATATATTTGCATCCTTTGTTTCCCTCGACAACAAAATTGTAATAGCTTCACTAAGACAGGCAATAGCGCTACCAATCTGCTTTTGTTTAGCTTGAATTGCCTTATCTCGCTTCACTATGACGTCATTGACAGCCACCTTAATCTCTGGATTAAGGGAAGGTGCATCTATCAGCTTGCAGTTAGCTGGAGGCAAATGAGATTCTAGAAGTCCCTTGCGGAGTTCTTTTGTTAAACCAGAAGTGGCTATAAATTGATAACGTATGGCTAAGTCCTTCTGGATATCTTTGCCAAAGGTTGTAGTGTTTGAAAGGTCAATTCCCAAAATTTCTAATAGAGTTTCATCTAGTACCTGTTGCTCATCCTCCTTATCAACAGCAGTGGCTACTTCAGCTGGTAACTGGGGAAGAGGCTCTGTTGCAGCTTCAGGTATATTTGTTTCTGGCGGTGGTGTCAAGTTTGACGCGCTGGTTGATGGTACTGGCTCGTCAAGGTTCACCGGGTCGGATAGGTATTCATTATTCTCCGATTCCAAAATTGCGTCATCTGCCATAGGGAAACAAAATAAAAATAGCAGAAGCTATGCTTAAAGCATCGTGGGTAGCTACGGATTTACGTAAGTGCGTAAATCATAATTATGTACCTAAACAGGTAACAATTATGTGTTTACCTTAACAGGTAACAATTATGTGTTTACCTTAACAGGTAATAATTATGTAGGTACCTAAACAGGTACTAATCATATGGGTACCTAAACAGGTAACAATTTTATCGTGCATGTAGGTACATGAACGCATGTAGGTACAACGACTATGCTATACGTATACGTTATATCGTGAACCCGATTGGCTACGCTGTTTTAAATAGGTACCTAAACAGGTGACCTTCACGTAACACTCGTAAACAGCGGATAAGATGAGCTCAAGATATTGCATAAAGGACTGTAACTATATGCTCCAGCATTAATCCACACTACTAATGTAATAATATATTGTATTGAAATATGTAAACAATACCTTGAGGTTCTGATAACACCTGCTCAGAATCTGAGGACGACGATCTGCGTAATCCTTTAAGCAGTTTTCTTTCTAACTTCTTTATTTTCTTCTTAATATAGCTCAATGAATCCTTGTCATCACGTTTTCTTTTCGGCATTTTTATTGTTAAGCTTGAAAAAAGAACACTAAATGAACGATAAAAATTATAACGCAATAATAGCAGTACACAGTAGCGGAGCACTGGAGTGTGAATGACACATAGAACTCAGTAAACCTACAAAGAAATGACAATATACCCTCCTCTTTTTTATTTTTTTTCTTTAAACTGAGTGCATAGTAGCGACATTGTATGTGGGACTACAAGTGTAATTATCTAATTTCGAGAACGAAACACCGAAGCATAATTATTGTTAAATGTATTAAATAGGATAGTAATTATGAAAGATATATATTAATATGCGTAGATAAATACTATACCTAGCTAGGGAAATAGGTAGCTCAATGCTACAAGCGATTTAAGTCAAGAAATTTGATAAGTAAAAATAGGTGACGCAATGGCACACTATTGAAACGATTATAGTTATATCCACAATGAATATAATTCGCTTATTAGAGCCTATGAGAGTATTCTAATAAGGGGGCTGGAAGGAATCCAGCGTAAGAAGGACCACTATGGTCGCGCCAAAGTTTATGTTGGGTCAAAATGGACCCCAGAGGGTTTTCGAAAAGTGGACTGTATTTTTTTATTTTTTTTTTAAGTAATTGAACTTGGTGCTTGTAACTAATGAAGAGCGGGAGAGGATGAGAAAAAGGAGCAGTACTCACAGATTCGTCGCCCGTCAGCAATCCTGTAGGAGGTCCTAGGGTAGGAGTCCGCAAGCAGCCGGCACGAAATGCCAGGCCACACTCTTGTAATAGTTCTCACACCAAGGTTATTGTTATGGCACGATCACTAAACTGTTCCTAGAAAGATCTCAATGATTTCACTAAGAATATGATAAATTCCTTAATTTTGGGATGCTCAGTGCATCGATTGAGCGCACTTGTCGGTTGGTACGATTTTTGCAACTAACTTCTCCTCCGTCGAGAGGGCGCTACTAGCGCCGGCAGTGTTGCAAGTACTGCATTAGGGTAATAGGGAGTGGGAAAAGGAATAGCACCGAACATAAATTAATATACATGAATTGGGCCAAACCAATGATAAACACCTTATCGTGGCGGCGTGAGTAATGGCCTCTATCGAGAAGCACCCTACATCCTACTAATATGTGTCTAGCCGTCCCTATTGCCTCACCACAAGTATAACATTGTTTTTCTGTGGCCTTCCCCCACCTTACCAGATTACTCTGGTCTGGGAGGGTCATCTGAAAGGAGTTAAGATAAAATTTTAACAGGGCCGGCGACCAGTCATAGATCAAGGTGCGCCACTTTAAGGCCATCGGTATGCAGAACTCTCCCATTGTCAACCATTCATTTTGGATTTCCAAATTCATCGCGTGCACTCGATATTTATCATTTTCGTCTTGTTTTAGAAAGGACTTAAGTATATCCTGGTCCCTTTCTGGCTCTCGTACTCCCAACCCCACTCTGTCTGACTGTCTATCATAAATCGTTTATGGAATAGGAGTCTAGATTCAAGCTCGGACGCGTTATTATCTTTCGGGAGTGCCCTGATTGTGACATCTTGGGATTTACCTAAGATGTGGGCTTTGGTAACTCTAAGATGTTTATAGAGCTCCGATGGTTTCTTAAGTTTCATCCCAAAATTATTTTGATCCCTAAATAGAGCAGAGGAATCAGCAGAGTGCGCTAGTCCAAGCCACGATTTTAGCGATTTTATGACAGTTGCATCTATTTTCGCCAGTAAGGTTTTACCAAATTCATACACCAGAAAAGGCCAAGTCAGACGTGATGTTAAGTAGTTGTCATATATCCAAGCTTTTTTGATATTGTTTAGTGGTAGCTGATCTATCTTATTTAGGTCATTTATAAACGAATCGACAACTTCATCTAAGGATGGTGTGTGTCCTTGATAGTCTATCTTTCTCCCAAGAAATTTAAATGGCACCGATTCAGCGACTATGGAAACTGGTTTACCCCCAATGAAGAGTCCCGGGTCGTAAGAGGTAAATTTGGTGTCCCGTCTACCCAGACACAGACAGTGACACTTACTGGGCTTCGTCCTCAGTCCATTTGTCCACGAACAGAACTCATCAACTTCCTTTAATAGTTCCTGACATTGTTTTGGATTGCGCGTCAGTATTGCGAGATCGTCAGCAAAAGCTAATATGGACTCTGAGTATATGTTATTTACTTTAAACCGATAACCCCATTTCTTTTCGTGACGTGTTAACTTGGTAATTAAGATATTAATTACTATGTTAAATGCTATTGGTGACAAGCAGCATCCCTGAAACAGTCCCACATTATACCGTAATGGTCCTGTGTGTACTTCTTGGAAGCTTATAGCAAATTTTAGCTGCGAGTAATACGACTCGATTATCTCTATGACCACGGGCGGAAAGTTATACCATTGCAACGCGTATACCATAAGGTAATGTGGAATTGAGCCAAATGCATTTTCTAGGTCTATCCAACATACCGTTATCTGTCTTTCGTATTTTCTGGCATCTTTTAAGCTTTCCGCTAACAGACTATTGTGTTCCAGACAACCAGAAATGCCGGGTAAAAACCCTTTCTGGTGGTTAGGGTAATAGAAAATGTAGTAAAACATAACAAATTACTACTCATAAAACTGCCTAACACGAAAACTAAAATTGACCGGTCATTTGTTGTGCATGAAGAATTTGCAAATTATGTTGAAAAATATCAAGCTCTTCGGCCTGAAAACATGGATACAAATCGTTTTTTTCTTAATTACAGTAAAGGAAAATTCCACAGACAAGTAATAGGAAAAAACAAATTTACAGGCATGCCAAAGCAAATAGCCACATATTTAAAACTGAGTAGAACATCAGCGACTCTATTAGCTGATTCTGGCGCCAACCTCACTCTGTTGGCACGGCGGCTGAAAGTCCAGCAAAGTGGCCGAAGGTTATATTGAAGATGCGGTGGAAAACAAAAGCAAAATTACTTCTAAAATAACAGAAAATATAAACTTGAAATCGCCACGTCAAAGCACATCATCTGAGCCATTTTTTACTGAAGAAAATAGTACCAGTCAACTGCCGCCATTTACGATGCAACAACCTCAAGTCACTCAAACTCAAGTCTTATCATCACAAACTCATACTCAAACTAAATATTCCTAAAAAGAACTTGACCATATCTTTTACAAATTGTTCTAATTTTACTATTAATTTTAATTAAATACACATGTTTCTCTTTAATAAATGTTCATAGAAACCTGCTTTCTTGTTTTTTTACTTACCTCACAATAAGCATCAATTGCATACTCGGGCTAATTAGCGCCCTCGCTGCGCTCGAGCGCCAAAAACCTCGTATGCCATTGATGTCATACAGCCCTTGGTTAACAATCTACTATTAACCAAGGAGCTCATATTTGGTGACAATTACACACACATTAGTAGTTAACAGGAGAATAACTACTACAAACTAGTAATTTAGTAAGCTAATCTGTGATACTTCAACACAGGTACCTAATTAAAACCTAGTGCAACGCGCAATGATACGCATGTGTGGCCGTGGGAAAATGCTAAGGCGAGGGTCCCTGAGGAAGGCTGTTTTTAGATAAGGATTTTTCGAAAATGAGAAGTATTCTAAAAATCATATATGTTAACCTGGGCTATTCAAACTAGTATTTGCGATTATCATCCGACACACGATGACTTTTACTTTTCTCGATACAATTTGCTCTCAAAGATTGGTTCAGCCCAAAATGGATTCCAGTTTTATTTGAGTGGTGTTCAGGTTAGGAAAATAAAAATGACACCAAAATGGCCATTGATAGGAGAGTGAAAAACGGTTATTAAAATTTACATAAATTCTGAATTATACCATGAAAATTCAAAATACCTACGTTTTCTACCTATATGACGAGTACGGTAAGTCCATCAGTCCCGAGCGGAACGTGTTCATTGATAGGAGAGTGAAAAACGGTTATTAAAATTTACATAAATTCTGAATTATACCATGAAAATTCAAAATACCTACGTTTTCTACCTATATGACGAGTACTCAGTACGGTAAGTCCATCAGTCCCGAGCGGAACGTGTTAGAGACAGGACGTGTCTCAGTTTGCTGCAGATGCACAGTGAAATCGTATGATTTTTAAATGTAGGTACTTAGCGTAAATGCCACATCGTAGAGAATGTGCCAGATGTACAAATCCAATGGTAAAAAGTTGCGTCTCGAACTTTTGCGAATACAATGCTAGTGTAAGTACAATGTTTTCTGTAAAGTATAAGTTGTGTAAATAAGTAAGTAGTTACTCATTGTACAAATATTAAAACTAAGTCATGCATCGGCATTATAATAGCATTAAATGTCTTATGACATTAGTCGATTCAATACAAGAATTTGCAATGAATTTTTGCAACTTTGGTACCAATAGACGTATATCGAATGGTGGTACTCAGTATTTGGAGCAGTAGATATCAGCGCCATAATTTAAACCGACATAAATATCAACCCTACCAAACACTACTACAACCTTTTTTTTTTTTTTTTTTTTTATCGTGCGGAAATCCCTTCGGATACCCCCCCCGCCGGCCATCGGGGGCGGTTATGTCGGGCTTGCACCGACTAAAACCGCACGCCGTCTCGGGTCTTCAGACGCCGGGGTGTAAGGTTACCCATAGAGCATATCCCTCGCACCCCGGCTGACCCTGGGCCATCTCACCACTAACAGCATCGCTCATCCTGTCTCCTCTGAAAGCAGAGGAGTACGGAGAGCGATGTGTTCCCGCCACGTTGGGTATTGGCCGACGATCAATGCCAACCCTATGAAAGGGGTGAAGGGGAAGCCATTGACCGCCGCCCAGGGTGTACCGGCCGCTCCGATTCCGTTCCCCCCGGACTGCAGCGGGATCGGAATCGGAGCGACACTCGAGGAGGTTACCCAACACACACCCCAAACACTACTACAACCTGCCTCTAAATATCCATATAATGTTTTAAGCTTTTGCTTTGCGGCCTAACCTCATGAATCCGAGTTCAATCCCAATTGCATGCAAAGCTTACCTACAGTTTGGAGCCCTGGGTACGCTCTTCTACTTCTTCTTTCCATAACCTGGTTCATTGTAACTTTTACGTACGGGTGGAACGGGTGTTATTAACCATTTTGCTAATATTATAGTAATAACTTCCTTATCCACTGTGGTAACACTATCTATCCATTTCTTATTTATAATTGATCGTATATAGAATAAAATATGTTTTGAAATTACTTAATTGGACTTAATAATCGACCTGAAATGGATCGAATGTGCATTTTATTACTATGTTATTATCTGTGACCAGTCAGAAAATTACGGAAATTTCTAAGAGCAAGTAGTTATAATAATTAGTTATAAGAAAAAATCAACGATTTTATTTGTTATATATTTATTTTTACTGTCGATTGCCAAAATGGTGATCATTGGGTGTTCCATCATTAAAATTTTATAGACTACTAGCAGACCCGACAGACGTTGTCCTGTACACACGTCGTTACATTTTCCAGTGGACCAAATTGTGAATCTAAACCATCCTCGAATCCCCTTGAACTCACACAAAAAAAATCATCAAAATCGGTCCAGCCGTCTAGGAAGAGTTCAGTGACATACACACGCACACAAGAAATATATATATAAAGATTAGATTATTTTACTTGACATTGGCGAAATGTAGGCATAAAGAAAAGATGAAGAAGGTTTTATCATCAGATTCATAATTTAATTTAATTTTTATCAATATTCCGATTAGACTAGATAAAAAGAAGCTTACTGTAGTAATATGTAGGTATTATAATTCAGATAAAATGATGAATAAATCAATAAGTAGGTATTCATTTCATTCCGTGGGTACCGCACGATCTCTTTCGAGGCGGCGAGTCTCCTAGCCGGAACTCCGCCATGGGACCTGGAGGCGAGAGCCCTTTCGCAACTATACCAGTGGCGAAAGGAGGCGCGGGAGCAGAGACGGAACCTCGAGCCTCGAGAAATCGAGGCTATGCAGTCCCAGCTCCGCCAGGCCATCGTGGTGGAGTGGAAGTAACGACTTGGGCAACCAAGCTCAGGGCACGCCGCAATAGCGGCGGTAAGGCCCATCATGGAGGATTGGCTAGAGAGGCGACACGGAAGCCTCTCGTACCGACCGACGCAGGTGATCTCCGGGAAGGAGAGCTTCGGGGACCACCTGCATCGGATCAGGAAGGAGCCAACGAATGAGTGCCATCACTGCGACGCGAGCGAGGACTCGGGACTGCACCCGCTGGCGGACTGCCCGGCGTGGGAGGCGCCGAGGCGTGACCTAGTGGCAGCCATCGGAGTGGGAGTCCTCTCGCTCGGCAGCATGATTGCGGCAATGGTACGGAGCGCGAGCGCGTGGGCCGCCGCTGCCTCTTTCTGCGCGCAAGTAATGCTCGAGAAGGAGATGGCGGAGCGCGCCCGGGAGAGATTTAGAACTCTCCCGGCCCGCCGAGCCCGCAACATGCTCGATGCGCGTCGCAGGCGACTCAGGCGCCGGAGGTTGCTTAACGACCTCCGTCCTCCATGAGCGCAGGACTGGGGGTGGCAGGGGAGGCCGCCTGTCACCCCAGCAGAAGCAGGCCGGGACGGTGGGGCGACTAGCGCCCCTCCCCTAAACCGGGGCAAGACGGGGAAACCGTGGTTCCCAAACCCGAGGGGGCCATCTCGAAACCGGAGATGGCCCAGGGTCAGTCGGGGTGCGAGGTATTATGCTCTATAGGCAACCTTACACCCCGGCGTCTGTAGACCCGTATTCATTTCATTATTACCTATTAAGTTTGTGTGGGCCCCCGCGCCAAACAAAAAGAATTGAACATAACATAACAACACATAAATTGCTGATTGCTGCTACGTCTGAGGTAGCGGGTTCGATTCCGGTTTGTGCAAATATTTGTACGCAATTATAAGTAGGTAAGTATATATTTGCATTGCAGACCACTGTGTTTCTATGTATAATTTGTACGTAGGTATTTAATAAAGGTAATGAATGTAAGTAGGTATACTTATCCGCATTCTAGAACCCATATTACAAGCTAGTTAAGCTATAGGTACTTTCGTCTAGACAGCGCTAGGTCGAAGAATATTAAAAAATGTTGACATTTGTAGATGTATTGTCAATATTATTTGAAGAAATCTATTTATTTGGTTGTTAAGTTTAAGTAGAACGTATGGTATTTGAATATCTTTCAAAGCAAAATAACTTTCTCTAATACAAGTGTGATTATATTAATTTGAATGTTATGAGGCTAAGGTAGGTACTTAGGTTAAGCATTTCTACAAACGTACGGAACCATACGCTACATATTCAAGTGTTTGCATCTCCAATTGTACTACATACGTTGTAGTATATAATTCAAGCCGCAGTGTTTCACAATCAAATTTTACACTGGAAGTTGTCGGCTCACAGTCGTTTTATCAACCAAAACAATGAAGTCTTTTTATGTTTATTTAACTTTCCTAGTAATTGCAACTCATAAATGTTAGTACCTACCTATGTCTTATTTAATTATTGGAGCTGTCATTTTTTAATGTTTTTGACTAGCTTCCATATAAGTATATTGTCATAGTTTTGAGTGTTTTCATTGTAATACATAGTCTATGACTTCTTATACATAGAAGTCATTGATAATAGTATTAAAATTAATTTATTGTACAGTGGAAATATCAGCAAGTAATAAAGAAAACCGTGCTTTTCTTAATGGTCACAATTCACGTCGGCTCAAGGTAGCTAAAGGTGAAGTCAAAGGGCAGCCAAGTGCCGCTGAAATGAAGATCATGGTAAGTTTCAGATGAATGGTCGGTTTAAGAATTGAGAAATTAAAGTTAAGTGTCTTATACTCTGCGTAAGTAGTCGTTGACCACACTCAACTTCAATTTCTTAATTCAGAAACCTTGTTA